>JACDOX010000001.1:16818768-16949021 GCA_014549065.1 Cardinalis cardinalis
GGGAAGGGAAGGGAAGGGAAGGGAAGGGAAGGGAAGGGAAGGGAAGGGAAGGGAAGGGAAGGGAAGGGAAGGGAAGGGAAGGGACCCACAAACATTTCCATTTAATTGCCCATTTTTCTAGAATGGTCTATTCTCAACCCTTCAAATGCACTACCCACTTATGCACCACATTGGTTCTGGCCGCAAGAATTTCAGCTTCCCAAACAGATTATTTCAATGTCAGTTTGGTTTTGGTGTTGTTTTGAGGTGGGGTTTTTTTGACAGTTTCCAGCTGTAAATATAATTTCTCTTTAGAAACAGAAGGATAAACTACACCAAACTCAGGATCTGTGCTCTCTGACACAGATGAGCATAATGACTGAGTATCCATAGAAGAGCTAAAAGCTGGGTAGAGTTATCATAAAGGTGTATGGTCCCTGGCTTATTGGATACTGATGACCTACAGGAGAGGAGGTGAAATGAGAGGGGACTGTAACTGATATACTACTAGACAGAGGATGGGGAGCAGTATTTGGTGCAGCAGCAATCCAGATTGAAGGAAGGAGTCCTCATTTGGGCTTGCTTATCACCCCTAGCCCAATAACTGTGACAGGCATGCCTGAAATGGTGAGAGGTGTTGAGGGGTGCAGGTAGGCCAGAATTAAAAAGGAGAGATTGAAGGAAAATTCAAAGCCAAGGTTTTTGGTGAAGACCTCAGTAGAAACAGGGAGATTGACTTAGAAAGTGAAAAAGATTAAGCTGGCCTTGCAACACAGGATACTTTCAGAGTCTGTGTTGTTTTTTAAACAAAAAAACCACCAACCTCAGTCCCAATCTTTGCAAAATGTCATGTATGAATTTAGCTAAGTCTTATTACTCCAACCACAGTCTTGTGGCTGAAACCATGTTCAGAGC
The DNA here is from genome assembly GCA_014549065.1 of Cardinalis cardinalis. NCBI lineage: Eukaryota > Metazoa > Chordata > Aves > Passeriformes > Cardinalidae > Cardinalis > Cardinalis cardinalis. The sequence continues at coordinate 16,819,663 of JACDOX010000001.1, forward strand.
TTTAGAAATATGAAGCTAAAATGCTTCAGAGTGTGTAAGTGCCAAGAACAGACTGGGCTGTCCTATCCCTACAAATAATGACTCTGAAGTAATTTGGTGAACCCAGCAATACAGTTGTGACATCAAATGMTATGTTAAACAAGGAAGTCTCCTGCCCATTTGCTGCAGTTCTCTCACACAGGGTTCATACTTCTTTTAGGAATGTCYGATCACTACGTGAGACCTGGAGGCAGGAAAGCCAGACAAAAATCTGAGGCTTACTACAGCTGGAAATCTAGACTTAAAATTTTGCACAAAATATAAATTATTAGGACTACAGTGAATCATATATCATAACATAAATTAATAATATATTACTCAGTTAAATGCTAAGTGTGATTTTTAATACTATATGACAGATTTTTTAATTTATGAACTGTCTATTAAATTTAAAAATCCTTCCATTTCTTTCTTCTCTATCATATATTAAAGTCTCCTTTTGTTTGAGTCTCCTAATCCTTCATTTATTAACAATACCATTCTTTCTCTTTTCTTTTATTGCTTTTGGGTTCTTTCCTTTCATTATTTCCTTTATTTTCCTTTTACTTTTCAAACCTCTTGATATTCAATTTTCATGACAAAATTATGTAAGAATTAGACCCAAATGTTTTCTGTCTTTCTTCCCATGTATATAATATCTTACATGAATATATTAAACTCATATATGTCATTCTTAGAGTGATCCATAAATAATATAAAATAATAATAGGGCAAATAATATCTATCAGCTGTAGTAGATAAAATATGGTAGCTTCTCTCTCTGGAGTTCTTTCTTTTCTACTGGCTTTAGTACCTAGTAATTAGTATAATGTGGACCCCAGATCCAGATAAGCCTCAGTAGAAGGGTTTTTGCCTGCCAGATACCTACTATATAAACATTTATATATGCATCTATGTTGATTATAATTTTCTCAATCTCTGCTAAATTGAAACCCAGGTCAAAAAGTACAAGGCTAACATTAAAAAAAAAAAAAATTCTTCCCTTGTAATTATATTCCTTTGTGCAAATGTAAATTCCCATAATCAAAACTGCACATAATTGCCAGTTAGTTGCCTTAAGCACACTAATTTGTGGGTTTTTTTTAAAAAGTCACAGTCCCTTTATAATATGGTTACCCTTGGGAAGGTCCATAAATTTTTCAGAACTCACATTTTTCTAACTGGATCATACATAAAAATGGATGTTTCCTAAATGTTTTTGTGATATTTTTTTTTCTGCTTAGACCATGGAGTTTATCCATAGGGTTTTGAATGAGCGTTTAAATTAGAGGAGACCAGAGTGCATCTCTGCAACCCCCATGTTATTTAGCAGTCCACTGCAGTAGCAAGAGTTGCAGGAGGGTTTGTGCACATCCTTTGGGATACCCAACTCCAGCAGAGCCATGTCTAGCAGTCACCACTGAACTGTTCTACACATAATTTTTGATCTAACACGCCCGAACAGGATGAGAGAACAGAGAGCTTTTTAATACAAGTGGCACAAATGATCCCATCAGTGGGGTCATCTGGGCAGACTCCCAGCTAGTAAAGATTTTTCCTAGTGCTCTCACAAGTAGAAGAAAACAAATGGTATCCACAATGCTGTTACTGTCAGTGATTTGTGCAACATGCCATGTGGTATATGGATGTCACAGTGTAGTGTGCAGGACAGATTTGCAAGCCATTAAAGGAATTATTCTATTGTGAAGCACTTGAATAAATTTAAGCACATGAGTTTCAGCAAGTGAATTGGAACTATTGTGGCTACTCCTTTTATGTGTGTCTTCTTGTACTTTTGGGTGCTAATTATTAATATAGATCTTTATTGTTTAAGTGAAAAAATTCTCAGATCTTAAGAGGATTCCTGGGCAAGTGCCTGAAGACTGAAATTGTTTTCATTGATAGGTTCTAAAAACTCATYGGCTTGCACATTCTCCTTCTGAAATGCTTGAGTTTTGCACTGACACCAAAGAGTAGTTCAATTTTTAGACTGAGYTTTAGTCCATGCATTGTGTCTGCCAGCAATGGTGTCAGCTGTGATCTAGACACCTGTCTGTTAGAAACTACACTGAGACCCCAAACTCATTTCATACAGATCACTGAAAAGACATTAGATGGTAATAATTGTTGTTACTTCCAACCTGGATTAGATTTGAAACAACAACCTAGGATTCTTATTCTATTACTGGTCCCCCGAGTTGTTCACTATTCTTGAATTCTTTCTCTGATCTTTTGTTATGTATTCTTGAAGTAATATATCAGATTCCTGATTCTGTGCACAAAGGAAAGAGAATTCATAGGAATAATTCTTCAGTGTATGTGGATTTGTATCTAAAATATACATAATATACACCGAATCTGTTTTAGGAACATTAAAATTCTGATGCCTTCCTGGAAAACAAAAATTTCTGCCCTTCTCAGGTTAGGATCATTTGAAAGGTTCCTGCCCCTAACAAGTTTAGGTTTGGGTTATTTTTATCTGCAGCACACATTGTGCAGACCCAAGTATTTCTGATGTTACTGAGTATCATGACAGGATCCTGAGTGGGACTAAATACACTGTTGGAATAAATCCTTTMCTGAAATAGATGGATTTGCACCAGTAAATACCAGCAAGGAATAAGGAACATGAATTCTTGAGATATCATAGTTGGGGGAGGTATATGTGTTAAAAAATATACATGTTGCTATCAGCAATGCCAGTAAAAGATTTTGCATAGACATAGATGSGATCAAACAGCCATCATAAATGACTATTTTATAACTCTACGGTAAACTCTATTTTAAAGGTACATATTTGACCTCACAGTAAATTAGAACTGTGAAAAACAGTATTTTTGCTCTTGCATTTTTTCAGCCAAACACAGTGGATTTAGCACTGTTCAGACCTGTATTACATCTACACACAAAAAATATCAGCAATAGGATACATTCATTTCAGAAGTGTCTATCATCAAAACCTCTTTTTAGTTAAAAAAAAAAAAGAAAAATCAAAACCCTGAGTCCTAGATAATACTTTCTATACACTGCTTTGTTTAACTGAGAGTTCATGTTTACAGCTCAGTTGTAAAAAGCTGAGGAAATAGAGCTTTGTTACCCAGACACTGATGAAACTCTAAATAGCATTGCAGGCAGAGCTGCATAATGAGTACATATTAAAATGTCTTTGGTGTCTTCTGAGAGTGCAGAACATTACTTGTTACTCTGACCATAAACGTATAACAATTGTGGTTTTGTAAAATAAGTTGAAACCTCCTGCAGCCTGAAATACAGAACAATGCAGATGACTAATTTGAATCAACGAGGTTCCACGTGGCATGTCACAGTGGGATTCCTAATGATCTTCTACAAGGATACTGTTTGTCTAAGGCTCTCATTTTCCATCTTGTGATGTGTGGATGTGAACTATGCTGAAAATAATACGAGGCTAATTACCAACCTTGTCAATGGCAATTCACATACAATGATAAAACGTATTTCTAGAAAAAAAAAAAATTAAAATTAAGCCACATATCCTTTCAGTAACAAGGACACCGAAACTAAAGATGGTTTCAGCATCTGTTCATAGCTTCTTTGTTTCTAACAGGATTTTTTAAGCTGGATGTCAAAAGAGGTGASAGTAAAATTAAGGAAAAAACCCAAACCAGACTACTCCTTTAAAAAGAAATATCCACAACACCATAATCTTCAGCATTTGTTCAGACCAAAAAYATGAGAAAGGAGATAGCAAATTTTTGTGAGAAGGATGTTTATCTTGTTTGTCTTTTTTACAAAACTCCTTTTTTTCTTTCATGCAAAACTGATAGAGAATATTGTAAAAGTCCTGTGGATACACTATCAGTTTTAAAAAACTTTCATTTAATTTTTGTTCAGGTAATCAACCTTTTTTTTGCATTCAAATTGACCATGGCAAAGCAAATTAAAGTGAAAGTGTCACCTTTAAACCCCAACATCCTTTCATAGGCACTGAACAGCCAAGACTACCCAATGGGGCAAGAAAAAATATCTAATACACTGACAAAGGATGATGTATGTTGGTTTAAATTTCCATATAACGTTCTCCATCAACGTAAAACATTTTATCTTTCCAGTTTAAATACACACAAAACATCAAGTGCCGTTTAGTATATAAATGCTAAAGCACACAGTAACAAGTCAAAGCTATCCTCACCTTATGGACTTACTTCCTCTGTTATCTTCCTTTGTGATACATGGCATTGGGAATGGGGAAAATGTTACTCTTCTGGCACTTATATGTGTTTTTGCATCAATGTCTCATACATCCTGTTGCAAATACAGACAGGCAGGTACACCTCCCTGTGCGTCATTCTGTCTGCAGCTACACACAGATGCACATGCACATACACATATGCAGCTTTTCTAGGCAAAAATATGCTGGTAGGTCAGAAAACTGGACATCCTATGAAGTATGACAGAATCTTGTGTTAATTGTTATACCACTTTAGATGCAATGGAAAGCATTAGACATAAATAGCTGTGTTGCAAGCATTAGAGAATCTTGCTTCTTGATATGCTATTGAATTAAAGCAGCTTCTTTTATAGTCAGTGCTTCTGTAGCATAAGTGAGTTTAGTGACAAAACAAAACAAGAGACAGAGCAATTGAAGCAGATGTTCCATGAAACTCTTACTATACAGAGCACAAGGGTCTGGCATATAGCTCATCAGTAAAACATGAGAATGTACTTGAGTAGAAAAATCACAATCTGGTACCCACAGGCTATTGCCTGCATCTCATGTAAACTGATAAATTAAAGATGCTGCACCATTTTTCCTTGTCTTTCCTTTGTCAAATGCAATCATTTAAACATGCATTTTGGTACTGGAAAACTTAAAAAATAAGCAAACGTACTAACATATACCTTGCTTGCTGAAGCACAGCCTTCTGCAGACATTAGATTTCTTCTTATCATCTCTGTGTGTATTTTTTTTTAATCTCAAATAATATTGTTTATTTTGCCTGAGGATTTGGACTTGTAAAAGCAGATTTCAAAGTCTGCCCACTCCACCCCCTCTATCGCTATTGGTGATAGTGAGAGATGTTTTTATTGAAGATTCTGCAGAGCAAAACATCCATTTATGGTCACTTTGTAAGGAACCATTTAAAAATTATGCAGGTGTTAAATAAACCCACCAAGAACCACTAATAAAAAATATTGTTATGTGATGTAAAATAAAAGTGTTCTGAAAGTCAAAATAATCAAATATAAAAAGCAAACTGTCCCCAGACATTTTGATAGACTGGCACAAAATGTAGTGAAAGTATAAGAATTTTCAGTAGTGATGCATAAACACAATTTATAGGTTTTGCAAATTTGATTATATTTACATCCACAGAATCTTGCCAGATCTGGGACAGTTTTAGTGTTCTGTGCTGACAGAGGTCAGACTTAACAACCACAGAGCAGAAACATGCAGCCATAATTTGGTAAATGTTAATTTTTTTTGTATAATACAAGTAATAATAAATATAAAAGATGAACAGACTTTGATTTTTTTTAAACTTTAAACTGTTTATCATTATTCTTCTCTGTTCTTTATTCCTTGGAATTTTAGCTTTTGTGAAATTGTTTTATGAATGCTTAATATTCCTTTCTTGCTTGTCTCTGGCAATCTGAAGCTAAGTGGGACAAAATGCAAACAGAGCATTACCCGTTAAAATTTTAATGCCACATCACAATTTTCTAATGGAGCAATCAGAATTGCAAAACAGTGTAAGTCTACTGAAACCAATAATAAATCAGGTGCTAAGAGCAGCACCTCATGCAAGTAGTGGACTACAGCCAAACATTGCAAGATTTACAAGGACAATTGGTTTCTTTCATTTAAAAACTTAGCACTGTCTTCTCAAAGTGCTCAAAAATTAATAGTTAACCACATCTCTTTACAGTTTATTCCAATATTTTAATTGGGGCACATTGAAATCATAAATGTATTAAAAACCTGGAGAAAAATGCAATTTGAAATAAGCACATTGGCTTAARTTTCAATACAGGGCAGGATTACAGCGAAATAAAGTGCACACATATACACTAGATAAAGTGTGATACCATTTATTTAGTCCTTCCACTCTTTTGTTCTTATTATTGACATTACTAAAAGGACATTGAAGCATCTTCTTGCAGATGCTTAGTCTGAGTAATGCAGACTAACTGTGCTTTTTGCTTAACAGGCAGGTTGTCAGGGATATTCCAGGCAGATTACTATCTCTTTTGCCAATTTGGTGGACACTGTAATTAAGCTATGTGCTCGCCACTGCAGAAAAAGTGACCACGTCCTAAGAATTCAAAATTACGCAGAAAGCAGGGGGCAAAATAAGTTTCTCAGCCTCCCAAAGATTACAAAAATACTACAAAGGCAGTAGAATCCTTTTAAAGTGAAGTAATATCTGCATGAAGAGTGAAATAAACTCTTCCTAAAATCTCATTCTCAATGTCATTCTCAGCTCCATACCCTCGATGTCAAGATGGCTTTGAGTGTTTATTTTTGATGGAGCTATGGCATTTAGATTTGTTGTAGCCTTCGGCTCTCACTGTAAAGGCAATGATATTTTCACTCTGTGCTTGCCTAAGTGGATTAGGCTCTGCATTGAAACACACAAAGTATGATCCAGAGCCTCTGCATCACAGGGCCTTAGAGCTTGCTCTTCCAGGGAGAAAGAAACAGCAGCAGTGATCCTCCAGCTGAGATTTCTTCAGGGACAGTCCCGTGGCTGCTGCCTGCTTGCCACGCACACATCTGCCCAATGCTTTCTCTCCTAAGGGAGTGGGATTTGATGTTCTCTTGAAGAGAAAAGGTGATGCTGCTAATCCTTGATTAACTGCAGCCCATTTTCCTCACGGTCACAGAGCAGATTGAACTCATAAAACTCACACTTGCCGAGAGCATTTGTGACCATTTCCCAGGAGTGTCTGCAGGGACTGCAGCTTCCCATGCAGGCATTATGCAGCCATTGGCCCCTCTTGCTGCTCATTCCTCTTGAATAGCACTTGTTGACTTAGTAGAAGAAACTGAGTCCACTTGGATAATGAAGTGCTCTCAGAACTCATGATTTGAATATGACGTTTTGCAAAAAGGTGTTTCCACAGCACACAGAGACACAGCTTTCTGGGCAGCTGTTTCAGGACAATTGTTAAAATTAATAAAGCCCCAAAATACTAATCCACAGAAGTAACCTCCTATCAGAATGGGAGTTATCAATTTCTACAAGTAAAAAAACCTTCAACACAATTGAGCAATTTTTATTTTAACTGCCAAGGGGATATAGTGTGATATATGCTTAATTTGGGACTGCCCATCATCTTTGAGGGTCTGGGCTTAAGTCATGGTAGGATCACAAATAAGAATATRTTCAGTGGCCTCATCTAAGTCTTCAGCTATCTATTTCACAAATCTCCCACAATCTGACATAGTGAGCAATGTCTGCTCAAGGCCCATAACTAGAATAGCAAAGGTGCTGCAGGTCAGAACTGAGATTTATTGAAAGGGATGTGCAGGGAAGCTTAGTCCCTCACTTTCATGAGCACTAAATTCACTCAAGATTTTAATAATAAAAAATGCAGGGTTGTCTGACAACATTCATTTTTTTTTCATGAGCCTGTCTTCTCAAATTCCCAGGCTAATGCTGCACATAGTGACACAGCCAGTGTCACTCATGACAGCGTTTACCTGCATTGCAACAACATGACTTGCCTGTCAACCTTAAATGTTTGACAAACTGCTCTCTTTTCCCAAAATAAATGCATAAATAACATGAAGATATATGAAACTCTTGGGGCTTTTTGTTTTGTTTTTGTTCGTTTTGGTTTTGTTTTTGTTTTTAAAGGGCAGGCATCAGGTTTTTCTGCTTTAAAGTTCTGGCTGCATTGCAGATGACCAAGTTGTGGACCAAAACATGCAAAAGATTGAGAAGTTAGTTTTTTTACTGACTTCTTCCTTCCATTTCATTCCAGTATCTATTTCTACTGCATACAAAATGTCTGCAGATACTTAYCCTGAAAAATCTAGACACATATGCTATATATGTTATGTAAGTCATAAAAATGAGGAAAAACAATAATGTAATGGTGTACACTGAATAAACAAAATAATTCCAAATTATTGCATCTTCAGGCGAGGTGTGACAGGAGAACAGTAAAAAGTGGGCATTTCTCTTTAAGAACTACATGTCACTAAAACCAACAAAAATGTCATTAGCAATGATGTTGTTGCACTAAAAAAAATGCAGTTGATTCTTCATTCAGCCATGTTTTTAATAAAAGCATGCAAAGTAGTAGMCATCAGGTGAAATAGGCTTCTTTTAAGAGCATCAAATATGATTATTGGAATCACAATACACTTTCTGAATACCTTTCCTTATTAATTGGAACAGTGAGAGCTCTCCCCCTGTTTTAGTCTCCTATAACTACCAAGAAGATATGTACTGGTCACAAAAGAATTTGTGATGATCTCATTTCTTCCTTTGGAGATAATGCTGAGCTCTTCAGGTAGCTTGCTGTTGAACAAGATTTCACATCTTTACTCTAGGAGACAGACATTCTGACTTTCATGTTATCTCCTGCATCCTACAGCTTTCATGTGCTTTCTTAAACACAACCACCTACAGAAACTGTTATGTTTATTTAATCAGCCTGTGTGAAAAACTGGATTGCCAGAGAACATAAATAGGCGCTACCTTGTCTCAAAGAAAGGTTGGAAGAGCTGAGGATATGCTGGACTAAGGAGAAGTGTTCAGTTTGAGTTTGGAATGGAAGGAACAGGACTGCCATTAACCTAATTTGCCTGCAGCAAAATTTTCTGTAGCATTTCAGAACTAAGACTCAATATAGGGAAATGGGATCCAATAACACTGACATGTTAATCATGAGTAGCTCCAGCTTCCACTGAATAATACTATATGACCCTTTTACTTGAGCAGGGGAGCAGAATCACTGGCTGAACAGTTTCTTTCAGTCTTATAAATACCTCGGTCTTTTTATGTCGCTCAAACATCAAATTCCTTTGATAAAATAATGAAAATAGTGGGGTTTAGATCAATTCTCAAATTCTACATTTATCTACAATGAATGCTTTGGCCAACTTTATATCCACATGCATTTTTATCATAAATCAACAAATGTACACATAAGCCTGGAAAACACAATGCCAGTGATGCAGGTTTCTTTCGTTGAGTCCTACTTAACATATAATCTGTGTTATCTGTTCCTTCCCTTGTAAGCAGACTTGTGTGAATTTAATTTTAGGTGAAAGTCTGGCATTAGTTCATGAACTTTTCTATACTTTTTGCACCAGGAATGCAAGCACCTAAGGTGTTTTTTTAATAATAKAAATTCTTTTAAAAAATCTGATTATCTGCACTGCTAAGCAGGCAGAGAACAAAGCATAGGTGTGACCTGTAAAACCAGAAACTGCAGCATAGTTCTGTTTTCCCCTAATTCAGGAAATCAGGAGATTTCCTGAATTAGAAGATAGAAAATAAAAGATCTTCTGTGCTTCAGAAGATCTGTATTCTATACCTTCTACCAGGCCAAGAACATATTCATAATTTAAGAAGCAACACCACAACAGCAGACATTAGATGAGACATGAGAGTGTCAAATCAATGGCCCTGGATTTGGCTTTTGACTTTGCCAAATTCTTAGTGATTGTGTATGTTCCCTCACAAAGTGTTGATCTTTCTTTTACTGGAACATCGGAGCTCATTTCAGGCTGCATAACAGAATGTCATAAATGGTGCTATGCTGGAGAAAAAATCCTCCTGCTTTCAGYTGTCAGTGCTGGGATCACTCAAAAGCAGCTGGAATGCCTGATTATTCACATCACAGAGCCTCACATGTGGTTCTTTAGGAGCACACACTACTAGCTCTACATTATAAATAAAAGAGTGCTGCTTTGCCTGTCGTCTTAATCACATGGACGACTTGATAGTGACCATCAAGTGTAGATCGTGGCATCTGGACTTTCCACAGGTAGAACCACTCTAAGCACCAGGTGACGCCTTGAGGGGCTGACTACAAAGTATCATCTTCCATTTTAGTTGCTCACTCTGGCCAAGTCAGCCAGAATGGGATCTGCCTTACACACAGCTGAAAGTATTCAGAAGCAGTCATTCAGTGCAGTGGGGAAAAGAAGGGGTGTTTAGTAATTTAAAGCTTGCTCTTATTTAAATTCGATGAGTTCTTGGATCTGCTTAGCTACATGTCTAAGGGGTGAATAATTTTACCTTGCATATTTACACCTTGCTTTTACTCAGACCTAATAGAGTTCTTCCTTTTCCTTTCAAAACTAATGCCAGGTCTACATATTTCTGCTTCTCCACTATATCCTTACTTTTTCTTAGCTTTCAAAAACCTGTTTGCTGAGCAAAATAAAGGACGAGTAAAAGTGGCTAACACTGTGGTAAGCTTCAGTAGTGATTTTGTGAGCGAGACAGCACATGTTTCTTCAGAAAAGACTTCAAAGAATGACACAAAATGCAAGTAATGGAAGAAGACAGCTTTGCTAATGACAGACATTCATCCAGGATTCCTGCTATTTTAACCTTCTGTTCTCAGACTTGAAGATCAGACAATCACTGGCAAATTCACATATAGCTTCTAAATCTGCTTGTGGAATGTTCCTGTGTCAAGCAGTCTAGAAGTATCAATAGAGGTCCAAGATGTCTAATCTACAAATAAAAATTAAAAAGCAAGAGTGCATTTAAAAACAAATGGAGAAACAGTACATTGCAGCTCTATCCAGAAAGTTCAGACAATCTAAAGGTGTCACTATATTCCCTTTTAATTCAAAATATACAGTTTGTACCTAAGGTTATCTGGCAGAAATACTACAATATCAGGTATTTTCATGTTCAGTCTCAGTGCAAATATAATAATTTAAAAAAAAGGTTAAAAAATGCTTTTGTGTCGAGCCTCTGCTGGCAGTCTTTCCAGCTTTCTGTCTCTGTAGAGGAACATAGCACACTCTCCCTGCAGATACAGTCTTCCTGGAAATCACAGAAGCATTGCTTGCTAGACCATTGCTACCTCCAGGACAGCCACTCAGGAGCCCCACAAAGTTGATCTGACAATCCAAAAAGTACTATTTTGGTAAGAGTTGCAGAGTTTTGTTCCTGGAAAGCTATGTTCACTTAAATGTGCTGGTTCTGCTGAAAAGCAATTCTTTCACCTGCTCTCTAGCTGCCAGCAGAACAAACACTAGGGCGTGCCAAGGCATTTGCCACAGCCTGTGTTACAGACAGACACTTCCATCATTCAAGAAGCTTTCTGTTACTTTAACTTATTGCTTATCATTTGCAGTGATCAAAATCCTTTAAATATTTATTTTTTAGCCAAGACATTTTCAGACCACAGCAGAACAGATATACTTCAGCATMCTTTCACTGACAGGCTACCCAGTGCCTCTACCATTCCAAAGAAACGCTAACAAACTCTAGTGCAGGCAATACCAAATCTCCAGAAAGGAGAAAGGTTCTTTCTAAAGGCCTGGAGACGAACCTGGAAGGCTCTGTCCCTCCTGGAGTCAAATACATTTAGCTGGGAGGGAKCCACAAGGTTTGGAACCAGAACATCTTTACACTGGGCACAGGTGTGGGCTCACATACCTCATTACTTGTTACTCATGCAATACCCCTGAGCATTCTCTGTATCACACAAAACCCTGGATGATAAGAGCTTGTGCATAATAGTCCATGTTCTGCTGAAAGGTAATAAATTCAAAACTGATTTAAGTAAATACTTTAACTGACCAAGGCATTTTGGAGGGTTTTTTGGGGGTTGTTTTTTTGTTGTTGTTGTTGTTTGGGTTTTTTGTTTTGTTTTTGTTTTGTTTTGTTGGGGGTTTTTTGGATTTTTTGTTGTTTTGTTTGGTTGGTTGGTTTTTTGGTTTTTTTGTTTGTTTTGGTTTGGTTTTTGGTGGGTTTTTTTTGTTGATGTTGTTGGGTTTTTTTTTCTGGGTTGTTTTTTGGTTTTGGTTTGGTTTTGGTTTAGTTTGGTTTGGTTTGGGTTTGGAGGAGTGGGTCCTTTCATTGAAAAACTAAATTTGAAGGCCTAATCTTCTTTCTGTTCATGGTCAATTATTTGATATATAACAATCATGTTTCCTCACATTTTTTTTTCTCCCCAAATGTAAGTGCACACATAATTTTACTCATGGACATTCAGACCTYTCCTGCCACTTGATTTTGGACTGCTATAATTTCTTTGGTTTTTCAAATACAATAGCCAGAAACAAACAAGGAACTCAAGGTGGAATGGGCCATCACCACACATTGTTCTGTATGCAGCTGTACATCAAGAAAAAACTTTAATTCTTTTCACTTAATTAAAATTAGCTGAAACAAGGCAACTTTAAAGGATCACATGTAGAATAAGCAAATAAAATGAGGCTTGGAGGTAAAGCAGTGAAAGCTAAAARCACCTAAAAGAAATTCAAGGTCATCTAATCAGGCTAAACAGAAAATAAAGTTCTGGAAACCAACTGGTTTGTGAATCAGTTTCCTGTGAAAGACAAATCTGAGATGTCAAGTGCACAGGAAGGAAATCGGTTTTTAAGAGATAATTTTCACAAACATGAAAAGACAAGAAACATTTTAGTCATTCATAAAGTTCCTTCACTTCTGTAAAATAAATTTTCTGTACTTTCAGAGCTGTAATTTCAGCTACTGATCACTCTTGTACCTTGATATTAACAGAGGGATTCTAAGTGGATGAGAAGATGCACAATTTCATGATTGCTATTTTCTCTGGGTACTTGGGAACCAATGTCATCTGATGTTTATTTATGAAATGGATTTCTGAGGAGGACCACCAGAGGTGATGATATTTCAGTAGAAGTCGAATTTCAGTACATTGGCAAAGGGAGACAAGGTATGTCCAATAATTCCTTCTACTCATTGCAGAAGTAATTTTTTCCCAGTTAGGTATCTGCAAGAGGCTCAGAAAAAGCCAAAGATCCACATAATCCACATATACATCTGAAACAAAAGTGATAATGGAGTTAAATTCCATTTAAAAAAAGGGGTTTTCTCAACAACAAGTGCAGGCCAAAATCTCTTATGGTGAAAATGCAGGTTTTCTATTTTTGTCTTCCTGTAAGTCTACTTAAGTTAGAGCATATCTCTTACTTGTGCCAGCACACTTTCTGGCATAGCCAAGAAGTGATGTCTAATCATCACAGCTCTCCCAGCAGAAACTCTTAGTACATCTGCACTTGCACGAAAAAAATGGTGTTATTACTGTCAGTGTTTTCTTTACTAAAAAAAAAAGAGGTTTAAAACAAACAAATGGAAGCACTCTTTCTATTTTACATAATGAAATTGTGAAACCTATTGCCTACAGGAACAGGCAGAGGACAAAACTTTATCTGGATTAGAGAAATTCATAGAAGAGATGTACATCATTGGATATTAAACATGAAAGCCCAGATGCAACCTCTGGCTCAGAAAAAAAAATCACTAAAAAGCTGATTTCTGGGAGCTGAGAAATTATACCATGGGGAGGATCACTCTATAACTGCCTTATTTTTTCTGTTCTTTCCCTAAGGGTCAATGTTAGAGCTAGGAGACTTTGGTCCTTTGATCTAAGCTCCCAAGCAGGTCACAGAAGGAATAATTCCTATAAACCCCCTCAGTGAAAATAAACATGAATACTCCAAGTTAAAAAGGAGTCTTACCTTATTCAAATATTAGTTGGTTCTTGTGGCATTTTAAATATTGCAGCCTTCTAATAGTTATGAAAATCTCTGTGCACCTGACATGTTATAATCTTTGGAGAGTTATTTATTTTCCAGATCCCCAAGTTCCACCACAGAAAGCAAAAGGCAGGGAGTCTTAAACCAAGTACATAATTTTTTAGTGGGTCTTCCACTCTCTGTCATTGTCTTGTTTATTTTCTTAGATAATATCCCTCCCTTTCTCTAAGAAGAAAGTTTAAGAAATGCTTTACTGGGTAAGACCAAAGCCTGGGTTCATCTAACCTATCCGTCCTCCACAGCCTAGACTTTAACCAGAYGGTGCTCATTTGGCCCCTTGACAAATACATAAGTATTACCTTAGGTGGAAACCTGGCCGGTGTCTTGCAGATCCTAGGAAAAAACTGCTGTATAACAAAATATTCTACTCTTGCCACTCTCTGTCCTACACATCTTCWCATCATTATATAAAACCTGTTCCCATAACAACAGTGTTAGAAACAATACATAAAAGTGAAATAATAAACAAAGAAGCAGCAATCAATTCATATTCCTGCCCTTTCCAAACTCTGGCATTACCATGCTGAGACATACATTGCCTGAAGAAATGCAAATATGTCAGCCTCCCCGAAACAGTAAGTTTATAGCAATAAACAAAGAAGATGACACCTAAATCTCTAACATTGTACTGTCCCCAAGGCTGCACAACGTGTTGGCATAACCTGATAACCCAAAGACTTTTGGTCCTGATACTACTGCTTGATTGTTGAGTCTACATGAGGTCTACTTATTAATGCTTAGAAGGCTCTGTAGTACAATATTTTCCTACAAACCAAAACCAAGTAGTAAATACAATGGACAAATGAGAGGAGCTGTTCCTGTGAAGCAGTTTATGAAATATTTATATAAAATTTTGTAACCTTCAGCAGAGACCAAGTTTGTTGACAGAACCAACAGGATATTTTCAGGCAGATAATCTTTATCATCAGTTTACTATAGAAATAGAAATGAAACTTTGAGAACAAGACTCTGACAATGTAGTAAGAGACCACTCAATATACTATAAAGGTCTTCCCATTACATCCCTCTGTCATTTTTTTAGAAGCAAAAGACATGTGCTGATAACATACCTTGCCTCAAAAAATTGTTTATACTAGAATTTCCAGTAAAACATGTAGTCACTTCTGGTGTTTTGGATAACCATATAAGTTATTTCTATTTAATTTTACCTGATGAAAAAATAATTCTCTTTTTCTTCCAGTGTACTTTTAAATTTTCTCAGTACCTCCATTCCTGCATTGCTGTATTCCTCCTATACTGTTTTATCTGTTTAAAAATTTATTAATGAACTACATATAATACAGTGAAATGCATGTAGACATAGAGATCACACCTGTGTATGTAGTGATATGCTCCCTTTTTCTCTCCTTTCTCCAATTAGCCTCTGATAATGTGAGCAGACTAAGGTGATTACAGGTAATGAACCAATTATTATTTCTACAGTCATGCTGAACTGTTTTTCCTTTGACTTAAGTATATTTAAAAATAACAAGCTTTCATTATGCTTTTTATTTATGGTCACATTTACACTCCAAGTCAGCTAATCAGCCACGAGCACACAACAATATGATTTGAGTGCTTATTTCTCATATGACTACACTTCTAAACTTAGCAAACCAACATGCAGAAATATGTGTAATTACAATTTATAGACAGACTCTAACCCTGGAAAGACACAAATCCTCACAGTGCACATGGATATGCACTGCTTATGCCTTGTGTATCACTTTGTTTCAAAAAAGGCAAAAGAGGTAGTACAAGGAAGAGAGAAATGAGGAAGAAGCTAAAGAGTTTGCTTGGTAGCACTGTTGCTGTGTTTTAATCTCCAGAAACTTACTCCACCTCACAGTGAGGGGTTGGTAGGGCTTTTCTGCCCTGTGAGCTCCCCTGGAAAGGATTCCGAAGCAATTATTAATATATATGTGTATATTTATCTTGCTGCCTGTCCTGGGGTAAGAAGACATGCTAATTCTCCTGAGCAAATCTGGGGCCAATACAGCATCAACAACACTTGGAGTCACCTGGTCAAGGATGGTCCTGGATAGCTAAAACAGCTCCATGTGGACACATTTGATTCCAAAATTCCCAAGAAGCTACACCACTGCACATCTTCAAGCAACAGCAAGTCACTGCTTTGCTTGGAAATCATGGCTCCTGTTCACACTTCTCACTTTGCAAGAACAGCAAAAATCCTCAGGGTCTCTTCTGTTGCCAGAGCTGCACTGTGAAAGCAGAACAATCCAGAAAGAGTTTTGGACCCTACTTTAATTAAATGCAACAAATAGGGTTTGGGTAAAAAATAAGCATTCAAGCCTAAAGCAAGTTAGGGAATTTAGATAGTCAGCTATAGAAATTTCCCTTTCCTAGCACAGACAGACAAGGTAAGTTCATATTAAACCACAGAACTCCCAGCTGTCTTTGTCAAATATGCTTGTAGGCCAGGTCCTGTCCATTTTCCCTGGAGGCCTAAGTAGCTAAGCCACTTCTCATGGTTTAAAAATATTTCTTACTTACCTTTCAGGGGACTTCCCACAGGAAGTATGGTTTCATAGATGGATAGAAAAGCTTAGGCTCCTAGCAGACATGCAGAAAGCTCATGATGCATGAGCACACCATCCTGATTTTCAGCCCTTATTCCAAAGACAGTTTCTAACGGGGTTTTGGGGTTGTCTGGGTTGGTTTTTTTCCCCATTGACTGATCCATTTAAAGAGGAAAGGGTAACACTCAATTATTTTAAAGAAATTGAGCTATCTTTAGGAAATATTTAAAAACTCATTTAAGGTACTTCCCTTTGGCAGAAGAAGCCCTTGTAGGRGGTTTTAAACCTTTACTAGAAATTGCTCTTACACCTTGTTGGCTGTTTTGGATCCTTTTGTAAGATGTTTAAATTTTCCCTTAAGCACAGACTCTTGCTTCATAGCTTCAGGTTTTGGACTAGGTTTGAGAAGCCAGATGCCTCAGAGTTAGGTACTGAACACTTTACTTTTAGGCACTTATGTTCTTAATTGGATCCAGCCTTTTAAACTATGAACATTTCAGAAAAGACTCTCTGCATTAAGAAGAATTTATATTAAGCCATAGAAAAATGTTAAATTTTAATGCAGTAGAGCACTCAAACTTGGTTCTTACTAGTGAGAATCTCATTTACAAAATGGCTGCTAATGAAATCTCAGAGAAAATATGTTGGCTTCAAAGCAAAATTAAAATAAAGACAAATGACTGAAGAATTATTGTTTTCAATAAGTTCTTTTTTCATGTGCTAATTACAGAGTAAGAAAGTGATTCGAGTATCTTATTATCTATCTCTCCTTTTTCTGCCAGGAGTTTATAAAGGGTATGAAAATGGAGGGGTATAGTAATAATTTCATTTATGTTTTGAAGAAAATAATCAGGTTAGCCAGCATTTAATACTGAGAGCTTGAGGATTCCATTTGCATGACTTTGAAGGACAAATACAATACTATCAGTTCTGTCAGTGAAAGGAAAGATGGGGCCTTGAGCAGATGTATTTATTTATACATAGACAAAAAAGCCATCTCATCTGAGAATGGATTGACACAGGAGAGAAACCCATCAGGATATAGTCAGACATATTAAATTTTTTATTATTAGTGAAGTTACTCAGATTTGACAAAAAAGTCTTAGTTCTATGAGTTTCTAACTTTTTTTTTTTTTTACATAGGATCTTGGGGGAGGGGGAACCCCACAAAAACTAGATCAGCAGTGTCTAAAAATAGTTCATTACCCCAGGCAAAATGTCCTGAAATAATATAATTATTACTGTGGTCAAAATGGTTGCAAGTTGCAAATTTCCAGCATACTTTAAGGGAACATAAACACTTCTGTGCTTGGGGATTAAAATGAGATAGAACAGAGATACACATTGTAGAATGCTACTAAAAACAATTGAGTGTTCAGTACATTATAAAGCAGGAGACAAATTCCTCTTGTTTTGAATGTCAGCAGCCACTGAAGCCTGGTGGTGTTTCTGCCTTCAGCTAAAGCCCACACAGCCACAGGAGTGCAGTTTTGCTAAGACCCCTCCAGAGTGAATCGTTGATTCCATGATTCTTTGATGGTGTCTGGAAACCTCAGCCCCTCCCAGAAGGTACTGTATCCTGAGTACCACTACTGGGTTTTCTCAGTATCTCTTTTCTCAGTATTTCTTTATCACTTTGGGTTCTTCCATGGATAAACATTAAATCCTGGTACTACCTGCAACACTGCATTGCTGACATTCAAAGTAAGGCACCAGTTTTGTCCTGCTCACCTCACAGATCCCCTATGCAAGTATTTGCTTAGCCATTCCCTGAGGTCCTGTCCTGCTGGCCTCCTGTCAAATCCTCTGGCTCTTGCCCTTTAAGTTCCTCTTCTGCTCCAACATGGAAGCTGTTGCTGGTGAAGGTTCACRGATCAGAGGGGCTTTTCCTGCCTGTTCTACAAGCACACGTTAACTCTTCATGTCTCTTTCAGTTTCTGCCCAGCATTCTTTAACAAAAATGCTGCAGGCTGTCAGCCTGTACTTTGAGCAATGTTTGTTAGGATTTATTCTTAAATGTAAACAGCCAGGAGGAGTCTGGAGGTGCTAAGCAGACAGAGCCTGATGAATAATGTGTGTAATTCCCAGCTGAACCCAAAAGCATCCACTTCTGGGCTACTTGTCAGAGCAACAGGAAAGGGCAAGTCAGCAAGCACATGCCAAGGCTCCCCGTGAGCCAGCAGAGTGCCCAGTCACCCAGACAGCTGTCCCATGTCAGCCAGCAGCCTCTGCCACCTCTCGCCAGACCTCTGAGTGATGAGATGGGCCTAAGCCCCCACTGGGTGTTAGGCAGGATTCTGGCAGGCATTCTGCCATGGGTCTCCCCTCCAGGACAAGATTAGGCCATCTGGAGAGCATTGTTGTCAGGAGGGCATGTGATGTACCAGTCAAAAGGGTCAAAACAGTTGGAGAAATGCTTTTAAAAAATGGGTGGAGCCCATATCCAAAGCGGTTTAAGCAGTCTCATTTTCTTTTGCACCAAGCCAAATATCAGCCTGCTGAGCAGGGAATAGAAAAAGAAAAAAAAAAAAAAAAACAACTGTGAGGTAGTAAATCATTAATTTCTTATGGCCATTTCATGAGCAGATGTCCCAGGTCTGTAATTCCTAGAGACCAGCTTTTCCTCAAGTGACAGACCAGCCCTTTAGTCATTGAGAAGTTCCCTTGAGACTGCTTCCATCCCTCACTAAGTCTTCCCTCACTGTGCATCTCTACCAAGGGTCCTCTATTCCCAGGGTTTCCCACCAGACCTTGAATGAAAGGACTGACTTCAGAGAACTCACATATTCACCCTGAATAGGGTAAGTGGGTTTATCTGAGATCCCTGTCTGCAGCTCAGATTTAACACTTTGAGGGCAGAAAGGCGGCACATGTTGTGTTGTGTTGGTCATATTGTTCTGCTCCCCCCTGTCTGAGTTGGTTTGTTCTGTTTTCCCTTAAATTACAAGTGGTTCTGCCCTGGTTTCCCCCCTCTCCCTGTTAAGTGCCTATCACCCCGGTTACCCTAGAAACCCAATGTATCTTCCCCTCGGTCCCTCCTCTGCGCTCTGCCAGTCAATCCCTGCTGCCACCTTTTTCTCCAGAACTTTCTGTCTTCGGCACAGAGGGATTGGCTCAGATGCTGGGGCCCCTCCTTCCAGTAGTTCTGATTGATTCTTTTGGTATGTCTGTCTTATGTACCCCACTCCCCCCTGGATTTCTATTTGGTTCCACTCCCACCGCCCACTCCCTTTATAAGTGCCTGAAACCCGTCCCACTTTCTCTTCGGTTGGCGGCTTCCCCGGTATTCTCATTAAAACCTGGACTTGCCCCGATCGGAGTGCGCTCTTTGTTTCCCGTCGTCCACAGCCTTCTTTCGGATTCGTCCCGCACCTGGCAGCGTCTGCCTGCATATCTCGGGACACTGCCTGAGGCGCTGACCCGAAGCGTGGCTGTCGGGTTAAGTGTCCCCCTACTGCTCGTGGTTGCTGGCCGAGTAGCCGGGACAGACCTGTCTCAAGCTGAACCGCTGCAGGCACACAGGTAAAAAGTACCACATGGTGTTTGTGGTCACAGAAATAAGACCAAGGCTTGCCATATTCTTCTTGGCTGACTCCACCAGAGCCTGGTCACTCTGGACATACATCATCATGCAGGACATATCATGCCCTCTAAGAAATTTAGCACAAGGTGATTTCTGCATGGAAATTCAGACATTGGCAACATGAGGACTTTAGGCTCCACTTGTCCTAGAAGTTAAAAGGAGATGGATAGTACTCACCCTGCACATTCATGGATTTGAGCTGCAATTCAGCATCATAAGGGACTTGGCCTCAGTGTAGGTATTAAGTCTGTTCTTACACTCTTGTATTTATCATGGACCCAGCCTTGACTGTGCCAACCTACAGGTATTCTGGTGTATTCTGAATTTTTTTTTTGGTTGGTTTTGACTTTTTGATTTTATTTTTGTCTTTGAGCTTATTATTTAACAAGAAGCCACAAACTTCTGTGTCAGAAGAAAGGAGAGATGTGATATGGCACAGCAGTGCTTGGAAAGGCCAGGCTGAGGCAGAAAAGACAGAGGCTGCTTACATCACCTTTGCTAGGAAAAGCCTCACATTCTAAAGCCCAGGGTTCTCCTGGACTAGAGATCACAGCCTGGAGGCTGGTTTGGGACCTATCCAGCAGGTGATTCATCCGAAGACCCCTAGAGGTTTGTTAGAACAAAGAAAATACCAGATGTTTCTTCCTTCTATGACTTTCAAGTGTCTCCTTCCACAGACTCTCAAACAGGAGTTGTCCAGCCTTTTAATTTAACCAAATTGCATTCCAAGTTGGTGTCTTCATTTTTTTAAAGATGTCAACTACATTTTTGCATGCTATGCATATTGCATATTTTAACATTACTACAATAATAAAATCTGAGCAAATAATTTGCAGTGAATAACTTGAAGAATTTCATCTCTCATTCACAATTTGGCTGGCAGCAGATAACAATATTCTTGAATCTGTTGATCATTCAGAGTTACACCACTGGTTATTTTAGAGATACAATTTCAAGTCTACAGAATGTTTATTAACCTTTTATGGAAAGTGTAGGGAAAATGGTAATTTTGAGTTGCCATAGATATTTTAGATTGAATGCAGAGATCGCATTATCTACATAAATATTTAATATTGAATGGCATTAATTTCTGTCAACATAGAAAGGTAATATAATATGACATCTTATTTGGCTTAGTCTGCCTCCAGTTCAGACTCAAAAAGGGCAGATAAAACATCACAAAAGTTTAAAACAGCTTCACCATACCAACATTTGCACAGTGATGAGCAAACCAGTATATTTTCTTGCTTTTGAATCAAATTAACATTAACAGAATATACATACTGCAACTTTTCAATGCTGAAGAGGCAATAGCTACAGCCCAAATACTGGGGTTTCCCTTTTTTTTCCAAAGCAAATACCAGATCCTGTAGAATCCCTGGACTGCCATGTCCATTGGATTAGGATCCTCCTTCAATCATACTTGATAACATTCTGCAATGCTGGCATTACCTGACAAGAGCAGCAGAAACTGTCGATAGAGAAGAAACTCTGTTCAGAACATGCATTCATATGTGCTAGATTTCCACTAACATTTCATCTTAGTGTCTCATTAATAAATAAATGTTTATGAATAAACAAATACTAAAGTAGATGGGTATTATTTACTGCACTTGTGTTGAAGATGAAAAACAGCCCTGATTTATGTTGACATATAGTGGGAAGGGTTTTAGAAAACCTATCTCTTTATGTGGAGATCAAATATAGGCACGGGGAAAACCCTTTTTGTATATACAAGGCTTGGTTGTATGATTAACATCTGGAATGTATTCATTGCTTCTATAAACTACATATGACTCCCTTTCTACTGCATTCCTCGAGCAGCAAGCAACATGGATGCATTAATATTAACATGCCTTTGATTCACTTCTCCCCATTTTACAGTCTACTGCCATATGCCAACAGCATGTCATTGGGCATGATGTAACCAAGTCTGCCCCAGGAAATTTAGAGAGACCATTTTACTAGAAATTGGGACTAAAAAGACCACAATTTAATTTTATACCATTAGTTAAGCTGAAAAATATGAAAATAACTTTGGCTCTGCACTACCTTTCTACTTCTGCAGGGATCGAAAAGGCAAAAAAGCTCACTCAAACCTACAGCTGAGATTTCCCAAGAGGAAAAGAAAAAGCAAGGTGGACTAAACTACATGCAGAAAGGCCTATTCCTGCCAGCTCATCTCCTAGGACAGCGGTAGAAAGTACGACAGCATGTAGATGGAAGTAGCATTGCTCAGGATGTCTCAGCCTGCCCAACCCTATCAGAATGACAGCACTGTTCTGTAGTCATCCCTGCTGCTTAGAGTGCTGGCAGCAGCCCCAGCACTCTAAGGTGTAGGATTCTGCTGACCAATACTTACCTAGAAAAAGCTATTCAGGACAAAAAATGGGGTGATCATCCTGTTTTGAAGKCAAGACAGCCATGGCTCTTGACAATAAGGACAGGGTGAGTCTCCAGTTCCCTGTAACCTCTGACAGCTGCAGCACTCTGCACTGGGGATGCTTTAGCTTGTGTTTGCTCCCAAAAAGGGTAACACACCTCCACTCTCTGCCAAGAGTGATTTCATCATAGATGTAGCTCTGGCCTTTGTTCTCAGGTTGGTCTTCTCCATGTTAGCCAGTGCTTAATAATTGTTGTATATGTTTATTTATAGCCCACTAGACAGATTCAGAGTTTGAAATGTTATGCCTGTTATGACCATGTATGCTGAATATCGAGAACACCAGGAATGCCCCATTACCATTCTTTAAGGAAACTAAAAATTTCCAGGATTCTAAGGGTGTTTAGTACTATAGAACCATATACGTTTTGCAAACTGTGTAAGAGACTGGATACATTGAGGTTTCAGTCATAGGGTCAGCATCTTTTCAACTGTTGAAAGTAAGCAAAAGCAGATATTCCATGATTGCTCTTAATGTTTAATGAAGAAACAATGTCCTGCTTTCACAGGTAATGTGTTTGCTTCTGAGACATGCCACCAAGATTCACAGCTGATTTATGGTAGCTCCAACAAAGTCAGTTTTTGACAGAACATTGAATCTCACTTGTTTGCCTCTTCTACAAAGGAGTTATCTGGAATACTGCACCAGTTCTGGGACACTRTATTGCTAAAAAGATTGGAATGAGTCTGAAATAAAGGTCAGAAGTCTGTAAAATATGCTGGAAAATGAAGGAATACATAAGTTGGAGTTATTTTGCTCAGAAAAGAGGGCAAAATGTAATGTCTTCATCATTAAAGGCTTTTAAAAGTAGGCTGGGAAAAAAAACATCTGTCAGAAGTGACATGGTTGTAGATAATCCTGTCATGTGCAGGGGAATAGATTGGATGACTTCCCAAGAGTTTTTTCTGCGGTTAGGTTCTATTATAGACCAGATCCTGTCTGTTGTCAAGTGATACCTTAGGTTTGGGGAGAACCTGACAATATGGAGAAGCTTGCTGAGCCCTGAGCGTTTTTACATTGCATAATGGGCCCTGAAACTGTCCAACTCTACATGACTGCCCCTGCTGAGAGAGAAAGGACAGTACAGCTGGGAGGAGGCTTTTCATACAGAGTAATTTATTTCAAAGTACAAAGAAACATAGGAATGTAAAAATAACGTTAAGAGGTCTTGATTTCTGGGAAGTCAGCAAAATACTTGAGGCATTCTCACTTTATGACAGTGGAGAACATTCAGATTTTTCTTACCTCTCGTCTTTGAAAAAGCTTCTCTTGATTAGACAACAGGATTTTGACCTGACACCATTGATCTGAATTACAATGGAGAATGAAATTATGTGAACACTTAACATATCCCATATTAGGATGTTAGTCTCTTTTTAATCATTTGTAACAAACATGCAAGGCAGCAGCTAGTAAATAAAAAAATATTTTTAAAATATTTTTGAATCATTTTCATTTTCATAATGGTATAGTCAAGCTTTACTGACTTGTAACATCTTGTATGACAAGCTTCGCTTTTTTTWAAACCATATATTTTAATTATCTAAGCATTTTAGATATTTCATTTTCAAACAACAGCCCTGTCTCCTCTGTGTACTTTCAGTGATTACACAGGCAAAGAAAATAAATCCCTAACTTAGCTGTTAATTTTAACACTACATTATTACAAGAAGCAACCCTGGTTCAGTTTGAATTACTGAATGTTTTTCATTTAGGACACAGCTATGGATACTGTTATTTTCTCTCTCTCTCTTTCACCAGCACACATACTACCATATGGAGCACATTGCCATGTGTGTATTCCAAGCTCCCAGGCTCCATTGTGCATCCGTGTGCAGCATTGTGTGAGCTCTAACCAAGACAGAACAACAGCAGTGACTGGTGCAGGCATCCCAGAATTAAAACTCTGCTGGATGGAGGTAGGGCTATACAAAGTCAGCATGGGCTTAAAAAAAAGGTGTGTTTGTGTCAGCTGCCCTTCACATTCATTTTTAGCCTGTCTTTATATCTCAGAGTTTTCTGCCTCCATGCAATACTTTATCCACGACTTCATGTATTAATCTTTTGATTTTGTTTGAAGCAAAACAAGAAAAACAACAAAAATGTGAGATCAGATTCTTTCTTAATCTTCACATCGAAGACTGAGAAGCAGAGAACAAAGAAGATTTTTAACCAACTTGTCACCCGCCTACCACTGTGCCAACCTAACCCCAGGCAGAGTTCCAAAAATGATGAGTAAGAGTAAGAGATTTTTCTGGTAAATGTAAATCTTCGGAACACAGTCACACTCTGGTTGCACTCCCAGTTCCCAGGCACTGGAAGGAGATGGCATAGAAGCCAGAACATCTGCCCTTAGTCACTGGAGATTTATCAGATAATCTTCAGGGATCAGACATGTTTGTTGCTCAGCTGCTTTTTGCCACCAGAGCTCCTGGATTTGACCCTTGGTCTAATAAAAGCAGGGGGAGGGGATTACTTTAAATTTGAAGTAAACCAAAAACAGGTTTCCTGTGACATGTAATTTGTAAGAATGCAGTAAAGACTCCAAGAAGAACAAGCTGCATCACCACCCCCACCACAAAATTAAGGCATTGTTGTTAACTATGCACAGAACCCACTGAACTCAAAGCAGCTTTCCAAAACCAAACCATTCCTTTCTTAAGCAATCACTGCAAATTGCAAAAGCAACAAATGTTTTAGCCACAAATGAAGGAGCCACTGCCTGTCCACAAAGCTTCATATGAAATCTCCCACTTACTAAGGAAACATGAAGACATTTGCTAGTGTGAAATTGGTGAAAGATCTATGCTTTCCAGGAGGTACTGAAATTTCTTTTTCTCGACACAGGCGTAGGATGAAGATAATGAAGGAAAACCACACATTCCAGCTGTCAGAAAGTTTGGAGATTTTTCTCCATTATGAAATTGGTGAGCAGTAGTACCCTCGGAGAAGCAGAGCTAAAAAAGAAGATTAAAAAAATTTTAAAAAAATTATTGATGAGGGAATAGACACCGATGATACAAAAAAAAAGGAGCACCACAAGGTGTCTGAAAGAAAACACACAAAATGCAGACATTATAACAGAACATCCATACTACTACAACATAGGATCTATTTTCTGAAGCAATAAATTGCCAGGGACAGACTTCATTAGTGTGATGAGAGCCTTTCTAAGATAGTGAGAAGACAAATCCCTTTTCACAATCTAAGTCAAAAACCTACCATTCTGGCTTTTCTGGATTATCTCCCTTCTGCTGTCAGGAGCAAACTCCCTGTTCTGTGAAGGGACTCTGTATGATCAGCTGCATTCTGGTAAAAACCCATCACCCACCAGCTCACAGGTGCCCAGGGTTCCTGGGGACTGACACCAGTTCTCAGGAGCTCTACAAGGCTTGAGGTCGTATGGTGTAATCATGCAGGAGTGCTTTCTCCATTTCCAGGCTGGCTTATTATTCAAGATTAAGTAGAAAACTCTCAGAACAGCAGTGCCCTGCCGGCTGTAGCACAAGTAAAGGAGCTCTATAATTTTCTGTTTTTCAAATGAAAGTTCGTTACCAGTGACTTTCTCCTCTATGGCAAGTTTGCAGATTTGAGTACAGGAGAACATTTGGTCATTGTACGTAACTCAAGAATGAAGTTCAGACTATTAAAGCTCAGACATAAATGCTAAGCAGCTGAATGTGCATTTAGGGATCTGAGCACACGGTCAGTAAATAAATCTCTGCAAAGGTGGTGGGGAGCAGCATCTCATGGCTATAAAACACTTTCAAAGATAAAAGTCCCCTCAAAGACATTTATTTGCACTGTGCTTTAGTGTAATTCTGGAGAATAGAAAGGAAAATCAGAAATGAGAAGCGAGTGAGAAAATGGAGAGAAATGGAAGTAAAAGCAAAGCCAGTGTGAGAAAAATACCTTAGAAGGAGATACAGAAGCAAGAAGGTGATAAGATGAAGTGCAAAAATTAATCTGAAAAGCCTTTCCAAAACAAGAGAGAGGTAGAAGCACAATATAATGTGGAACAGATGAAGAGCAAAAAATGGAAAAAAGATTGGAAAAAACAACAAACAGAGGAATAAAAATAGAGTTACAAATGGAGACAGAAAGTAAAGAAACATGCAAGGAAAGTAAGAAAAATGTTAATAAGGTATTTTTTCATAGTTTATTCGCCACAAAAAGGGTAAAGTGGTGTGAGTTCAGGAATGTATGAATGATATACTCTGTATTTAGGACAACAGTGGCCAAGATCCTGATTCAATGCATAGCAGAGATGCTAAATCACTTGGGTTTAAGGCAATAAACCAAGGAAAAACATTTTCTTCATCATATTAAGTGACAGCAGCAGCATCACTTCTCTTTCCAAAACACAGAAGTTGAGTCCACAGGCTTTACAGTCTGGATCTGGGAGGGCTGGGTGTCTGTCAGTGCCTCACTAAAAGTGAACTCAGGCCTCTCTAAAGTCCAGGTATGACTGAATTCATATTTATGCTTTTTTACCTAAAGTGCCACTTGTTCCATGGGTCCATCTTTCTACATAATACTGTGTTCCCCACTCCCACTAGAAAGAGGCAGCCCTTTGAAATAGCCCTAAGCAGCATTGTCAAGGTTGTGGCTCTGCAAAGCCCTGTGAAAGCAAAAGTTCTGCTCAGGAAGTATAAGATCCTTCCTGCCCCATGCAATTTCTAATCTGCTCCAGAATATTCTCGAAGGAACACATCTTAGAGGCTGATTATGGGTCCAACTCTGCTTTGGGCTTTAAGAAAACCTTTCTGGCTGCCTTGTGGAAACTCTAATGAATTTTTAATCTTTACCTCTGTCAGCACTAAAATCACACCCACAGATTAAAAATAAAAATCTCAACCAGCTAAATTATATAGGCCTTTTTTGAAACATACTTTTAAGATTTGCATAATTTAGTGCTGTGGTTAGTAATAAACATGAAGAAACAGGACTCCATCTCAGGAACACCAAATCTTAATAAGGTGGTTATTCAAATGACTACTTTTGTTTATGGAAATACAGCATTTTAAAAATAGAAAGTAGTTTGAGTTTTTGATCTTCTGTTTAAAAGGAAAAAATGTGATTCAGTAGAATTAGTAACACTTGCAGCATATCAACCCACTCTCTCATAGAAAAACAATCTAGCAAAATSAATGTGGTTGGAAAGTCTGGCCAGAATAACAACAACTAACTTCAGATCCACCCAAGGTTTGTATGGGGGCTACACCAATTAGCATAATAGTTTCTTTATTGGGAAGTGAAGCCTTTGTGCTTGGGCTGCTTCCCAATTAAAGAGTTTTGCTTGAAGTGGGATTTAATTTTAATGTTTCAATACAAAAGTACTTCCTTGCTGCATGTACTTTCATTTCAAGTGATGCTGAGGTTATATTTTCTACTTGGTACTGCTGTCACCAAGTCTCTCCAGTGATTTTATTTACTGCAAGGGAGTGACAGTGAATGAGGAGTATGCCAAGAATCATGGCTTCCCAACATGTGACTCAAAAAAAAAATGACCTAAATTGTGTAAGGTCAAGATAATGAAGAATTTAGCAGGAAAAAAAATTAATTGGAGACCTTAGAAGAGTGAAGAACTGAGTTCCTTCTCAACAAACTTCACATTAATGCCATGTAAAATCTTTTAAAAAAACTAAATGTCAGATAAAATACAGTCTCTACTAGATCAGAACGGAAAAAAAAAACATTAATAAAGTGACCACTACATTTAATTTTTTTTTTATGTTCTCAGACTATGAGTGGGGCAAGCACAGTTCCCTTGTACTTAAGGATTTAGCAAATGTATGGGACAAATATCTTTCTTAAGAATCTATGGTATTTAAGAGTGGCTTTTTTTGCTTGCTTAGGTGTGACTGATTAGCTAGTCTGTAAACTGTTTTACTATTCTACCAGAGGCATGCTAGCCCAAAACCCCATATGAAATTACAATGTTATTTCCATGAAAAGATTCTTTTGACACGAAAGCATTTTTTCTCTAACATGTCAGTAAAACACAAATGCTTGAATTATCATAAAAATAAACCAAGGTGCAGAAATAAATTCATTGAAATCCAGATCCACTGAGATTTAAAATTAATCCAAATAATGTTGAAAAAATGATTACTACTGATATATAAACAAGTGAAGCAAAGCAAAAGCTAACAGTAGTTCTCAAAGCCACATGGGATCAGGATGTGGACAGCATGAAGTTTGCAAGGGGTATTTAAAAATCAATATGACATTTTAGGATACATAATATGAATTCAGGGAAATGAGCAGATCAAGTGTTGCTATGTTGAGAAGATGCATGAAACAATTCAGTGCATTCTGAAACTGCTCAAGAATTCATCTCATAATAAGATGATTATTGGTGGTCCAGACATATATTAACACACACATGTCCAGACATCCTCTCATGCACTCCTCAGATTTGCTCTAATATTTGACCACCCTCAAAAACTGGTACTGATTTCAGGTTTGTTACATCTCTGAGTAAAACATGACAGTTTAATATTTATATTTACATAGTCCAGAAGAGACAGAATCAAGACAAACACAAACCCAAGGTTTTCACCCCTGGGACAGATGCTATCCAAGAACTGCCAACTTTAAAAGTGATAGAAGAGTGATGATGGATTGGGGATAAGGTCCAATCAAAGGAATTTTGTCTTATATGCATTCAGTTTTAGAAATTCCCTGGCTTTCCAATACTGTAAATCAGCCAAACAGACACACTGGAAAAATATAATAAAATATTTTTTTTAGACTACAGATAAAGGTCTGCATGTTATCTAAATATATGTAGTTCGACAGATCATGGGCTTGATTCTCCCCTCATTTGCATGAATGTAACTCTGCTAATCTCACCAGAGTTACTTCAAACACCCATTTGTAATGGAAAGTGGAATCCAGCTCTAAAATCTGTTTGTGATATTAGCTCAGCAAAATATATCAATCAGAACAATTATTGGACCTAGCCCCTAAGGTACCTGATTACAAAGCAAGACATAATTGATTTATGAATGCTGAAATTAAACATGGAATGAAACTAGTCTGAAGTAATGTCAGAAAGACCTTTGCTGGAGTATATTTTCATCAGAAGAATTTGGAGAAAGGAAGTATCTGCAATAACTGATTAGTTCATAAGTAGAGATTTTAAAAATAACAGTATCATTCAACACACTCAAATTAATTTCTAAGTTTCGGAAGAAAAATTCAGGGGTAGTATTTGCTCACTGCTTATTACCCAAAATATAACAGACACTGTCTAAACATGGGGAGCACCAATCCATCTGCTTGTGAGCTGGAAATCCAAAATTCTTGTCTGAAATCCATTCTTAATCTAATTCTACAAAAAATACTTATAAAACATTTGCCTAAAAAAAATAGACTGGTTTAAATTAATGACATTTTTTCTGCATTGTCAAAGTAGCTGCAATTTTTAATTATGTCAATCTATCACAAATCAAAAGAGCTTTACTATGAGAGGCTAAACTGAACGAGAAAATAGAGCATAGTCTCTCTCCATTGAGGAAGGCCAAGGTTTAGTACCTAGAAAAATAGATGGTTGAGCCTCTGGGATAAGTATAATTTAATTCTCAATGGAAAGGAAGTAAAATTTAAAGTACTACTGCCATTCAAATGTAGAATTATATATATAAGCATATTTAAATTCATATTCATGCAGATGTATGCACACATGTATAAATATATATACATGTATGTATGTATGTATCTGAATGGAAGGATACATTAATAAATTCAAAGCTATGAAGAACCTTTGATTGAGGAAATATAAAATGCAAAAGTAAACAGTGAAATCTCTCAAAATGAATAATTTTCTAGGACTTTATAGTGACAGATCAAAAACTAATTGAAGACATTGCATACACAATCTCCTGGAACTCTGAAACAGATGAATGGCTAAACTTGCAAAAGAATTAAAGCTAAAAGACATAGCTGTATATTTTCCACTGCCCGTATCCAACTCTTCTACCACAATGAATAAAATGTATTTCAAGCAATATTTTCTTATTTTGAAATAATTTTTGTTCTCTTCTTGCTAAGGAATATGTTCCATGTGTCAGCTTTGGTTCCTATTCCCAGTGGACACTAACTTCTGTCTTCTGAGCCCACACAGAGGAGAGGGAACGGAATCCCTTGTTTCAGAATCTTCCCTTCTGTTGCAGAATGCTAATTGTACAGAAATCCGCTGAATTTGGGGGTGGGGTGGATGGTTGATCTTGTTTTCATTTAAATATTCCATATAATGAGCCATATTTCTGCAAGAACTGAACAGTGTCTTTTTCACAGATCCTCCTGTAAGTGTAGAAAATACTCTAAAAGAAATGTTCTAAGGTCAGGGACTTTCCAACCAAACCCTGCTAGGGTTAAGCTTTGCCAAAATTCAAATGGAAACAAAATAGTGTCCACAGATAGATGTGAGCTTTCAATCGCTCACTCAGGAACCCTGTTGTTACAGATTCTTGAAGACTGGAGCCAAAAAAGTAGGGTTTACCAAAATATTACTTTCTAGTTCTGTTCGTTTTCTGCACAGTGTTTTTGTCATGTTATCATTATTTATGGTGTAGCAGTCAAGGAATTGTGCTGGTTTGTGATAGGTACAACACAGACAAGTAGAAAAATCTCCCTGTCCCTGAGGATTCACAGCCGAGCTGTCAGATAGGATGCTGCAGGTGAACAAAGCAGACAATGAAACTCATGCTGGCTGGAAAAAGGAGAGAAATAAAAACAAAATGGGTTGAGCAGAAAAGCTGACTCTTTTATAAGCATACCATTGCCAAGCAATTGTGACTTCTAGGCACAGCAGCTGAAAAAAAGAGCTTTAAGAGAGGATTAAACAATACAGCAGATATTCCTATCAAACAATATGAGCTTTTTACTTTAGTTTACATTTGGGAGTAAATATTTTGACAGTTTTTCACGAGTGAAAAATGGGCCAATACCTCAGAAAAGAGCAATAAGACCTAATAGAACTGACCAACTTCAAGAGCAGAACAAGGGGAGCTGTCATCTTATAACCTTTCCCAGCTCTTCAAGGGACAGTGAAAAAAGTGTACATTCTCAGGACAAACTTCAGCTACGGTAAACATATTCCCTGTCTGACTCATGAGCATCCCTCATGTAAATTAGGAGTGTATGAGCACTAACAGAGCAATGTTAGAAATCTGGAACTCACACAACATAGAAATTCTATCACAGTGTGTTTCTAGATGGTAATTAACAGCACAAACCACCTGGATGTTAGAGCAAGAGTAGGAAAATTAGGGGAGAAGCCACACTGTATCTCTGATAAGGCTCACATTAGCAATATTTCAGATAAAGACTGAAGGGAAGGATTCAGGGAAGGATAGTCTTCATCAGCACTTGCAGAGAGAGCCGAAAATGATTCAGGTTAGAGGCCATGCATCAGGAATACCTTTTCCTATTATTCAAAAGGAGAAATAAGTCTATTAAAAGTTAATGCGATGGGAAATTGGAAATTGTGCAGCAACTTCTGTGTAGTGAAACTCATCTTTTTTAAGTAAGTTCTGAAGGCAAAAAGGAATAAATCTTTATCAGATTGTGATGCCAGAAAGCCAAGATCTGTGGTTTGTACAGTAGCCCACAGTCGTTGCACAGATGGACATTTGTTTGCAAAAGTGACACGAACGTTGGAAACTAATGGCAGTGGTCACATTCAGTTTGTTTACAGGAATGTAGCCTGGGAACAATCCATTTTCCTATAGAGTCTATCACTGCATAATTTCTTGCACAAACTGATACAGCACTATCTCAAAATTTGCAAARGTTTCACTCCCCTGCTATTCTCATCGCTCCAGGAGTGCAGAAGAGAATGTAAACCCAGAGCTTTCCTTTCCCCAAATTCTACTACAGAAGAGCAGATTCCCTTTTGAATTTCAAAAAAAAATGGCACTCTGGGGCCCTGAGACCGGAGGTGGGCGTAGAGTTACGCCAGTAAACCTGCTTGAGGTTGTCAGACTACTAAAGCCTTACATTTTTGTGGTGAAGCATTTTCAGATACAGCCAGGATGAAATAGTCTCATGAGACAAGATTTAATATCGACGGTTCACAAAAAAATACCTAAATGAAGCCAAACTCCTGTACAGAAAAGGCCTCAACTGATGTTTGGCCAAAGCAGGAAATGCCTGTAAAGAAACACACACGCACTAAAAGCAGCATCCCCAGGGCCCTCAGCGAGAGCTGTGCTGGGGGCAGGAGAGCGCAGCCAGCTGCAAGCACACCCTGGGGCTGACCCACAGCCTGCAGCACCACTCCAGAGGAAGCTGGCAAGGAGAGGGTTATACACATTCCCAACAGCTAAAATGCAACTACGCCAAGAGAGGAGCAACATTCATTTTGTGACCCTCTTACTCTCTGGTCAAATATACAGAACGGGCTGTATTTTAAAAGGAAACCCACCACTGCTGCCTGGGGTACCACTATCATCACTTTATCAGATGAAGGTCTGAAATTAACATGGGTTGAATATACCAGTTCTTACTGCAGAAATTACAGAAGCTCGCGGCACAGTCTTGGGGAGGATCTTGTCACCCATGAGAAGCACTGAACAACATGCTGACACCCTTCAAACACCAGCCCTATGCCATCACCCATGCCCTGCATACACGACATGAGGCACAGGGAGCTGAGGTGACCTCCCCACAGCTGCTCAGAGGGCCCTGAGGCTCCAGCTACTGCTCCCTAGGACTGGCTGAGCTTTCTTGTATTTCAGCTCCAGCAACATCTAATTCTTCCCAAATCTTCAGCGTACTATCCTATTTGTTACAGTGGCACCTGCTGGCAGCAGCACAGGCAAAAGCTGATTTCTTACTGTTGGGCTAAGCAGATAAGTTTAATTATGACTCTAGGTGTGCAGTATTTCATTTCTCTCTCACCCTCTCACCCTCTCTTTGGGTCTAATATAACACATTATACAGAACACAAGGAAGCTTGTTAGATTACTGTTGGAAGATGCAAGAATTGGTTAATTTTGCACCGTTTCTCCCTGTCATTATAATCTTTGCCACAAGAATGGCTACATTCTGCAAAATGTTCTGTTCTCAGTGCAGTCATTGTCATGTGAATGAGCTATCACAGAATCCTAATGCCTGGGATGTTTTATTCTTACATTCATGACATTTGTATTTCAGTGACAAAAGCTTCAGCAAGGAAAGGGAATGGAAGAAATTTAATCCAGTCTCTTGATCATTTTTAAATTCTAATTTTATGGTCTTTTCTTTTCTAGACACTGCAGCACAGTTTCCTCAAATGTAAGAAGTCTGTATTTAGAGTAAGAATGAACTGATGAAATCAAACCTCTGGGATGTTTGTATTTTAATGGCTTCTGCATTAAAGACACTGTATCAGTGCAAATTGCTGATAGAAAAGGTGAAAACCAAGGAATACTTGCTAGTCATTTTTTGCTGCTTAAGAGCGTATGTGTTCTGTGAAAACTCTGATGAGCTGGAGCTTCTATTACACCAGTATATAATAAAAGATCAATTATTTTCAGACATTGATAATAGCTGATGGAATAGTTGGAAATAGTATCAGAGGCAATCAGGCCAGGAAGAACATCCTGAATCATTCTGAAAGTGCTGCAATGCAACATGTAGGATGCTCTTCTGCTTTGCCTATTTTAATGGCAAAAATTACCTTTGATTTTAATGGGAGCAGGTTCAGGACCTGAGTCCAAAATCTCCTATCCAGTTTAACTCTTTTTGTCAAGCCACTCTGAAATGGCTTCCATGAGTAACAGTTTAGACAATACAGTTCTATTTTCCCTCTCCATCCCAAATATTTTAAGCTTATCTTGCTGATTCTGCTGTATCTGTAAATTATAACATTTAGCAGGCAATTCTGTAGGGCTTCCCTAGCGCACATATCAAGGGGTAAATTACTATGACAGAGCTAACAAAACATTCAGATCAGCAGGAGGAGGAAGGGATTCTGGTGAGGTTTTTCCCAGCCATGGGTACAAAATAATTGTTCTTACTATGGCGTGACCATAAAAAGGTGTCTGAGCTGTCAAAATGGTATTCAGACGGCTGACTGTCAAAGACCTGCTACAGCATCAAAACTGGAGATTTTAATTGCATTCAGACATCACACTGGAAGGCCATGATAGCATTTTTGCCCTTCTTTTTCCTCTTACATACACATGTTCTTTCAAAGTATAAGCTTATATATTTATATGTATTTTCACTGCTTCAAAATTGTGTAATATTTTAATCTGTCTGCATGTCATGTAATAATATCCTTCTCGCTCTCTCTCTTTTTAAATAAATGTTTGCAGATTCCACTTTTGATACCAGAACTGCCAGGCCTCATTATTTCTTATTTCCAGAGGTTACAGGGTTTTAATGTTAAAATGTAATCTTTTAGATAGTTTCATTTGCCTAGCCTAACCTCCATGATCAAATAAGTACCTTTTTTACTTTTCAAAACACTAGGATCTCCGGACCCATGCATTCTCTTAATCATTGCTCAATTTCTTTCATCCATGTTCCTTTTTTCCCTACACTCATAACAAGACTGCAGCTCAGACCTGCAAGATCTGAACTCTAGTCCATATTTTTAAAGTCATGGTTCTATAGATAATGTATTTTTTTGATTTTAGTTCACAGGTAACCTACTTAAAGATATCTAGATATGTATTTTAAATTCTTAGATAAAATGTTCAAGTAGTTGATTTTAACTTGCAGTAACAAAGAATTCAGAAGAGAAAATCCATAGGGAACAACCTAACAAGTACATGGATATACTTTTCTACCTATTTTAGAGGGATTCATTTTTCTGGGAATCTCCCTGTTTTCATGCACTGTCTTTTTGCTTTTGGTTTTCCTGTGATATTTTTCTTTCTAATGAAAAAAAATAAAACAGGAACCTATATTAACTAGATAAAAACCACTTGTTTTTTACCCTGAATATTAAATCTTTTGGTCAAAAATGTATGCTGGGGAGAATAACTTTTATTCCCACTGTGAATGTAACCAGACTGTACTAGAAATCTTCCTATTCCTCATTACTAAAATTAAGTATTTAAAGGGAAAAAAGAATGAACAAGACCTGGTGTTCCGTTAATAATCTTACCTTACACAGGGACGACTTTTAAAACAGGTATAAGATTTGACCATGCAGTTTATCTGTATTTACAGGCTTTGCTGCAACATGCCAACTCCAGCAGCTGTGATGGAGCTGTGTGCTGCGGAGGCCCTCAGATCCCAAATCTACCTTGATACAGTACAGCAATAACAGATAACAGAGGAAACAAGTTTTGCCTTCTTTATATGGCACCTTGTAAAGCAACAAAAAAAAAAACAAGCTTTCATTTTGAATGGAACACTTTCTGTATGAGGTTTAGGAAGAACGCGTGAAAGAGTTCCCCCAGCTTCCCACTTCCCTGTTCAGCAGGTAAGAAATACATTCCAAATCTAAGCACCACAAAAATTATCTTCCAGTTACGGGCTATTCTGAAGTCCACCAGAAAAATGAGGTGGTAAACTGGCCGCTCAAAGAGAAGCATGAACCTCCGTGCCAGTCTCTGGTTTTTGTTCTCTTTCAGCTTGGCAGTAATCGCTGAATGCTACTCCAGGCAGCCTAAGCAGACAAAATGGGAGTGCAGGGCAGATCATGAACTTAGAATGGTGCAATACTTRCTGAAAATTAATCCAATACAGACATTGCATTTTTTTCAGGGGGAATCTGGGAGAACAAATAGTGCAGGGAACACATCTTAGGTCTACCTATAAACTCCTTACCCCTTTTCTAATGGCTCATTCAATAATTTTTTATTCCATCTTGCTATTAACTCAGTCTTTAGGAGGAAAGACCTCCAGAACTGCATGGTATTTGCCACTACAGTATTCTATATATTTTTTCCCTAAACAAACTAAATGTGACTGTTCCACATAATCTACCTGAAACAAGAACATATCCCGCTAAAAATCAATGTACAAGATAGAGAAATATGAACATTTTTTCCATTACAAGAGTATCCATCTTGATTCATTTCATAGTTCTCTTTTTTCTCTGTATTGTCATATAACGTTATTTGTTACCTACATGGGTGCCTACCTTTTCTAAACTCAGGAGTCACTACATATTATAAGGTTAAAAAAATTGCAAGTCAGTCTTCTTCAGGCAATGCAGCTATTTTAAAACMTAATTTTAAAAAAATTGCACTTGGATTATTTTACTTACTGTGTCTGAGCCTTTCATGTGCATTCAATCCATGTTTYCAAGTTTTCTTCTATATTCATGAAGCCCAGAAACTCAATTTTATTTTTAAATGAAAGCTAAGATTATCAGATGATAATTGATTCCAAGGACTAGACTTTGAGTAAAATACCAGTATCATGAGACTTCTGATAAAATCACTGAAGTTGGCAACAACTGAAGAGTCAGGCACAGAATATCACTTTTTTAATCTCCTTATTATATATATAAAAAAAATCAGCACCACCAGCAATAACAAATATTTCACCATGATCTTGCTATGTATTCAGTTAAACTAACAATACCTCCATCTGGTGACTACCTCCATCTGTGCCTCCCAACCTATTAACACCTCAACAATATGCAAGAAGGCAGATGTCCTTGATTTATAGGCATAGCACAGAGAACACAGGCTCCAGCTATGTACACATCAGTGAAATACAGATGATAATAATACTCCTACCAAAAGACTGAGAGACTAAATTAATTTTTTTCAAAACACATGACAATCTTTGCATAAAAGATGTTAAAAATAGAATTTAATGTTCCATAGACATATATTAAAGCAATATGAAAAAAATATTCTCTTTGCATTCTTTTTGGTTAAATGCTACACCAAAGATGATGTGATATGGTTCCAATTTTTGGTCCAGCTTCTCCCAAATATTCGTTCCTCTGTCAGCTTCAGAAGAACCTTCAAGTATCCAAAAATATAATTTCATATATCGACAATGTAAGGTTTAAAAAGCCAATTTTCTGCAAGTATATAAGCAACCAGGGACAATGTTCTTCTTCCTCAACTTGTATTGATCTTCATTGGGAACTGAGAGTACTTCTCACTTTACTATGCCTGAAACAAAGGAGGCCAGAGGAAGGGGGAAAGGAGGGCAACCAAGAGCAATTAAAGAGATTATTGAAAAAAAAAAGAAAAAAAAACAACAAACCAAAGCCAAAAACAAGCAAATGAGACAGAAAAGCAGAAGTAAATAAAACTGGAAACATTGAAAAAAATTGAAAAAAAAGGAGAAGCAAAATGAAGCAAAGGACACAACAAAAAAGCAAAAGTCAGGCAGAGGCTTGGAGATTGTCAGTAAAATTTGGAACAAATGGGAAAAAAAAGGAAAGCAGAGAAGAGAGCAACATAGGACTGTCAGGACAAAACCGTGAAAACTAGAATAATAAAGGTAATAAATAATATTTTTCCATTTTTAATTTTCTTTAGAGAAGTTACTACAAATAGCATATTGCACAATGATTTAGTGATAAATATCAAAGGTTAAACYACATTTGCAGGAAATCTAAAATGTGAGTCAATTCCTTTGTTCAGAACCAGATTGTAAAGTCAAGCATCTACCATGTTGTCACAAAAGAACTACATAAGTTCTATAATTTACCACTGTTCACAACTTTAATTCAAGATAGAAAATAGCATCCAGTATGTGTTTTGGTAGAGAACAGTTTAACTCACAATAACTTTTTTTGGGTTCCTGGTGGGACATGTTCTATTCTTATTGTTTTCATTTACTTTCTTTTCTTTCACACCACCAAAAGACAGGCCTCACTGACTGATTTGGAAAGCTTTCACATTTACAATCCTCTCAGGAGAGCTTGCACAACACTATCCCAGACAAGCAGGTAACAAGACACTAACCAGGTCAACAGTAGTGGGACACTAAGGGAGAAAATCTTGCTAAAGTTGGAAGAGATGTGGGTTTTCTCACAGGATTTTGAGAGAGTCGTACCTTCACCTTAATGAGAGATTAAGCAGGTACTTCTCCTCCCTCTTCTTGCTTTAATGCCATGCACTTTGCCTACTCCACTCTCCAGAACCACTGCTTTGTCAGTACAGCCAGACTCCGAAAAGAACACATATAACTGAGCTCATGCTTGAGCAACTTGATTAACTTCTAGATTATGGGAGAGTAGTGGATATTGTCTGTCTCAACCTCTAGATTATGGGAGAGTAGTGGATATTTTCTGCCTGGACCTCAGTAAGGCTTTTGACCCTGTCTGCCATTAGATCCTCAGAGATAAGGTGATGAAGTATGGGCTTGGAATAGCAGACAATGAGGTCAATTGAAACTGGATGAATATCCAGGCTCAGTGACAAGGGGCACAAAGTTTGGTTGGAAGCCAAGTAAATGGCAGTGTAGCCTGGGGTCAGTATTGCATCCAGTCCTGTTCAGTATCTTCATTAATGGCCTGGATGATGGGGCAGTGCACCTTAGGCAAGTTTATTGATGAAACAAATTTGGGAAGAGTGTCTGATATCCCAGAGGATTCTGCTGCCATCCAGAAGAACATAGAAAAGCTGACAGGGACCTCATGGAGTTCAAGAATGGAAAGTGCAAAGTCCTGCACCTCTGGAGGAATAAACCCAGGCAGGCACTGGTACATGCTGGGGACCACACAACTAGAAAGAAGTTTGGAAAAAACCCTGCATCTCCTAGTGGACACCAAGTTGAATATGAGCCAGCATTGTACTCTTGTGGCAAACAAGATGCATGCTACCCTGGTGTGCATTAGACAAAGCATTACCAGAAGGTCAAGGCACGTGATCCTTTGCCCTCTCTAGTCTCCTATGCAGACCTGATGAATCCATGCCTGGAGTGCCAGGTCCCTTTCCAGACTCCTCAGCTCAAGAGACATGTGGACATCCTAGACATACTGGACACACTGGCCTTACCAGCTAAGGGCCATGAAGATGTTTATGTGACTCAAGCATAGCTCCATTAAGGCAAAGCTAGGAGAGATGCAACAGTTCTGCCTGGAGAAGAGAAGGTTCATGGGCAACCTTATCAAAGTATATAAATACCTGAAGGGACAGAGAGGACACGGCCAGGCTCTTCTCAGTGGCGGCCAGTGGCAGGAGCAGAGGCACACACTGAAACACAGAAGGTTCCCTCTGAACACCATGAAAGAATTTTCCACTGTAAGGGTGACTGAGCACTTGCACAGGTTGCCCAAGAAAGTGGTGTAGTCTCCCTCCTTCAAAAGCTACCTGAACATGGTCCTGGACAATGAGCTGTAGGTGACCGTGTTTGAGCTGGATAGTTGGACCAGCTGATCTCCAGAGGTTCCTTCCTACTTTAACCATTTTGTGATTGTGCAGTTCTGTGCAAATTTTTTTCATTTTTCCCTTTTCCYCCCAACTTTCTTCCTCAATAGTGATAAATACCTTCTTTACTTTGCCTATCCTGACATTAGCTACAGCCTCCAAATTACTAAGCAACTTTAAAGGTAAAAAACACACTTCAAAGAAAACAATTATTTACAAATGTTATCTCTCAGAGACAAGTGATTTAATTCTGGATGTCACTTCTTCTTTCATTCTAAATCCAAGAGATTTGGGACTTCCCAAAGGAAAGCTGCTTCAGAGGCCAATCAACTTTCACCTCTACTTTCTCTCTGCCTATGTTCTGTCTCAGGTTAAGGCTCTCTCCATTTAGGCTGTTGCAGTTGCAAATGGCTTCAGTGATGCTCTGCATTAGTCCTGTTTTACCCATATGAGTCAGATYGCAGCACAGTAAGCACCCCAGGTGTGGACCCTCTGGTTTACAGTACTTAGGAAAATGGGTCTTCAATCTAAATTCATTAAAGTAATATGTGACATTAAAACAGTTCTATTGTTTTTTCTCTAAATTAATGCTGTTCAAATATAACTATACTGTAAAATTACAGTAAATTTCCTGAAAAAGGCATAAAGCCAGTGATCTTGTATGCTAACAGCTTATAGATTCTACAGGACCCTTGAGCCYTCTGTTTCATTATGCTAAAACTATATTTTAAACATAAGTTCTGTCTCTTAGATATGTTTTCATTTTAACATGGAAGGTATGGGCTATGACCTTGTGTGCATTCCAACAGTTGGATGTTCCTAAAGCAAAAGGTCAGCCTACTAACAAACTGCCTAATAAAATATTTTTTAGGGAAACTAAGTCAACCATGAAGGCAGGATTAAAAAAAAWTTGCTTATTAGACTATAAATCTAAAAATAATACTTGAAAAAATCCATAATAAGAATTAAAAACAAATAAATTGAAGTGGTAAATTGTGAAGATTCAGCTCCCTTTGTCACAAAACACAGAACCTATTTTATAGAAATTTCTAATTGCCTCTGTTTTAATTGGACAATTTCCATTGTCCTYATATTCAAAATTCCATATTTCAATGTTTCGAAGATTGCTGCTGGCTTGCACCCTCCCCCATTCTTTCATAGGGCACTTTGAAAGGTGGTCTGCTTTTACATGTACATCATTAGACAGAGGAGGGGAAGCAAGGTATCAATATCAGAAATGAGCAATAGCAGGAAAAGAGTGTGGCAGGAAAAGAGTGTGGCAGGAAAAGAAAATATTAGAAAGAGTTTGGTGTCCCGAAGTTAAAAATAAATTAAAAAAAACAAACCCCAAAAAACCCACAAAACCAGCTGCCAAGTTGGAATGACAGAATCTTACCTAAAGAAACAAAAATTAAAATCTTCACTCACTGGCCAGTTTTATCAAAGAAATAGCATGAGAAAGACTACTTATACAAACTTCAATGAGAGTACCTAAAGTAAGAATTCTGGGTCTGAGATTTAATGATCTTGCCTACCTTTTGACTATGACTGTAGAAATAAAGTACAGTTCAGTTACATGTAAAACCATAAGAAAAAAAACATATATCCCATCTTATCCAGCTCATAAATGTCTTCTTCAGAAAATAATGTAGTATTTCCATTTTTAAGAGAAATGGTGATTTTTGGGAAGTAAATAAAAAATTAGCATCAGACTGATGTTAGAAACCCTAGGTCCATCCTCAGCTACAAAGCAACCAGAGAACTTCAGGCAGAAGTTCTCTGCAGACTGCTTCTTTTAGGACCCCACTCTCGTTGTATACTAGTCATGGGATTTCCATAAATGTCCAGGATTTGTCTCATACTGTTTCTAGAGACAATAATACAACTCTCATTAATTTTAAAGCAGACAAGCTAAATCAATTCTAAGAGCTTTTAAAAATCTTCTCCTAAAGGTTTTATATGACGTGCTCCTGCCACTTAAATTATACCAGGCATCACAAGAATCTCAGGTTGCATTCAATAATTTGTTTGATGTAGTGGTTACTCTGTTTATTTAAAAATAACAGCTAAATTCCCAAATGAAATAAAAAGTTTAACTGGTTCTTTAGCTTTTATTGAATTCTTCTTAGGATGTCAAATCCTGTTGTTTGAAGTTCTGCAGGATCAATGCACAGTATTTTGCTATTTTTTTTTTCAGTCTGCTTGGGTTCTCACTCACAAAATTTCACTTCCAGGTTCAACTTCACTTAAACATTCAGAGTGAATTTCAGCCAAGTCCACTAACTGTGATCTGTTTCATGTTAAAGTCAGCCCATAAACTGCTCAAAACTGGTCCGGGATTCTTTTGAAACTGGGCCTAAGGACTGTGTAAAAGCCAGCTCAAGAAAATGTTTTGATGAGCCTAGGTTCAATATTCCAAAGTCTATAATGAAACCTGAAACAAACCAAATTCCAATTTGTTTGGATCTTCATACTAAGAGTGTTGTATTGCTCTGTCAGACTGATGATATTTTACCACAACTTTAACAGTGAAAGATTTTTCTTCCCATAATTTCCCCCAAACCCCTTGGCTGCTGGAAACAGTAATGTATTACCATGGATACAAATTACAGTGTGGGGTATGAGGAAGAGAGTGGAGGTTATAGTGTATAAAGAGATTTCTTTGGAGTTGGCATTTGAAGCAGGGAATCAGACAGCACAAGATTTTTTTTAATTCAAATACATGCAGATCA
Organism: Cardinalis cardinalis; assembly: GCA_014549065.1. Classification (NCBI taxonomy): domain Eukaryota; kingdom Metazoa; phylum Chordata; class Aves; order Passeriformes; family Cardinalidae; genus Cardinalis; species Cardinalis cardinalis. The sequence goes on from JACDOX010000001.1 coordinate 16,862,039, forward strand.
TTTAAATATTAATTTCAAGTAGATAAGCTAAAATAAATTTCATTTGAGTTTGTGTGTCTTTTGTAGTGTAGTCATTTCTTTTTGGGAAAGCAAAGTGAAAACCTTCATGTATTTATGTGATTTAGTTTATATGAAGAGCAATTTTAAAATTAGTCACTTGATTGTTGCTATTTTTTCCTTTCAGCTGGAAAGAGAGAAAACTGGTGACTTGTCCACTACTGAAATTGTCAGGCTTACATATCTCTGCTTTGTCCATGGCTGARTTCAAACATGCTCAGGTGCTTCGCTGTTTTGAAAACAGAGCCAGCCCTCACTTCACCATCACCATATGCAGCAGTGAAAAAGCCGAAAAAGGGCAATCTGAATACAAAATACAAAGTACAAAGAGAAGAAGTGGCAGACTTTCCAGAGAAGCAGCTTGGCCCTCTTCTAAAGGACCTGGCCCTTCTAAAGATGTGGACAAGTAACAAGAGAGCCAGAAGTGTTTTCCCTGGACTAGTGGTTTCCACTGAGATTTCCCAAACCAATTTATTGAAATAACATCACAGAATAATCCCAAGTAAAATCTTTAGGAATGAAATGGTAAAATTCCACAAAATTTTTCCAGAAAGCCTTTACTATTTGGAAAGAGAAAATTTAAAAATTACATCATTTTTGTACATTTGAATTTTTCCATTTAATTATATAGGAGTTACCAAAATATTTTTCTGCTATACTGTCTAAGCAAGTTCACCCTATGAAAATATAATTTTCTGCCCCTTCTGTAGGAGTGTTTTTAAAGTGACAACTGAAAAGAGTGGTGCAGAGTCCAAAGAAAATGCAAGGATAATGTGACTCGTTCTGCCACAGTAAAATATCTTTAATAAAATATTTGCACACAATTAAAATATATCATTTTTATAGTTGTGGCACAATTCTTTCTGTTAGGGATGCTAAAATATAATTCCTAAAGAGAGAAGCCAATTAATATCCAGAAAAGGCCCAGTTGTGCTCCAGCTGGTGACAAGGCCTGCCCCCAGCTTCATGACAGCAGAATCTGTCCCAGAATAATTTGCCGCAAATGGAGGGATCGAAAAGAGAAGGGTTAACAGGTTTATTTTAGAATTAACTTTTAGTTCGGTGAAGATTAATATGTCAAACTGAGCACTAAGTAGAGGTCAGTGCTAAAAGACCACCACACTAATCATAGGAATGTGCTGGAGCAGACATTGATGTGTTGCAGCAAATGTTTCTGGAGGAAAGCAGAGTGTGGTTTCTCCCCAGCTGTTGGCCCAGGGCAGCTCCCAAGCCGTGCAGCTGCATCGCCAGCACTTCTCCTCCCAGGCTTTCCCTCCCAGTCACAGYCTCCCCACAGGCTGCCTTCTTCCCTGTAAAAGCATCCCAGATTACACCAACACCAGAGTCCTGCCACCATCCTCATGAGAGCCAAGGTTCCTGTTCTCCMTTAAAGAAAAATATGCAGCTTCCAACTATCTTTAGGAAATAGTGAATGATATTTTTTTTAAAAAACAGGATATAGTATCTTTTCTGAATTTTATTTTCTGCATCATATTTTAAGTCACTTTTCATGCCAGTTAGTCCTTGACATGACAATATTTAAAGAATAAGGAGCCATAACTGAGTGCAGAATATGAGACACCAAGACCCAAATAAGCAACACCCTCAAAATGAGGAAGAGGATACCCARATCCTGAAGACAGACAACTCTGCTGCAAGGAAAAACACTTCTACTTTTCATTAAAGAGACACAACTCAGTCACAGACCTTAAAGCTACATTTGTGAGGGATACAATACACTTTTATTAAGGGAATTAATTTTCTTTGTTACTTACACAACACAGTAGACCAGAATTCTTCTCAGTGCACCAGCTGCTTCATCATGGTATGGCCAGCTGCAACATTCAGTCCATGCACTGATCAGCAGATCCCCAACCAAAGCTGTGTGGTAAMGGGAAGAGGTCAGATGGGTGGTGCTCCTGAGTCCAGAAAGTTTGGAAGGCACAGCATCATTCACAGCCAAATCAGACTCCTGTGCCTCAGTTCTGTTCAGATCAGAGGACACAGATTTATTCTACAGTTTTATGGAATAATTTCCAAATTCAAGAATTCCCTATGTTTCACTGTATCTCCTGAACATCTCCTCAGTCATCTCTTTGTCACTTGAAACATCCACACAGGGAGAAAGGGAGGCAGGAGGGGTGAAATATTTCAGTCAAGAAGGATTGAGAGGACCCAGGGAGCTACAGTCCTTTCAGCCTTAGGCAAGTGCTGGGGAAGGTCATGGMGCAGATAWTCTTGAATCCCACCCATGGCACATGCAGAACAGCCATGGCATCAGGCACAGCCAGCCCTRGTTTGCAAATGGCAGGTCCTGCTTGACCAGCCTGTTCTCCTTCTGTGACAGAGTGACCCACTCTGTGGATGAGGSAAAGGCTGTGGACACTGTCTCTACCTGGACTTCAGGAAAGCCTTTGACCCAGCTCACCACACCATTCTCCTGGAGAAACTGGCTGCTCATGGCCTGGAAGGGTGCCCTGCTTAGTGTGTAAAGAAATGACTGAATGGCCAGTCCCAGACAGTGGTGGTGCCAGCTGGCAAGCAGTCACAAGTGGTGTTGCCCTGGCTCAGTGTTGGGTCCAGTCCTGTTATTATCTTTGTCAGTGGTCTGGGCAAGAGGATCAAGTGCACCCTCAGTCAGTTTGCATATGACACCAAGTTGTGAGGGAGTGTTGATCTGCTGGAGGACAGGACCGGTCTGCAGAGGATCTGGATGGGCTGAGACCACTTGTATGATGTTCAACAAGACCAAGTGCTGGGGTCACACCCCCACCATGCAGAGCCCCAGAGTGACTGGGAAGCTTCCCAGCAGTGTGGAAGCTAGGGGTGCAGGTCAACAGCAGCTGAACATGAGCCAGAGTGTGCCCAAGGGACCAAGACAGCCAATGGCATCCTGGATCATAGCAGAAATAGCATGGCCAGCAGGACCAGGGCAGGGATTGTTCCCCTGTACTGGGCACTGGTGAGGCCACACATCAAATTCAGYGTTCAGTTTTGGGCCCCTCACTATTAGGAAGACATTGATGGGCTGGAGGGTTTCCAGAGAATGGCAATGGAGCTGGGGAAGGTCTGGAGCAAAAGTCATATGAGGAGCAGTTGAGGGAGCTGAAGTTGTTTAGCCTGAGGGAAAGGAGGCTTAGAGTGGACCTTATTGCTCTCTACAACTACCTGAAAGGCAGCTGTGGCCAGGGGGGATGTCTCTTCTCCCATGTAACAGTCAATAAGACAAGAGGAAATGGCCTCAAGAGGAAATGGCCTCAAATTGCACCAGGGGAGGTTCAGATTGGATATTAGGCATACTTTCTTCACAGAAAGGRTTGTCAAGCATTGGAACAGGTTGTTCAGGGAAGTGGTAGAGCCAGCATCCCTGGAGGAATTTAAAAGATATGTAGACATGGCACTTAGGGACGTGGTTAATGGTGGACTTAGTTTTAGTTTAATGGCTGGAGTCAATGATCTTCAAGGTTCTTTTCAATGTAAATGGTTCCATGATTCTTAGTAGAGCAATGAAACTTGAAAAAATATGTAAATCTGCAAATTGCTTACACAGAGGTGTAATATCAGAAATACCTAATGTTTTCTTTGATACTCAAACTGCCTGCTCTGAGTTGGCTGTGTTGTTGTAAGGTATTGCTACAAAACACTATAAAATATTTTCACTTTCATGAGGATACACACTGCCTCCAATGTGCTTTAAAATTGCAAAAGGGGAAAAAAAGGAAATGCTTTTACTATCACAACTGTTAATTTTCATCTCAAAAAATCAGCAAGATTATAACTTATCCCTTTATCCTGGGGTCATTTGTTGGTGTTATCTCCATCCCTGGGGGATGAAGGATTCCTGGTCTGTATTCTGCAAAACAGAAGTGCACGATAAGCCTAAAAAAAGCAGGACCACTATAGGGTAGTCACCCGAATTGAGAACAGCAGCATATTCATTTAAAGAAATCTCTTTCATCCATAATTCCCTAAWATACAGAGCAGAAGTTTGGAGGTAAGACTCCTAGCTTTAAATAGATTTACACAGTTTACACAGATCGCTAAGGCTTGGGGATCCTCCAAAGCTGCAGGTTTCTTCTGACTGCTGCAGACAGGTTTTAATGAAACCTGTGAAAGACACAGATATGGAGGCTGACAACCACCAAGAGGCAAAAGGATAGAAAGCAGAACCTGCATCTGCAAGGAGTCACGCCTCCAGAAACATGGACACATAGCACAAGAGCAGCTATATTGATTATCAGATAGCATTTGACACCGTAAACAGATAAGCTCTTAGGCCAAAGTTGTTGGTTATCACGTATGTATCACTACACACTACTTTAGCTTTAATAGTCCCTCTGACAGAGAGATGGACTGAGGCAGACAATCAGGTGATTTTCAAAGACAGAGGGAAAGGTTCTAACCTCTAACACAGTTGACAACATTGTTCAAATCTTCCTGAAAAAACAAAATAAAACAAAAAACAAACAAAAAAACCAACCCAAAATCAAAAAACCCAACAACTATGAAACCTTATGAGCCATGCCTCAGAAAACAACTGATTCCAAATATAAAATCCTTTTGAATGAACAGTGGAGGCTACCTTGGCATATACTAAGGGAAATAAGAAAGCAATTAAGACTYCTTTGTTAAAGAATTTTTAACCTGTCAGCAATACATGCCTTTTGTTCTTCAATCTTTTAGGTTAATAAAATCAAGGCCAGTTTCCTTAGAGATGCTGAAGCTATTAGGTATCAGTAAAATGTACCACAGGGACCCTGTAGGAAAAAAATGCATTTAATTGAGTGTTCAGAGCCAGAGCCACCCACTGTAAGTATATCCTGGCAATTGAGATGTTATTATTGCCAAGGCTCTACCATATGATGATATAAAAGCATCTTTTCTGAGTGAGAACACTGAACTCATCGGTGAAAAGATGCCTGCATTCCTTAAAAAGAAGGTCTGAAAGTCTTCTTTTGCATTTTGTCATTGCCATCCACAAGAACCAGTAGTATCATTAATAGGATTACATTTCTAACGAATTCATAAGTGAATCTAGCAAAAATTACTTTTTAGAATGAGATATATTCAGCATTTCCTTGTCTAAATTTGCATTTCTAATAATGTGTCTGTCTAAATGGTAACCTTATTATCAGTCTTTCAGTAATGTGTTCAGTCCTTGTGAAGAAACAAAGACACTCAAGTCCTTTCCTTCTTACTTCATTTCTCCTCTGTGGATGAATGATGTATGAGCTTTTCCAAATGCTTTCAGCATATGAGGAGCCTATTTAGCTGTGCACTGGAAATGTTAGGAGTAAATGAAGACAAAGAAACCAAAATAGCAGCACTAACAGTGATCCAAATTAGACTGGATAAACTAGAGAAAGGCAAGGTTTTGATACAGGTTTTTTTCTAATAATARTGAATTAAAATAAATTCCATATTTATCTGGTGTATTTCATGCTCTACAGTCAGATTTTTGATTTTCTGTACACAGAACAAAACCTGATACAACGCTAAACTCCYCAGGTTTAGTTCCAGGTTATTGATCTTCACTCAAAACCTTCTAACACTAAGTAGAGGTATACGAACTGGAGGAAACATTTCCCTCAGGGGACTTTTGTCCAAGGCTGCAGTTCTCACACAGGGGTTTTTATCAAGCTGATACACCTATTTCCTTAGGGACTGAAAGTGCACTTTCAAATCTTCAGACTGGAAGTCTCACCTTGCTAAAGAAAATATTTTGGATAACTAACAGAGTACTGGAAGCCTGCCCCTACAAGGTGAATACAAACAAAAAAAAAATATTCCCAAGCTTCCTCTATATATTTTTCTTTAGGAAAAAAAAAGGAACATTTTTTGAGCTTAGAGTAATTTTAAAAGAAAAGAAGTTTTAGTGAAGGTGAAACTTTCACTTAAGTGAAAGATTTTAGGGAGCAGACATGACTGTGCTAGACAGGTTATTGTACAATTAGTACTTTTCAAAGTCATGGGGTTGCTGATAGAAAATGAAGCCATTAAAGAATTAAGGGATGGTAGCAAATCAAAATCAACCAGTTTCATGAAAAACACATCTTTTCAAAGAAATGTGAACTTTTTAAACATAACTTCTAGTGTGCTTCCCTTTTTTAAGGAAAAGATACCTTTTACATCCCCCTCGCTAATTTAGCATTGATCACAAAGCCTCCACTAACRCTACATATTCTGACAACACTATTTATAAGACTCCACAGGGTGTTTCCACCCTTTCCAGTCATTCTATACTTTGTAGTCATATTTACATTCATACAAAGTCCTTTCATCCAAACTCCTCATCAGTTCTTCCCTATGCTGCTCCTTCAGGAAAGGTGTCTTGTTTTCCAGCCTGAATACTTTATTGTGCCTAACTAATAACTTCCCCACCATTCCCTGGGGATAGACACATGCACACACAGACACACAGACACTATAGCCCAACATTGCACGTATCAGCATAGGCTTCAGGGGCTTTTGAGCCTCCCTCAAAACAGCAAGGATTATAACCCTTCACATGAAATGTTACACTAGGCCAGCTTCCAAACAGAATAATGCTGGATACTAGTTTTAGATGTCTGAAAGCTTTTTCTTTTTTTTTTTCCCATGATATCCTATGGAATCTTGTCAAATTCTGTATCTTCTGTGTGCATCRAGCTGCACCTATGAAAAGAGGAGAATGAAGATTCAAAAGGGCATSTGGTATTTTTTGAAAGAATATGATAGAAGATAAAACCTATAAATAAAAGCTATGAGAAAAGACATATTAGGCTTCAAAATAAGGTGTGTTGGAAAGRGTAGAGGTCAGCATTGAAATAAATTTGGCTGTAGGCATTTCAATTTCAAGATAAGATATGTTGAGGTGGTTAAGGAAAACTGATTAGTCATTTATATTCCTTGGTACAGAACRTTAGCATGAAGAAGGAACATCTAGAAAAGGAGATACAGTTAGCTCACGTGTAGTTATTAACTAAAAAMGTGTCTTTCACTGGGAAGTCAAATTGGAGTCTGTATCAAGCATCTTCTCTCTGCCCTTCTCACTGCTTAACAAGAAATCCCACCTTTTTGGTATCCATCACCTCCCCAACCTGATTCCCACTAGCGATGCATCTTAATCATCACATACAGGAAACAGACTCACATGAGCTTGCAGTGAAAATAGAGAGGGATAGAAAAAACCCCTTATTCTCTGGCCTGGCAAGATTTTGCTAATTGAGACTGGATGCATTCCAAAAGAGAGTTGGATTCCTGCTTGTGTAAATTTTTTCTCAAAATGTCAAAATCCCCTTAGGAATCCCTGTATCAGGAAATAACCAGTGGCTTAACCTGGATGCACCAGATACATTTTTGTCAGACACTGCAGAGAGACAATCTGCCACTTCAGACACAGCAAAACCCTGTCTCAGGTCTGAGTGGAGCATGGATCAGAAGGAACAGTGACTTTAAGCACGGGAGCACTATGGTCCTTGTAAGTACCTGTGGTTTGTTGTGATAATCCAAGGTTTTTGTTTGACGTGCTCAGAGGCCAAGCCACAGACTTGCACCAGTGCCTGCTCATGGGGCTTCCCCTTCCCAGCCTGGTGGCAGCAGCAGGGAAAGTGTCTCAGCAGCTGTTTGCCTGAAAGGCCCCAGAGGGTGAAATTAAAGACACTCTTTAAAGTTCCTTTTTTTTTCAAATGCAGAACTTAAAAGTCATGCATTTTAACAGAACATCTGCCATCTGGGCTGTGATGCAAAGTGCGCYGAAGTCATGCATCCTTACAACTTGAGCCAGGCTTTTCAGATCAGAAGAGACTCTGAGTCCTGTTTCTTCTGTGGGTCAAGCATGGATAATAACACACAAACCAAAAGAATTTGTAGACAGTAGCAAAACCAAGAATTTGCACCATGGCAGTGTGCTTCTGCTTGGTAAACTATATAAGAGGACTCATGTTTACAGAAGGTATGAAAGCAGAGTTCAGGGAAAAGGAGGGAATATATATGGCTTTCCCCTCTTTGGCCAAATGCAAGGAACTGAGGTATTGGTTTTGCTTAATTAGCAAAATCTTAACAGACCAGTACATAAAGGGATTTTCTACCCTCTCTGTTTTAACAGCTAGCTCCCTTATTTTGTCATTAATGTGACTCACTGTGCTGAAACAGCTTTACAGTCAGAAGAGGAATACAACAGAAGGATTCTTCTGTTGTTTAGCAATGAATTACTGAAACATAAAGATCTGCACTATTAAATTTTCACAGAATGAGTCTGTGAGTAATACAAAACTAAAGAAAGCTTAACAAGATCCAAGGACAGCATCTAAGGTTTCCTCCTGTGAGACAGGCAAATTTCTCCATATTTTTTCCCCCAAATTTCTTCCAAYGTAATTGTTAATAACAGACTATTACCTGGTGTCTTGATGGTTTTTTAACAGACTATTACCCAGCKTCTAGATTTTTTTAAGTTCAGCATCTAGGTATCTTTTCTATTTTGCTGATGGTCACAAGAAGAACAAGTTAGTGACATGTGAGATCAGTAGGAAAAAAAAAGGCAAGGAATCCTCTGTATCCCTGTTTACATCTGATGGCCTTAATGTTAGTCGGTTTTGTAACAAAGCAGCATAACTGGTCCTCAGTATGCAGTGTGCCTGAGAAGTGCCTTGATCAGGTCAAGTTGTGTGTCAAGTCTTTAAAGACCTGGAATATAGCTCTGGTTTTGGGGGAAAGCCTGCTTTCCAGTGATAATATTTGCCTGCTCTTGAACCAAATCTTCAAGAAAAACTCGTGTAGAATTTCTGAGACAACAATGCTTTTCTAGGTTTTTTTCTATATGCAGAGACAATAAATATTTAAGTCAGTCATACCTACCAGTTATTAATGAGACAGACAAAAAAGCATTCATATTGCTGGCCACCTTTGCAAGGGTTAATCACACATTTCCATAACCTGCTTACATAGCTTTCCCTATATACCATGGATGACTCTGGAAGGTCAGACTTAGAGAATCCTGTATGCTCAGACTCTAAAGCCCTGCAAACCACACATGACTCACATCTAATTGTTAGCATTTATCATTTTTATATTCCAAGTATACTCAATAAAATGGGATTTACTCTGTTGATGCGACAGTTGAAATATCTTTTGCTTAGATGTAAGCAAGAGGTTATGATCGCTCAGTTTCCTGATTGGTACAGGCACATTACAGCACCATGTTTCAAGCATAGAGGTGTTACAAGGGAATAGATGAGAGAAGTCTTTTGAACAATAACTTTGTATGCATAATATATACAGCACTGTATACACACACACGTGCCCTCTTGAATTCTAATATGAAAATGCAGTCATATCCTACACAAACTTGCTCTAAAAAATGAGGTGGAAACACATTCATCTAATGATGACTGTGTGAGAGAGTCACAGGTTAAATTTGCTCACTAGTTTACTAAGAGGAAAGTGTGCAAAATAAGGAGGGCTCCCTGGGCTAATTCTCTAACAGTCAATCAGTTATTTTTTATTAAAAGCAAATTATAGCAAAAGAGATAAAGAATTATTATAGTAAACATAAACTACCTTCAGACAGAAGAAAATGTCAAAATGACTGGGAAGTATGAGAGAATGGATATGATCTACTCCTTTCATTTTACTTCAATTAGTTATATACGTCCTTCATCCATTTGTTATAAATGTATTCCAACATTTTCTATAAAAAATGCTCACCAATAACTTCTGGAGCTGTTGTCCAAACTCATAGCCATTTTACTCTGAGGTGTGTTTTTCATACATTGCTCATATCCATCAGCTTTTCAAGACTAATTAGCACAAATTCTGTATCATTGTGGGCTGACTGTTTCCCTTCACATTTCTTTCAAAGACAGAAAATGAACAATTTGTGTGTATTTGTGTGTTTTTCCCGTCTTGTGTGCGTTGTTTACACAGAGAATCATTGAATAAGCTTACACTCTTTCAAAAGGTGTATGTCTGGGCTGTCAGACCCCAGGGCCTTGAACTAGTTGCATCCATACTGCCTTTTGGCCAGGCTCGAATCCCAGTCATTCCCACAAGGTGTATGCAGTTTTGAGCGCGCAGCAACAGCTGAACACCCTCCAAGCAGCACAAGAGCTCATGTGCAGAGACTGCAGGCTGGGCAGTGTTTACAGTCAGGCTCCCAGCTGGCAGGACAGCACAGACACACATGCTAGGAGTGCAGCCTTTCCTTATACGCATATATGTATGCATTACCTAAGCAAACAAGCTTATTTACAGAAGTTTCATTTGGGTAAGGCAAGGGGTATTCAGCAGCTCAGATTTGTCCTTCACAGCTGGCTCCTGTGGTAGAGAATATACAGACAAAGACTTTGCCATGACATCTGCCTGATCCCTGGATAATCATGGCTGTGAACACATGTGCTCTTTCTGCTTCTCTGTTTGTATTAAGGCAGTGTATTCACCTACAAAACTTGTGTGACCATTAAGATACGGTCTGCTTTAAGATGCCTATTTCTGTTTAAGGAAGAAATTTAGTAGGAGGGAGAAAAAAAATGTATTTATTTTACATTCAGAAAACAGAAACAGTGAGTAGTGTTTTCCCGGGAAAAGGAAGTGCTACTGTTTATTTTATGGGCAATGCTTTCTCAAAGTGAGTATAAAAACCTGGCTCTACAAAGGCAAGTATCATCAATGTGGCAGCAAAAATGGTGCATTCTTTTACCTATTTCTAACAAAGGTCTTACTCCTGTGGAGAAAACAGTAAAGGCAGATACTTGCATTCATGTGCTGCTCCTACTGAAATAAACAGAACTTGAGGAAGATTCCTTTTTTCCTAAGGACTAAATTCTCCCTCCCTCTGGAAACTGCACAGACAATTCCACTATGTCCTCTTATTTTACTCATACCATGCTAATAGAGAAAATGTTCTGGGCAAGCAGATAGCCTCCCTTATAAGTAGTTTTATTGCAACACATCCCATGATTCCAACTGGGCATATTAAACTATGTGCTGTGCCAAATCAAGCACTTTTTTTTTTCCAAGGAGAAATGGGCAAGTTCCAGGGCTGAGCACAAATCACCTTCTGCGAGTACRCAGCAGTCTGTCCCCAGTGCTCGGTTACGTTTGGCCAGAAAGATTATAGAAGTCTTTTGTTTGCCTGGATGGATGAGCATCCAGTTTAAGATAAACACTTGCACATTTGAATTTTCATGTGAGAATACTTGCCAATATAACTACAGATTCACTTCCTGCAAATATACAGGCAAGGCAGCCTGACTGTGAAAGACTCRTGAAATTGTACGTGTGTATCTGAAAACAAGTGCAATTAAATATGAAGGCAAACCCACTGCAGAATATTCGCTATGTCTGTCCACCTCAATTATTTTCTGCAGTAAAAGACTGTGTGTGCTTGTGATCCTATGGAAAAATATTAGTTTTATTTTAATATTAGGTGAAACKAAGTAGAATCATCAGCTTCAGCTGAGAAAAAGTGAAAGAGGCAACTATAGCTGATCATTAGCAAAAAGCCTCTAAGCYCCAAATTAAAAAGGCTGGTAGATAAAATTCTGTTTCAGCCTGTTAGGTTTCTCAACTTCTTTTTTGTCCTTCTTTCCCCTCAGATCAGCTTTCTTGTTTCCAGGGCCCAGTAATGGGTTAATTGCGTGCAACACATGTTCTTGTAATCAGTGAAGTTTGTTTTCTTCTATGTGCCCTTTTAAAGGGGAACTCGCTTCTCCTCTCTGGTGTTGTAGCAGTAAGAATTTAATTAGCAGCCAGAAACGTCACTACTGAAAGATTCAAACCTGAAGCAGATAGTTCCCAAATGTGTGACTTGTAGTAAACTAAACTAACCCAGCACAGACTCAGGTCCTTTAGGATGACCTATTTGCTCCCAAAGCTTCAGGATGGAGAGAGTCACCAGCTCTGCTCCTCATTATTGTTGTCTCAGCTTACTGCCCTAAAGTGAGGGGTAGTGGGAGGATGAGAGAGGTGCTAATCCACAGAGCAAAATACAGAAAGATTTACACCAGAGCTGAGTAAATATGGGTAAAGGAATGAACCCAATGTCTTTTTGAACCAAATCCTCTGTAAGTAATTTGCTTGATAAAACACAGCTCACATTTGGGCGGGGAGCTATGTTAGCAGACAGAGTGGAAATAGCATTAAACCTCCTTTAAGATGGTTTGCATAATGTCAAATAGGTTAAAGAAACCCTGCTTCCTAAATTAAAACCATATTACTCTTAAAGGAAAAATTTACTTTGGACAATAGCAGTGGAAAGAATGACTATATAATAGAACTGTAATTAATTATTCACACGTGAACAGCATATAATGTTGTGATTGCCCACAGTGTGTAATGTACATAGGGAAGTAATTCATGTGCGCTTTTGTGCTGTCTGTGCCATCAAACAGTGCCAAATCAGGGGAAGAATGGGGAAGCACATGTTTGGACTTTATGCACGTAGGAAGGCCCATTGCCGCTTTAGACAGATCTTCAGGAACGTGTGGGTCAAGTCAAGAATTCTTYAAGAATAACTGTTTGGCTCATCCTTCCAAACCTGTACCCCAGAAGCTTCTCCTCCCTCCAGGGGGAAAAAAACCTCCAATTCCAAAGTGTGGTTACCTTCAGGGCACCTTACACAGAACAAAAACACCTAACTGAAACCAGGACCTGGACCTGCCTTTGAGGAGAAAGCAAAGATTTCCAAGCGCCGGTCTTCCTCTCTTGATCTCATATACTTCTGTTGTTAGTGAAAACTGTAAAACAGTATTTACAAGCTTCTGCACAGCATGAGGCTGCCCGTCTGCAGCACGGCACGAGGGAGCTGGTTCTCTATACAACAGTGCAACCTAGTGGCTCTCCACAAAAGCTCTGCCCTTCAGCCACAGAGCTGTTGGGCACCTCTTGCTGATTTTTTAGTATTTCAAAAGCACTACATGCGTGAAACGGCCTTGTTTTACACACTTTCCTATGTCATTAGCGCAGACACAGGACAGAGGGCTCCTTCAATAGCATCACAGAGCCTCAAAAATGTTGGCATAACACAGTGAACTTYGGGAGGGTAAATGGTGGCTTGGCATTGGGTTGCGCCTTGCGGGCTATTACTCAGATTGTGTAATTTATGCAACTGGTTTTGATGAAACTAATGTGATTATTCACGCGTGTGAGGATTTCTCTCTTGCTCAAGGGTTACTGGACCAGTCCCCAAGTCAGGAATTCTTCGGCAAGCTGTCATCAGTACCAAAGCAGGGCTACTGACAGTCTTGAAGTCATCTGCTCTAAGCTGGACGGGTATTTATTGCAAACTGGTGTTAAGTTTGCCCACATCACTTGGAGGATTTCAGATTCAAAGGATAGGGAATACTGCAAGGCGTGCAGTAATGGCAAATATCACAATGTGGTAAATTACATTAGAAAGAAAGAGTTGTCTAAATAAAGGTTTGATCCCAAGCCCATTTAAAAGTCATTGCAGGAAGGGTGCTTTACACGTTCTGATCTGCCCATTAGAGAAAGACAGGGGGGAAAAAAAGCCTCATTTAGTGCTGACACAATGTTTTCAACTCAGCCCATTTGTAATAAGATGCTCTTTAGCCAAATCATTTAAGTCATTTGGAAATMATTTAGAATTCTCTTTCAGAGCAATTAGTAAAAAGCTAAAAGCCTCAAATGGTTCTTTGTGGTATTTTCATAATTATTATTTTAAACCAGAAAATATCACCTTAAAGAAGAAAAAGAAAACAGTCCACTGCTACTGAAAGTATCTGAGTGCATTCTGGAGATCTGAGGGATAAAGAAAAGGTGACCTTTTCCAGATCTATGCATTCCATATAGCAGTCTTTTCCTGTCTCCCAAAAAACACACTGGGGAGGAAATCATTCACTATACTTGTTTATATGAGATGCTATAGTAAGAATTAAATGTAATTTAGTGGGACAATAAAATCTTCTCAAGTACTGATATTCRACACAGTATTGTTGTGTTTGGGGTGGATTTGGGGATGATTAAATGAGTAAATCACACAGATCTGAAACATTTTTTTCACCTCCTCAGATGGCATCTTGATCGTGCATGCACTGTGAACACCAAAAGCCTATAGGTCAGACCTGAAATTATAGCTAAAACTCAGGTCCTGAGGTACATGGACTGTTTATATCGATGAAAATTTATGATGTCTATACCTTAAATCCCTGGCCTCTCTTTTACATTGACTTCTTTACTATTTGCTGCTTTATTTTATGGTGATCCCTTGCCCTCTATAAATATATCACAGTTATTTAACCCTAGATCCCAACCACAGTTTTCAGTATTTCAGGAGGGATCTATTTGTTACGTACGGCTACTGGGGGCTTCATAATCCTATACATTAACAGCTATTATTTCACTGAAGTTAAAATTTTTCAACTATTTTCATCTTGTCATTTAACTTGATGTTATTTGGTATTACAGCCAAGAACAGAAAACTGTGTGCTGTTTTCCTAAGATTATATTGAGGTACAAATCTTCTTTATACTCCTGCAGTGATTGAGTTATTTTCTATTAAATATTTATCAGTGGAAAAATGAATAAATTTAACTGTAATAAATTATAGTTTGGCAGACTTAATTGCCTATTGTTATTTTTTAAAAAATCATCCATATAAGAATCTGACCTAATCCTAGAAACATGCCATGGAGTAATTAAAGTTTTCTGTGGGGATAGACTGCAATAATTATCTTGTTTTGACTGAGCTTCTTATTATTTTAGCCTGAAAAATAAAACTGAAAAACAGGAAAGGCATATAGATTTGCAAAACCTATTGTCTGATGTTAAAATTGTTAAGAAAATATGAGTCAGTATTATGCAAATTCTGACCTAATCCCAGGAACATATTGGTAGGTAATTGTATTTTTCTTTAAAAGGGGACAGACCCTACAATAATTATGCCTTGTTAGTGTCCACATTGCTATATTTTTGATTTATGTATTTTTGTGGGAGCTGACAGATAAGCAAGAAAAATTGACATATTATAAACTAATAAAAATAAATAATATCTGAATCTGCCTAGCAGCAATGCACATTGGGAAGCTAAATCAATGCATTAATCACACAAATTTTGAGCAAAGTATAGTTTGTGCTAAATGAAAAAGTGACCTATAACAAACAGAGCCAAATATTGAAATCTTAGCACTAGGTGTTTGCACCTGCCTTAATTCCTGAGGTCAAACAATGTAAGAATTTGACCTATACTATTTTTCTGATTATCCTGTGCAATATTGTAGAACAAATTTGTGCTCTGCTCATCTTTCTTATGATTTTAATAACCTTCCACCTGTTAGATCTGCCTTGTTCCCCAAGGAAAGAAAGAATTGCCTTTAAAAGAAAAATTTGGTTAGCGTCTCTCTTTCTCTGTGTTTCAGCACAGCATTTATTTTAGGGTGCTTGTTTACTAAAATGCTCTTGCTTTTCTGTGGGAAAGCATTGCCTGTTAAGTGCCAGAATGAAAAAAAAAMCCCAAACATAATTTTGATATCTAGTAACCACTAAGTCTGGGAGTTCTGCTCYAGTGCACCAGCATTGTGGACAAATTGACAATGTAAATATTGCAGAAATGAGCATAGGGTTGAGCAGAATCTACCAACTGATATTGTCTAACAAAACTGGTAGGAAATTGATGAGATGTTCACAGTACCCTCTCTTGCTTGACCTTTCTGCCCATATAATCTCATCACACTGAATGGCTGGGCCAAATCCACATGTGAACAATATGACCAAAGTTAGCAGCCAGGGTCTGAATTTTTCTCAATKATTGCAATTTGAATATATCGAAAGAAAATCTCAAGCTGTCATGAACAAAGGATATACAGATTTCATTGTCTTCTCTTACACTACCTGCTAATGCCACTGCATGCCATCCTGTTTTGGCATTTCCAGAGTAACCCGTCACTTTAAGGGCTTTAAAGCAAGGATTGTAGAAGCTCGGTAGAGAAGAAGGAAACAAGGTCTGAAAAACTGCTCAGCTCCAAGGCAATTGCCACTGCAGCTTCCCAACCCCCTGGTAGAGCCCCATTCCTCACACACTCCCAGGCTGCACATCTGCTCCAGTTGCAGGGTCTGGGAGCACAGCACAGCCTTGCTCCTCGCAGCCAGCTGAGCTGAGCATGGGCTGAGGCTGCCCACAATCTCAGTAGGTGACACCTTCCAACAACACCAGCCTGAGCTTCTACCAGCGTGGGATGTGTGTGCTCACGGTGTATCACAGAATCACAGAATAGCTCAGGTTGGGAAAAACCCCCAAGATCATCGAGTTCAACAATTAACTCTGCACCATCATGTTCACCACTAAACCATATCCCTAAGTGYCATATCTACATGGTTTTTGAACCTGTCTTGATAAGCCCCTTGAGGGCTGCTTTGTGCCTGATGCTGCCATGCAAATGCATCTTATTTAATGTTTCATTTCAATGAAAGAACTGAGGGAGATTGGATGACATTGCCGAGTGATGAGTTCAAAATAATAGATTAAAATAACACTAAATTAAAAGAAAAAAAAAACCAACAAGAAGAAACAGAGGAAATAGGTTTTCACACAAAAGAATTTGGTACCATTCACAAGTTAGTTTCAGAAGTGAAAGCCATCCAGCTGGCCATATGTTGGCAAGCAAAGAGCATTCAATGTATACATAAATTCAAAAGGTGAATAAAGTCACAAAAAATCTATCAAACGTTTAAAAAAAAGAGAAAGGAAAAGACTGTAAGTGCAGATATAAGAACATACAACCATTTGCACTCAGATATATTATGTGTACTTAAACACACATTTGGCAAAAGCAAATCATCTCAGAGGTGCTTCAAATCCTTCCTTGCCTTTGCTATTTCCCACTGGCTATCCTACCTCATCAACATATTTGGTATATGAATCTCAGACTGAAGTATTTTGCTGTCACAGCAAAAATGCAGGCAGGAAGCTCAGAATTAAGGACTTCATGTCTCTTTTGGTGATGTCCCAGGATCATGGGATAATGATCATTTCCATCATGTTAAAAAAGGAATGTCCCAATTCAGGGTCTTTCATCACTCACAGTGTAAATCAGGGAATATTAGGACAYGTAAGACAAGAACTGTTCCTAAAATGTCTGATAAGAAAGCAGTTTTCACCTGGATTTCTGCAAAGAACAAAAGAACAGCTAAAATAATATAATTGATCTCATTAACTGAACCTTTTCAGAAATCTCATAAAAATATACTAACAAAGGTCACCTAGTACCTCCATCCTAAAAAAAACATTGTGTACCTATAATTCTATCTAATTCACAATTATCTTCTATTTTTTTCTATCATTTCAACACATAACACCACCAGTGCCAAGATCAATTTCTTCCAAGACAAGGGAGAAAAAGGAGTCCATGTCAGGTAATCATGGGTCTCAGTAGGGAAGCCTGGAAGAGCCCATAGGCTTCCCCACTGTTGAACTGTGGACTTGCTGGTCTGATGGAAAGAATGGAAAAAGGAAGGCAGTTTTATACCCTGAGTAGAACAGCAGTAGGACCTGTGCTCTCCTGAATGGACATGGGACTTGGAGACTGAGGCCAGAATGAGAGGGAAGGAAGAGCAAGAACTGCTGATGGAGAGAGTCCTGGCAGAGGCCTCAGCACCTGTAAGAAGAGGCGATGAAGAAATAAATATCAAACCACTATAACAGCTTTAACAGATGGTTCTACGAAATGGGATGAAGCACATCCCACACAGCCCCCAGATTAACACAGATTTGAACAAAAAATTYTAACATAAAATTTATATAATTTTGAGTTTAGGAAACCAATACCAAATAAATTATGCAATTAGCAGCCAATTTATTAATGCTGACACTGCTCTCTGTCCCAGATACATACAGGATAGCAGATATTCTACTTGAGTGATCCGACTTTTTGCTGGTGTTTAGGAGTCCCTGGCGAGGAAAAACATGTACATTGTGGCAGAACAGAGACACACATTTCTGACTCCAGACACCTGTAAACTCCATGTCCCTTATCTAAATATGTAAACGTGCTTCATCCAATCCATGGGGCATTTGAACCCAACACTTCTGTAAAGAATAACGCTGTGAGACAATTATAATAAAAACCTGCATTAACAAATAAAAGTGAATAATTTTAACACAAAAATATCCTACATAATCTGAGACAATTTGGCCATGGAACTGTTTATAGCAAAGCATTAAGTTTAGCTATTACAGCAGCTGACTTGTTCTCTGGAAACTCTATTCCCTGAATGCTGGCATTACAATTAAAGAGTGAAGAGTATTTCAGCTGACATAGCATTCCTGCTATGGGCACAGTCAATCAAGGGAAAGGCCAAAGCAACAGTCAGATAAAAGACTAATAAAGCTACGAATGACAATAAAAGTCCACTGAAAGCTTTATTAGACTGGTGAAAACCTAGCTCAGAACATAAAACAGCCCTTACACAGAGTAACCCCCAAACCTTTTACCACGGCTTGCAATAGATGTCACACTGTGCTGGTGAGGGCCCTGAAAAGCTTAACAGGCACCAAAAAAATCAAGGYCCAATCAGGACTGCAAATAGACTAGTATGCTGAGTAAGTTGCTTTATTGTAATATTCTGTGATAGAGGTTGGACTTACCCCTGAACTTCCTGGGAACAGCAATTCCTTAGCTACTTTTTCTAATCTGTAGATCTCAAATTACTTTGAAAGAAATGAAATGTCACATTTTTCATTTTCCAGGAAAGGAAGGTGAGGCATAGAGGGATGTTGTAACACTCCATTATAAATTTCTCTTATGTAATGTAACCCTCAGATTATGGGAAGGTGTTAAGTGGCCTAAGCAAATTCTTGTGCATATACCTTTTTAATGTATTTCTGAATACCCCACAAGTTTAAGCTTTAAATTCTTACGGTCAGGACATTCAAATGTCAGTAGCTTTGTGTCAGCAAAAGCAGGTAGGCTGCTTTCTTGTTAATAATAGGTGCAATTTTTTTAAGGAAAACATGATATGATATACTAAATGTCATATATTTCTGTATAGTTATAATGGTCCTCTGTCTCAAAAACTCTTTGTGAGAAGCAGTCACACAGTAGTGTGTCATTCTATCACTTAGATATGTAGCTTTAGTAAATATTAAAATTTTCTGCAAGAYTTATAACTGTAGCAAGTTGAATTTGTTTTTGTGTTACTAGAAGCACTCCCAGGAGAAGGAGTACTGCTCTGCTGAACGATATTTGGATGCAAGAGAAACAGCGCGCATGTGAAAGCTAAACCATGGCGCAGCAGAAGGTACAATGTTCCTGCACCAAAAAGGTGAATGACACCGTGGTGGGGTAACTGGGGACTCAAGGAAAGGGATAACAGARACTGGCATTCGTCCTGATACATCAAAGTAACTGGGGATCCTGTGTTTTGCACTGTATACACAGTTAATATATGCTGTATATGCTTAGTACAACGAGGCATTTCAGCATTCTTTGAACACTTCTGACTGATGAGAGCTAGTAGAAGGTTGTCTTCTTTGCCAGAATAATTCACCCCAAGATCTGCTCCTAAAAGCCAGCATGTGTTGAGATTTCACCAAATTTCTTTCCCACCCTGTAATATCTCCTCCAACAGTACCACAACAGGGTTTACACTCTAACACAGCCCCATTGYGCACCCTTAGTTTCACCTGACCCTGATCTTAGCTGCCAATATGAYCTCACATTACTGCAGATATTCTGAATAAAATCTTTTTTTTTTTTCTCTAAGTGAGAAAAAGATCACGATGGACCCAGCAAAACATCAGTCAAAGTAGATAGTACAAATACAGTCAATTTATTCTAGTGGGAGCTAATTCTGAGAAGTACTTCACAGCTGTCTACACCACTTGATTTTGGGGTTAGAGATTTTTCCTAGATTCAATATTTGGCCTTGCTCACTTTGTAGTTTGTAAGCACCCAGGGAATCCAGGAAATAAAATGTGTATCAGGCTGCCTTTGGATCTATTCTCCCCAAGGAAAATTKGTAATAAGCAGTGATCCTTGAACCACTTTGGTTTGGGATTTTTTAGTCCTATTATATTTCTACAGCAGACTCAATGGTTTCAAGGAAGCTCYTAAGGATCTCACCTGCTATTAGGTAAATTCTATATGTTAAATTGTTGGCTCTTACTCTAAATATTCCCATTAASGTGTCAGTTAGAGGGCCATATCTGTGATAAGTATTGTACAATTATGCTAAAGAACTGAGATCATAAGGCCCACTGTGCAAAAATGGAAGACGTCTCTCTCTGGAAGACAGAGCCCTTTCCCAAATAGTTTGCGCTCTAAATAAAGACGGTTTTCAAAAAGTAACAGAAGAAGCATGGAAAAATGAATGGACTTGCAGAGGGTATGCAGCAAAGAGTTGGTGATAAGATTAATACCCAAGGCGTTTGATTCATTTTTTCTTCATTTCAGTTAATTATGTTCTATAAATTCTGCAAAAAATATGGCAAACATTGTTTGAAGTGATGGAGTTACCATCCTTGGAGATATTCAAAATAGGTCTGGACCRAGTTCTGAGCAACCAGCTGAAGGAGGCCCTGTCTAGAGCAGGTGGATGGGACCCCATGACCTTCAGAGATCCCARCCTCAGCCATGCTGTGTTTCTGTGATTAATAATAACTCATTTTATCTTTGCAAATTAGTACTCTTGCCCAAATTTAAACAAGTAAGCTTGAGTAAGAATCTCCGTCTTTCTTCTATCTCAAGTTATRTATGTATACACACACTGTGTGTTTTTCATATATTTAGCATTTGCAATGAAAAAACTTCCAAAAATACTCTTAGCATGCTCCTCTTTTATAGATTTAATAATGTTGCAAGGAAAGGAAACATCTGACTTTGGAATTATAGCAACACAAAGCAGTTACTTTTGGCTTCCAAATATGATAGGATCATATAAAACATCTGCAAGTCGTTGGTTGGAGCAAAGATTAGAAGAAAAAAGTTCTAGGATATTATGAGTATGTACAATTCATTTGGCCTTAAGTCCAATTTAAGCAGCATGCAGTCCATGCTCCTTGGCTTATTATAATGGGTTACTTTAATGCACAAACAAGGTGAACACTGTTCAGACTAATACCTGTAGAACTTGCTTCAGCTGGCAGGTGCTAAGCAGTACACATTCTGAAAACGTTCTGAAAGCATTATTYCAAATGCTTCTAGAACTTCTGAACACCTTTTTAAGATGCAGGTGTTTTCACATTTTGTATAAATTCTTCAGAAGGTCAATTAAACTCCCCAGGTTTCATGCAGGTTTATTTCCCCAGGTATATTTTTTGTTAGATTTGAGGGCAGGGGTGCTGAAGGGGTGTTAAACAGCAAGAGTGTGGAGATAGTCTGTTTATTTATGACAAACAATCAATTATTGCTTGTTCTCTTTGCACAAGGGAACTTTACAGCATAAAAAAATTAATAGCTTAAAATATATATTAACATATTAAAATGTGAAACAGGGGCACGTAAGGGAAGATTACCATTACCTACTCTCTTTTTTTCTTTTGATTGTTGCTGCTAAAGAAAAYCTGAGTCATGAAATAAACCAACATAAATGCTTCTTTGGGGAAGAGAAAGCATAAAGTCTTAAATGAAAACAAACATCAACCTATTAAAAAAAAAGAGAGAGAAAGRGAGAGAAAAAGAGCCTGATATCAAACTTCATTACACAATGAGACAACATTTACAGTCAGTTTTCAGAAAGTTCAAATCAGTTATGAATAATCCCCACCCAATACAAGATGCAGTGCATATCATGTTGGAGCATCTTCTATCCTGTGCAGTCATCACACWCTGTGGAAGGACATGGCTAGGGCACAACACCGTGTGTCACAGACATTTAAAATAGCTAACCAGATAAGAGATTTGCCTTCCTTTTGTTTGTTTTATCTCAAGTATTGGAAACAAGTACTGTTCTTTATACAACACTAATGACAGTTGCTTTTCTATTGTAACTTATCGGACTAAATTTGTCAAACCAAAAGACAGAATTTATCTATGCATTTTTATCTCTAAGCAATTAGTTTACCTGAGTAACATTAAAATCCTACATTTTAATATATTATTGCTCTTTTCAAACCTATAAAAATGTACAAAGATTAAAGAATGCTGCAGGAGTTCAAAGACCTCTCAGAAGCTCTTGTCTGACCCCAGGTCTAATACATGTAAGAACAAAAACATATCTGCTTTAAAGAATTAAATTCAGGACCCATTTGATTTACATAAGTCTCAACTATTACCCCCTCCTTCCTTCTCTCTCTCCCGCTCCACCACCTCCACTCTGCATTTCCCCCTATATTTCACTTCCTCTTATTCCAGTCATGCATACTTTGGAAGATCCCTACAAAGTGCAGTGCTGGCCTTCTGCCTGATTAGGAGCTTCAGTTTTCTTTCTGTTGACTGCAAATAAGGATGAGTCYGTTTAGAAAAGACTAGTTTGTCTCTCATTCTTTTTTTTTCTTTGCCACTCCCTCAAAAGAAAAAGCTCTCATCGTCTTAAAGACTGTTGGTGAATTCCTAGCCATGAGATCCACGCGTGTATATGTGTGTACACACATCTCTCCCTCTGACAAACACAAAGATGTGACTGAATGTATAAGGCCATGAAACTAGCAGACCACAGGTGGTTTTGGTTGGTTGGTTGTTTTTTCTGAGGCAGTGTTTGTTTGTTTGTTTTTCTTTAATACTGAAAATTGCTTCCCAGATGGATGAGCTCTCTTTCACACCAGGCCATAAGTGCTGGCACAAGGTTATAGCGAGAACAAATGGTGAGCAGTGGAATCTCTCTGTTTGGTGCTGTCTTTGTTTAAGCTGGTGTAGAACCGTACCCCAYATCCTCCCACTCACACACAGAGGGAAAGAGAAGCTGTGCTGAAAGGTGAATACAGAGAATCTCCTTACATTCCCAGGATTCCAGCAATTCAGATGTTTGTCTGCCTGTCAATGTCCCAAGCCAATTTTGTTTTTTCCCCAAATCATTGGCTGGTTTCAATTGGCTAGACTTTACAGGGCTTTAGAAATTTCCCAGTTTTGAAGCATTTACAAGATTTGTGAAAAACAGTATCTGTGTTTGAGAAGACTTAAAGAGCTCAGCATGAGAAAATAATTTAAAATAAGCAGTGTGAACTCAAGGGTTATCTGTTGCCTCTGACCAATCAGCACAAGTGGGCCGTCAACACAAGACGAAAATCAACTTGGCATAATTCTCTCTCTTGTGTAGGCAGTAACATTCCAGGGAGATGAGGTTACTGTGATAGACTGTTTGAGACATGGAGGAAAACTGGAAGTTCACATCAGAAAAGAGAACTGAGATCATGCAGGACCCGAGTAAAGACTGAGACAAGTATGGTCAAAGTATGTGTACATAGAATACAAATCCACTTAACTACATCTACCATTCATGGAAAACCTTGGTAAATTATATTCATTAGTTCTAGCTGCCAGAAATAAAATTGTTCTATCTATTATTTTTGTTTGGGAAAGTGAACTTTAAAACAATTGAAAGAATTTTTACAGTTACTTTTATTATGACAAGTTTACTTACATCATCCAATATAAGGACAGACAATAAAAGCCTATAGGACACAAATGATGGAATTTCAGATTTCTTGGCATAGTCAATGATGTTGAAACCTGATCCACACCATAAAAAGGACAGCAATTAGGAAACCTCAACCAACTGGAAAGCTTGAATACTCACTGCAAATATCAGAATGAAAACTTTCCTGTGAGTCTTGCAAGTTCTGACATTCATCTAATGGCTATGAAACATGTGTTGCTATGTCATACCAACCCAGGGAGCCATGACATACAAATGCAAGTACAGAAATGAAAAATAGGCAAGTGCATTTGTAATTGCATCCTAAAAAAGTCAAGCGTCAGATCAWCTGTTTTCCACATTTACAGTATCGTTCATATTGGAAATAATTGATCCTTTATTTATGGAAAGGATGACATATGGATGGCTCCTTGAAAGCATGCTGTCCCCTTTCTATCTCATCTGTTTTGGGACAGAGAAAAGGTGAATAGCAAGTAGAAGTTTTGGGTTTTTGCAGGGTGACAGGAACTTTTGGTGGGAACTTGAGTGGATGGAGGAATTAAGATGAATAAAGAGTAAGGAGCCCAGTGACAAACCAAGCATAGGAGAATCCAGTCCTGGGTAATAAGCTGAGGAAAGCAGTGGGGATAGGAAACAAGTTATAATAGCAAGTTCAGAGAACAGTTTAGCTAAACTGCTTTCAAGAGATAGTGTAGTTATTTTTGTGGTGATTTCTATGAAAGATCAAAATTACTTTGTACCCTGCCTGAATGTTAGTCCTGCATTGCTAGTGTACATAATAGTCTGAATAGGAAATATGCCATCACCTTTAACATGAAATCTTAATGAACTCCTTCAAAGGTGAACATAATGTCAAGAAAAAAGGCAGGATAGAAAATTATCATGTTCCATTTCAGAGTGTATRCCTATCCCCGAGATTTTCAAAAACTCAGACAGGCTCAGGATTTTTTTTTCTTATGTTGCCCAAACTATTCAAATTGTCACAGACCCATCACTGTCTATTCCTATCCTGGCAACAACTTTGAAGACACCTATCTAAAAAGGACATCTTGCAGCAATTAAATCTAGCAGAGTAGAGAGCTCTGATCTAGACAATAACACCCTTTTCAACACAGTGCCAGGTCTCCCAGCTGGGAGCAAGCCTAACTAAGGCAGGACTGAAATGATTCTGGCAGTCAGTGAGCTGTCGAAGACTTTTGTCAGGGCTGCCAGCATTTGTTCAGTTGAATTGGTGTCATCAATAGAGAGACTATTTTTTTCCCAAAATTTTCCCAAGTGTAAACAAGACTTAAGATGCCAAGCGATATGGGAAACATTAATTTCACACTGTAGTGACACTATAAAAGAAAATAAAAATGAAAACAATCTAACAGGAATGGTTTCATCTAATTGGACTGTGCAAAAACAATTACAGGAAAATAATTGCCTGATTGTTTAAAAGGATTGCTAATGGGCAGAGCTAAGGTTATCTGAGTGCATTAGCTGTGTCCTTCTGAGGCTTAGATTTCTATTAAGATTTGCCTTGAATCTAAATTTCCAGAATTTATTCTCTCTCTTTCTWGTGAAATTGTAGCATTCCTGTAATGCATTTCACTTTAGCTTACTGATGCATCCTCTCGGTCTGATTCTATTTTATATAGATTTAATTTAGGAATATACACAAGAGGAGTTTTTTCTTTCTATTTGTATTTGAAAGATTTATATATAGTGGGTTCCATTAAATACACATTTTCACACTTTTGTTTTTCACACACATCTTGCTGTGGTTCAATGGATGAGTACAACTATGTTTTACAGTTCAGAGATGCCTTAACACCTATTCATTTTAACCATCTGAACTTCAAGACTAGAGCAGGAACCGATGCACAATCCTGGATATCTGGAATAATGACTTTTCAAGGTTTCTTACTATAAGACCAGACCATGAAAAAGATATTGTATTTTATATTACATGTCTAAATTTATTTGCTTCAAATTTTGCTCTTTTTTTGTTTTGTTTTGGTAGGGGTTTTTTTGAGATTTTGCTTTTTTTTATTTAGGAAGAGGTAGAAAGGAAATCTCACTGTATATTTAAATCTGATTTTATTTCTATCTTTTGTATTACATATCTATTTCTCAGTTTAGTCTGAAAAAAATTTATAGGCAACTCCATTAAATAAAAACACTTTCAATAATAAACTCCATGCAGAGATTTTTAAACAGAAGTTACTTATTTTTCTTACAGATAACTACTTCTCCAAAATGGAGACTTCAAGCAGTCACTACCTTATAGAGCAGGTAATACCACAAAAAAAATGTTTCCACTTACAATTTATGATTGTAGAAACAACACCAAGCTTTGAGAGCATGGCAAGAAAGMGTGCCCTCTTAAAGGAAAACACATTTTTGCAGATCAAATGCCAGCATCAGTTTGGACAGTGCTTAGATTCATCATCTAACTTTTCACAAAAAAATCTAAGAGGAGTCATCCAATAAATTAATATTAAAAAATTATTCTTCATCAAATTTCTTTTTCCCTGATTGTGTGGTTAGCATTCCCCTTCTAAGAATAGACTGTAGTTACAAAACATGATGCATTTCCATGGTTCCAGAACCTTATTTTCTAGACAGGAAAAAGGATAATTATTCTCTATTCAGCTAATTGATTTTAAATTATCCTTGGCTATTTTTCAAAGATCTCCAAGAGATGCTTCATGACAAGCTATAAAGTAACAGCAATCCATTTAGCAGTAAATAAAAAAACTTTGGTATTCAATTAACATATAAAGCCACTTAAATGGCCTAACAACGTAAAAACAGCAAATCTGTTTATCTCTTGTCAAATAGTAATTTGCTTCCAATTTAATAATTATTTATTTAGATCTGGAATTTGCAGCTC
Source organism: Cardinalis cardinalis (assembly GCA_014549065.1). Taxonomy (NCBI): domain Eukaryota; kingdom Metazoa; phylum Chordata; class Aves; order Passeriformes; family Cardinalidae; genus Cardinalis; species Cardinalis cardinalis. Next base: position 16,888,497 of record JACDOX010000001.1, read on the forward strand.
AGATTTGTACTGATTAAATTGAATGTGAATATATACAGACTACACTTATGTAACATATACATGATAAACAGGCACAGCAACAAGCATTTATTAGTAGTGCATTATTTGAAAAGTATATATGCATGAATGCATGTGATACCTACACTGTGACAGACTCGATCATGTGTTTGATGGTTAAATTGAGCATATGCAACTGAAAAGAAAAAAAAGCTGGTTGGGCTTGAATCCTTAGACCCAGAAAATACCAGAAGGATTTTTCGATACTGTAGTGGCATATTCAGGCTATTTTTTAAATTTTATTTTACTTGTTTAGATTTACAGAATGGAAAAGGTGAGCAGCTTGTGCTCTTACAGTTCTTTAAGTAACAATCTCATCAACATAATAGCAATACATTTCTCATCTTTTCAATGAAATTTGATTCCTCCAAAGTTCCAGGTATCAAATAAAGTCCCAAAAGATTCATCATGCACTAGCAGCACAGTTTCTCTTGCATCTGGGGATAAAGATGAAARAGGCTTTGCAGTACATTGCAGAAAATCAGTACATTTGGCAGTGGTGTATTGAGAAAGGAGAGGTAAATTGGATAGGCAAAAAGCCTCTTTCAAAAAAAAAAAGGACCTCAATTCAAGCATTATTGTTGGTTCCTCAACTATCCTCCTGATAGTACATCTATAGATACAAAGAAAGCCACACTTTTTATCTTTTTAACTTAAAAAAAATTTCACAAGCCTGAAAGACTGTTTATGTTCTGGTGATACAAGGATAGTAACAGTCTTCTGTATGTGGGATTGTACAATCTGAGCAATTACTGTGGTTTCTTTTACTTTGTCAAAGAATTTAGAACAGATGGAAGATTCTTTGAAGTCTTATTATTTCCTCTTTTCACCTGTGTCCTATGCATTATGTTAGGACAGGCTAAACATGGACATGAACTGAGTATGGGACTTGTTCTGAATGGACTTTCCTGAATAGAAATAGAGTTCCATTTCTCATGTAAGATGTAAGACATCTTTACTGGCCGTGCTATAAATGAAAGTACCAGTTCCAGAAAGCCCAATGCATCCAAAAATACACTAGAAAGGGTTTTGCTCTGAAGAATACATGTGGAAAGGTTCTTGACAAAATGTCCAGTTACTTCTATTATGTGTTTGTACAAAATTAACCTTGCCTCTCTGGATGCAGCTATGATTTGTAGGAGTTTCACTGCACTTTGACTGTGAGCATGCATCCTGTTATTCACACAGCCTAAAGGTTAGCAAGAAAAACAAGCTTGAAAAGTTTGCTGTAATTTATTACTTCTAGATTATAAATATTGATGCTGTAAGAATCAAAAAAGGCCTAAAAATAATTAAATTAGCATCCAAGTTACATGAACTTGAATTCATGGAGTTCATACATCAGAAAGGGGTGACACAGTAAATGTCTTAGTTACAGTTTAATTGTGCAGAGAATTTYAATAGAAATGCTAAAATTAGTAGGAATGGACAATGGCTGAGAAAATACAGCCATTGGTTTCCATTCCAGCTCTGGAAACACCAGGAACATAAAGACAGGAAAAAGCTATATGATGAGCAAGTGCAGATGCATGTGCACTAGCAGATCATTAAAATCCTGTCACACATTTAGGCTGGACTTTACAGGGCATTCAGGTGGAGACACAAAAGACAATTATTAAATCCTGAGGCTCACAGAGGTAGGGCAAGGTGAAGAGAGTTGTTGTGATCAAATTTTTATACAAATTTAAAAAAAGTCCCATCCAAGGAAAGTGTATGGTTATTAACCTAAGAAGAATCCAAAAACTTCAAAAGGAAGACCCACAAAAAGGTSGGAAAAAGAGATGTCTCATCTCCCATCTCCTCTTAGATATATGACCTGGATACCAGCATCTTGGTGTATGCGAGCATGTGAGTATGAGAATGAGCAGGGAAGACCACAGTGTTGTTCAAGTTTCATTTAATTTTAATATAAAATAATCTGTCACTTATGCAAAGATTCTCATTGAGATTTCCTGCATTGTTATTGCAATGTTGCAACACTSTCTCTAATGATTACTTTTCCTTGGTTTAATTGAACTTTTTATTTTGGTCTAACTATATCACCTTCATGTGCATACCAGCAAATTGCAGCATTATAAGTCCTCCTGTATAATAGATGACAACTCCTTCATTTAAAATAATTTAGTGCATTTTTTAAAATTAGCCATTTAAAATGTGAATAGATATGTAAATKACCATCAATTTTTAAAAAGAAATATTTTGTTAATTATCCATAATAGAATACAGRGTCTTTTGCTTTCTCTAATAGAAACATGTTTTCTTTGGTCTAGAAATATTTTCTCTTGTAGGAASAGGAAACTATTTTCAACAGCAACAGAGCTACCTGGATGTAAATTTGAGCTTGAATCAACAGTGTATGTGTTTGTTTTCAGAGTGCAAGTAATTTTAGTGTGGAATGTCTAAGGAAAATGAAAAGCTACATTTTGGTTTGTTTGGTTGGGTTCTTTGAATGTTTCTCACCTATTGCTGTACTTACCCACTATACAGTGATTATCAGGAAGGCATGCTTCTCASTCCTCCAGAGGGTATCCCTGCCAGTGCATATATTGTTTATTATTCTCATCCTGAAAATTATGTCTGGGAAGATTTTGAGACATTATAAGAGAGACCTTGAGATTAGTCTCAAAAATATTTGGAACCTAGATGTGTTTTAATGTGACAAAACTGGTACTCCATGCATAACTCTGCAGGCACTTGAAGGAAAGAGATTACTGGTTAGATCTYATTTTCTCAGTTTTTCAACATCAACATCTCCAGCTGGATCTTTCCTACCAAATCACCACTGATGGCTAAGATTCATCARTTGTCACATTATTCCTGTTGAAACATGCAAGTTTCACACAAAACCTCTGTRTTTGCTATCCCTTTTTTTGTTAAATGTACTGAAACATGTAACCATACATATTGGTTTGGCCCTGCTATCATTAGTTTTCTTTATAAATACTTTTTTTTTTTAAGAAAAACACCACTACAATGTGATCTTAATTCTCAATTCGTCCTGATGCTGCACTGTAATTCTGTAAACAAGAGGAGATGCATCTTATGAGTAGGACTGCAGTGTTGAAGAGACTTAAACCTGTAAACAACTCTCTCTCATGCCTGTAAAGTGTTTTTCTGCCTCATGCCTACTTTAGCTGAAACTGAAGCAAGTATTTGTTTTCCCAGCAAAGGAAAAATACCTAGCTACAGTCAGCATTCATTCTCCCAGTAAATGACTCAAATAAGTATTAGGTCAATTCTAATRTCTAAGTATTAATTTTTTATATTATTTTGAATAGCCTTTGCTCAAAATCCTTGCATAGACAAAGCAGAAAAACAAAAAATAATTCTTACATGTAATATATGAAGAAAGATGTATCATCCAAGAGATAGCAAAATAGTTTTTTCTGCAATGAAAGGATGAGGCAAAAAAAATATGAAAAATTATCCTGGGATCATAGGCTGCCTTCCCAAATCAGATGACAAAATTTTACATGCAAGACATTTTTTGTGCAAATAAGTAATAAAACAGAAATTCATCAACAGACCAATAATATAGTAGCAAAGAATTCTAAAAAAATCCATAGATATTTACCAAAAATATTAATGCAGGGCCATTAAAATTGTTCATAAGATATTCACTGCTGAATAAAACTTYGACAGATTTGAAATTGTCCCATTTAATTCACTCACAATGTTATTTTCAAACCTTTTAGCTCTCAAAGTGATATTTCAATACCAGATGATAAGGCAGAAAGCAACAACATAAATAACACAAAAACAAAACACATCAGCCTGTGTTGGAGGGTGAGATTGAGTTGTGGCACTGAGATATAATGCCTCTGTATATCAATTAAGGCCCTTCTGCATAATGTACTCTATTATTTCAATCTTTTGGTAAATAAAGAGCTAAATTGCTTCAGGAATAGCTTGCCTTGATGTTCTTTCTGCACTTACCTCTCCACGGGAAGTTAAAAGATTTTAGGGTCTGAAGCCAGTGTTCCTTCCAGCACAGTCCATGGGACAAAATGAAGAACTGCATCCTCCCTGTTGCCTCTCTGATGCTTCAGTGACTAGGCAATTTATAATCTGGAAGCAGGAAAAGCTAGAGTTCTATTCACACTGAAACAGAAGTGAAAACAGAGGCTTTTTATGTTATGAATTGGATTCAATTAACAGTTTAATTAACTTTTAGAGAGTGGCTAAAGTGCTTGCAAAAAGCCTATTTTAGTGTCAGAGGGGAGTTGTCTCTCATGGATGTGTAAGCTTAAAGGTCTGTCCAGAGAAGAAAATAATAAAATTGCTGTAAAGCTGTGTGGGAAGCCTCCCTTCCTAAGTTTTGTATTCTTGTTCTATAGGTCCTTTTCTTAATCATCCTCTCCACAATCCTGATTACAGTTTAGGACATTGCTGTTTTAAAAGGTCAATTACAACTGAAAAAGGAACACTGAAAATGCATTATAGTGGTCAGTATTACTCTTTCTTATCTGGGAAAAAAATAAAGAAAAAATAAAGAAATCTGTTTGGGTCACTGGAATGAGGAGTGAGGGGAAATATGGTTTCCGTCTTCTGACTTCTGTCAGTCTGTCTGAATACACAAAGGCAGTAAACATCAAATAAAGATGAAGACTGCTACCTTTGAAAATGGAATTTTGTGAGTTTCTGAAGACCTGCTGCCTCTAACAGCAGGTGGGTACTCTGAAGAGGCTTTTCTTGGTACTTTGTCCCATGGAGTGGAATTCACAAGAACACATGCATTGAACAGAGAAAGGCATACTCCAGTCTTTAGGAAATGCTGAGGAATGATGGACACTCATCCCAAAGGGCACTGGAAGTCACTGCTMAGGAAAAATGGAAAGGCCTACAGAAAACAAAATCCTCTGCGTTTTCCTGCTAACTAATTTTAGGTGTCTCCTCCTTTGGTTTGCTTTCAATTTTGTGCTTTTTTCAACACATTGCCTGTTACATCACTTGATCTTCCACACATTTTGCAAAGGATGACATGTAACAGAACAAAGCCAACACAGAGGTGTTATAATTCTCTGTGTTGGAGCATCTACATCCTTTTGGATTCTAACCATTACTTTTACAGTTCAAGTCCTTCCAATGAACCCTTCCTATAGTGTGTGGTGGTCACAATAAGGCATTGTCACACTTGTTTCAGAAAATGGCTCACATGGGTTTCAGTACAGACAGGATCTACCATTTGTCTTTATAAAATAAAACACCTGAAAACAGGAGGTTTATGTCATCTTACATAAAACTATTCTCCTTGAGAAAGCAAGAGTTTAGCCTCTTCCATCAATTGGAAAAGCTCTTTAGTTTATCTTAACTCTTTGTTGATTCTTTATTGTATTTCAAGAGTTCTCTAAAGTGTCATCATCCACTAATACCTAAATTCATCTTCCTTTCTGGTAGCTGCTGGTGAGGAGTTCACTAAAATAATATTTATTCTTCATGGCAGTGTAGGATGAACATAGAAGTACTGTGAACTTCTTTTCCCCACAGATCACGGATCTGGTCTGGGTTATATGTTCCATGCAATTCCTTTGATATAAGAAATACCCTCCTGCCCTGGCTAACAATGCATACAGTTTGGGAAAAGGATGGCTTCTTCCATCACTGCTTCGTCATCCTTATGCTGACCAATATAATCCGTGTTTCTCTCTTACTAGAAAATGCAAAAATTTATATTTTGACTAGGAGAAAATGCATGGAGTTATGTGGTTTGTTTTCATATAAGTTAGTACAAAAGGAAGACTGACTTCTCTTTAGTTACAGTCAGATTTTAAAAAATTATATTAACTTTTATGAATAGATCAAGATATATCAATGTCATTATAATGTGTTCTTTAAAACTCCATTTGGAATATACTAGCTTTTTCTCCAATCAACATTTTGAAATAGGATCTCATAAACATACTGACTGCAGCAGGATTTTTCCATACCTTGGAGTCCCCTAAAATCAGGCACATGACTTTTAATTTACATTCAGTTCAAAGCTAAAGTCAAAAAAGTTCATTTTGATTAAGAAAGCAAATAGGGTTTTTTTCTGATGTTTTAAAAACAAACAATTCATTTTTTGATTTTTTGAATGGGTTAAAATATCTCTTATGTTTATGGCACAAACTGTTCACTCATTTGAGCTCCTAAATACTTGTGGTCCTTCTGAAATTCATTTGATTTAATATTCATGAAAAAATTCACTTAGCTCTAATTTTTACAAGTTAAAGATACAGTCAAGAGCAAACTCTCCATCAAACACATCATCTTTTCTTAGTGTCCCAAAATGGGTTGTAATCTCCTTGAAAACAGTCGGTATTCAGATTTATTTGATGAATAGTTCTTCTCAGGAATTCAATTTRCTAACTTATAACCTTACTCTTGATGGGGACTGCATAATCAAAGTCGCTCAATTTGCAGCCACTACAGCATGAGCTTTTTCACAGCTTGGCTGGAGTAGAAAGCATTTTATAATAAGGCTGAGGTAGACAGCAGTGTACCGGATATTAGACTTGTCCCAGAGGGTCCATTCTCCTATAGCTCTGCATGCATAATGGCGGAAGAAGGATATAGCCCCTTGATCTTTAGCACAGAAAAAATAAGAAATCAATTATGTCTGACTTTCTACCAATGTTCTGCTATTAATTACATTTAATGGTTACAAAACTCACATGTAGGCATCCTTATGAAGAAATAAAGAAGCCAAGGGCCAAGGAGCCAACACATGACTAAATAGGGCACCAGCTTTCGAATTAATGCGTGTAAAGCTGCCAGAGCTGTCTTGCATACAAAAAATATTCAGCTCAACCCCACCCGATGTCTGTGGAAACTTAGCCCTGTTCTAATTTTAATTTTCTTGTTAGGCTGTGCATAACTTGTGAGCAATCTGAGAAGTGTCTTAGAAACTGAATTTGATTAATCCACTTTCTGCCTAAAGTATCTACTTTTTAACACACTGAATACRGGCTCCAGCAAATAGAAGTATAGCACTATTTCATTTCTGTAAATGCTGATTTTTTTTAAAGCCATACTTTAGTCTAGATGCATAAGAACTACATCTGTTTGTTTGTGCCATGTTCATTTTCTGATAAATTGGTTGATAAGTGTTTAAAATGGAACTCCCAAAACACATTTCGTGTTTAGGACAATGCATTAAACTACTTGACTTTTCAAATACCTCGTGGTCTTCCTTAAAACCACTTATTTTAGTATTCATCMAAAAATATGCATAGACATAATTTTATTTAAATTATCTATCCCAAATTTTAATTACTGTAATTGTRATTGTATTTTGGTGGCTAGCAGTATTAGTCAGTAGGACTAAACCAAAGATTTTCATGTATTACTTTATTTGCTGAAATATGTGAGGTTAAACACTCAGATGTGAAGTCAAATATGCTTGAAGACGGGGGAGAATCAACAATATATTTTCTCATTTCCTAACATTTTGATTTTTCAGGATCATTTTACAAGGGGAAATAGACATCATTTGCAACAGAAGAAGTAGGTTGATTTTCAATTTAACTTTTCATTTCCTTTGCTTTGGATACAAATTTCATTAAATAAAATATTCTTTGTTAAGTTGCACTTTTTAATGGACAAAATTCCTTCAATTATTAAGTCTTTTGGTAATTCAAAGGAAGGGATTTACTTTTAGTGAATGCTTAGTGATGCTGATTTACCAAACCAGCAAACACCTARCCAATATATAGCAAATGAACAACCTATTTCAAAAAAATAKAGAAGGTGTAATTCTCTTAAAACCRAAGGAAAAACAAAATCATCACCATTGTGTGTTTCTCCTTCTTGGATTTTGGATTGTTTCCTCATAATGACTGTAGGGTCTCTTTTCTCTTCCACATTCMGTGCCTCTTACATCATCTTCAGATGCTGATTGTGAACCAGAAGAGCATGACTGAACACTGCACTCTGATGGGAAGTAATTACAGTTTTTGTCTGCCACTACAGTGCTCTTAGCTAAATGGTGTGGTTCCTGCATTCCAGATGCATTTAACCTAGGCCATTCCTCATTTAAGTCTTAGGATACCACAGACAGCCCAGTCTAACAATTACAGCTGCACTGTAAAATCCACTGTTGCATACACCAGACCTGGCAGACAAACCTCCCTTGGCTGGGAGAGGTAGGCTGGGCACCCACARCACTTGTGTCAGGTTGCATGGACCACCTTGGAGACATTCCTTTCACACCCAAAAAGTTAAAATTYTGCAAATTCAGCTGGGTGTCACTGTTTCTGCCTGGGAAAGTTATTAGATACAGGCACAAAGCACAAGGATGAGACCTTCAATAGGAGAGGAAATCCAGAGACCTTCCTGGTGGCATGTTTTAGCATCATGCAAAATATAAGCATTTGCTTGGCCCAGCTTCAGAACAAAATTAAATACTAACAATAAAATGAGCCCACTTCATCCCTGAATAAAATATTTATTCCTTTTTTAATTATTTCAGATGCCCTGCTGAGATGTTCTGTGTGCTTGGAAATAAAATGGGACAAGCACCCCATTTGGACCTCATCCCACAGCTTCTTGAGGGAGGTCAGAATATCAACCTTGGATTTTGACAYAACTCAGGTGCTTATTGCATGAAGGCAGTCTGTCAGAAAGCTTCTTACCTTGGGTGGTGTAAATATGGTATATATAAAATCTGCTCTTTTTTTGTTTTCACAACTGTGCAATCTGTACCTTAAGTAAGTATCTTTAAAAGCATTTTTGCTTGAAAATCCACWGTAAATCTATACCTTTTGAAAAACCACAAAAAATATCATTAAGGAAATAAGGATAGCATGATGTTGGGGTACATATTACAGGAAGAAGCAAATTCAGAAATGAAAACGAGACTTGAAAGCAGTGCAAGCTGAGGAAAGAGAGAAGCTCTCGGTTAAAAGACCACTTATATTTACCCCTAGACAAATATAACCTATACTGATATTGAATGACACCTTTTTTGTAACCAAGCTCTGATTATACACAGTAAAATTTGGTATTATTATTATTATTATTATTATTATTATTATTATTATTCTTTTTAATTTGGGCACTCAGTTTGACAATCCCAAGAAACAGCTAAAATTCTCTGCATGTAAATTTCTACCCTCAGCTAAATACCCAGGGATGTTCAGGGCAGAATTAATTGGAAGCAACCAAAAAAAAAAAAGAAAAAAAGAAAAGAGTTACAGTGCCCCAGTGAATAATTTATAGCTGTTTCCTTTTCAACAAAGGGAATGTTGAATGTTTTTGACAATAGCAGGTACATAATTGTTTTATGCTGGGGGCATTTATTGTAACTCATTCATTATATCATCTTGCTAGTTTTCATGGCATGCATTTATTTGTTCTCTTGGTGGAACAATTTGAATGACAACTAGGAGAAATAGTGGGGGACTGAGAGTGAGAAAYAGCATGTTAAAAGATTTAAACCAGTTTGATAGACAGCTTGAAAACACCATCAACACCATTAGTACAGGGAGAGCAAAAGGCCTATATCCAGTGACCACCTTTTTAATAAATGTGGGTTTTTTTCCAGAACTGTCTTTGTTCATTCATTTCAGTTGATTTGGGTCAGAAAGGAGACTATTATACAATGAAAAGCTTAAGACTGTGAAAGAGGAAAAAAGACAACACAGAACCACATATGAGAAAATCATGAGGGAAAGCCAAATCCATGAGCTTCCTCCAAAGAAATAACATAACTGGAAGCTCAACAGAGACGGTGAGACCATATATCTGACAGAATTCTGAGGATTTTGTGACCCTTGTCACTGGGAAAACATTTTAATTATATTGAGTCATTTCTCCACTATTTTTTTAAAGCTGTAAAATCTCAGAGTTCTTCGTGTCATTTTCTCTCATACCTTCTCATGAGAGGAAGTACAATTGTGAGGGTTGRTGGAAAGACAGTGAATATGAATGAAAAAAAAAGAGTCTGCTTCTAATGATCAAGTTCTGATAATACACCAATTTTCAGGGGTACAAGCCAGTGTTCTTTCTGTGAACTTGGTGATACTACCATAACTTCCAGCACCTGATTGGTAAAATCTACCAAAGCCTTTGTAGATTTTTAATATTAATATTAATTTTTCACAGTAGTTTTGCTCTTGTTTGTGTGAACATAGGTGTAGATATAAGTATAAAAATATTTATGCRTTACCAACCTTGCTACAGTCAAATATTCTTTCTGGGCTTTATTAATTTCTAAATAGGTTTTTTTAAGATTTGACTATTGCAAAACTGTAGCAGGAGTTCCTAATGAGCAAATATGAACGCAGGTAACTGTTCAACACATCAGGACCCCTGATCTTCTACCTGTGCTTCAGTAACCATCACCTCCTGCTTTTTCATCTTTCTCCAGTCCTTCTGCAAAAAGGGATTTCATGTCTTATACAGCTTCACTCATTAGTTCAGTAGCATTTTTGAATTGTTGCATTTGACATCATTCTCCCTATATAGTCAATAGTCAGAACTATTCCCTAATTTGAACACACATTTTAGGAGAGTACCATAAGTTATTCTCTTGCCCTGTTTACTGCTGAGCTATTTCTGCCAGCAGCTCCTTAAATTGATATGCRCCTAATCCAAAACCCACTGAAATCACAGCCAGACCAGTGACTTCAATGTGATTTGTACACTTGAGGCAAAAAGCATGGCCATTATTGTTGAATAAAAGGGCCTTTTTTGACCCACACTAAACTCACCCTGAATTAAAGTATGTAATTATGTGAGAAAGAACAGAAAAAAAAGTAAATATGTAAAAARTAACTGAATCACAGAATTTTTAGGGTTTGGAGGGACCTCTGGAGATCATCTAGTTCAACCYTCCTGCCAACGCAGGGTCACCAGGAGCAGGTTACACAGGAACAAATCCATGTGGGTTTTGAGTGTCTCCAGAGAAGGAGATTCCACAACCTCCCTGGACAGCCTGCTCCMGTGCTCTGCTGAGTTCAATGTAAAGAAGGTCATCCTCATGTTGAAGTGAAACTACTTTGTGGTTTAGTTTATGGCCATTACTYCTTGTTCTGTCTCTGGGTACCAATTAAAAGAATCTGGCACCATCYTCTTGGCACCTGCCTTGGAGGTATTTATTTGCAATAGGGAGATCCACTCTCAGCTCCCATGGTCTCTCCTCATAAGAGAAGCTCCAGACTCCTCATCACCTCTTGTGGCCTCTGCCAGACCCTCTCCAGCAGCTCCTTGTCTTCCTTGTGCTGAGGAGCCCAGAAGTGGCCACAGCATTCCAGATGTGGCCTCCTTAGGGCTGGGCAGGTCACCTCCCTTGGCSTGCTGGCCACACTCTTCCTGAGGCAGCCCAGGATCCCACTGGCCCTCCTGGCCACARGGATTCACTGCCAGCTCATGGCCAACTTGCCATGCAAGCCTCTCAGGCCCTTCTGCCCAGAGCTGCTCTCTGGTAGCTGAGCCCCCAGCCTGTGCTGGCTCCTGGGGCCATTCCTCTCCTGGTGCAGCACCAAACACCTGCCCTTGCTGAACCTCATTAAGTTTCCTTCTGCCCAATTCTCCAGCATATCGAGGTCCTGCTGAATGTCAGCACAGCTTTCAGGTGTATCAGGCACTCCCCCAGTTTCATATCATCAGCAAAATTTGTCAAGGGGGCGTTCTATCCCTACATCCAGAAAGTTGATAAACAATTTGAATAAGAATGGGAAAAAAATTCAAAGTGAAAGTGTCAAGGTTTTCATAAAAGTGCTGAATTCATTCAGGAGGTAAGAAACTCACATTACTGTAGAAGAGTTCAATCCAAAGATCCATTGTTTGTATATCAAAATTTGCCCCTTCCCTGCAGGTGCCTGAATCATCAAGACTGTATGAAGGAGAGCCTAGGAGGTGTCAAGGYGCTAACAAGCGTCAGGCTCTTTCACTTCTTGAAACCTGTTGCCTGTGATGAAATTGTCACTTTCCTTGTGTGCTAAAACCATCAATGTGAATAATAAACTTCATCTTGAGGAGCAAGATGGGACTATGTTTATCTGCCTATTTAGCTATATCACTGAATCATGGAATGTTTTGGTTTGGAAGGGAGCTTAAAGATTATTTCATTTCAATGGCCTCCCATGGGCAGGAACACTACCCAATATATAACAGTCTAGAATCCTATCAGAAAATTCTCATTCCCATAGAATTAATTGGAGTCTTGCCACTGAGTTCAGGGCAGCCAGAATGTCATCAAGGGGTTTTAATAGGCCTGACTACCCAAAAAAATAAAGCAAGGAAGGTTTGGCTGTCAGTGACTTATGCAAGATTTCACAGTCAGCAATAAAAGCCARATCAGCTCACTGAGAGCACTATTCTGAAACCACAAACTTTTTCCTTCAAACCCAAATGTACAGGATGTTTTGATCACAGAAGAGCAGTATGTAGATGGACAACAGAGGAAATAGTAAAATTTATATATATTTAGTTAGCTATTTTGAGAGCTGTAAAATTTAGAATTTCAATATTTTTCATATTTTAATCTCTTTCACATACTACTTTGATTACATTTAATTGGACTTGGACTAGGATTGTGGGGTTTGGTGGTTTTTGGGTTTGGGTGGGGTTTTTTCTGTTCATTTTCTTTTTAAAAAAACAGGTGGAAAGTAAAAAAGAGCTTTGGAGCTCAAATCAATTTTAAAATGCCTGAAAGTTCTTACAAGAAATAATTTTATCAAATAATTTAAATATGTCTCATGCTTGCTGTTTCAGATGTCAGGTTTTTTTTCCTGAAATTAAATTTTCCACTTTTACTGTGATTTTTTTTTCCTAGCTTGTTGAATTGTAGGAGAGCTGAGTGTTTGGTGAGAGTACCTGAAAGAAAAGAAAAAAAACACCTTGAATTTAGTTCTTTTTAGCTCAGGAAGAACTATAATAAATGAAGATAGAGGATAACCGTTGACATGGTTTTTCAAACTAAAATATAGACCGTGTTGCCGTCTTCCTGCATTAAATGCATTACATATACATGCACATGAACACATATACATCTGCATATATATATATGTACATTTTTAAAAACTGAATGCATTTTTGGAAAAGGAAATCAAAGCATTCTTTTGTTTAAAGACTATGATTTTCTTACTCTATAGGCTACAGTTAGTACACTGAAATTTACATGGATGCTTAGCATTCCTGGTTATGAATCTAATGCAGTATTTTTTTATTCTCATTCAAACCATCTGTTTATTTTATTCTAATGTATCATGCCATAACTCCATGTAATTATGGACATCCAGTCTTCCAAGACAAACAGCTGACACCTGGAGACATGTAAGAAATAACTCATAAGTTAGAGTTATCTGCCCAACTCGCATTACATTGACATTTAAACTGTATTCTATGAAGTTCAAGTTAAACCAAAAATGTTATTCAGTGGTTCTTGGATTCAGAAATAAACATACAATAGGCTAGACAGAGATTGTCAGGCTGTCATTATAATACTGGCTGTTAACAACCACAATTAAGGAAGACTACATATCAATTATTATTTGTCTGGAACATGAACTTCCCAAAGCATGAAAGGAAGTGATGCAGCCTGTACTACTGTCTCCACTCTCCAGCTAATTAGTACTGTTTTTAATGGCTTCATCTGCCCAGGATCAATTGTCTAATGGGGAACAGTTCTCTGTCAGTTAATAAGGTGAGGAACTGTATAATATGATTATGTCTGGCTCCAAAATAGTGCTTCAAACAACACTAAAACAATCATGTGATGGAATAAATAGACTGAGGCAGGACTGCCAGATAATTCTGGAGCAAGCAGATTGTTCCAGTAAGGGTACAAATGTCTGATACAAGAATGTGTGGCACACAGTAAGGGAAGACGAGGACATTGCCTAGAAATGCTGGAAGTTTAATTAAGAGAAAGAGACAGTGGCAATGTGCATTTAAACTGGTGTTTAAAGAACATTAGCACAAGGAATGTGAAAGGGAAGGGCTCTCTTTCCAAAAATACTTGCTGCAGAAATAAGCTGCTTTGTGGTTGTCCTGCTTGGAAGAGCATGCATTTTAAACTTTCCATTCAGGAAACGCCAGCCAGAAAGATAAAAAATAGCTTGATTATATACACTGTATGTCTCCAGACTGCAAAATTTTGGCTAGATGTATAAGCATGTTTACTTCATTCCTCTTGTTCTGCAAGATAATTGGAGAATCTCCTTTTGGCCTTTTACAGGGAGTTTGGTAGATTACTGCTTATCAGGATGGCAGCACAGGGCAACTCAGCCCTGATATGCACGAGGCAAAGCCGGAGATGTACAAACTTCTTGATTTCTTTCTTCTGCAGTTGATCACCATTACCCACAGGCTAATTGGCACTGCTCTTGGCGTTTACAAAAAAGGATTATGCCAAGCCCTTGTAAGAACAAAAAGCAGACTTTGTGGTTTAGGAAATAATGAAGCTTTATAATTAAGCAAGTATGRGCATCACTGGCTTGCCTGTGCTGGGGACAGGGGGGAGAGAATAGCTGGGGAAAGCACTAGAGGAATACCCAACGCATGCATTTTTTTTTAATTCCAGACCTAATTACCTCATCTACCTTCTTTAGTGACATCCAGTTTTTCCTTTACTGTCCTTTGCAGCACTTTTTCTGTAAAACGTACCAACTATCCTCCTTCGGATAGAAAAAGCACTGAAAAGTAATGAAGAGAAAAAAGAGGGGGATTTTTAACAGGACTTCCCCTAATGAAAGAGCTTCTCTCAAACACCTGAGGTCTGCACATTTACAATTACATTCGGATATATTAACGGAAAATAGCTATAAAGGTTTACCACTTCTTCCACAGTTGACTTAAGCCACTTGAAAACAGTTCACATACCTCAACACAAAACCACTTACACAGTTCTTGAGCCCATCAGAGGAAGAAACTAGAGTTTCGGATCTTTGGATTTCAGCACCACCAGACTTTCCTGTAAGGTAACTGCCATCCTGTTTGAACCCATTGTGTCTGGAAAGATCACCAGAGTTAACACTGGATGTCCACACCTTGCTCCCCTTCTGAAGTTTTAACCTGTGCTATTTGGAACACATCAAATATAAAAGCACTGCACAAAAGACTGCAGTAACTTAAAAAAAAAAATGTAACAATCATTGCATGGGGCAGTACTGTGAAGTCCATATTTGCATAAAGAGGAAGATATTTGCATTCTTTGAAAAGAATAGAATGTAGCACAGCATAGTCAAAATCTAAATGTGTGAGAGGAAAGTAAGAGACTAATTAATCCGAGTTACATCACCTAAGAATGGATATAATTTTCAGTACATGGACTACCTGAATCCAACTTTTTTTTTTCTGTTTGTGGTACAATTCACTTCCAACTAGATATTGTTGCTAACTGGAATTTGCATCCAAGGAGAGATTTTTAGCTATTGCACGGGGAAGGAGTAGCAGGGATCTAGCTAATTCTCTTTTGCTAATGTCACAGCTTAGAAAAGAGAAAAGTCTGAATGGTACTGCCTTAGGTCCTTCTCTCAAATCACTACTAAAAACATTTTTTTTTTAGTCCATTTCTGCAAATAGCTGTATCATAATGTAGCATGGGCAGTCCAGGGCTCAGTCAAGGCAGAATTGCAGTTTCTGAGACCTTCATGACATCATAAAATGTATTAGTTCTCAAAGGGACTGGGATCCATTGCTTGTGCGTGAAAATGCCAGATGTGCTCAATGGACAATGAGAGAGATTTGTGAAAGAGATACTGTTTTGGAGGGGAAAACAAATAAGCAGTTTTGAATTGGAAACCGTGTGGGGATAAATAAAAGTAAAGAGGAGAATAAGTTGTAATTTTCTCCCTTCTCCAAATGTGTCTTTCAATCATCACTGAATAAATTTCCTTAAGTAAACTTGGAGGCATCAGCAATTCATATAATTTATTAGTGAAAGTTGGAAAATTTATCACCAAAACAATAGTGGGCTTTTTGGGAAAAATTATAGAAGTTTAGATATCTTGAGATTCCGGATAATTTTAAAAATACAATAACAAATATATCCAGAGGGATAAGGAAACCAGATACTCTTTTAAGAAGGAATAATTTTTCATCATGTAATGACTGTTTTTAACTTGATACATGCTCTCACACACTTTCTTTCAAAGATTTAAAGGATTGGTTAAAAAAACCCAATAAATTTGACACACCACATGGCACTATCGATTAACAATTACATTTTCTTTACAGATTTGGCTCAGGTGGTTTTTACTTCAAATAGAACATGCAAAGATACCTTATATATCAAAAAGAGTAATCAATTAAATGCATCASAGAAGGACTTTTGCTTTTGTTACTGAATAAGTGAGAACATGCCAAATAATAGCATAAAGGTATCCGTGCTCTAGGCATTACTTCAGAAATAGATTTTATAATTACTGAGTGGCTGAACAAAAATTTTGCTTTTCAATATCAGAGGATCTCGCAAACGCTCAGGGTAAAACATTTCTAGTGGTTCAGGAAGTTACACAAGGTATTAACACAGAAAAATGCTTAGGACAGTATTACGGAGGGCATAAAGAACACTGGTATATGAACAGCTTTGAGAAACATAAAGCAGTGATCATTTCTGTCTAATCTTTTAGTGGCACTATTGTCCAAGGTCTTTTTAAGTGAAAACAAAAGTTGAAATACATGCAGGAATTTCATCTAATAGTGAACACAAGAATAGAACCTTACTTGCATAGGCCACTATTTTGAAGGAGAACCTGAAGGATTCCTTTACCTGATGTGAATTCACACTCCTGAGACACAAAGAGACACCAGACTAAAAACCTAACGGTAATAGAGAGTCTCACAACACCTCTGCTAGTTTCCTTCTGAAAAAGCATTGCCCTCTGTGTACCTGGGGACACAAGGAATTTAGTATGTGGCAAAGGTCCGAGCTTTGAGACGAGAAGCACAGGACTCATCAGCAGTGAAGCAAGGCCTGGAAGGAGGCTGCACCTCTGGCARCTCAGCTGACAAACATATACATCAAGGACTTCTTCTTCAAAGTATATAATAGATTAGAAACATATAACATAAGCTCATGATGCTTAGCTATTGCAGGAATGATTGGTGACAGCAAACCAAAAATCAGAAAAGCAAAATGGCAATACCTAGGTTTGGAAGTGGTGCTCGCATAGAAAGGCAGGACAACAGATTTTGCTCCTGTCRGGTTCTTTCACTATCTGTAAAGCTCTCTATTGAAGATTACAGAGTCCAAAGATGAAAAATATCAGCAGTTATTTTCACAAAGACAAGTGGAGAATTCTGTCCAGGTGGCACCTTTAGGTCACTGGATCAGGAGAAGGAGGAAGGGATGGATTTATTGAATTAAAAGTGAGAGATGATCTGTGGAACATTTTGACACTAGGACAATGTACSTTATTCTTGTAAAACAAGAAAGAGATGTTTACTCAGAAGTATATTTTACTTCTTTGTGATATTTGTAGCATTTTGTATCACTTCCCACTCTTCCTCCTCCACTTTTAAGGTACTTTCCTGCAGTGAGCTGGAAAGCTATCGTAGCATCCTCTGACCCTTCATAATTTACTTCATTTTTCACTTCAGAAAGGATGGCCCTTATGGAGGGAACTGATACATTTATACTGACAGGATTAAGCAAAGGCCCTAAGGTTTTGTTTATCAATTCACTCCAGCAGAAAAAAGTCCTCTGGATGTCATCACCCTGACATCTTCCCTCTTTCAATAGCTCACTGAAAACTTTCCATCAAGTACATTTCATAAATTAGAAAAGTTTTCTACAAATATTTTAGACTATCTACTCAATATGATTTTAAAATTAGGTCTAGTRGCAATTGATTTGGTTCATAATTATGGTCCAATTCAGAAAGGTAGTTAGAAGCTGAAGTATTGAACTCCTGATAAAGGCAGTGGTGTGTAAATATCTGCTTTTTTATCAGGTATTAGATGTATTAACCTTTTCCTACATTTCTTTGATATGCTACCTGGGCAAAGGCAAAGCTTCTACTGTAGCTGTTTTCTTTGCCAGACAGGACTTAAACATAATGAGTGACATAACCAAAAATAAATAATCAGATATTAAATATTTAGACAATCTTTCTAAGGGCTGGATAGTGAATAATTGAGAACAGATTGCCTGAAGAAATTGAGGACTCCAGTACTGATTAGGGACAGACAGGCATCTCTGAAGACTGCAACTATTGCTGCTGTTGTCCTGAATCCAGAAGTTTGACATAATAACTTTCTCTTTCATACCTATCATGTTATTCCATAACTACCCGCTGAAAATTGCCAACAGTTTGCAGGTAACTCACATGAATATAAAATTGCTCAAGCCAAGGTACTAATTCCATATTTTTTACATTCTACCCATGGGCTGAGTTTGGTTATTATCTTGGTTAGTTAGAGAAAAAAAGTTTCTTATGTAAAAGCAAAAGCGATGAAATATAGACATAGGAAAGCATCAAGATAATCTGATTATTAATTATTTTATTAATATTAACCTTCTGTCGATATACTGCTAAATGACTTGGTTTGGCAAGATGGAAAAATGGTAGTAGTCTAAACAAAAAGTGAGAATATCAATTTTTGTCCTGGTAGGGGAAAGGAAGAAAAATCTCTCTCCATTGTCATAGCAGGATTGTAGGTTAGCAATACCTGAGCCCTAATCCCTTTAATGATGGTTGCCTGCTGCCCCTTTCTCATCTCAAGTGGGTGAGTTGAAAGCCTGGCTGTCTCCCATCCCTCCCTCCTTTGTGCCTGACTGCATGGGAATAAAGCGGAGGTGGGGAAGGCTTTACACAGCAGCAGTGTGGGAAGGAGGAACRGAACAGCCTGGACCAGGGGGAGGGCACCAAGTCCTTCCCAGCCCCTCAGCAAGTGCCAAACGCCTCTCAGGATGTTCACATGATCCTTCTTGCTGCTGTCTCCTCCCCAAATCCCACTGACCTTTCCTCATGGCCCTTTACCCCACCATGGGTTTATTTCCAAGTGGGATAAACTGAAAACTTTTTAATGCTGCTAAAGAAAATCAATCATGAGGAACAAAAGAAGCTTAGGTCTGATTTAGGCCCTATTAATATAAAACTGTTAGGTGGAACAGCCAGGCTCAGCAAGAACCAAGCTGTGAGGGAGCTACACATAGGAACAGCTTCACAAATCTCTCCAAGGGCCACTAGCAGCTTAACAACTGCATGCAATTATTTAGATGTATAGTTTATTTCTGCATAATTTATGCAGGTACATTTTCAGCTATTTTGCCCAAATACAAAATAATAGTTTCATGATTACAGCATCATCTGGGGACATCAAAGCACTCCACCATTATGATTCACATCCCCATTAACGATAATGCACAAGATGAATGYGAATCTTTATTAGGTTAATTCTATTTTGCCCATTTTGTAGATGAGTAAGTGGGAGCACAGGGAGGTTAAGTGATTTGCCCCAGGTTGAAGAGTGAAATCTGGAAGTAAAAACAATGTGTGAGTATGGCCTAAAAGCCATATACATTACAATTAAATAATGAGGTATTCAATAGCAAAAGAATTCTGAAAACTGGGGCTTCATATCCCACCTAGTTATGGGTTTAACAGGTAATCTTGCATTCCCCACAAATCACTTCCACTGATCAGTAAATAACTCTAAAGAATGTGGGATCAAAAAAAAAAAAGTGGTTTTTTTCCTTCCTAAAAAGCAAATAAAATAGGAAAAATGCTGCTAAAGCTGCAATGATAAGAAATTATCTGTCCTAAAGTGACAGTGATTTTTTTGCAGTATTATCCCTATCTCAAATGTCTTTGAGAAACAGACAGACACTAAAGCAAAGCCCTGTGGTCCRCAGGAGAGTAAAAGAAAAGGAAAGATTGATTCTTTAAATACCGAAGTTTTACAGAGCTCTTGTTGACTTATTAATAAGGTGGATGTAATTAACTCCCATTAGTATTAACTTAAGGGTCACTAACTTAAATTGTTAACTACTGCTTCTCAGGTTGAGTTTCTAATAAATGCCTGCATAACTAGAAATCCAGCAAAAAACATTATTTCTCTAGTGTAAAGGTATTTTCAACACAGGATTGATAACACACTAAGAAAAGTATAGCAAGCTAACAACAATAGATGAAAATGCAGGTAACTCAAAAATTTGAAGTAATCATTGTTTTTCATTTTTTAGTTTGGTTTTCCTTCAAGATAAAAAGCTGAGTTACTATCTTCATCCATTAAATGAGCATGACATTTAAATGAGCCCACATGCTTCGCATTATTTGAGATTCTTAATTATGCTCTGTTGTTATAGATTGAGTAGAATTTGCAAAGTTTTAGTCACAAGACACTCTCAGAAGAGACTTCACAGTGCAGAAACTTCCACTGATGAGTTATTATTTATTATGCATTAGAAACAGAAAAACATAGGGAAAAAACAGGCATTGACTCCTGCTGTGTTAAATCTATCTCATATTTCCCATTAGATCCATTAYACACTGTCGTCACTTAAAGTAAATRTTTAGTCATTAAGTAGGGAAAAATCTGGAAAGTCCCTTCTTTTTCTCTCCCAGAACCCMATTAAGACTTCGTAGTGCTACCATGCTGAGAACAGACACATCCTTTTGCTGATTATACAGCTGACAGAACCTCAGCAGAATACCAGAAAAGTCAAATGTATCCCCTGATATGGCAATGAAGGAACATGGTTCACCTTGGTTTTGGTATTATCTTCACTTCAACTGTTGCAGCATACAAACAGCCAGATTCTGGAATTTCAGTGTTTCCACAATATTTCTCTGTGTGTTTTATTGGTTGTCTGTTCAACTGTATTGAGAATTCCTGGTCCCAAGTGGCTGCAAAATTGCCTCCTGTGACATGCCATCAAAGCATTGCAATGTTCAGTGGGGCCCTGGAGTTCAGTGCAGACTGAGGGAGTAGAGAGCAGGGTCCCTTGGTGTGGCATGTTTAAAAGGCTTTGTCTAAACGATTCTTCCAGAAAGCTCAGTGTTCTKTTTGAATATTCTTTCCCAGAGGGACTGGGTGGCAGCCAGATCTTATCCACACCACCATMAAAAGTTATTCCCTACTGACACACCAAGCAGCAGCTGGCCAACGTTGGGTTTTTTTTTTTTTTAATCTGAATATGAACTTTCAACAAAAATCCTGTGGTCAATAAAGGAAGAGCCTTTTGTCATGAACTCCCAGAATAATAGTCTCATTCATCAGAAAGCATTGAGCAATTCAGTGATAAACTCCAGTATAGCTGCATTGTTTTTCTTGTATCTCATTTTCATATCTCTGATGAATTCAGCTTCCTCTGATTCACGAGGTAGGGAGATTTACAATGAGGCAATAGCTTCATGCATTACAAGTTCCCTTTTTGCCTTAGCTAATCATCTCATTTCAAAACTGCTCTGTTGCAGGCAGTCCAATATTTTTGTGTTAGCTTTAGGGTAGCAGATGAATCACTAAAGGTTAATAATGTTTTCTAGATACCCGAGAAGTCCATTCATGTAATATATAAAAGACTGTGAACTTTCCCATCCCAATATATGTTTATGAATATGCTGTAAAATTGCTGACATTATTAAGTTAGCTGGCTCAAATTTAAGACTAAAGTAAATAATCAAGCTCATTATCTTTGGAATCAATAATAGCCCATTTCACCTCCGGTTTCCTTCACTGGTAATTTCCTTGGAAAAAAGTTGCTAAGTGTAGTGTCAACATCACTTCTAGATACACTTCTCTTTGAATTATAAAATTCTAGTAAGTTAAAAGTAGGGGACTGATCAAAACTGAAATATGAATTTATTAAATTATACTAATATGATATATCCAATAAAATAATTTTATTTAGAGTTCAAAGATAATTTTTAAAAGCAGAAAGGGATTATTAATTCCAAATGAGAAGTGAGAGATTTACAGAATAATGTGTTTTCCAAAATTTTGAGTTGTTTCTTCATTCTCAATTATTTTCATAGCTGCTCCTCATGAATCTCTCCAGTTGAAATTTTATAAGCATGTGACATCTATAGGAATGCCAAATGTGTCATGATTTTGCAAAGCATTTAGCTAGAAGCAATAAGACATATTAATTTCCTTAATAAGTCAATCAGTTCCTTATACACTTCAGTATGAAGCTGCAAGTGATAAAAAATGTTGAGTCCACCAACAAAAGCTACAAATAAACACAAATAGAAAAACCAAAATTATGCATGTTGGAGTGAATATAATCTGATCATTTCCAGCTAATAATTTCACTAATTTTGTTATGTAACTGAAATAAAAGAGAATTAAGACAGCTGATATACATTACTTGAATAACGGTTCTTGGGTTTTTTTTCAGCTCAGTGTTACAAATAACTGGAGTTACTGCTCTTTATGAAAAGAGCTGTATTTTTGCTCATTTTTAACCATAAATTATTTCAAGTTATCTTATTTTAAAAATCTGAATAAGAACTGTTATTTTTTAAATAGATATGTCAGCTCTCACAAACAAACTGCACTCTAATTTGGATTTGCAGTAGCATATGACTTAACTCAAAATATTTCTTATCACAGTTCAGATGAAAATATGCATCTATAAATGGCAGAAAATATTGTTCAAAATCACCTACCCTATTGCAAATCAAGTATATTTCCATAAATTTTTGTCAAGCTATGCTGGGTTTTCACTAATATAGCAAGCCATAAAGACTTTATCACCTGAATGTCAAAAAGCATGAATCAAACATTTCATAGAGAGAGATTTGTGCAAAATTTCATTTCCTCACTGAGAAATGAACTCAGTGCAAGAACTTGTTTCTGTAACAGGTGAAACCTGGAAATATTCACATTTCTTCTCTTGTCTTCTTTGTCTCGGRATAGATTGAACAGAGAATTTGGGCTATTTCCTACACTCTTCATATTCAGTTCTTTTTTACTTTGATGCACATCAGAGTGCTAAGATACAATCAGAAGAACAATATATCCACCTTGTTTGGGCCTTTCAGGGTCAGATTTTATGGCCAATGTAAACAGTTTACTGGAGTTGAAGACGTTTTTGTCTATACCAGCAGAGAATTTGGAAACATTTATCAAAAACATTATTTACCACTTTGTTCAGAATTCAATGCATTTTTGGAAACTCTTCATTTGAAACACCCTTGCTAGAGGTTTTAATGAGAAGTTAAAAAGCTGAACATAGGGAAAAATAGGGAAAATGAGTTATAAAATAAAGAAGGAAATAAAAATAATTTTTAATTTTCTCCAGCAGCATAAACTGATTTATAGGGATTGTTAACAATTGATAGGATATCTGGTGGATATTTGTGAGAGCTTTGACCCTGGGACTATAAACACACACAAAAGGAAACATGAAATAGAATATGGCATTCTGGGTGAACAGTGGCATTTGGGATTTTGCTATACATATTTTAAAAATATTTTTTGTATTTTGGCACATTAAAAATTTTTTAAAAGCCTTTTATTTTCAAATGAAGACACATAGATATTCAACTCAAGAAAAAATAATATTAGTTATCTAGATATAACTGAATCTGAGTTCATGTAATGTCAACATGGAAGAAGTTTTAAATTGAACATTAAAATGAACCTAGTTTATGCATCCCTCTCACACTGAAAAAGAATATTAAAAGTGTATTCTACTTTTCATTACAACATTGTATGTATAATAACAATACAAGTAACATGCAAGTATAAAAGAACCTTTTGATAAGGTTTTCCTCACTACAGTTATTTATGCTTGCAACAAGTTAGGAGACCACATTGTTATATGCTGGTAAAAGTATCCTATGGTCCCTGTTTAATTCCTAGAGAAACCTGTCAGAGGTAAAAGATGTGCTACAAAAGGGATAAAAAGTAAAGAACATGTCTATTATCAATTTAATGACAGGATAGACGTTGCCTTCAAAGTTTTTCCTGTTACGAAGCCTCACCAGTGAATAAAAGTATCTAATGTATTATTCAGATAAAGGCCTCTGAACCTTAGACAGAAGGAAATCCATACYGCCTTGCATTGCTTTATTAAGTCTATATTAAGGGCTCCATTACTTTAAAGAAACTGTTTAAGTAACATTAAGGCTATGACCCAAACTGACAAAAGTAGGGAAATACAGATAGCTGAATTTCCATCTTTAAAATATGCTGCTGTGGAGAAGAAAAAGGAACAATGGAATATGAGACTTTGCTTCTCATCTTGGGCTGAGAGAAATATTTGGGACAAAAAAAAAAAAAAAAAAAAAAGGCTGGATCTTCACCTGGCATTCAACTGAATCCAAATAAAAACTGTTTAAAGTTTGGCTCTCTTCCCATTACCTCACACCACGGGTCACTTGCTGATAGAGGAGCAAGTTTTCAAGCTGCTATAGGAATGCAGACAATTCCTTCCTCCTTTGCAACAGCACCTGCTAGAATAAAAGACCCAATTATTGCTGCCAGAGCTATATGTAAAACATTGGTGCTCAAGGGTTTTCACATATTCTCTGCCCAAGAGATATACTCTCTCTAGAGAATAAAAATATATATATGTCTACCTTATTTTTTCCTTTATACAGGGGAAATATAGGAGAGAGGATATAAGGGGATAATTAGATCACCAGCAACAATATTGATGGGTTGAAAAGTGGCTATCATGGTATTGGAAAGGAAAACAGCATTAGACAACTATTTCTTACCTGTACTTCCTAGTTAAAAGATTTAAAATTAATTTCCCTTTATGCCATCACACTATGATATCAGATTAACACAATTCTATCAAATAATAAGTAAATTAGAAAAATCTGTTGTCTAAATGTTTTCTTTTAAGGTTGATATTAAGTGCAATTTTATTAGTCAGGAGAAAGGCATAAATCTTTTCATCTCACCTGAAGGCCTGAAGTACATTTATATAATAAATATTTCTGTTGCTGAAGACACCAATAAAGCCCTAAGTACTATTCCTATTAGTATTTTAGAATTCATTTAAAACCTTTGCTAATAGAAGTATAAGGGGGGKTTGTGGCTAGAAACATCTTTAAGTCTATCACCAGTTGAATGATAGTTTTAATCATAAATTTTGGCTTTATCCATCTGGTCTCATTTCTGCATTGACATAAAATATTTTTTTACCCTCAGCACAAAAACATAAAATGGCATCTTTTAAAGAAAATCCAGCAACAAGTGTCAGAAAGACTGAACAAAAAAGTTCGTCTTCATCAAATTCCTGGCTCTGTGAGTGGGTCTTTGCAAAGCTGCATCAAAAAATTAATATCGTTAGGCACCAGTGTTTAATTGTGGAAATTAGTAACACCAAATTTGGAAATAAGACATTGATGACTTCTAAAGTTCCCCAGATCAGCATTCAAYGGCTTTCTGAAACACGATTTTGGCCAGGTCTATATTTAAACTGCAGAAGAGGGTAAACGATGAATGTGACTAAGTTGCAGCATTTATGTAAGATCAGATTCAAAGATCTAGAAGCTCTTTCAGCTTTATGTGCAATGACATTATAATAAAAGTACATGACATCCAAACTAGAGATTTGTGAGATTTGATTGTAATTGCCATAGAAAAATATTGAAAATATAAGAGATCTGATTTTACAAGACATTCACTCATAAGGACAAAGGGTTAAATGGATAATAGGATATATTTAAAAGATCCGAAATAAACAAACAGGATCAAACATAATAAAAATTAACCAGCCATTAAGAGGCAAGCAGCTACCCTTCAGTTCTTGTCATTTTCATTGTGATAGAAATATTACATACTACAGTATCTCTCCTAACTCTGGTGCTCATGTGCCTTGCACCAGAAAAGAAAATCCCAGGGGGCTACCTTGCACAGATCCTGTCTCCATAGTTTGTGAAACTATGGAGAAAACAATCTTTATTGTTGAAACAATATGTATTACCTCATCCTTGGGCCACTCTGCTTTCAATCCCACATCTGCAAATCCCTCAGTAGTAAGTGGCTGGTGTGGTTCTGCATGCTTCACCACTCACTAGGGTTACAGAGCTGTCCCTTTCCTGCTTCAAAGAGACTGTTTTCTGGCAAGAATCTGCAATTATTACTGATGTGATCTTGAGCTCCCTGGAGAACCTCTTAACCACCTRTGCCTTGAGAAAACACATTGGCCCTAATCTTGCTTGAATTCCCAAGGAATCTTATTTGGAGCTACAAGGTCTCAGATATGTGTACTTTCCTGAAGCTGCTAATGAAAGTAATGAGCGATAAGGCTAATTCCCAAATTATATTCTATTACTCTCTTACAAGATGGACTTCCCTTCTCTCTTGCCACAAAGAGCCAAGGAAACAACAGGAACTGCAAAGAARGAATATGACATGGCAAAGTCCAAATGGGCTCTGAATAACATTACTCCCTGACATTGATCAGCTACCCTGAGCAAGCAGAAAACCATGATTTCTGTAACAAGTATCATATATTTATTTGCATCTTCTATAATTTTTCAAGAAATAGAAAGTGTAGATGGAGTGTGAGGCCTTTCATAAAGACTTTTGCTCTTGAAAAGCCAGCGACACATCCTCTGCATTGCCTTACACCTCCTAATTTCAAGGTGTATCTTTCTCAAAATGCAGTTGRAACACTCTCCAATATTTCATCAATTTACATCATTAACAACCATTTAATTTTTCCAGGTCAGTGGAAATTACCCAATAAATATGGAAGAAGATAAGATGGTGAGTGACAAGATTCTAGCTCTCTGTTTGGCACAATGTGTTATGAGACAAGCTTGTCTCGGTATTTTCTTTTCTAAAATGAGAAAAACAGCTTTCTAAATATCTAAGTTCAATTTTTAGTAAGTGAAAAGTCAGTAAATTAAATTGCTAATTGCTCTGCAAAAAACAACAAAGAGCAATGCTAAGTATTCTCCCCTTTCATTGTCTGCACCTGAAAATATAGGAGTTGATGCATTCCTTCCCTTCTTCTTGAAGGAAAGGAATCTTGCTCCTTTATCATRCCAACACAGTCCTTTAATGAAAATATTTTTGCTCTCTCTACCAGCAGAGTGTATTCTATACCACAAAAGGCAAAACTTTATCTGGGACTTCAGTGCAAGACACGGACTGCTCTCTCGACCTGGCAAGAGAACAGCTGGATCTCCATCCTGTTGATTGAGCAGGTGTAAAGACTTCATCCCGCAAGGTGCTGCTAACCTGTGGAAAGTTCAGGCCAATATTAACATTTATGCATAAGGATAGTCCTCTTGCAGATTGTACCGCAATAGATAYCCACACATATGCACATAAACACATTGTCACAGACCTCTACGTATGAATGCATACACAAATAAATGGCTGACAGCTGGATACAAATGCAAAAATACATCTTAGGCTGGGACACTTTGAATTATTTCTAGCATGTACAATGCAAACCAGCTATTTGAAATGTCACAAAGAAAATTTTCTCCCAGGATGCATTCTTGCATGCTAAAATTCAACTAATACTGGACTCCTTTTTGGAAAAATAAACATTAAAAAGACTGTGTTTCAAGTGGAAGTGCTGACAGGCCTTTGAGTATCGCAGCTTGAATAGTATCACCACTGTATATTAACAACTGTAGTCATAAGATCTCAACATTTCCCCCTCCCCATCTTTCCCTGGAGCTGCTCAAAAAGCTAAGCCCCTTTTCACAATCTTAATGACCAAAAGTTGAAAAAAAACAGAGAAAGAAAAAAGTAAAAAAAGACTTAAAAGTTCGGCTGGATTTTCTTCTGGTTTCCTAATGAGCTTAACATCTCATAAGACGCTTTGGTAAAGGAGAAAATCTTTTCAAAAAGACCCATTTTCCTGCTGACAGTACAATCTTTCTGAAGTAACATCAGAAGACCATAAGGGTGACATCCAAGCCACCTGAGCTGGTGATACAAGGTCTTTAACCAATAGATTTCTATCCCCTCTTTACTCCACATTTTTTAGCAAYGTAGTTCTTTAGAATAGGGTCAAGAGAAAAATTTCAGTTTAGTTGTTTAAAGAAACAAATAACTTTGTCACCAGATCTCTGTAAGAGTTTGACCAAAGTGAAAGTGTACTGCAATTTAATTTGTCATAAAAGACCTGATGTTGGGGGCTCTTATTAAAACAGGGGATTGGAAATTTATGTGGTTTCATGCCACCTTGTTCATGCATGAACAATGGTACCTAACCTATTTCATTACTTCTTTTTTTTTTTTTTTTGGTATTAGATTGTAGAGAATAGTCTCACAAAAAACTTGAATCCTGCACTGCGGAAAAATGAAAGTAAGGAACAACTGCTACACATGTAACATCTGTAAAAAGGAATGCTGTTCTGAATGCAACAACATCTATACACGGGATTTTAACATGTAAAAAAGTTGCTTACAAAATTGCCTGTATTAGYTGTCTGATGGAAAAAGAGTGGGATTACTTCAGACTTTGTATTATTTACTTATCAAAGCAGCTCCAAACTAGGCCGTTCTATATACTATATCAGGTTAAAATATTATGGGTTTGCCATTTGTGTTGTGATATGGTGGCACTACAATACAGCAAGACGTGGCATTCTTGAGGTACATAAGCGTAATGCCATGTAATTACATTAAGAAGCTTCATTATTGGGTCAGAAATCATCAAATTCTGCAATTTATTTTTGTTACAGAAACAGGGGTGTAGACTTTAAGGGATTTCATCATAGATTACACCTAAAAAAGCAAGAGGAGGAACTCAACAATGCTTCCTTTTGGAATTTGGTTGAAGAGTACTTCTCATTCATCTTTTTATAAATTCTGTGATTTTTGCTTTAGTTGCTYTAATTCTGTAATTTCAGAAATTATGGAACACCTGTTGTGAAATAAGCTAAAAATTATTTCAATGTATTTGAAAGTCTATTTAAGATTGGTTTGGGGTTTTTTTCAGAAACAGACCACCAGATCAGATATCACAAAAAAATGCAGTATTCCTAACACTTTGAATTCCTATGTATTACAAGTCCTCCTAGGCATGGTTCAACACTGAGTGAAGTGGGCATGCCTCACCAGAGGAGGTGATAGTCCAGCAGGATGCACTTCCAGAACGGGGGCTTTCCAATGACCTTCAACTTTATTTGGCACTTGACTCCAGAAGCAGGAATTAATTCTGCCCCTAGGTCAGCTTAATCCCCTTGTGAGAAGAACCCTTCAATTATGATAAACTCTCTTAAATTATTTATGATATCTCTGTGATCTAATGAAGCTTTATTCTGCAAGACCTTTGTCTCAGGCTCACACAGGGAAAGAAATGGGGCAATGGGTCACAAAACTCAAGTAAATGTAGACTCCAGAGCAGAAGCCCCAAAGAGACTGGTTCAAATTTATTCTCAAAAAAATTATGCTGATTTGTGAGGAGTAAACATAAGAAGGAATCTAGCCCATAAAACCCAATTCTGCCCTGTTTTACAGTGAATATGGTCACAGAGAGGCAACTGAGTCTGCCAAGGCAACATTTCAGTTCCTGAAGTAGATTGCAGGAAGTGCTACAGTCCTGCAATTTTCACATAACCTTTATTGTCTAATTTTCAACTGGCTGCTGTAGGCTGTAAAAATGAATTTGTAAAAAAAAAAAAAAAACCAACCTAAATCCACARGACTGGTGCTTTGGGATATCCAGTCTTAGTACCTGACCCAATAAAAAATATATATACATTCAACTTCTACACCATTAAAGCCACACATTTTCTTTTAACAAAACCTGACCCTCAGTTGTAGTCAATACCATACAGAGGCATTTAGAGAGTAACAAAATCTCACAGGAAATTCTTTATATAAAGATATTCAGAAATGAAAATACCATTCAGGTCGCAGTCATTGGCACATAATGGTGTAGTTAAGCCGTTCATTTTTAATTAGGTCTGTGATCAGAAAATAGCCAATTTTGCTTTCTGCTTCTTGGTGTGTTCAACAATTTTGTCAGCCAAAACCTGTTAGCTGCTGAATTTTTAACGATCCTTTATTGGATAATAAGGTTTTGTTTTCATTTCTTTCAAATGGCTGGAGCCTCCGCTAACAATTATATTGGGGAAATTTTCCACAGTAGGTGGGCCCCACAGTCTGTCTAAACCTTGGATTAGCATTATAGAAAAAAGAATAAAAACCAGAGGGAAAAACAAAGAGCACTTAAGAAGAGCAGGTTTGGTCTTGGGTGCATACAGAATTGGGTYACTTCATTACATAAATCAGGCAAGGGAAATGAATACATTCAACATASTGAAACTTATATGAATTTGCTAGTGTCTGGCTTGGCAAGATCCAGCCACCTAGTTGAAGTAGTCTTTAATTAATGGTCAAATAAAACTATACTTGTTACTTCAGGAATAATATGAGATTTTGCCAGTCGAGCTGAGCAGGTGCCTGCCTGGCTCAAAAGCTGCTTCTGTCCTACCATGATGTTTCAGCGACCTGTTTCAAGCACAAAGTCCTTTTGGTTTACAGAGGCACTTGTTTACATTTAATCCAGAAAAACCTGCTACTCTTATCACCTTGGGAACAACAACTCTGCAGACCCAACCAAGTTATACCTCTCTCCTCCTTTTCATTTTCAAGGCAAAAGGAGGGTTTCTGATTGGCTCATCAAGACACATTTCTTTGTTCCTTATGCATTTTATTTCAGAATACAGTTTTGAGGCATGTGCAGAACTTCTGCTTTGCTCTCTGGTCCTACATATCAGCCAGCATCACTTTGAGAGCTTTGAGATGGCACATCAAGAAAAAGGGCCCATTTTGGACATGGGCCTGAGTCCTGAAACTTGAGTATAAAYGAGTCCCCAAATGGTTCTCAAATAGGAGATGCAAAGTCAATGACAAAAAGAAGACAAAAGGAAGAGAATTTGAAGAAAAAAACATTAAAGATGTTCAAATGCACTGAAAATAGGAACAATGCAAACCATAGAACAAAGGTCTGTTTTTTGGGGTTTTTTAARAGTATCTCCAACTTTTTTTTAAATGGGTTTGCAGAATTGTACTAAAAAATCTTCAAGTCAGGAGGAAGAATGTAGACATAATACATGTAGGGTTCATTGCATCACCTTTCCTGAGAAGACTGCCTGGAACTTTACATTAAAAACTTAGTATTGCTTTCAACTTTGCTAGGCTTAAGTGATTTCCTGTACAGAAAGCGATGATAAAGTGAAAAATATCCAGCCATACCAGTGCAAGCATTTTTATGCATAAGGTAAAAGCATTATTYGATTCATCAATATAAAAATAATCTAGTGACTTTTTCTTTATTTCAAAGACYCTTCAAAGGTGTAAAATTCAGCATTTTGGTTCTCGTATTTGACTTGAGTAAATATTATAGTCAGCAGAATGTTGCCCTAAGAAATCAAATAGCATAGAGCCCATCTGCTGAAGAGCTGAATTTAACCTGCTGTRCAGCCAGGAAATTGAGATCACCCAGGATCTCCTGCCCAGTTGTCTAAGGTTTTTTCACATTTTGATTGCACTGGTCCAGATTCTTTCAAGTCTTACAGTTGTTCAGTTTCTGCTTCACCTGATTTACCAGGGTAAACTTTTCTATCTGAGCTTYGCACTCTCCAAGCTACTTTAAATGGCTACTAAGCCCGAGTTTCAGACGCAATGAGCTCAGTGAAATCAATGGGAAATATCTGTGCACACCAAAGGCCAGATTTTGATCCATTGTGTTCAAGCAGAATGATCCTCATTAACCTAACAGATAAAGGCAGCACTGAGCAACACTTCTTTAATATCCATGAAATCACTATTTCATGATACCAGTGAGAGCCCAGGGAGGAGGATTCTTGGTTGCACTAATTAATAATTTACAAAAAGCTTTAACTAAGCAAGACATTGCCCACCTGGAAATTGGAATGAAAGGATATTAATGAAGCTGCAATGCAGATGGTCATGTTGAAGGTGATGAAGAATTTATTAGGGAGACAGCCAYCAGAGGCTGTGTAGTATATGAGGCATAGAACTGCTATAACTAATGACAGCAAGTAGTTTAGGCAAGTAATGGAGAGCACAGCTACAAAAGGGAACATGGAGATATATTATTTAGTAATAAAGTTCTCATAAAAATGTGAAATATGAAGTAGAAAGATTAATATGATTGCACAAGCCATCTTAAATATCCATACTGAACTTTTGCCTTTAAAAGAAGTAGACTGAATTTATGCCCAAATCGCAACGCGTAAGTCATGGTACTTATTTACATACTTTATGCAAACTATTACAGATCCATGCATTTAATTTATTGAAATAATGTTTGAAAGGRGTATAATTTATTGCATTAACAGTACAGCAGATGCTATATTTCTACCCGCCAAGTGATCCAAGAAGAGTAGGTCAGGTTATCAATCATCATATCACACTGCAGAAGATCCAAGGGCCTGCAGGTTGGTGTCTGCTCTCCTTTAATAATTACAGTCTTCCTGAGATTGAGCAGTAATCCTTTCTTCACATCTCCACGATTGGGTTTAATCTTTGCATTAAACCTAGGTGAAAGAGTTGACTGCAGAAGAAAACATGAGTATAAACATTGCTTAAGACATCTTTTTTTTTCCCGGCATTTTGCAAGCAATWGGAGCTAGAAAATATTTTTTGTGTTAAACCACCTCATATGGCTTTCTTTTAGTAGTAGAAAGCTGAAGAATTTTAGATTATGCTGACACTGGCAGGCAGAGGAGATGAGTAGGGGGAAATTACAGAGGATTCTGGGTTATTTTTAAAAGCTGTTTAAGCCTGCTTTCCTCTCACCCATATGAATTCATAATACATTAGGAAATGTGTCTTTAATGCGTACATTGATCAAGCTGCCTAATTAGAGGAAGCCATTCTTTTTTCTGGTTCTTTTTAAAATGCATGAATGCTTATCCAAGACTGAACCCACTATACTTGAAGGAGAATTTTGTGTCCAAAATAAAACATTTTTCTAGTGCATATATCCGGTAAAAAAGTATTGCAAATTGCTACCCTTCAGWGCACAATAAAGGTTTATCCTTCTTCCCAGATTAAACAGAAAAAAATTACCTAAACTATTTTTGATGCTATCAAAACAGGGGATTTTAATGCATTTGTCCAAATTTAGCCATAATGCTTATCTTTCGTGGAATTACAGCAATGTGAGACTGGCACAAAGTAAAAAACTAGAGGATTTTTTTTGGAAACAGTGACCTCATCATTCATCTAGAAGGACAGCTATTTTCTCAGCCACTCTTCTTTATTGAGTTTTTAATTGTTTTTGTGCCATATAATTTTTTTTTCTATCAAGCACTTCTTCTACCCATTCAAAGGCCATCAGTACTGGAAAATAGTGCTTGCAAGACTAGTTTGTTGAGATGATTTTGGAAAGAGGCAGATGTTTAACTCATATAAATTTTTGACTATCACTCTAACTGGCTAGTAAAAAAATGGAATATGATAATTTTCTTTCTGTCAGAGTTTTCTCAGTCGTCCATTTCAGTGCACAGAGTGAAAATGGAGCTCACTGCTAATGCTGAGATTAGACCCTGTCTCCAGAACACTCACTCTCAGCTGTTAAATAAACACTTAAGTAGTGAATAAAATATATATATATATATATACATATATCTCCAGATACATTAAATCAGCTTACATTGCAATGTTCTTTTTCTGAAGGCCCCAGCTCTGCAGGGTTGGGACAGGGAGCTAAAAATTGTTGCTTGTATTTGGAAATGTAGACTTGGGTGATAGACTTGCATAATGGTGGTTATAGGATTAATACATCCTCAATCATAGTCTAACAACTGTGTTTGGTTTTTTAAAGAAATGGAAAAAACTAAGCTGTCAGTCATTTGCATAATTCAGAGACATACTGAATTAAATAAAATGTTTATTTTGATATGTCAGCAGCAATATTTTATTCGTAAATACTGGGTGACTCACAACTGAGAGACATAAAAAATCCTCTAAAGGGTAATTCTATGAACAAACTTATACCTTTTGTTGCTTCCGTGCACRTGTTTACAAATCATATTATGTCTTTGATAAGGAATATTCAATTTTCCTTTTAATCTGTTTCTATTCTTTCCTTCTTTCTCTCGCATTTTCTTTTGGAGGGGAAAAAAGTTTAGAAAAAAATCAACCTACAGGGTGGATAATTTTCTTTTTCCATAGTACACTGAATTATTTTGCTACCACAATGTAGTTTGTTATATTTAGTAGAAGGGGTTTTTTGAATCATAAATGAATAAACTAGTTCATTTAACTGTTACTGGAATTTTGCACTTTCCCCTTGTGAGTGGTTTTACTGGCCTTATTATACTATTTTGGCTAGTTGAAATCTCATGAGTTATGAGTGTTATTTCCTTACAATTGCACATATTTTCCATATTTCACACAAACCAATTATTTATCACACACATATACATGTGTTTCAAATTATTTTTAAATTAGTTTTTTCCTATTTTATACTGTTTTAAATTACTCTCAGTGTTTTGAATCTTAAAATAAATGATCTATTCAGCCCTTACTAATGTTTTTCAAGATTCCATAGAATAGCTGCTGGTTTGTTCATGAAGAACACACTTTCTCACCTATGCATCATATCCTCTTGCTCCAAGGGGGCCTTGGCAGCTGGTTCTCCCCTTCTCTCCCAGGAATGGTGTAAAGCCAGAGCAGTATGATAGAAACTGGGAATACTTGAGGTTCAAGACATTCCTTTAACCATCCTCGTCTACTTCTGTTGTGCCAGATGGCAAAGGCTGTATAATTCCACATCAGCCCTGCAAACAATGGGCCAAAGGGAAAGGTGATACGTGGCACCATAAGGCAATGTTTAATAGATAATGTATTGAATATGCTTTAAATATAATTTAAATTAAGTATAATTTAAATGAAACATTTCACATCATATTTTATAGTGTATATTTAGATGAAATATATAGATATACTTTTAATACATAGCTATCTCCTCTTCCACTTTAGCAGTTAGACAAAAGGGTGCAGTCAGAAATAGACATATAATGCCAATCAAATTCTGGCTTTGTGGCTGGTGCTGTTGGGAGGGCTTTGTTTTTTATAACAATTATATATATTTTGATACCTCTAGACTGTTAGGGAGGAGTGGGATTTACCTGTCYAGAAGAGGCAAGAGAACCTTTGGCAGCAGGCCGGCTGACTTGCCAGGTTTAAACTGAAAGACTCAGAATGCAGGGTCCAGAGGGGCGATGCTCAGGCCATGGCATCCAGCTTGGGGATAAGCCTTGCCATCCTGAGCAGCAGCAAATGTTCCTTGGCTGCCTCCCAGGATGAGAACCAGAAGGCCAAGAGCCTCAAGGGTGTGTGTGGTTGTGGCAGATCCTCTTGCATCCCTCCTGGGAAACCTGCATGCACAATTACYTCTCTGAAATGCCTGCACACAAACACACACAGCATGGGGAATACAGGAAGGACTGGAGGATTAAGAGATCTGTGTGTAGTGACAGGGCCATGGTGTCCTTGCAATTGCAGAGACATGGTGGGATAGTTCACATGACTTGGATGCTCTCATGGATAGCTATGTCCCTTTTAGGAAAGACAGAGCAGCAAACTGAGATGCTGGAGATGCTTTTTATGTTAGGGCAGAACTGGAATGTATCTCTGCCTCGGAGAGGATCACAAACGAGTTGAGAGCTTATGAATAAAAATTAAGAGGCAGGCAAATATGGGTGACACTGTTGTGGGAGTTTGCTACAGGTCTGTAAAATGGTCACCTGGTCAGGAAATAGTTGATTAGGCTGCCTACAGGCAGCTGAAAGTGGCCYCATGACCAAAGGGCCTGGTTCTCTGGAGGAAATACTGATATCTCTCGGGAACCACTCTGATATCTCTTACAAAGACAGCATTGCTCAGTACATGCAGTCCAGGAGGCTCCTCAGAGCACTGATGATAACTTTTTACATCCATGATGGAGGAGAGGTGTTGGACCCTGTCCTAACAAACAGTGAATGACTGGCTAGGGTTTTGAAGATTTGGGGGCAGTCTTGGCTGCAGTGACCGTGAGATGGTCAGTGACCATCAGATCAGCAGGAGTTTAAGATCCTGCATGAAGGAAGCAAGGCAGTGAATAGGATTATAACCCTGGACTTCAGGAGAGCTAACTTCAGCTTTTTAAAGGACCTGCTTAGTGAAATCCCACAGGTTAGGGCTCTAGAAGAGAAGGAGGTTGAAGGGAGCTGGTTAATTTTCAGTGATCAATTCCTCCAGGCTCAACATCTGTACATCCCTATGAGCTAGAATATGTTAAATGAAGCAGTTTTTAAAACATTACCTATTGTGTTTCCTTAACCTCTTCCCTTTTCTGTTGATGGAAGTTTATGTTTTTCTTATCGATGGTTCTGCAGTCACTTTTCAGGCTATGGAATAATTTGGATAACATTTTATGAGCCATAATATCAGAGGTTTAATTAGAAATCCAACCTTCACTGCTTTTCTTCCATCCATTCAATTTACATGCAGTAAAATGTTACCATCTTTATCTATCAAGAGACTGTGTTAAAAATCTTCCTGCTGCTCTAGATCTTCAGGCTCCTGAGACTCACATTCCACCCCTACTCTATTACTGGTGTTTCTGGTGAGGAAAGCACTGTTTCTGGAGCACACAGGAAAAACAAACAAACAAGTTGACAAACAAAAACCTATTCAGAAAGTCAAAATATTTCTGATTCACTTTTATTTTTGAGTAAAGGAAATATTTTGCTCCTCTCCCAGAGACAGCTTTTCTATGTGTCAGGTTATGAAACATGGCAGAAAAGGGGGGGTTTTTTGGGTTTTTTTTTTTGTTTTGTTTTGTTTTTGAGGTTTGGTTTTTTTCTGCCTTCTTACATGGAGTTGACTTGAGAAGTAAGACAGGACCTGCTCACTGGGCTGGCCGAGTAAGCTAACTCACAGTGAGCTCTTTTCTCTCAATATTTTCCCAGTACTGTTCTGGGATGTAGAGAGAGTCTCAAGAAAACAATTTTTTTGCTTCTGAATTTGTTTCCTTTTCTATCCATTGTTTAGGGAATTACTCAGATTTTCATGTCTCACTGGAAATAATTGCCTGTGGAAAAGTAAATTAATTTCCTAATTGCCTTCCTAACAGCTGGCTGGAACAATTTGCAAATTTTCCACTTTTACAAGTAGTTTTTTGTCTAGTCTTTATCAATGTATATTTGAAAATGTCATCATTTGCTAGTTATATAGGCTTCATTTTGAATGCCTCTTTCTTAACAAAGATCTTTCAAAGGATAATTGAATGTCAATAATTTTTAACTATTTCTAAAGTCATCTTCTCCTAATTTTCCAAACTATATATTTTTCCATTACTTTTTTCCTCAAAAAGAAAGGTTAAATCYTTTTCATTTCCTTAATTATTTTGCRATACAAGAACAAACATAGATTAATTTTTATTGTCTCTATTTTCCTTGCCCAAAATTGATTTTTTTATTATTTATTTCTCATATATTTCGCTTAATTCCTTTTTCCCAATTTTGCATTCTGGAAATAAAAATATTTCATACTATTGACCGATCCTTTTAAAAATTAGAAGTATGAACATTTCTTCTTCCTTATAATTCTAAATCCAATTACAAATCTAAATATAAAATTAAATATGAATTATTATGTTTCTCAATTAAACTATACTTTAAATGAGCTGCTTTGAAAAATATCAGGGCATCCTAACAAACAACAAGTTGCAGCACATAGATATGGAATCTTAGAATGTTATGGAGTTGGAATGGACTTTAATCATCATCTAGTCCCAACCACCCCTGATGGGTGTGGGACACCTTCCACCCCACCAGGTTGCTCAAGGCTTTATCCTACCTGGCTTTGAGCAATACTAGGGTTGGGGTACCCACGGCCTCCCAGGGAAACCCAGTCCAGTGTCTCATCAACCTTAATAAAAAATTTCTTTCTCATATCTATCCTAAATTTCCACTTTTTCAGCTTGTACCCATTGTTCTTTCTCCTCTTATTTTGATTCCTAACCAAGAGTCCCTCTCTGGCTCCCCTGTAGGCTCCTTTCAGATACTGGAATGTTGCTATGAGGCCTCCAGGCAACCTTCTCTTCTGTAGGCTGAGYAGCCTCACCTGCTCAGCCTTGTCATCATAGGGGAGATGCTCCCGTCCTCTTACAAACTTCATGGCCCTTCTCTGGACTTGCTTCAACAATTTCATGTCCTTCTTATGTTGGGGATACTTGAACTGAATGTAGAGACCTCAGGTGTGGTCTCACAAGAGTAAAGTAGAGGGAGAAAATCACCTCCTTTGCCCTGCTGGCAACGCTCCTTTTGATGCAGCCCGAGATTCGATTGGCTTGCTGGGCTGTGAGTGCTCATTGCTGGCTCATGTTGAATTTTTCATCCCCCATAAGTCCTTCCTTTCTTCATCCATAAGTCCTTCCTTTCTTCATCCATAAGTCCTTCTCCACAGGGCTGCTCTCAATCCTTTCTCCATTGAGCCTGTAGGTGTGTCTGGGATTGCAGGACCCTGACTGCAGGACCTTGCTTTGTTGAACTACATGAGGTTTGCATGGCCCTACCTCTCAAGCCTCTCAAGGTCCCTCTGGATGGCTTCCCTTCCTCCAGCTTGGGGCTGCCAGAGAGTTTGCTGAGGGCACATTCCACAGTGCACCTGCCAGCTGTAGTTGAACAGTTCTCGCAGTCTGTAGTTGTGTAGGTCGTAGCTGAACCTTTCTTTCCTCTTTCCTTCCTAGAGGAAAACCACAGGCCATGTTCATGTTCTCATGTCCTAGTTGCATAAAATTCTTTCTGAAAACAAAAGGATTTAGAGGTGAGTAAATGCTGRATAAAGATGTAGAAATTTGAACAAAGACTTTTTAAGTTTTCCATTATGTGATTTCTATGCTATGTTATGCTCTATGTCTTAAGAATCCATTTGCTTAATATCTAATTGGAATTGAGAATTACTCGACATTGGTAACCATTCTTATATTCTCTCTTTGTGTTGTACTTCTATAAAGACCTACAAAAAATAAAGATTATTTCTCCTATATTTAGTTCATCTATTTTATTAACAAAATAATTAGTAGCCTCATTCCCTCCAAGTATGTTTAAAGTCAAATAATTTCTGTGAGCTATAATTGTCAAAGAGTTTTTCCCTCTCTCTCCATAACTCTGAGAAATCTGTATTCAATGGATATGCTTTTCCTCTTTTCGTTCTTAAATAAAATATATTTCACAACAATATTTGCCATTGTGCACCTCATATTCACTAATACTGTACCTATGTTAAATTCAAATTTCTGGTATCCTATTTCCTTTTAGCTACAAATTTTAGTGTATGAAATCATATTCCCTTTACAGGAACCACACTTACAGGCTTTGGTTAGTTTTGTTATTACTAATAGATAGCTAGGTATTGACCATACCTATTTATACTAATACTTGTAGATAAATTATATCACTTCTGTATCCTCAGTTTTGGGGGGGTTTTTTGTGCTCCTTTTATAACACTGATGATATTTAAATAAAATAATTCTCCTCTTATTCATGACTTCCTATTTCATAAATAGTTCATACTCTGTGTTATTTTAAACTTACGTGCCAGGACATACATTAAATTGTATAATAGATTTACTATAAAGCAGTGGATGCACTATAAAAACTTAAGAATAGAGTGACTGCATGAAGAAGATTCATCTCAGAATGGCTGAAGATAAGAAAAGATAAAAAGGCAGTTTATACTGCTTATTATGTCTGAAAGGGACCCGACACCAAGAAGGTGAATCACATGCTAACAATAGGGAACTTACCTAGTCTTGCCCTCAAGGTGGCAAACCACCTTATCACTACAGAAGGAAACGATCCTAAAGAAAAAAATAATAATAAGGAAAAAATATGAGTAGAATGACAAAGATATGATCTTGCTTTCGATATCAGATGTGGAGTCTCCGAGAGTTTCTAAAATGCTGAATTCTCTTAAATAATCATTAAAAGGTAGACTAACATTGAGCAGGTGGTGAAGGTTACCTGTGTTACATTGACAATGTTTGGAGCAAAGGATAGCAAAAAATTCCCAGGTTACCATGAAATTCTAACAGCAATTTAGTTAAAATAAAATATAAAAAAAAAAAAACCCAGCCTTAACCTTTCTGGAAAAACTCAGCACTTAATTACAGTCAGTAACTTTCTGCCTAAACTGCCTAACAGACAGAGAAGGCAAATGTTTACCATAAAGTGCTTAAAAGCTGCAGATTGTTTTAAAAGCTATATCGTTAAAAGAACAGAAGAGGGGGTTTCTATTATTGTTAGTCAAACAAACAAACAAAACCACAAACCAAACAATCATCAAACAAAAAACAAGTATGGAAAGTTATATATCAGCCTTAGGAAGTTAACACTCAAGGTAAATGGCACAAACCTTTTATTTCAATAATATTTATAGATATTATTCACGGAATTGATTCTGTTAGGATAAATCAATACTGAAATAGTGCACTTTTAGAAAACATCAATCAGGGTAAACTTACGCAGAATTTTCTTTTTAAAATGAAATAGATCGTTGAAAGATCTAAGAA
Organism: Cardinalis cardinalis; assembly: GCA_014549065.1. Lineage (NCBI taxonomy): Eukaryota > Metazoa > Chordata > Aves > Passeriformes > Cardinalidae > Cardinalis > Cardinalis cardinalis. The sequence goes on from JACDOX010000001.1 coordinate 16,928,956, forward strand.
TCAGAAAATGCAGAAATAATTTAAATAATTAAAAAGCAGCCTATCATAAGACATGCCATATTGGAAGGAAATTGACTGTCCATCAGAAGTGTATATAGATATAAAAAATCTCAGGATGCATGACATATATATGACTGTGATGTGTCRATCATAGTGCTCACATGATCTTAGCAAGCTTTACAAGGGATGTTAAGATGAGAAAGGATCATCAGTCATCAATCCTGATTTCCTGCATGATAAAGGGCTTAGCATTTTCAAAGTGCATACATAATTTAGAAACATATAGACTGTGGGGTTCTCGTTAGATGCCCGACTCCTACTGATTCCACATTTGATAAATGACATTGAGTATCTTAAATCTCCAAGGTCCAGATCCTCAAAGGCACTTTGGAAGCTAATTCCCCCTACAATCAAAGAAAATCAAATGCCTAAATGTCTTTGAGGACCTGGGCCTAACCCATTTTTTAAAAATGTGCCCTTTATGTCTCCCTTGATAAAGATAGGTGTAGTTAGATGAGGGGCCATTTTCATTTTCCTTTATAAGAAGGTGATAATGCAGGCACTTGTCTTTAAGCATTCATCCAGGAAGTGGATGACTTGGAATCAGCCCTCCGCTCAGTCTGAGGATATTGTCATTACATCTTCTGCCTCCCAAGAGGATGCCCTAAGCAGTACTCTCAGCTTACTGCCATATTCTACACTATTCAGGAAAGGATGCATTCTATGCTGGTTTTTACACAGCTGCCCCATCACAAAGAATAGAAAATYCAAGATTCTGGGCCAGAAAGAGACCAAACAAGAAGAAACATAGTACATATTTGCAGAAAGAGAGCCAGCATGGATCCCGGTCCTTGCTCGAGTTCATTCCTTCATTATGCTAGTGAYGTGGGAGCAGCCTTCTCCCAGCCATCCGGGTAGTACCTTAGCCATTGGACTGTCTTATAAAAGAGAATTATCACCAGCACTAGCATTAGCATTGTCACAGGGCCTGTCTCCTGTTTTCACGTGTGCAGATCATGCTCTTTCTCTCAAAGTTAAGAACACCTGTTTTCAAGAGGTGATAATAGCCCATGGATTCCTGAGCAAGACATCTGAGCAAGCCTCCTAGTCCTTGAATACAGGCACAAATGTGTTCTTTTAAGAGGATGTTTTTCACTGACATTATCTACTGTCACTTCAGGGACAGTAAATTTGCCCAACTTTCTGATTCCCATTCTGAGGAAAGGTACCAACTGAAACAAACACAGAAGCCTGGGCTGCCTTCCACAAGACAGTGTGTGGGCATGGCTGGTATTGCACCATAACTACACCTTGTCTCTCATGTAGAGCATTTCCCTCTGTGATCAGAACCAAGGGAAAAAGCAAACAACCCACACAATGCTGCAATTAATAAAAATCTGGATGGGAAGTTCCTGTACTGTTATCCTTCTGCCAGAATAGCACTAACATACTCTGTTTAGAAAAATCAACAGTAGGCTTTAGGCAAGACATATAGGAGAGCCACAATAGGCCTGACCCTACAGTTATCCTATGATTTATAGTCTTCTTACAGCAATGTACTGTATTTGACACTGGCTAAGGGGTTAATCAGTTCTGAGCATTGGCTTGGTAATAGGGTCCTGCCCTCAGGGTCTATTCAATCAATCAGAGTTGTCCAATGCTGTAATGCCTCAGTTCTGTGTGTAGGCAGATGAGTGTGCTGTCATTCAGCATCCTGGAGGTATATGGGCTTTGAGAAGCTTAGTGGAAATTCCACCTACACCAGGGCTGTCAAGCTCGCTCCATGGAGAGCACTGACTATAAGAAGTGAGGTGACCATGTTGAAAAAGGGGTCACAGACTTCTCTGAGGGTAGCCTGAAGCCTTGGACCTGCTGAGAATAGGAAGCTACAGCCATTTTTAAGRGCAAAAATGCTTGGCCTGATCCTCTTTAGAAGGAATTGTTCTTCAGGCGTTGTCACAAAAGAAATTTTTCATCTTGAGCAATACAAAGGAAAATTGTTATTAAGTTGAATACATTTCTCCCCAAAAAATACCCAAAAATTCCAGAAGGCATAAACTCAGGAAGAAAAGCAATCTGGAATACTTCTGTAGAGCACATGGGGGACTGAAGAAAATATGCATAGGCTTAAAGGGACATTATGTCGAAATCTGGAAGAAGCCTTATTGGGTGTTTCTGTTCTTTTATTGTGCAATACAGCATCCAGCCTGTAAAAGATGTACCTCAACCTACCAGTTCAGTGCTTATGTGTAACATTTTAAACAGTTCCTCAAACAAGGGCTGGACCATTGAACKTAACTAGATTGTGTTGCTTAGCTACATTACCCTCATGTGCTGTTGCTGCAGAAACTGGTATGCATCAAGCTCTCCAGACCAGTGGTCTGCCTGGGTTTGTGGATGCCTTTTACCCTGAATTTAAGGGGAATTTGAAGCAATATCAGGCCCTTGCAGTGCTGGTGGTCCTGCCATCAGCTACCTCCTCCAGGTGACCTTTTAGAATAGCTAGTACTCATAAGATGAGCACCCCCAAAAGACTCACACTCTCGTAAAACTTACTGCACTCATAATGCAGCACATTCAGACAGTGCTTACATTGTCCAAAACAGCTTGGCTACTGTGAAGAAGCAAGGTGTTTCAGACATAGTAGAGAGAGTCAGAGATCCTGCAAAGCATGGAAGGAAGGCACTTTGCTTAAACCTTTTGTTGATAATCATTCACAAGAATATCTGAAGAAAAATAATAGCTCCCTAAAGGCAGTGTTCTTTATTTATCCTAATTATAGTTCTGTATGAGATTACCCAGAAGTAGGTATCAGAGGAAAACTWAAGAAGCTTTCTGCAGTAATAGTACATATGTGTGAGGTCAAGAGTTTTTCAAAAAGATTCTGGAATAGTCTGAGCAGGGGAGGAGTGGAAATGTGATCCTTCTCTCTGGGTGGTAAATAGGAGGTGTAGGAAACTGTGTGTGTGCAGACGTGGGAAGGGAGGAATAAACGTTTCTGTTTAGACCTCAGCAGAGCTTTCAGCAGCCAGCATTCCAAAATATAAACGGGAACACATTGGACATAACTGCATATGCTTTTTCTTTTCAGTGACAAAAGATGACATCATTTACTTGGGTCAAAGTARTGATGATGACAGAAAAGCTAATCTCAATACATTCAGCAAGGGTTTTACCATTGATTTCAATGGACAAAGGTGGAAAACCCATTCTTACTAAAATTGGTAGTTAACAAAATGTACAGATATGTGAAATGTGCATATTTCATAGATGGATCAATATGACTTTAAAAATATAGAGCTATAGAAACTGCATTTACTTTTGTCCTGAATAAGGTTTAAACAATGTGATTATTACTTATTATCTAAAATATCTCTGCATAGTAATGATTAGACAGAATGCATTTCTTACCTCTTTTCTCTTTTTTTTTTTTTTGCTTGGGTATAGGACTTCTTTTCTTTCTCAAAAAAAATATTTGTATCAATAACAATTATCTATATATATGGAAAGAGAGCGTTGTGGATGTCCAAGGAGACATTATCTTTTTTTGTGTGTGTTTGGCCTTACAACTTTGCCTCACCTCTAAGAAAAATAAATTGTAATGGGAAGAGGGAAAAAATTTATCTGTGTTTTCCTGCTATAGATAATTTATGATRAAACTCCCAAATTACATTTAAAATAGGGTTAGCATGTATTTGTTTGGAGCAGGGGTGGGGCATTTGTGGGTTCATTTTGTTTTGTCAGCACTGATGGGCCATGGAAATGATTGAAAATATCATCATGAACACAGTATCAGCCATTAATTACTTCTGATGTGGCATTCAGCAAACCCAAGGAAAGTCTTAGTTTTCTTTAAACACCTAATTTTGGAAACAGTTACACAGCACAGTTCATTAGAAAAAACAGGTCAAGACACAAGTTTTTCCACTGCTACAGCCATGTGGAAATGGTCTATGTTGTCCTCTCTAAGTGTCTGTTTATTCTCACCCCTGCACCTGCACACACTTCTTGGGTTTGTAGATTGATCATCACAAAGTATCTCTAAAACATGTAGGATAAAACACCTCCAAAGGATGCACAGCCATAGCTATAACGACTCCTTTTAAAATTGTTTCTTCAAAATAGAAGAATGGTCTAACACACTAAGTAGAGAAAAATAAATAAAGAAATTTTGTCTTTCTCTTTCCCTTCCTTCCTTCCTTCCTTCCTTCCTTCCTTCCTTCCTTCCTTCCTTCCTTCCTTCCTTCCTTCCTTCCTTCCTTCCATCTGTGAATGTTCCAATGTTGTTTTTTTTTTTTAAATGCTGTTCACTCTATTTACCACTGGAGGACAGGTGAACTCAGCTGAACATCCATAACCAGCACAAACTTACTGTGGACAACAAAGTCACATTACCTGAGCAAGAAGCATTTAGCAACATCTTCTCTTGTTTTAATGTTTTCAAGGCTGGTAGTGTTAAATGTGACCCTGAAATTTCGAGGTCATTCCAATGGTGGCTTTCTAATAGAAAAGGTAAGAGAAAAATAGCAATATACCAATGTAGTTGCTTACAGTTGAGCGCAAGATAAATCACCCTTTGTTGAGAGACAAGAAAAACAATGTTTTTGTGAATCAAATGGCTATTACTATCATTATTAGCATTGAAATATTTAAATAATTCTATATGAGAAGAAATGAGCTGGGGGGGAAAAATCACTAAATGTAAAAAGCACAATTTCTGGATCATGCCATGCAGAGATTTCTTAATGTTCAGAAATAATCTGCAATATACATGACCAAACAGATATGTAATGAAGGTAGCTTTTTTAACAGGATGCCTTTGACATCTTTCTTTGAGATCAGTATTGTAATCAGCCACCAATGCTGCCATTTCAGCAGACAGTACAAAATTACCAGTCAAGAGAGAACAAAAGGAGGCAGTTGATCWTTTTATAATGCTTTTAAATGTTACAATTCACAAATGAATGCTCATGCAGTGCATCATGTAGTACTGCATAGTGCTGTGAAGCTTCATTAACAAATAAAATATTTTTCACCTAGCTGCTCTTGAAGGTAGCATCATTTATAAACTGGGATAGCATCATTTATAAACTGGCCCTGGCCTGACTATCATGACAAGTCCTGGAGGAAAACATCTTCTCAACCTAAATCAGTTTGCTTTCGTTTTGGTTTCCACTGTAAATAAATATTTTAAATTTAAAGCTGCAATATGTGGGGGGTTTTGTGTCACAAAACCTTTTTGTGCAAAACATTCTAACAGCTTCTTCTTTTCCATACATCTAGGTACGAGAATATTGTGCAAATGATGCTGGAGTTTTAAAAAAAATCTATCACCACAACAAACATGATTCTGTAACAAAAACACTATACAAGTGCTTAATATTTTTTATCCAAATGTAAATTTTCCAAGATTTTGCTGCTTTATGTGCAAAGAAAGTGAATAAAATAGGGAACAAAAAATACTCATGACCCAAGAGTTTCAAAAACTAACATAAATTTTGAATACTTGAAATTTTTTTCATTCAAATTTAGATAATATTKATGGAACTGAGTTTCAGGAAGTACTGAGAGCTGTCTGCTATACACAGAATATTTTAATTGCAGCAYGTTTCAGTAACACATGCTATGATCCACACAGAAACCATTTCAACAATTAAGGTATTGTAAATATGCAACTGTCATGGCCTTATTGGTCAGAGTCTTCACTGCTGTCCTGAGGCACCACAGTCATATTAAAATCTGCTAAGTAAAACTGGGCAGTAATTTCATTGAGTGTATTCTGGCCCACAGTTAAAGCGAGAGGCAGAATCCAAAGGTCTGTGTGAACTTGACCTTGCAAGCATTCTTAGATCAAAATCTAGAGATCAGTTTAGTCCTGAATGACACATATCCGTCAGACCTCTGAGAGTTTCTCAAATGCCAGWAAGACCTTAAACCCTTCTTGTTTTTGTTGCAACACCTTGTGCTTCAGAAAAACACGGACAATATAAACCCCACAAACCATAAGGAATGGCAGAAAGGTGGGAAAAATCCTTTCTGTCCACTGCTAGTAGACTTAAAATATCTATGTTGCAAAAATGGCATTCAATCTTCCTTTCATTCCTCTTCAAATAACAACTAATTTAACCCTCACTTGTTTCTGGAAGGGAATGTTAGAGGGCCTTCCACACTGCTCACTTTTTACGGGCTRGAGTCCAGATCCTGAGATTGGAYCATGCTGGGTCTCTCCTTTGGGGCKGAGAGCTGCTGAACAGAGCTCCTAGCCAATGGACTGTACAGCACCAAGCAGCTGACAGGATACTGATACTTGATTTAATGTCAGCTGAAGAAATCTTCAGGGTCTGCTGGGGACATTGGCTATATCTCACTGATTACAGTGGCAGCTTCGACACCCAGTGCACATACAGTCACTTCTGTGAAGATACTTAAATGTAGGATTTTTTAACTTTGAGTTTACTTTCTTTTCTAGCTAGAAAGTGAGACTAAAGAAGTAGTGACATTTTTTCCAAAGAAAATTCATTGTTGATGACACATATTTCATAATGCATAAGTGACTTAAAGTCACTGAGCTAGGAGTGCATRTTAAGACACTGCAAATAAAACTGACCAAGTGAATATGCATGTCATATMACCAGTATCCATGCAAGTAACTCCCAAAATCACAGCAGAGAAACTGATCTCTTTCCTTACCAAAAGGTTGTGCCAGTCTCTAGCTACAATAAAGTTTATTTCTTCTATCATTTGTCTCTCAGATATATAGTGTATAACACCTTACATTTCATAATTTCCTGTGTTCTAATAATGACTTTAAAGTGGTAGGGAAATGGTGATTGAATTCACAGAATTCACAGAATGACTAGGTTGGAAGAGACCTTCAAGATCATCGAGTTCAAGCCATTCCCTAACACCTCAACTAAACCATGGCACCAAGTGCCACATCCAATCTTTTTTTAAACACATCCAGGAATGGTGACTCCACCATCTCCCCAGGCTGACCATTCCAGAATTTTATKACTCTTTCTGTGAAAAACTTTTTCCTAATATCCAASCTATATTTCTCTTGGTGCAGCTTTAGACTGTGTCCTCCAGTTCTGTCAATTGCTGCCTGGAGGAAGAGATCGACCCCCACCTGGCTACAGCCACCTTTCAGGAGATTGTAGAGAGTGATATCACCCCCGAGTCTCCTTTCCTCCAGGCTAAACACCRCCAGCTCCCTCAGTTGTTCCTCACACGGTTTGTTTTCCAAGACCCTCACCAGCACTCGTTGAGTGCCTCCTCTGGATGCWCTCAAGCCTCTCAACRTCCTTCCCAAACTGAGGAACCAGAACTGGACACAGCACTCAAGGTGTGGCCTCGCCAGTGCCGAGTACAGGGAGGGATGACSTCCYTGCTCCWGCTGGTCACACTGTCCCTGATGCAGGCCAGGATGCCCTTGGCCCTCTTGGCCACCAGGACACACTGCTGGCTCATGTTCAGCTGGCTCTTGACCCCCAGGTCYCTTTCTGCCTGGGCACTGTCCAGACACACCGTGATTAGTCCAAGGAGGATAGGAAAGTGATTGCATTGGCTGTAAAGAGCAGGACACAGTCCTGCATCCTCATAACAGACCCCCACAGCATGTCTGCCCCATGTCCAACTTTCCCTTAGGAACACACTGTGTTGCTCTTTTTTCTTGAATTTGCAGTTTTCACAGACTGGGATGGAACAGTGAAGCTGACAAACAAGGCTCCCAATGAGGACATGGTCCTGCTGCCAAAATAACAGGGCAAGGAATACATAGAAGTAAATGGTTTGCTGGATCTTTTTACTGCTTTAAGATTTACCTATGAACTTTGTTGGATTGAGTCTTCACTAAACTAACAATATCAAGTAGAAAAATAAAGCTGCTCACAGCTACTCAAGAAGCTGAACAAGCACAAGTGGAAAAGGCCAAAATTCAAACATCAGCATTTAGGAAGCTAACCATTATTACCTTTAACACTGCTGAAAAATTCATTCCAGACTTGTATCTGGATTCTTACTCATACAAGAAAAATGATTACATTAAGTTTTCTTAATATTGTGGTCTTTGTGTAAATGAAATTCGATGTTAAAATGTCACCTATTTGGRAAAAAAAATGACTTAGTGTATGTTAGACAAGCATATTGACAGAATGATATTTCCTGCCTGAAATCAAAAAGAGATCTCTGTTCCCACGGGAATTTATAAAGCAACTGGAAGAAAATAAATAGCCAATTGTTAGCTAGGGGGTGTGTGGCTGAACTTTTCAATGAGGTTTTTCTTATTTTATGATTTTTAGGTGAACTATTTTCAATGATAAAATCTCATTTAAGGAGTTGATTGGAAAGAAGAGGTGAGTGAATGAGGTTATTTCTWGCTCTTCAAGTGATTTCTTTTTTTCTTTTTTTTTATTATTTCTTTGCTCTTTCCAGAATTTCCAACAAAATTGAATTTTTACTTGTTCAAGAGCTGGAATAGTGCAAAGAAAGTTGAAAATTTGGGCCGCTTACCATGCAGTAATCTCTATTTTCCTGCAGGGATTGGATGGTTTCCCCTGAATTCCAGCCAATATTTTCTACCTCTGACTCCTACCTAGGCTAGCTGTGTTTCACTTATGAAGGTAATTAAGTTTTCTACCAAGTGCTCATATAAAATACATCAGGTGTACAAAGCTCTAGAGCTCTCTAGTGCCTGTCATTCTGCTTCCTGTGTATCTCCTGAGGAGTAATTCCATTGATTTTAATGGAGAGATTAATTCAGCCTGCCCATGCACAACTGTGTGCTGCTGCTGTCATCTAAGCTGGTACCACAGCAAGAAAAGCCAATATGAACCTAAAAAGGACAGAGTAAGGCTGTAACTGCTGGAGCTTTGGGATGCTGTGATGGCCCACTTGCTAGCTCTATAAACAGTGCTGTAGTTACCTGGATGGCTGCACACTGCCTTCTGGAACTGTGCTGGCCAGGGAAGAACAAAACAGGTTCTGTTAACAGTATATTGCTTTATACATGTAGAGGTTATTGACATAGGGCTTTTCAAGGTTGTTTGCTCAGGAGTTTGAATTAGTCTAATTTAAAATACAACCACATCGGAAAAAAAATTGAGAAGGATGTACTCAGTAAGATTTGAAAAAAAAATTTTAAAAAGGCAGGTGGTTTGGATGAGAATATTATATATACTGCAATATGCATTTCCTGATGARCAAGAGTAAAATCTTAATTCTGGAATGTACTATTGACCACCAAAGTGGTAGATCCTAATTACCTGCAGTCTGCATTGTCCAGTTTGAAGCAAAAAAGCCTCAGYTCTGAAACACTGGACATCTAGGAAACAATGCATAAGAAAAGTGGAAGACCATCATCATTTTTGGCCTACCTACCATGACCAGACACCAGACTCTCAAAGAAAACGAAAGACTTTATTAATCTCTCCAAGTCCTTAAAATGTTCCCAAGGGGCTGTTAGACAACACTGGACAAAYCATTTCCCTTGTCAGAAGCTCTCCTCAAACACATTGCCCATGCTCACAGAATCAAGATGGATAGACACATCACTGGAAATATCAATCTTTCATTCTTCAAGTACATACATGTGCATGCATACTCCAGTAGAATTTTCAATGTACAGTTAAACAAGACCATGTTTTGGCAATAGGGAATCACAAAGTTTSTATGCATATTTATAATATTAATATTCTTGCCTAGAAAATAATGGGCTCCATTTGCTGTTGATGTAGGGATTTAGAGGAATTCATTTATAAGGAAGCACAAGAAGCAAAATTGTGGTTAGGATCTATGCAGTACTAAAGCTACCTTCTTGTTKTAAGTCTTTGTAATTATACTGTACTCATATATATTTATAACTTGGATAAATCCCAGTCATTTGGACCTAATTTCACTGGTCAGATTCTAGACAGTATCTTTTAGAAGACTAGGAACAAAAGATACCAGCATTTCTGATTACAAGGTGAGGAGAATCACTCTCAGGGGAATCACAGCAGTACATACAGCAGTGCCCATCCTTTGGAAGTGGAGAGGAGGCAGACTTTTATGGAAACACTCAAGACATTTCATATGTCAAAACCCTTCTTTCCTGTATTATGACACTCAAACAAAAAGAAAGGGTTTTGTTTAGGAGGTAGGGAAGTTCACACATCAGCCCTTGTTCATGTATTGCTTATGACATAGAATAGAACACCTGCATTTTTAAAATGTGTGGATGTATATCAGAAGAGTGGAAGAGATGTGCTGAATTACTCTCATGAGTTAGAGGCAAACACCATAWAATAGGATGTTCTTGGTACAGGATATCCATAATCCAACTGTTGCAAACAYGGGAAGAAAATTAATGAGGAGACAAAGAGGAATCATCATTCAGACACTGAATGATGTTTTGGAGACTTGACTTTAAATGTACTGAAAAAAGTAGATTGTCTTACAAGCATAAAACACAAAATAGTGAGATAAAATCAAGGAAGAATCAGGGCAAAGGAGAACAAAAAAAATAGATACTGGAACTAGATACTGAAAAAATAGATACTGAACTAGAAATTATTTAAGAAGGAAACTGGAAAAAAATGGAAGATAGRACACAGGATGGGTATGAATAACCTAGCCAGTGGTAACTATAGCCTGGGAAACAGTTTGCCATCAGCCTGTACCACAGATCCCTACATGCAGAAGGTGCAAATAATGAGCAGGAAATGAGAGACTTGGAGCTATGCATCAAGCCAAATAATGAAAATACTTCTCTATCACTCTGGAAACATAATTTTAGAGTATATTTCACCATGGTAATCACTCAACAAAAGGCTTTTGACATAATAATGTTCAGCGCTTCAATGCTTAAAAGTCATGCACTCAGCATATTCAAAAAAATGGAATTCATAAAGCTGAGTCAGAGATCCAACTATGTCCTACATTTTCTAGAGGAAAAATTAAGTCTGTAGACTAGGATTCAAGGCAGAGAGTAAGTGGAACATAAAGATGTGTGATCTCACTCTATCAGAGAGTTTTAGTGTGCCTAAAATTACTTTCCTGCTTTAAACACCTGCTTCATGGTCGCTGTTCAGATTTCCAGGTTCCAAGGCCCTGACATAATTTCCTGCTTTTAGACACCGGTTTGCTCCCAGGGTAGTTTAAGCATTTGGCCTTTGACAAAAATGAGAAAAAAAGACTGTGCAGGACTTGACCCCATATTATCCTTTCTGGCCAAATGCCCAAACAACTATTTACAGGGCAAGGCTCCTACTATCTGGTCTGACTGCCTTTCCCTTTCTGGTTGTAATGTATCTCAGTGATAATAGGAAGAGAAGCTAAGCCATGGTCAAATCACTCCAGGGACTGTCACTACAGATGCCCTCCTAGGACACAAAAGCTGGATGTGAAAATCCTCTTACAGAGAGGAGCTAGATCAAAGAGGTCCTTTGGCAAACAGCTGAATTATTAGGCTTTCATGCAAATACAGCCAGAAGCATCAACTTCCCCTTGCACACATGAAGTCAGATATGATCTCAGGGATTCTAATTAGCTGCTCATCCTCAGGGTCTGACATACACTGCTGCCTGACAATGTATGTCAGGTATATCTAGGGTGTCTCAAACACCCTAGGACATCAGAATAAGATTCTCCTAACCTTAAATTCTAAATTCTGGCTAAAAACTGTTGGGATCGCATGCTTAAGTGGRCCCTGACAGCACAACTGTATATGTAGTAAAAAATTATGTGAGCATGTCTATAAGTGCTTTACTCTAACTACCTATTCTACCTACCTAACACAAAGTTGCATAGGCAGCCTAAACTGCACTCTTAGCTTTTGACAACTTGTCTCTTCTACTGCAAAAGAAGAATATAATGTGATGCTTCTGGGCAGTAGGCTAGAGAGCTGAAAATGTAGCAGCATTAATATCAAAGGGATATAAGAATAATTTAAAACAGTACCTGTGCAATGAGAATTAATAAAATGAAATAAAGAAATAGAAAGATGAAGTGAAAAAAGCACTCTGAGCATTAGAACTATTGGACTGCTGACTAATTTCCCATGGGAAGTAATAGGTGGTTGCTTTGCATTTTTATACAAAGTCCAGTCAAATGCAAATGTTCKATATCAAATGTTCTGAGATTAAAGAAGAAAATATACTACTTTTCCACAAATGCATCGACGTTCTRTTTCAGTGTTTTGAGTAGTAACTCAGCTCACTTAACTTATTTATAGTGACATAAATCTGTAGGAAATGTATTGACTTAATAACATTCAGTACCCTATTTTGCAAGGTGCTGAGACCCTCCTCCCCAGCTCTAAGTTTGTAGACATAGATTGGAAAAATACGGAAGGTTTTCTGTTCTTCAGTGCACTTAGCATTACAGTTCAAAGGTGATTCGGTGCACAATTGTGTAATACTAATATTGATTTCTTGGCTCAGAGAAGGCAAAAATTACATGGAAATACTATAAATGAAACCCAAGTCAAGACAATTTCTGTATTTGAGACACAATTTAATTAGCAGATACCGTGTTTTCAACAGTTTTCCGCAAATAAGAAAAAGGTTGCTAGGTAAATGAGTTCAAAAGTAGAACAGAATTGGTGACATTCAGGGCTCTACACAAGGAGTTTGAGAAAGTTCCAGAATTTTCCAATGAAAATTGTAGAACCTTCCACAAAATATCAACTTCTTTMAGATTAGTTCTTCCAAGGAAAATATTGATCAGCAACCATTCCTGTTGGGGTTAAATATTTATCAACATTTTGGGGTTGATTGTGGATCTCATGAGAGTCAAACCTCAGTTGAAAAGTATATTTTCTGTGCATCCATGGATTATTTGAATTCAAACATTTTTCCACTAAATGAATATTTCAGTGCTCAGGAAAATAAAGGAATTGTTGCTTCTTCTCCATTTTTCATTTATAAATGAAGTTTTGTGTGTGGCAGCCAAACCCTGGGTATAGAAATACAGAAGCCTCTGTTGCACTTCTTTCTTGAGACTGTAGACATCAAAAATCCTCATTGATTTATATTAAGCCCGAATTAGTGCTGGCAGAGCCCACTGTTAAATAGGATCCATTTTGACACTTACCTAGATCTACTGTTTGTGAAGAATGGCAAAATTAGCTTTAAAAAGTCTGTGGATTCTGGAGTCAACTAAAAATGGTAAGGCTTATAAAAGGAAAGATTTGATTTGGAATGAAATCTGAGTGCATTCACTCAGTTGACAGTCAAATAATGACCCAAGACAGCTTGTGGTAAGCTAGAAGACATATGAGAGTTTTCAGCCACTTACTTAAATTATGTATTTCATATCTGAAATTGTAACTACAGCAAGTGTTTGTGGGAAAGAATAGGTTAAATTCTTCTCATGTACATACAGTCATAATTAAACTGATTTAAATCTGACTCAAAACATCAAGCTTTTGAGCACAATGGCTGTGCTACAAACACAACATCTTGCAATACAGTTACTGAGGATACAAAAAATAGAACCCATCTTTCCAGACTCTTTATGTGTTTGGGTTTTAAGCAAGCTCTTGAAAGTCAGAATACTGGCATAAGATTTAGCTTCCCTACACAACGTATATGTTGGACATAATTTTGTTGTCATTTCATTCAAGTGTGTACAATCGCACGCACCAGTATTCCATATACATATTTGACAAAAGAAGTTGGGACTTAAAATCAACAGGACATGTAAATCATTTGAAAGTCCCTTAACTTTTCATATTTTACCATCTATTTTATATTGAAAAGCAGTGAGGGACTGGCTGGCACCATCTCAGAGAACATCGTGGTTTGTTTCCTCATTATGGAAATTTGTGGTTAACTTTGCATTTTGTTTTTTCTTTTCAACATTGTTTCATTGTTCTCTTCCCTTATGCTTAGAAGTATCTTGTTCAAAAAAGAAAAGATACTATTTCCCTGTAGAAATAAACCCAGGCCCCCTCATGAAGAGAACTATTCATAATATAGGGTTAGAATTAATCTAAAAAATGCCCATCTGTGTTACAGAAAAGACTTCTGATTCATGAAACAGTACTGAATGCCAGTTCAGCTTTCTGAAAGAGCTAATGTTTTACTGCTACAAAGTTTAGACAAACATTTACTCCAAGTATTAATCCAGTTCCTTAGGGGGGGGGGGTCATACCATGGCAGCTAATTTAGATACTGTTCTGTTTAGCATTTTCCAAAGGAGGCCAATCTAGTCAATGGGAAGAAACAGAGTCCTAAGGGGRTAAAGGGGCTAAAGTCACACATCTATAGGGCTCTGTATCTTTCTCTTAGTCTTGTTTGAGGAGTAGTTAACGACACTGTTAGGGATGCTTGATACCTAAAGAGAAGAATCACACTGTTTTACTACAATAATATTATTCATTCAAGCTCCTCTGCCTCTTGTCCAAATAAGTGTTTCTTTCATTCCTCTTCTGCCATCATATCAGAAGGAAACTCAGAAAGATTCATGGAGGGCAAGTGCTATGTCATAAAGTGAAAGGAAACAGATGGTCACCCATGACCTTAACAGCAACATTGCAAATAAGCAGTCAGGGCTGAACATCTGCACACTGGTTTCCATAAGCAATAGGAGAGACAGGGTTCTTTGCTCAGCTTCATCTAACAGCTTTTCATAGGCAAAACTTTATATTTTATTCATTTGAGGACCAAGATATTTTTTTATAGACTGGAAGGTCAATTTCAGCTTTAATTTTACAATTGTGAAATCTAACAAAGACTTGAATGCATTTTTATGGAATGTACAGTAAAGCAGAATTTGGGCTCTCTGTRTGGGTGTGTGTGCACTTTTTTTTTGAGTCTGTGCATAAATACACATGAAGATCCTCAGGTAAGCTATGAACCAAACCAGAATTTCAGTTAAAAACTAAAAGCTCACAATATAAATCAAAGTGTCTTATGGTTGGTGGTGTATCCCAAAGACATTCTTAGTAGCATTGTTCTTCCATTAAGATTAGAGGTCTACCAATATCATCAGAATCTTCATTATACACCATTCTACTACTAATTCAGAATTTCTCTGAGTCCTTTGCTTTATATCTTGAGCAAGGAGTACGYTCTTCCTCAAAATGTTAAGTTCTGCTGACACACTTAAAAATTAACTTACTTGAAAGTACCAAATAGCCTTAAACAGCAGAAATATATATCATAACAGTGATTCATCTCTTCATAATGCCTCTTTTTAAAGAGCAAGCTTTCATTCATTTGTGTTCATTCATTTGTGTTTTTGTTGGGTAGGTTTGGGAGGGTTTTGATAAAGAAAAAGGAAAAAAATTACACTAAGAAYGATAATAAGTAACTAACTTGCAACAGAACCTGTCAAAATATTAATCACTAATTGCTTCTAATTCATTGGTCTAATTTTCAATGTATCCCTTTGTACTCCATARTGTAACTGTACTCTAGTTATCAATGGTTCATTGTCAAAAGAGAAGAACATACTGTGTGAGTATCCATGGGAGTCTGCTCCAGATCTGGTATCCATTGACCTGGATGAGAGAATAAAGAGGGTACTTATTTAATGTGCAGATAATTACATTTTCAGATAACAAGATAGGGAGGACAGCCAAGAATTAAAACTCACCTTGAGAAACYGGAGGTGGAGGTCTGACCTGAAAACCGGTCAATAATAACAGTGTCAGGAAGAATCAACTTCACAGACTGTCCCTGATGCTAGAACAACACCTAATCAGAAGCTCTATGGAAAAATAATACAGATTTTARGGCTTCCATAAGAATACTAAAAGGCCTGGCACTATGAGATTATRTACAAAGCAGCTGTCTTGTCCTTCACGTAGAGTCCCAACAAATATTATGTGTCCACATAGTCATTCTGTATGTTGGCTGTTCATCTATGCTTAAAGTAAATTTAAAACAAAAAAAGCACTGAGGCCTTAACACATTCAGCAAGTGTCAACAGCATCATCCTGCTGCAAAATATTATAAGCACCATACTGGTAAATCTTAGCTAGTTTCCCTACACTTGAATGAAGGTGYGGACCGAGCAGAAATTGAAAAACTGTAAGAATCATTAGCTGTCTAGAAATAATACCTTGGAGGAAAGAATGAATGCATTTAGTAGTTTACACCAAAGAGAAAGTAAAAGTGAGAGTATGATGATAACATGATCCCAAAAAATATCAAAGATCAGAATAATCTGTTTTCTCAGCTTMTGGTGGATTGCATTCAAAGGGTAAAAAAGAAGATTTGGCTTAGGTAAAAAGACAAAAAGTCTGTATGATAGTAAAAGAAAATGAGGCCTTGCAAGAGGTCGGCTGAGGAAGTTGTGGAATCTTCATAAGTGGAGGTCTTTAATACTGTATAAACAAGGAATCATAAGGAAAAATGTAAGTAAAATTGATTACATTTGAGCTATTGATGAGGCAATCTGATAAAGTACCTTAAAGCACTGCAGTTTAGTGAAGCAATCTTTGATTCCCACCATTCTACCTAGGAAACATATTCTAATAACAGATTGAGACAGTATCTAAAATCAAATTGTTCAAGATGTATATTCTTGATCCACAAAAAKAATTCAGACCTTTTCAGTATTCCTTATGGCTTTGTTGAATCTCAGCTCAACAGTAACTGTAGAGCTAAACCAGACATGTAAACAGCAGAGTAGTAATGTAAATCTTCCATTTTTCCTGCYATGTAGTGATATTCTCAAAAACTAAATAAACTAGGGGGTTAGTTCTCATTTGCATCTGTAGCTCAGATATTACAGTCAGTGAGCACACACAGTGATTTTAGTACTGATTGTCCATTTTTTTAAGTGAGGTCCAAGTCATTAAACTAAGCTTTCTAAACCTGGTTGTACTGAGCTGCAGACAAACCCGTTTCCCTACCCTCTCTGCCCCTACCATTATGATCAAAGGAGAATGGCTCTAACTAAGCAAAACTGTATTTTAAAATACCAATGCAAGGATTAAGTATGAAAACACTTTAACCATAACGACAACACAGCAACAACAGATCATGGAGAATTAAACTGAAATTATATCAGCTGCAGTGTGATTTCATTATGGCATGCTATCAGAAAATACAGAGTTTTGCTTGAAGTGGCTAATAATGATGGACAGCACCTTCAATAACCTCGCTGGGAAATTTGGAAACTCTGCCCCAGGAAGTAACAAATCCCACATAACAGCATTTCTGAAGTAGTCGTTCAGGGAGATCTCAGGAGTCTGATGTGAACCACCAGTCTCCACTCACCTGGAACTTGTACTCGTCACCATGACAAATGCTACAAGTTCCTGAACCATAATCCTTCCAGTTAGCTCTCAGTATATTCTTGATAGGAATAAAAATGTATTTTAGTTTGACCAAGATAATTTTATACTACATCAGAACAAAGCTACTACACTTGAATTAAAATAAATTATTTTTAATTAAGTATATCAATGGATAGGGACAGCTAAATTGCTCGTATATTTCTGTGACAAAGGCCAACATAATATGTCAGACAGAGAAATGTGCCAAATTTTACATGCTCTGCTCCATCATATTCATGAGTTTGGAATTTGTCTTTTTTAATGTACAAACATCAGAAAAAATAAAACATGTGAAGATTCACAAATGCAATTTATCTTACAAACAAACCACAATCACACCAGACTGAACAAGATTAGCCTTGGAAGGAAGAAAAAAATGGATGACAGCAGGGGAGGATTCATCTGATCAAATGTAGACTCCTACAGAGCAAATCTGATCTAGCCAGCTGGATTACCCTTCTTGCTAGTGGAGAAAAACAAGTACACATAGGGTGTTATTCCTCACATCTTATTTAGGATAGGTCAGATTAATTATGCCCTACAGTGCCTTTGTCTTTCTTAAGACTGTAAATGTAGCCTAGAAAAGTAATTCAAATATAGACAGCTAGATTGCAGATCTGTAAAGTGATATGAGATGAATTCCACTCTTAACAACCACTGGACGATACGCAGAACAAGAAAGCTGAAAAAAAAMCCCTAGTTAAGCAAGAAGCCCATCTTTTTTCTTGTAAAGTTTTCCAAGGAAACACATATGTCAGGAACATAAACCTGCAAAAAGCAAAACATTTTTCCTGATAATACTTTTAAAAATAAAATTTGCAAAAAAACCTATTTCAATTTAGTTTTCATTCCTCTTCAGTTTTAAGCATTTATTAAGTTGTCTTTTCCTCTCTTTCTCCAAGTGGTTCCAATGGAGATAAAAAACCTGAAGATCTGGTGCTAATGAGAGGCTAAAAGTACAGCTATAGACTCAACTCCATCATGGTGTGTGTCTTTGTTGACTTCAGTAGAATTCCGCAAAATGAATTTGACCTTGGATGTTTTCAATCAGTGTGTTCCAAATGAGAAAAAATTGTTGTTAGTAAAGACCAAAGAGGGAAATAAATCAAAGACACAAAGGGCAGCCAGTCGTCCAATTCTCTCTGAKGCTCAGTGGGAATTGGGTGCTTAACAGCCCTTAGTATCCTTGAAAATCTCCTCTTGGGATTTGAAAACGAAAAGAGAAATGAGTGACCTTTTTTACCTTCCAAAAATTGCTCCGTGAGAAGTTAGGTCTTTCTTTTATTTTGGGGTGGAGAAATGAAGGAGAGGCAGAAAGACTGAATAATTTTTTTAAATAAAATTTTACCGCAGTAGATCACGCCAGTAAGAAAGTGGGGGGAAGGGATGTCATTTGTTTGCTTCAGTTTTCAAAATGTGTGCTTGAATCAGTCTGCTTTCCTTTCTGAAAAGGCAAGGTAATAAAAAAACCCCATGTCTAGATCAAAATAGTCCCCGTTCTGAAGGGAACACRTAGGGTTCCTGCAAGAATGACAGTCATAGCTCTGAAAAAAATACAAGCATGGGAAGCACATAGTTTTGCAAGATGATATAGGTATTAATTAACTCAAAGA
This sequence comes from Cardinalis cardinalis, assembly GCA_014549065.1. NCBI lineage: Eukaryota > Metazoa > Chordata > Aves > Passeriformes > Cardinalidae > Cardinalis > Cardinalis cardinalis. The sequence continues at coordinate 16,947,838 of JACDOX010000001.1, forward strand.
GCCGATCAGTCGAGAGCGCTGTCTCTCTCCCTACTCATACATACATTAGATTCCCYGTCTCCTTTCATCAGCCAAATTGAAATTAAAACAACAAATTGTCATTTTCCTTTGCACATGGTGTGGGAGGTAGGAGAGAAGTCATTAATATATATGGACAAAGTTTAAGATTAAAACATGAATCTCATTCCAGTTGTGACGATAAGTCGGGGTTGAAATGAATTCAGGTCTCTGGACCACTTTGCCTTAACCCAACCATCCATACAGCAAATTACCTGGAATGATTAGATTGCAGAATTGTACCCATGGGCCCCTTAGCCATTAAGCAGGGGGTGCTAGAAACTCTGTCACTGCTTCAACAGAAATGAAAAGGGCAGCTAACATTATACAGGATGTTTCTGTTCTGCAGCAAGTGCCAGGAAGGCAACAGCTTCTAATCCCTGCTAGGGAGTTTCCCTTTCCTTCCTCTTTTCTACATGCATTTGATTGAAAGCTTTTTACTCATTCCTTGCACAAAAAGGAAGGTAAACACAGCTGTAGGATTTTAATGGCCTGAAGATAAGTGCACATATTTTTGTTGTTTTGGTATTGCATGCTGTTGACTGAATTTCAAAGAAAGCAGTAACAACAGAACAGTGAGGGATTGTACTGACTCAGGAGATGCATTAATATTCAGACCATTCTACCAAATATGCTTGGGAATATTGTCAAGTATAATAAATTCTCCTCGAACTCCTGAACTGCTATACATTGCAGGCTACTACAGGCAGCTGGTGAAATCTAAGGTAACTGACCAAAAGCATGAATACAKGCTTTATAAATGATTCAGGCCTCAAGCTTCCTTTGACTAAGCGAGAATATGCAGCCAGGTATAAAATGAATAGWAGGGCAATGGCCTTTATTAAAACAATATAAATGAACACAGGCATGACATGGTTACAGCACGTGACTATACTCAGAGCATGCTGTACATATCTGATGTCATTACTTGTATTAAGTTCATTGTGYGAATGCTGACAAAGAAGAAAAGGAATTATTTAAGGTCTGTGAGTCTATTCTGWTTTAAAGATCATTTAGCTCCATGCAGTCAGGTTACAACTTGCAATGAACATTTCTGTTTCTGGGTGGTAGAAAGCTAAACTTGACACCATACAGACATTTGGAGGTGCTCTGAGAGCATCTCCATC
>JACDOX010000001.1:16949086-17074217 GCA_014549065.1 Cardinalis cardinalis
TTCTCTACACATATGTGCATATACCTAGGGTACATGAATTGTCTCTCAGTATGAGTTTGCTATCCATATCTACTCTTCTCTTACAGATGCGAAAAAAAGGATTTTCACTACAGTCACTATGCATCTAGAATGATTCTGAATTATTTCTACGTTATCCAGGCTCTTTTAAGCTCCCTATCYAATATCCATTTGCTGAAATTTTCTTCAATTACATGTGCAAAAATCTTTTTCACAGGTTCTCCTTTTCGTATTGAAATTGCATTTCAGAATTGCTGCTTGAATCCCAAAGATAGTGGATCCTTAAAGACACAGGAAAACACTTATACTTTCATGGAAAGCATCCAAGTCCATGAGAGATCCTGCAACTGGAGCAAAATGAGGTGAAAGTCTAATAGAGGTTTAATTTTACCTTGATCTGATTGTCCTTAATCCTCCAGTTCAACGTCCTAGTCAGAAGGAGCAAAAAAATTTACAAAAAGGATAGACAATGGGTGGTTCATTTCACAAGTGAAGTTAATAAAAACTAGATGKGTGACTCTTCTTGAATTACACAGCATATCAGTGAATTAAAATATAGAAAATATTTACACTCTCTTATTTGACAGAAACTTTTTGGTCACTGCAACTTTGTATGTTGTCCCATAAAGAGATCACCCATCCTGAAAAAACTGAATTTAAGGTGGTGGCTCACTCAGGGATTACCTACAGTTTCACTGGCAATATTACTTGCTATACACAGTGACTTCCATATATTGCTCTTGCAAAACAATATGCATACCAAGCAGAGCATGGACCAAAGCAGTGAATGACGGAGTAAAACTCCATTTCAGTTGCAGCCCGAGTGGAGTGTTCATTGCCTGTAACATGTGTTTAATCTGCACATAAGATTATTGTAAATTTGTAAATTAATRGAGAAGCACTCATATTAATGACTGATCAGCCATATTTATGCATAGACAATCAAAAATCATTTAGGTTGGAAAGGCACTCTAAGATCATTGAGTCCCATCATTAACTCAGCACTGCCAAGACCGCCACTAAACTGTGTCCTAAGTGCCACATCTCTGTGCCTTTTAAACACCTCCAGGGATGGTGACYCAGCTGGGCAGCCTGTTCCAATGCCTGTCCATTCTTCCATGGAAGAAATTTCTCCTAATATCCGATCTATCTCTCCYCTGCCACAATTTTAGGCCATTTCTTCACTTACTACTTGCGAGGAAAGACTGGCCCTGACCTTGCTATGCCCTTCTGTCAGGTAATTGTAGAGAGTGAGAAGACCTTCCTGAGGCTCCTTCCCCCAGGATAAACACCTCCAGCTCCCTCAGCCTCTCCTCACACCATTTAYCCTCTGGACCCTTCTCCAGCTCCATTGCCCTTCCCTGGACTCAATCCAGCACCTCRATGTCTTCCTKTAGAAAACTGAACACAGGATTTCAGGTGTGGCCTCACCAGTGCTGAGTACAGGGGGAAGATCACTTCCCTCATCCTTCTGGCCACTCTATTGTTGATCCAAGTCAGGATGCCATTTGACCTTCTTGGCCACCTGGGCACACACTGGCTTATGTTCAGACAGCTATTGATCAGTATCCCTGCCCTTTTCCATTGGGTAGCTTATTATAATCCTTAAATTCAGTGCCTGCATCTCTGCTTGAATCAGATGTCTCCACATTCATGCATTCTGCACGTACAATTACACAAAGAAAAAGATATGAAAAAAGGAGGTTTTAAAATGGGATGAGATAAAGCATTTTAAACATAAACCCAGTATTTCAGGACTTCATCATTCTAGTGTATTTAACTACAGGGAACACTGTAAGCACTATCTAATTAGCTGAGCACTTGGGGCCTCAAATTTCTCATGATGTTTTCAGGAAAATATTTCACAAGTATCTATCATCTCCTGCATGGGCTGTAAATAGAAAGAAAAAAAAAATCAAGAACAGAAATACAAGTACTTTCAAAATAATAATCCTTGTATGCAATATTTTCAAACAATTTGGAATGTGAAAATAAATCCTTATGCTATGAAACTGAAAATCTTCATGAAAACYTTAACTGCAGTCTTGTGGCTGCTTCAGCACAGCACAGAGCCAATACCCAGAAAGARCTAGATGAATCAGCCACTGACTCTTAGACTATTTTTGCAGCCCTGGCTCAGTTCTTTAGAATRAGACAGCTGCATTTACAAGGAACCCTCTCTTTGTCTGGCATACTCTCTTTCCTCCAAATCTGGAATGCTTTGAAACATGAAATCCACGATCAGATTAATTACACAAAATCAATCAGGTACATTGGTTTTCCAGTGGTGTCATTGTGACATGACAGCAGGAATTCCCAAATTCCACAGACATGAATAATCCAACAGCCTGTATTCCTAGGGTTATTCTTGATATGGATTTCACCATTAAACTCAGACAAGTGACTGTAATATAAATGGGAAAGCTTGACTGGAAACACATCAGGCCCTTGGAGAGAAATTGAATTTTGACCCAAATTTTATGTCTGGTACCAATCTACACTGGGCTAAGTCAAATCATGACCTGACATTTGGGCAAATTCCCAGCTGGCTTTTACAGTGACAGTTCTGGCTCACCCTTAATGCTTTCTCTAGCTTTGGAGATACAAGATAGGGTTTGGGGGTTCTAGTTTTCAATAATATTCTATATTCCAGGCCCAGACAAACAAAACTAAATTTAGTTTGAACTATGCAAAAAAAATCTTTCTCTTCCAAGCATATTCTAACATAAAGAAACATTGAGGATAATGTCTTACAAAATTAGATATTATTTAACTGAAATTCCTGACAGTCTTCTGTAAAGGCATAGCTAGCAGTATTATCTTTGCTAATGAGATGGCTTCCTGAGAGTTTGGCATAAAAGAATTAGAAACACCAATTGCATTTATATCAGTGCATGAATGACAAGTAATGACAGCTAAAGAATCTTTAATAATAATCATGAAAACTTGCTCTGGAAAACATTCCTGTAGCTTTAATTGATTTACAGTATTTTGTTTAAAGATATGTAAATTCTTAGGAACAAACTGAATATGCCTTATTATTCTGAATTTTAAAAGACTACAGTTTGCTCTGAAGGGATCTTATGAATCTGTGAAAGTTTATAAGCAGAATTTTTAATACGGTTTTTATATTTGCAAAGATTAAGGTGCACAGTAACTACTTTATTTACCAAGTCTTATAGTAGAGAGTCAAACATAATAATAGCAATTAAAATAGAAAACAGCAGGAACACTGAGCACAGCAGTCTGGTTACAATGGAATTCCTGCTGGTAGGACAACAGGAACAGATCAAACAAGAAGCAGTACTGAAGAGAAAAGGAGCCAGCAAAAATAATGAACTTTTAAATTATAAACAGAAATGGACAACCTTCTCTTTACACAATGTAAAAAAAGGTGAATATAAAATTCAGTTACATGAAATAGGCAGAAAGCCACTATGAATAGAAACACTGTAGACAAGTTATTATAGAATGAGGGTTGTTTGCTGCATGGTTGTCAGTGAAAATGTATTGCTCTTATATTCCTTTCAAAATTAAAATGCTGCATCTGGGGACAGCTGTTGACTGATAAGGAAGGACTGCCTGGATTTCAGTGACATTATTTCTCTGCAACAGCATGTAGAAATTAATTTAGTTAAAGGGAAGACATGAAAATAAAACTGAAATAGAATGGATTTAAAGATACTCCTTTTCCAAAACCCAGAGTTTATTATTATTATAGTCATTGTTGTTGTTATTGTTATTATTATTACTATTATTATTACTTAGTTTTTATTTTCCTTCAATTTCTGGTGCTGAAATATGTTTCTTTCAGATGATTCCCTCCTGTCTGCAAATCCAAATAACTGAGACGTAATGACAGTTGTGAGTATTAGGAAGAGTATTCTATACATGCTTTGATTGAACATTTTTCCATTCTGTATCCTATTTTTAAAGGCTTTATATTAGTTGAGTGAATATCAGCCAGTACAAGATTTGCCTGGAAATGGACCAATAGCCACACCTTTGCTGTCATTTGTGCACAATGCCTAGGGATTTAATGGAATAGAATACCTGCTTTATATAAAAATACTCATTTTAAAACAAAATGAGATCAGGCTTTTTTTTTTTTTGCCACTGAGAATCAGAAAGGAAACCATAAACAAGCAATTCCCAAATGCTATATTGGATGATGGGTCTCATACATTTATTTTTAAGGGAATTCTTCCTGGAAAAAAAAAATCTTTTGTCTTTATCTCACTGCAATTCAGTATCTCTTGCTTGCAAATAATCTCATTTAATATTTCTTAGGATTTTATGGGACTATAGGTTCATTCCCCACATTCCCATTGGAAACCTTAATTATATGTTGCCATGAAAAGCTGAATTATTWAGATACAGTTCTACAACTTTCCAATTTTACTTATATTATAAAAGGTGGTCCTTGCAGTACAAAAGACAATTTTTTCAGATGCATCAAATGCCTGAAAAAATATCCACAGATCAACAATTTAATATTTAACAGAGGAGACAGAACACTTTTCACCTGCTCAGTAATGGAGCTGAAAAACATTGCTACTGTGATCCCTAGATCTCCTGATTCTGATGAAATTTTATTGCTATGACAGTGTCCTACTCAAACACCAGTGTCTAGACTCATATGACACAGCATTAATAATTTACCCTTTTATTTATAAAGCTCATCCTCTTTTACAAGTCAAGATGGTCTAAGATAACTACTCAAGGTATTCAGTGTATTTTAAATGAGGTCAGAATAACTTTTGATAACACGACAGCAAAGGCCTTTACAAAAATTTCAAATGGCAAAGAAATTTAAAAAGCATTAAGTTTGCAAAAGGAAACATTCACTGCAAAAGTACCAGCCAACTTTAACTCTGCCCTTTCTGTATGTGAGCACTGTCCTTCCCAGTACATAACTACCTATTCTTCTGATTAAAACAAAAGCCTGGTGCTTTCTCACTCAGTGCCAGGGTGCACTGTGCTCAGGGAGCACAAGCTGTTCCATGCTCCATTTGACCCACATAGTTTATTTACTGCACACAGGCAGAGCCCTTCCCCAGGCACTTCAGCACAATTCAGTGTGCTTGGCCTTGTTCTGTGTCTAGCAGGTCGTGGGACAGCCTGGGCACGAGCCTGCTCAAGTCAGGGAGGATCTTTCTGTACATTTCACTGCTCTTATGTTTGACCTGAAGCAGGTGGATGTCCTAGGGAAGAGCAGAATGTGGTCCTTTAGGCAGGGCTGGTGGCATGACACACAGGCAGGCACAGCTGAGGATGAAACCATTCCCTGGTGAAATTTATCATTCTCATCATACAGATTTCCGGTGGAAAACAGACTCCTCCCTGACCAGCAGAAAAGACAAAGAATAAACAAAAAGCAGTTTATTGGTTATTTGCTTTGAAAAGAAAAATGTACTGATCTGAGCAAAATACATCTTTGTGAAAGAACTCCAAGTCTATATGCACTCTCATGTGTGGCATGTAAAGGATTTTTCTCAAAACTTTTTATTTTTATGCATCCACCTTCATACACACATACTGAGTTTGAACACAGACAACCTGGTTCAGAAAAAAAATAGTTTACATGTGCATTATGATGCAGAGAAATAGAAAAATAATTTTGTGAAGCTACTGAAAAATAAATCCCTGAGGCACTCTCAATCCAAAACTCAGCTTTCCTGTCTACTACAAAAACATAAGATTGCTTCCCTCTTTTGAAAATTAAGGTCTTTTTAATAAAATGTCCTTCCTATTCTCCCCTCCTACTAACTCTTTGTCTCCTTGGGGATAGAAACATATCAGCTTTTCTTGTTACAGTTCTCAGAATAAAACCCTCTCCCTGGTAGGAACCAAGCAGAAATCTTTTAAGTAAGTGACTCATAAAAAGGGAGAAAAAAGAGYCTACGAAACTCTGTAAGATCCATTTGGACTGTTTAAGATAGTTCAGAGYTGCCCATCAAGAAAAACAATCCTTGGTTCTTCTCTCCCAAGTGCCTGTATTTCTTCCTTTCTCCTGGAATTTGTATAGATGCATGGTACAAGATCAATAGAAAACTAATGCAGGTGAAAATAATTTTTTTTAATAATCAGTTTTCTTTTCTTTTGAAGTTCTGGTCTCACAAACACTACTCATATGTTCTTGGAGATTTTTTTAATATTAAAATTTTAATCATACAAAAGAGTCTTTTTAAAGGATAGTTGGTCCYTCACAATGCCACTGAGGAGTAGCTGGCCTGGCTTTTTTATCAAGATTAGGATCTTAAAAATATTCATGCCCAAAAACTACCATCATTGTTGCCAGGAATTTCTGTAAGTTAGAAAAGAAGAAAAATTTGAATAACTGTGTCAGCATTTATCTATGCAAACAGTGAAATTCACAATTAAACAAAACATGGGAAATCTTATTAAAATTCATACTAACTGTGGTACTTCAAAAACCATTTTCAAAAGAGAAGTTAAATGTTATTTAATAATCAGTGAGGGGTTTTGGGCTTTGCCCTGTGTTTTTCCAGGGCAGACTCAAAGTCAAGTTTCTGCAAAAGTCAATCTGTTACGAAACATGAGGCAGCTAACAGAGCATCATTGTTGCTTTTTAAATATCCTGCATACTCATTGTTTCAGAAATTTTACAATTAACAATAGATCAAAATACAGGTTGCTGAACCAGTGTAAATATTATCTAACTAGTATATTCCCCACGCTTTCTTCAAACAGCGTCCTTGAGGAAAACTGAAAAAACAGATGGGTTTGCTGCTGCTTTCTTAGGCTGGCACTGCACTTCTGTGTTCAAAGCTAATGTTTCACAGCCTTTCTCTAAACTAAAAAGCATCTGACTCAGAAAAATGTCCTGTTCTGTATAGAGAAAGAAGCAGCAGGATTGCTTTCCAGCACACATCTGCGCCTCTCCTGAAAACTCAGGGAACAACTCGTGACTGCAGGAATGAGTGATTTTTTAACCAACTGTGCCACCATGAGGCCAGAGAACCCAAACRCACTAAAATCACACAAGTATCTTTGCTAGCAAATGTTTTTAAAATTGAGAGCCTTCATAAGCATATATATATGTTTTAGAAATTTACAAATTTAAGAATTCATATATTCGACCAGAGAAAACACTATTTTTATACCAATTTAATTATAAATTTCTTGCCAAAGCATTGGAATTMGCACTTATTTTCTCTGTCCTTAGTATTTACCAGTATGTACAAGAGTTTCAGAAATTACTRAGTGAGGAATAACAGTGGTACAGAGGATTATATGAATTAAGTATGGCTTCATTATCATGAATTTCTTTCCAGTTCTTGCAAATTAAACTAAAGTACCTTCAGCATCTATTAAATGTATCAGTTTCATGTGGGGCCCAGAAAATACCTCTAACTATATGAGGAACCCAAGGGAYTCAAACAGAAGTTCACAGTAAACATTTAATACAAACTGAAAGCATTAGGATGAGCACAAAGCACAGCAGAGGTCGTGGCTTCTTGGATCAGGGAACTGGAGCGAAACTACARGTCCCAGCTTTCATATCACATGCATCAATTCTCCCATCAGTCCATCATTCTCCCAAAAATAGGAACCAGACTCCTCAGACTCCTTCCTCCATGAAGGGATATAGATCCACCATTCAGGAGCACTCCCACCATCCAGGGGCACATAGYGAGGGTGGAGGATGGACCGTGCAGGAAGGAACAAAAGGGAAATGGCAGACAGGAAAGAGGGAAAAAAATGTTTTCACATTGTAATTGGGGCCTGTTTAACAAAAATTTTAGGAAGTGGAGAGCAGGGAGAAGAACTCAGGACTTCCCCTCCCAACCAGATGCTCTTATCATCATGTTATGGATCCATATGTTCAAGTTCCACAGAAGAAGAAGTATTCTTTCACCAGAAGCTCAGTTCCATGGTGTGCAGGGTAATCTCTTGGAGAACAAAGATTTAAGTCACTTCAACTCAAAGRAAAAAAAAAARAAGGAAAACTTGTCAGTGGAACCTGGGAACCTKCATCTCTGGGATGAAGGTGAAGGTAAGTAGGAAAATTAGGAAGGTGCTATGCAGACTCAGGGACTGGCAGTGGGGTTTGTTGGGTTATTTCCATTCACCCTGAATTGTTGGGGGCACAAAYCTGCCACATCCTTAGAGCTGATCCAGACACTGCATCTGATGTTTTCCCCATGTCCTAATACCCCAGAAGACCTGCAAGAGGTCAGGTGAAATGAGGTAGAACACAAATCCCATTCTCATTTTTAAAAGCACAGACAGTAAAAAGATAATATAACAAGGACATTCCACACAGATCACAAGAAGGAACATTCAGTTCAAAACAAATACARGTTGCTCACTGTTATTGCTTATGTGCAAGTACCTACCTTGGAGACAGTAATTTTTCAGGTTCCACCAACAATATGGACAAAAGGTCTCAATTCAAAACCCTGAACCCTGAAAAGGAGTCACTTTTGAGACACCACAGGATTTCTGAAACACCTGAATGATGATTTCAAATATAACACGAATCTCCAGGGAAACTGTGGCTGAATCAAAAGGTCCACATGGGATCTACATTTCAACAACAGAATCATGCCCTAAATAGTTGGTTCTACTTGTATCAACGACTCATGTAGACAATTACTGATTAAAAATTACATTTCAGTCTTCTAGTCCAGAACTAGTTCCCATATGTAAGGTTTGAACTGAAACATAAGACCCTGCAACCTGGCAGACCATCTAGCCTGATGCCTTGAGGAGGCTGACCTAGAACAGAGACTAGATGGAGTTAAAGAAYAATGTAGGTATTTATTAGGAGKCCTCAATGGATCCATCTTGGGCTGTACAAGAGCCCAGCCAGGGCTACACCCAGGATGAACCCAAAATGGACAACTGGTCATGGGGTCTCACACTTTTATAAGTTCTGGTCCATTTGCATATTGGAGTTAATTGTCCAGTTATAGCTYTAGCTTATGAAGTCTYATCCTTCTTGTCTTTCTCTCTTCATTCCACCATTGTTTATGTTCTTGGGCCTGAAATTTAGATCGGTTGTSCTTGGTCCTAAGCTAGGAAAGGAATTGTTTTATCTAGCTACCCTGTAGSGTAGAGAGCTTACCACCCCTAAATATGAAATTCAAACCAACACACTAAAGCAGTACAGAATCYGAAAAATATAAAAGCTAAAACCTATGGCATCAAGACCATCTAGAGAGCCAGACAGAGGTATTTATCCTTTTGAGATGTCCTCAGATGCCTCRCTCGTATCTAAGGTGCCTCTCCAGRAGACCTGGAGCTTCTCACAGGTTCTGTATCATCACTGCCAGTCCTTGCAGATGCCATAAATCCCCAGAGTGCCTCAGAGAGCAGTGAATACCTTTGTACAGGTAACCAAATAAAGATTCTAATAAACTTGATTGAATCCAAATAAAGATTCTAATAAACTTGATTGAATCCAGTTGAGATAAATGTCTGCCCATGGAAGCAGCAGCAGTCAATTTTCCAGAACAGATGCTAGACTCAAACATAGTCTTCAATAGGATGTAGATATAGCTGAAACATCTCCCCCTCTGAGTGAGAGCTCTAACTCTTACCTGTGGTTTCCAGCCTGGAAGACCTATGAATCCTTCTTAAGAAGTAAAATAAAAAATATGACTAGGAATAGTGGGCATATATAGAGCAAACTACATAGCAAACTACTTATAAGAGATTTATTTTATGTTGTAGGACTCACACCTCTAATGCAAATTTTTTATGTGTCCACTAACAAAAAGAAATTGAACGCCATTTCCTTAAGCTGTCATAAAGAGAGACCTTCAGCTGCTTTTCCTTCCTGRATAAGAAAGCTGGAGGAGACTTAAGCCTAATGTGTAAATCCTAGCCTCACTGCTGCCTCAGGGAGACACTTGTGTGCGGCTTCTCTGCAAATTCCTGACCGACTGGGTTAGCTGATCCCTTGCTCAGGGGCAGCAGTTGTTATGAATCCCATCACATATGTCTAATGTCTATTTTGCATTGTAGAAGTGACTTTGGCATCTATGATAGAATGGTAAAAACTTTGAATGATGATTCTTTATAGAAAACTTTTTTTTTAGCCTGTCTTCATTTCCCAAGCTGCTACAGAGCAGCAAAAGAGAAAGATAGAAAACTACCTAATAACTTTTAATCTTCTAAATTTTTGTAATTCTTAGTAATAAAGTAACAAAGAAGCGAATTTTTAATTTTAACATCATTTTAATGTATCCATTTAATTTAATAAGCTAAAGTACATACTAATTTGAGAGGTTATACTGGGCAACACATAAGGTTTTTTTATAGGGAAGGGAAGCATTTTAAATTATGTTCAAAGAAGTTGTCCATTTTATTAATTTTATTTTTCATGCAATGTTTTGTGACTAACATCCAACATATTCACACACATGTACCCACACACCAGGTGTCTGTTTGGAAGTTCTGCTTTAAAGAGAAGAGTCAGTATCTTCAAATTTGTCAACTTCTGCTCGCACAGATGGGCACCTGCCTTGCTCATTCTCTGCTGCCTCATGTTCTTGCAGCTCTTGCACCTGGGTTGGGGCAACTCCTGCTATCAACACAGGCTGTTGGATAAACAAATTAAGAGCTGCCCCGCTGAGAAGGACTTGGGGGTGCAGGTGGATGAGCTGGACACGACCCAGCCATGGGCACTCACAGCCCAGAGAGCCAAACGTGTCCTGGGCTGCATCCAAAGCAGCGTGGCCAGCAGAGCTGAGGAGGGGATTCTGCCCCTCTGCCCTGCTCAGGTGAGACCTCATGTGGAGCACTGCATCCAGCTCTGGGGTCCCAGCACAGGAAGGACATGGATCTGTTGAAGCAAGTCCAGATGAGGGACACCAAGATGATTGGAGGGACCCTTTGCAAGGGGAAAGTCAGAGACCAAAGCCTGAAGGCCTAGAAAAGAGAAGGCTTCAGGGTGACCTGATTACAGCCTTCCAGAACAAAGGGAGCCTACAAGAAAGATGGAGAGGGAGTTTTTACAAGGGCATGTAGTTACAGGAAGAGGGGAAATGGCTTTAAACTGAGAGTAGGTTTAGAAATTTGGAGGAAATTCTTTAGTGTGAGGGTGGTGAGGCACTGGAACAGGTTGCTCAGGTAAGTTGTGGATGCCCCATTCTCATGAGTATTCAAGGTCAGGTTGGATGGAGCTCTGAGCAACCTGATCTAGGGAAAGGTTCTTCTTTTTTACTACACAGCTAAAGACAGGACTCAAAAATGGGCTTTTAATTTATAAAAGTAATGTCTCAAAAGATCAAGTTGGATCCCTTTAACTTCTGGTTCTGAGCCACACTTCATAACAAGATTAACAAATACACCACAGCACTGTGAAATTCAATACCTAGATATTCTAATGGAAGAAAAGTAAAGCTAAATCTCATTTTCAGAACTAGAGAAAACCAAAATTTTTTTCAGAAAAAAATAGTTCTTTGGCATTCATGTGTACCCATCCACTCCTTTGGAATTCTTTCATAGCTTTTGCCACATACTAGTTTTACTAGTTTGAGGAATATTTCCTCAATCTTCAGATTACCTCAGAAAAGTACCATTACTTAAGATTACTGCCTCATTTTCATACATCACATTACCAGAATTCCTGAATAATACGCAGGTAGCCATAGTTTATTTTCCAGTAAGATGGTTTTTTATAACATACTGATCTTGATAGCTTTCCTGACTTGAAGAAAATAAGATTGTCAGAATTTGGAAAGAAGATTAGGAAAATCTATCATATGTATTACCAGTATGTGACAGTGGTCACAGGGGTTTTCAGGATGAGGGAGAGATGAGAATGTTGACTCCATGATCRGAAGGCTTGACGTATTATTTTATGATATATATATTACACTATAACAATACTAAAAGGAAATAGAAGGAAAAGGTTGCCTCAGCAGCTAGCTAAGCTAAGAATAGAATAGAAAAAAAAAGAATGATAACAAAGGCAGCTGTCCGAGATATCTCCATCTTGATTGGCCATTAACTATAAACATCCAAGATGGCCCAATCACAGGGGGACCTGTTGCATTCCACAGCAGCACACAATCATTGTTTACACTTTGTTGCTGAAACTGCAGCTTCTCAGAAGGAAAAATTCTAAGAAAGGATTTTTCATAAAAGATGTCTGCGACACCAGTATGGTCTTCATTTGTCAGTGAAGGGTACTTCTTCTCATGMAGAAGACAGAAATAGGTGCAGCATACTGATGCTAGCATTCTGATGTGTATTGAGGTACTCTCCTGCTCTGGTATGTTAGAAGCTTATTAACGTTTCATAGTCTTTCTTTCCAAGGACATATCATTAAATAGGCTGTAATTAATTCAGCACGAACATTCAGAAATGAAACAATTCAAAGTCAGGAAATTCAAGAGAAAAAAAAGGCTGAAAAGCTTTTCTGTTTTCATTTTGATGCCAGTAGAAAGATATATTAGACCCTGGATTGTTCAGTTTATTTTTGCACTTAGTTTCATGGATTGTAATTGAAATTCTCATGAGAGAAAGGCAAATGCATTTGGCCCAGTGTGTTTTTGAACAGAGTATTGTGAGAAAATGATACAGATACTTAAATGCATCTCTGAGTTCTTTATAAAGATATAATTTTCCACATATATCAAATTTCATGCATATTGATTGTCTCTAGACAATTTAGAGAAAGCCAGTTTGATTTAGAATGCCTTATTTTGACTTTGTGTTCCTTTTTAAGATTTGACTTGGTAGAACACAGGCTTTTATGGGAATCATTACTTCTAAGGCAGTACCATCCTGATTTTTACAGCCCATGTGGTCAAGTCTACACAGCCAGCACTTTACCATTACAGTATGATATTTTTTTATAATGATATATGGACAAATGCACAAACACTCAAAAAAAAAAAAGCAATAATTATCCCTATGAAAAGCTGTTTTTTTCATTGTGCTGAACTGCTCCAATAGGAGCAAACAAATGAATTCATCTCAGCCAAGGGTCCTTCAATCATTCTAAGATGCTAAAGATATAAAAACCCCTTTATTTTTTTCCCTACAATTCAAAATGGATAAATGTATTTTTTCTGTCTTGCTCTGAAACATCACATTTCTGTCCCAAAACTATCCTTAACATCACTCAGAGTGGACAGCATTTAGCTCTGGCTTCAAACCAAGTAATAAAATATTTTATGATTTGCAAGGTGTAGGAATGAGAATTAACAAGACTTTTTTTAGCTTCCAGAAAGAATATAAAGGTTTACAGTGCAAGTCAATATACAGCTATTAGCATTAATTATTGATGAAATTAATATTAATGTTACTTATTACGAAGCAGTGTTTGAGCAATTTTTAGACGTCTATAACCATTATAAATTCCACCTTTTGTCCTTCACACCTATTTATAACTAGACCCTTAGCATTCGAGGAGACTTATCTAAGAACCAGAAAATATTATCTTCAAAATTAAAAATTAGCTGTAGATTAATTCTCCTGAATACAACGATATTAGGTGATCTTAAATCAATTTCCATCTATTTGGGAAGACTGCCCTTTGAATTTTCCAGCTTCTGTCTAATTTCACATGAATCTGGCATGGTCTTTCAGGGTCTAAATATCCAAGTATTGCCTTTGATTAACTAACTAGGAAGATACTGGAGGTAATTAACCACACATCAGTTACTTTATGTTTTCTGCCTATGTATAAATATCTTCCCTCAATAATTTTAATTTACTTTGAAGCAGGCTTCTATTCAGTTAAAAAAGCTTCCTCAGACTGACTGTGGGTAGACGGTTGCAGTCAGACCACTGTGCAGGATTTGCCAACTCAAGAGTTGTGTTCAAGATATTACAGGCAAACAGTCACCCTCCATCTCTCCACGGGAAATGCCCTTCCATCATCTCATGCAACATAATTTCARACAGCTTAGGCCTCTAGGAGGTGCCAGGTGCCATGGATTGACAGGACATGACTGAAGGTCCAGTGGAAAAAAAACAATTGTTGAAAAAGGAGATAGAAAAGGAGCTACAATACAAAACTGTACCCCAAAACCATTTGTGCCCAAGAAAAATAGTGATAGCAGATTCAGTAAATGAACAGTATTTGCCTGTTTGGGTTGGGGAGTTACAAGGAAAACTTCAGTTACTGGAAAATGTTATTTTCACTTGTAACCTGACATCTGAATAGACAGAAAATAAATACCTATATCATGCATTATATAACTGGTCAAAATGTTGCTCAGATGTTTGCACTAGAGAAAATTCTAGAATGGTATAGCTAAAGCACTTTGACTATACATTGCTAATGGTACTTCAGATGCACAATTTCTCCAAATAAAGAATATTTAGTAGCATACAGTCCTCATCCTAAACAAGTCATGACAATAAAAAACTTACGGCTTTACCTCCCAATCTCACTCCCACTCACAAAAAACCAAAATACCTCATTCCATAGGGCAAGAAGAAAGGCAATTAAAAGTGAAGTTGTCCATCAGGATGCACTATTTGTATCTCCCCTCGTGAGGACACACTGTACCACTACCACCAGTGCTGTTCTCCTGACTTCTCAGTGCCACTCGTAAAGCCCAGACTCCCAATGTGCCCTGCCAGAATTTTCTGTTCTCTTTGCTATTAACCATGAATCATGGCTTAATGGTCGGTCACAGAAGGTCCAAAATGAAGGGATGAAGAAGTCATAGAGCAATACACTTTAAAAGTTTCTCTGTGGTTTTTTGTGCACTTGCTGTTCAGTGTTTTAAATTTCCCTGGATGAAGTGCTATGGTTCTGAAAATTGAGCTGAAGGGCTGCTACAGTTAGAAGATTATTTTCTTTTTAACAGCATAAGGCCTTTACTTTCTACTTTGTAGGGAATAAAATCTGATTAAAAAAGATTATAAAATTTTAATGTTGTCCCCTTGTTCTAAATTTCCAGTGACAAACAGTATTTACATTTTAGAACACCAATTTCATAATGACATTCATTTATTAATCAGTCTTAGACTTTTTGTTACAGTTCTTAATAATTTTATTCATCATTAGTTTTAAAAGACCTTAATAAATTATATAAAAGGAAACCAAACAGCAAAGAAAAATTCTAAGAAGCCCTGCCTGAGTGAGACACAGCAGCTTTTACAGAGAACCTGCCCATTCAGGACTTCATGCCCGTTTGGCAATCTTTGAAACAGAAGGTTAAGCTGTCAGACCCAGATTAAAGTTTTAGTTAAATCCTCTGATCCTCACTACTAATAAAAATTTGTTCGGAGCAAATAAAGATACAAACGTACCACAAGTGGTATTACTCCAAATTTGCCACTTGAGGGCAGTCATTTCGTGTCCTATAATAAAATGGTAATTTACCAGCAATTTCCCATGCTGGCACTCGGGCTGTTCTGAGCCAAACTCTGCCATTGATACTCAGAAACTGAAAACAAACACAAATGACCTCTTCTGAATAGCTAATTTGATCTGAAATTCATCTCAGTCAAACTTTGGGAGAGAAAGCTAATAAGTTGTGGCAGAATCCACAGTCATGGGATAAGTGCTCAAATGAGAATGCAAAAAAGGAACAATTTAAAGGCTACTTAGACAAATTCAATGGTTTCAGCCAACTGGGCCTTATAAAGATTTGTCCTGAAGTATGTAATGCACTTAAAAGCAAATATAAGTGCCTTATATCACACTTACACTGCAAGCAAATCCTGAAGGATTTGTCCTGAAGCAACCTCAGCATTGTTAGCTGTTGTGGTTGAGCAAAATGAAATGAAGATGGGTGACATTCCTAAAAAAAGAGAGAAGTGAAAAACATGTGGGAGATCTTGAGAGCAGGTCAGAATAAGGAGAGGCCAAATTATTGTAGATTAGCCATCTCAATTCAGAACTATAAAAAAATTGACAAGCAATTAAGAAATTTGTAAGCTTTTGAAAAGCACAAAGGAAAGTAGGAAGTGCCAATCTAGGCTGCCTAGATAAGAACCTTGTCACACCAACTTAATAGTCATCCACGATAGAACACAGGATCTCATGAAACAAGAAAGGAGAACCGAGTGTAATATATATCTTGGCCTTTTTCACATCAACAATAGCTCAGATAGCTGTAGTGAAAAAATGTGAAATCTTGATTTACCTAAAGCCACAGTCTAGCAAAAACATGCTTGAAAATATGTGCATTAAAAAAAAAGCTATCAAATAATTTACAGTTTCAACAGTAGGATACATTTTGGATTTCTCATTGATTCTGCCACTGCATTCAACCAACGCTCCTGCTCTGCTCTCATTTAAAAGTACCCTCCAGCCACTGTCTCGTAGAGTTAATTCAAACACATGATTGTCCTGAATTACTCTGCAAGGCCCACACTCTATGCTTTCAGCTTCTTTTTCAAAATGTGTTTCTGCATATTCTTAGATTCATTCATCCACACAAAATAACTCTCCTTTTAGCCTAGATGCTCTTGCGCTCTCTGCATAACAATCCCCACAAATCTTGCATATCTTGCCAAAGAGTTGAACACATGCCATTTGCTATGAACCCATGTTATGTAACTTAAATTCTGTATACTTTTACATTGAGATACTAATTTAAATTAAAGGGCTTCTTTCTGTTTTCTATTTTTTTTTTTTAATTTTCAGTAGAAAGATACATTGTTTTGCAAGACAGCCAAAGCAATTTTTAAAGCAAACTCAGGTTTTGCAGCCATTAATGGACTGCTCTTTTTGCACGAACTTCTTCACACCATGAGTGTGAAACACTTCTATGCGCTCTGTGACAAATGCAAACTACATATGTATCCAGTGAGGACAGTGCTTGGATTCCATCATTTTCTCTATACTGAAGCTACTGCAAAGGCCCAATTGACACCTCCTATTGCCCTCAAGAAGGCAGCAATGGGAGGTGAATGTATAACAGACTCCTTCAGGTCAGTGTCAATAACTGCTCTGAACTTTGATTCTTACTGTAGCTCAAAAAGTGTGAATTCAGTTCCACTGATGGCAAAACTGCTATTTCAACAGAAGAGTGGTAATGAATTTTACTAAAATATCAATATTGTGCTGGAAAGACAAATGCTTTTCTTATTACACGGAATCCAGATTCTAAGATATGAATCAGACTATAGTGAAGATGTTCAGGTTTTTAGTTCTTAAATGACCTTCAGAAAATCTCTTGAAAGAACAAAAGAAAGCTTGTGACAGTGTGAGTGCCATAAGCACCTGAAAGGCTGAGCAGATCTTGATTGAAGGCAGCATCACATTTATTGACACTGTAGATATCACCTCTTCAAAAGGACTCAGAGATCTTATGAAATGCAGTCAAGTTGACACGATTCATATTGTATTCAGACCTTCCATTTAATATGAAGTAAGGATATCATTAAAATCTGCATTATATTTGCAATGATAGACTGTGAAGGTTACCCAGAACAYTGGAAAGCAAGGAGGGAGGGAGGCAGAAAGGGAGGCAGAGAGGGAGCATGGGAGAAGAGAATTGATCAGTTTTCATCTTGTTATCTCACACCAAAATAATTCCATGTGATCTAGCCATACAGCTGAGGCCTACATGGTTTTAGCAGGACACCAGAAGGCAAACCAACTCAGCAATGGCTGGACATTACGGCCTTACCCAGGAAAGACTTTACACGGCTATTTTAAAGAATTACACTTTCTAAGCTGACCTGGTTATTCTGCCTCATTGCTCAGTGGCCCATAGTGGTTTTAAATACAGTTTGAAATCTTCCTTGAGATGGAGGAGGGTGACTGTTAAACACAGGAACAGACCTTCTGAAAGTTCTGAAAAGAGGTGGGGAAGCATTTTGAACACAGATAGTCAGCCTGACCATACAGTCTGCATTGTTTAAATACTCTRGAATTCAGCCACAGCAATGGTTCAATTAAATAATTTTGCAAGAAAAGTTTTAAAGTGTTTATATAGTACTAAAAATATAATTTATATTTCATTATAACTAAGCACCAGCTTAATTACTCCTAAAGATTTCAAATTCCAAAACCACATTGCCCCAAAATACATTTCCTCTTCCTTATAACTTATTAATCTGATTCTCCAATACTTGCTAAAATAAATCTTCTCTGTGCCCTTCTATTAACAGGAGTAGTTAAAAATGGTGTTCAAAACTTTGAGGGTAATACTGTTTCCACAGCATTAAAATCATAGAAACAGAATATGCTGAGTTGGGAGGATCCATCAGGATCATTGACACCAACTCCTGGCCCGGCACAGAACATCCCCAAGAGTCACACCATGTGCCTGACAACACTGCCCAAACACTTCATGAACTCTGTCAGGCTTGCTGCTGTGACCACTTCCCTGAGGAGCCTGTTCCAGGGCACAACAACCCTCTGCACTGTATAGGTTCTAATACCCAACCTAATCCTCCCCTGACATAACTGCAGGCCATTCCCAGGGCCTGTCACTGGTCACCAGAGCAAAGAGATCAGTGCCTGCCCCTCCACTTCCTCATGTGAGGAAATTGTAACTGCAGTGAGGTCTCCCTTCACTCTCCTCCAGGCTCAACAGACCAAGTGACCCCAGGTACTCCTCATATGGCTTCTCCTCAAGGCCCTTCACCATTCTCATTGCCCTCCTTTGGACACTCTCTAATAGTTTAATGTTAATGATTTTATATTGTGGTGCCCAAAACTGCCCCCAGCACTTGAGGCGAGGCCGCCCCAGTGCAGAGCAGAGCAGGACAATCCCCTCCCTTGCCCAGCTGGTGATGCTGTGTCTGGTGTACCCCAGGACACAGCTGGCCCTCCTGGCTGCCAGGGCACTGCTGACTCAGCTTGCCATTAACCAGGACAGCCAGGTCCTTTTCCACGGTGCTGCTCTCCAGCCTCTCATTCCCCAGYCTCTACCCACAATCAGGGCTGCCCTGTCCTAGATGCAGAATCTGGCACTTGCTCTTGTTAAACTTCATACAACTGGTGATCATCCATTTCTTTAATTTTTTGTGGTCTCACTGCTGGGCCTCTCTGATCTCAAGTGTGTTGACGGCTTCTTCTAATTTGGTGTTGTCAGCAAACCTAGTCCTTTCAAATCCTGCCTCCATGTCATTTATGAAGACATTGAAGAGCTCAGGGCTGAGGATGGAGCCCTGCAGAACCCCACCAGGGACAGGTGAGTCTGATGCCACTACTTTCACTGTAACCTCTTGTGCCCAACCTGCCCATCCCATGATGTGTATATCCAGCTGTGGACTGGACATTTTGTTCAGTAAGACACTGTAAGAGGCAGTATCAAAACCTCTGCTGAAGTCCAAAATATTAAAACTACTGGCTTCCCTTGATCAGCTGGGTGGGTGACCYCATCATAGAAGGAAATTCAACAAGCAGGACTTTCCCCTCATGAAGTTGGGCTGGCTGTGACCAATGACTGTGTTGTCCTTCAGGTGTTTTTCAACACCTCCCTGAATAATCTCTTCCACAATTTTACCAGGCACTGAAGTGACACTGACAGGCCTGTAGTTTCTGGGGTCCTCCTTGCCCTTCTTGAAAATCAGAACATTAGCCAGCTTCCAGTATTGGTAAAGGGCTGTTTTATCACCTTTCTAATTTTCATCATGACCTAATTTGCAGTTACTTTTGATGTAAATTCTGGTGCTTTTTGACATCAAATACTTAATCACAAGTTCTTACTGTATTTGGGTTATTGGCAGCATGTATGTTCTTGTGTATCTATTTGGGAGAAATACAGCTAACTGCAAGCCTTGTGATAGAAAGGTATTACAGTTTTTAGTAAAACAGATACATTAGCATCACTAATTTGAAAGCATTCTTCCTCTCCAGGATATGCCAAGAAATCTTGTATGATTGCTTTAGATTGTTAGCTAATGTAAGTCTAAGTTATATTTGGATGGGATTCAGCAATTCTGCAGTAGAGTCATGCATGTTCTACCACCAAGAAAATGTGGGCAAATTATCCACTGCTCAAAGAAATGCACAGCTTACAGTATCTAAATAAGACTACATACCTCTTATGGAAAGTCAATCAAAACACTGATTTTAGAAAGGATTCAGAATTTCAGATTGCACTACTAAGGCAAAGGGCACAGCTGGACAAACGCACCAACCACCATTTATATTTTACCAGCCTTTTTTTTCCCTTATCCTCCTATTTTCCACATTTGCTCCTCCCCAAATCTCCTGAATCCCTCCCTTTTCATCGTTGGCTCCTGCTTGGAATTCCATGACTATTGTCTCMTCCCAAGATGCTCTTCCTCTGCCTCCCATCACATGTCCCATCACAAGGCACTGACCCCTCTTAGTTGGAAAGGTGGAGACCTACTCCCAGTGAGTCATGAYGATGGATTTTATGCCTGGATACTGGGGCTGGGGCTCTCCTAGGGCAGCCACTGGCTTTGTGAGATATTACTCTGTCTGCAAATTAATGGAGAATAAAAACAAATATTCACTTCTAGCTAATTGTCCATTTCCTACAGAGCAAAATGCACTATAAGTCATAAAATGATCCTGCCACTGATGTAATAATACATTTTCTATTTCTTTCTCATCTTCCAAAATTTCAGGATAATGGGAGCTATGTCATTTTGCTAGTTTTAGACACTTAGAAAAGTTATGTGCGTCCCTTCATCTCTACAGCTGAAAGCAGCATAAACTGTTTTCTTACTTTCCAATATTAAATTTACCCCTTGAGAAGAAACTGCAATTTTCAGTSTCTCTAAAGATGAAGAAGAGGGATTGGAATAAMCTTTCCATGACTGAGAACTGAGAACCATTCCCATTTATTTAATGACATAATGCATTGATGGTTAAGCACCAAAGGAAAGTTGATAGCAAATTATTTTTTCACAAATTTAATACACCTTAAGCAACAAAAACAACAACAAAACATAAAGAARTTTATTTTAGCAATATAGTCTCAGACTTAATGTAGCTCTATATAGCTTTCAAACTCAACATTAATGTGTCAGAAAAAAAATACAAACCAAACCTCAAACTCCAGTACAAAGTAACTCATTTACTTCTTACAAAACTGTTACAATTATGATAAGGTTAGAGTCTGAAAAAAGACATACTATAGATTTTTTGCATTTTAACTGAGAGTCAACAGAGTACGAAAATTAGGAAATTAGGAATTTTACTATCTTTATATTAGATTTTCTCAAGTAAACAGTCTTGGGAAGACTGCAGAATCTTGCTAAATATGAATTCTGTTCAGGTCGAATTTCAAACCRATTTCAATTCCATATTTATATACTAAATATTTTTGGGGGGTGATCTTTTGAAATACATTAAAACTGGAAACCATTTAAATAGCAATATGACACATGCTGAATTTTATATAGAGGAACAAGAAAAAAATATATTTGAGAGAAAAGGTCCTAATACTCTAGAAAAAGTGGCAGTTTTTTCCATAATGACCTTTTTAAACATCATCKTCATATTCTTCAATTTTCCTCGTATCTCTATGTTTTTCCCCATCTCTCTGAAAGATTCCCTGAGACCTCTGCATGATCCCAGCAGCTCTGATAGTAATTCCTTACCATGCAGACACAGCGGTTCTGTGTTCCATGAAGGATGAATTAGTCAATGACACATTAATTCTGCAATACTGTAACTTATCAAAGTTACTTATAGACCCAGAATCTGATTTTAAACTATTTTTCTTCTTTTATATCATCACCCACTAGCCCACTCGGTTAAATGTAACAGTGAAGAGAATTTTCACAAAGTTATTTATGTTGGAAAAGATCATCAAGTCCAACCTTTAACCGACTTTACCACAAACAAGTTCATTGCTCCTTTCAGCCAATACAAAACAGCCAATTTGAGTTCAGTTTTTCCAAAGTGCCATCACTATCAGCTGCAGACTTTGCCTTAGTTTTTGGCATATGCATAGACCTCCAACATCTGCTTTACTGCCATGGTTCATTTGATGTCACAACAGTCATWCTATGAATATTACATTTCTCAATCTTTGAGAAAGTTACAAAGTATAATCTCATATACTTCCCTACATCAGTGAAGGRGGGCTTCAGGATTGCGCTTTTCAACAAAATTGCTGATAATACAAAGATGTTAAAATGTCAGTATGGGCTTAGACCCTGCCGAGTGCTCTTGGGTTTATTCATAAATAGGTACTTTTTCTTGTTTCTGACATTATCTTGGGTATACTCTAATTCTTCCATTTTAACACTCCTTCTTTGAATACTAAAGGCTGCAAATTATAACATCAATCTACTAGTTTCTTCATTAAAAAAATTCAGATCCTAAAAAAACCTGTCTGTTCCTGAGAGCAAGAACTAGAGAGTGGCTGAATTCCAACAACTACACCCTGTGCAAACAGCATTTTCACAGCAAGTCAACTACACTGCTCTTCATAAATCTCTTTGCAAAAAATATAATCAAATAGCAATCAAGGTTTGGAGAGTCCAAATAAATGTTTCTTACTTCCCGTTACAGTGATCACATCCCCCAAGWGAACACCAAGAAGGTATGGGACTTTAAAAATATGAATACAACAAATTAATAAATAAAAACAATTAGTACCATGTCATATCAGCTTTGTAACATTTATACATTTTTATTTAATATATTTGCAAGCTATATTTGCACAGTGCAAGACATATAACTGGTGAATATGGTTTGCAAATATATGCATTAATAATTGACTAGGAATAACTCAAAATTTTGCTGTACTGATGTTATTGTTTCCATGGTTTCTTCTGAGCTGGAGGATTCTCTTTTGTGTGTGGCATATAGATACATTCTACTGACTCTTGCAGTTTGAGCAATCCTTTGTAGTTAAACTACTGTATTACAGACATCAGCATTGATTGATCTCATGTTGACTGGTGTGATTTTGGCAACACAACTTTCATGGATTCCAAATTGGGCCCTTGCTTCTTTTTGTTGCAGATTCTATTTTCTGAATTGGAAATTGGCTTGGGGTTTGTTTTGGGTTGCTTGCTTTTTACTTTTTTTTTGTATTCTCTCATGCTACCAAGAATTTAACTTTGTTCAGTAAGTTTTCATGTGGGTTGACAAATTTACTTTGCTTGGCAAATTTAAATGACTCTGATAGAAATTAGTTCTTTGTGTTCCAGTCCTAGGACAAGTCATGACCTGATCTTTTATAAAACCCCCAGCATTCCTGCATTGTTAGGTCAGCTGTATTCTTCCTCTATCTTGCTTTTATACAGTCTTTAAAAAGGTTCAATTTATGTATGCCGTTCTAGTTTTTCAACTTACTGGAAAAAAGAAAAGGAAGAAGGAACCAAACCCAAAGCGCATACRAAATGTTTTGCTGTGCTCATAATAGACATTTCCAGAGGAGTCAAAACTCAGAGTATCACAGAATGGCTGGGGTTGAAAGAGAGCTCTGAAGGTTGCCTGGTTACACTCCCTGCTAATGCACAGTCACCTGAAGCAGGATTGCATCCAGGCAGGTTTTAGTAACTCCAGAGAAGACCCCACAGCCTTTTTCCTCATTCTCTTTGCTGCTGCTTCTCATTGTCTTCTCTGAAGGACAAGTTGGTGTGATGAACGCACTCCCTGCAGGGGTGAAGAGCACTGTGGGATTCACATTCTCTGAACCTGAGAGAAGCAGAGAAAAKMATGACCAAAACAATTCTTATCTCATTTGCTGCTCCTGTGTTGTGCCAAAGTAAAACACAATATGGAGATTGCTTCCCCAAAGTGATGGTGTTTTGTTTCCTTGGCCTATCAGGGCCAAGCATGTGTGTGTGTCGGGACTGTCAGCAGGCAGTCACAAGATTCTGGGCAGTTGAGTGCAGCTGAGTGCTTGGCAGATTCAGTTTAGATGTAATGTAATATAGTCTAATATAATATAGAATAATATAGTGTAATAAAGTAATTAATTCTGATATCAATAGAGTCAGACACATCACTTTCTCCCCATCATCAGGGTTGCTCTGCCTTTACTATAGAGCACCATGGTTCAAGCACCGTCAGCTGATGTGCCTGGACTGGAACCAGCCCTGCTGGGCTGCATCTTCTCAGGAACAAAGGAGTCCAGGCCTTGTCTCATCAGCAGCCTGAGCTGGGGCTGGACAGAACTAAAATTGCTGCAGCCACACAGCTGTGTCTGCACCAGGGGAAGGGGATGCCTTGAGTCAATCACTATACACTCTAAAAACACACGGCCCACCCAAGCCCACTGCCTTCTCCTGCAGCACTGCTGGTGGCAGAACAGCCATCTCAACCTTCCATCAGCAGGGCCACTGCTCAAGGTCCCAGCATCTGATACCTATAACAAGGTAAGTAATACATCACATTATATTGTAGACTAAAGTCCTTTACATATATCCAGCTGTAGMTTAATTATTAGAAGCGTGGTAAGTAGCAATGTTTGACTRCTGTCTAAATTGTTGTCTAAATCAATGTCTAAGCACCATCTAAACTATCATTTCAATGAATATTTAAATAATTCTCTATCAATTTAACGTCATGATTTAATTAACTTCAGCTATTCCTTTATCATAATTTTTCATTCAAGCATCAATTAATTACCATTTGATTATCATATGATCATTAATAAAAACCTTTTAGKTATTCCCCATAATTATGACTACTCCTGATACTTTATTTACAACAGTTGGACTCTTTTCTTTTTTAAACAGATGGATAATGCAGCCTTTCTTACTTTACTAGATGTCCCAGGGAAAAAAAATCTTTAGCCTTAAAATTCATACCCTGCATTACATGTATATGTGTGTGTGAATTTATAGTGCATTTTTCTCACAGACAACAAGGTCTGGTTTTCACAATTATTTTGCTTCTTCTCCTGAGGCTTAGATATGAAAGTTGCCAATAAAATATAGATTTYGATGCATATAAAAGCTTCAGGATATTAAACCACTGCAACTAGAGAGTTCCAAGACAGACAAGGTATCCACTGCAAAAAATATTCATGCAAAGTGTTCAGACAATACATATATTGTAAATCAAACAAGGGAGGCAAGAAACAGAGCTGCCCAGTCCATTCTAGGAGAAAAAACATGCCTTTGTTTTCCCATGGCATTGTTAAACACAAAGAATGCTGAATAAGTGATGAACTTAGCTTTTGTGTGATTAAGTGCACAAGCTGTATTTCTGAATTTTAACAGTCATCTGGATGATTTTCAGTAGCCTTTGTAATCAAACATTAATTCTTCCATGATGTTTTTTACATAATGTAGATTTGAAGAGCCACATCCAGCAGCTACCTATTCTAGAACCAGTGAGAGGTCTCAAATGTTGTGCTGCTTCAAATCAACATAATTTGAGGTATAAAACATCAATAAAATTATGCTTATTAAATATGACACATGAGAAATTAATTCAACATAGCCTAAAAAATACTAGACCTCTGAATCTCTTTTATTTCATGTCATTGGCATAATTGAAAGAGGCTATGTCTTCCCTATAAAATAATTATAAAYACCCTTCTCAAAAGACTATTTCTCCAAACACTAAATAAAGAGAGAAATGGAAGATAAAACCAAGCAACAGAGAAAAAAACTTTGTCAGGGAATGCTCCCTACACAAATATGCTTTAGAGATTTTTCACCTATACAAGTACACAAATACTGCATAACATTAATTCTATCAAGACTTTTACTTGCTGAGTTTTATTTTCCTCATCTAAAGTTATTCTGTGACAAAGGAAAAAGATGATAAAGCTCCCTGGTAGCTTGCAGGGAAAAACATCTCCTGAAGGGGAAGAATGGCTACATTTACATAGCTGAAGGCATGCTGGTTCCAAGGCCTGTTTTTTATGTGCAGGATTAGGACAGAGATTCTTTCACTGTCACCCTCTTACATAAATATTTCCTTCCCTGAGGCTGTATTCAATTTAGAACTGGAATAATGAAAAGTCAATAGTAGCCTGACAGAGACAGGCACACATGGATAAATTTGGCACTGTAATTATTTTCTATTTGGTGAAGCTTTGAGGAAACATTAGGAAAAGCTTTAAATTCCTATGCAGACATCATACCTACCCAAAATGGCAAGCTGAAGCAGCCTTATTCAGCAGATTCCAAGCCTTACTCAAATTTTAATGTGCTCCATTTCTCCATTGGTAAAGCAGAAATTAAAGACTCCTTTTCTCTTTCTTCTATAGACACCATTTATACACTAATGCCTTTGTAGAGCTGCATGAGGTGAGTTCCATGCCATGCTTTTTAGGGATGGCAGTGCTGTCAGCACCAGTTAACTGCTCTCCAGGCTGCAAGGCAGAATTACTCTAGGGTTTAAGTAAGCAGGCACAAACTGCAGACTGCACAGGGCTTARGCAAAAGGCAAGGATTTCCATGCTCAGTATATCCATACCCTAATTTTAGGTATACAAGGAATTTTAAGGACAGCAAAAGAGATTAAGTATTCTCTGGAGAGCCACTCCAAATTGGACTTGAGAAAAATTTAAATACTGAGAGTCAAGGCAAGGCAGAATCTAGGTGACAATGAACTTTCTAACTTTGATTGCAGCATGCATTTCCATGCATTCCTACGTCTGTAGTTTCATATGCAAAGGATGATAAAAATTGTTGTTGCTCATAAAACTGAAGTGAATAAAACTATAACTTTGGGCATCAGCACCAGAGGTCAGATTAGGAAAAAAAAATATATTTGGCCTACAAATTGAAAGTTAAAAGTCTGTGCTAGTCAGCTACTTATCCACTTAATTAATCTTTTATTGCCTTGAGATAGCTGGCACACATTGTCCAACAGCACTTCTCAGATGGAGCATGCTCTCCTGCTCCACTGTCATACAATTTGATATTACTTCTGGATCCAAGGCTCATTTCATATAATTTTATCTGTCTGAGTGTTCATAGCTCTGCAAGTACAATGAAATGCCACACATTATAAAATGCCAATGCTCCACTGATAGCACCATTTTATTCCCCTGTTTACCACAACACTAATATCTGAGCTCATTAAATTACCTAGTACTTCTCTTACAAATTGTTCCGTTGTAATCCTTTCTTTCTTGACTGGAAAAAAAACATCCTTGCAGAAGAACTTTGTGACAGTTGTACCTTCCATACAGCTCTTGCTGAAATGRTCTACTTTTCCAGCATCTGTTTTCCCCCGTCATAACACAAAACAATGTCCCACTAGCCCACTGTTGAGAAAGCAGTATCTAAAAGACTGTTGTTTCTTCTCTTTCATGTCTGACACAGTTTGCTCTGGGAACATAAACAGACTCAAAGAAATCCACAATCATAACAGAAGAGTGATTTGAAAGTGGGATTTCTATAAAGGCATCAGTCTTGTGAGTGGGCAGGCACAAGTAGCAGTTACAAAATTCTCTAACGTGCACTCAGAAATAAAATAACAAAATTAAGCCAAAACCAATTACAAGTCAATTAGTTTTTATACAATTATGTTTTGTAGAAGAATATTCGCTAGGACTGATACAAAACCACTTGGTTTGGGAAATTTATTTTTAAGAAGAAAGCCCCAGCACTCCAACTGCTTTGGCAAAGCCATCAAACAGCTTTTGGCATAGCAATTATTAATGAATTTTCTTCTTTCTAGTCTATAGGGAAGAAAAAAAATCACAAAATATACACACCTGTACAATTCAGAGAAGATTTCTCAGAAAATAGGCAGCTGACTTAACTGATAAAATCAACTTGAACTCCACATGTGCAATTTTGTCCTGACTGCACTGAAGTYGCAAAGAATTACACTTGTACAAGAAAAGGCAGGAGGACAGACCTAATCAAAAGTTTCAAAAGATGGTACCCAAAGAATCAACTAAGAACTATAAATGCCTTGAAAACCAGGAAAACTGGATATGTTTAAATGCCACCTACTCACCAGCATTTGAAAAACTACAAGCAACCCACAAGTGTCTTTTATTTAGCCAACTAAGATTAGTTACCATCCAAAATCGTTGGRTTTTTTATTTAATTCTGAACTGATTTTTTTTTTCCAAGAATATTAAACAGAAAGGGAAATGGGAAGCAAACYTAACATACACAATGAAAATAAGCAGTCTTCAGTTTTAGAAACTGCTTTAGGCAAAGTTTATGGGYGCTGAGACATGACTGTGAAATGAGATGTGATAGATCTGGAATTAGGAAAATATATACTTTTCTCTGGTCAGATGGACAGGATTCTCATGTTTCTTGGCTGGTTTTTAATGTTTTGGCAGTGAATAATAATCAAAGATATACAGAAACACTGTGACACATTTTTGCTCTCAAATTTTCTGCATCTGCAAAGGCACCGAGTTTTGGCAGCTCTCATGGTCTTTGCTCCTCTCTTCCTTGTTGTGCGCTGCAAATTTTGGTAGCAATCTTCTTATTTTTCTTCTTTTCGGTTAAAGATATGTGTCACGAGAGGCTCTCTGCTGCATAGTAAATGAAGAGAAGACAATCTTTTGGACAAATCTCTTTTTAAAGACTTTTACATAACAATAAGAACCTGGACTCACTGACTCATCTTAAATGGGTTCCTACACTAAAACAAACAGGTGTAAGAGAAGAAATCTGAAATCAGGATTAAAACTTTACAGAATTTAAAATTTGTATTACTGACAGTCAAAGAAATAGGCTGATATAAGAAACCTGCAGATGGGAATTAGGTTGAAGATCCAGTAGGATTCAAAGACAGAGTTAGAAGAGGGCATGAACAACAAATGTCAGGATTCTCCCATTTTTGTTTTTGTACTGTTGACAAACAGTTATGGAAGCAAAAGGTAAAGTTCTACATCTTACTTYAATATCATAGAATTTTTGGGGTTAGAATGGGTCTTCATAGATCACCTAATCCACACCCCCTGTCATGGGCAGGGACAACTTTACACTAGGTCACTAGATATTAACTCACATAAGTAAACATATTGAAGACCTATGTAGGTATCAGAATTGTCATGACAGTATCTTTTTTCTTTAAAAAAATCATAGATATCACATACTACTTCAAAAAAATATGAGAAAACAGAGGCTGACAAGTCAAGAACTCAGAAAACATTGTAGCTAATACCAGAATTGAGACTGATTAATGTCTTAATTTCTCCCCTTMTGGCATATGCATTATAGCAACATTATATTGTTAAAAGTTATTTTTCCCACTTGGAGGGATACTTTATATTACAATTCTAGTAACGTATTTTTAAGCATAGAAAAATGCTATGATGGGACTATTATTCCTCCCAACTTCAGAGAACATATAGGCAAGCAATGATGCTGACAGTGGAAAATTAGAAAATCCAAGCAGGTTTCAATTTAAAGCATTCAAAGAAATTCAGACTGCTTTGTAATAAGACAATGCTGGAAGCCCCAAGAGAAAAGAAAGAAGAACACATCTGTTCCTACTGACGTCAAGGAGGCCAAGGGCCAGGCTCTGCCCCGTGCACACACAGCTACCATTGCTGTCAGCTGAAGTAACTTGTAACTTAGGGTGCAGCTGAGTCCTGTGCATCTAAGTCAAAAGTTCACAGTATTGTTAAGAGGCATAAATTATTATCAATGGATTTTGCTCATGCCTAACAATATTGTACAAACTGAATCTTAGGCAGTCCCTGCCTTGAAAATGTGAGTCTAATAAATTAAGCAGCTAGCATTAGGAGGAGGATACTGAGAAACACTGGCAGAAACTGTCTGCATCCGGAGTTTGGTTCTTCTAAACTACGTACAACCAGATCATATTACTTTAAATTTACTATTGCTGAGAATTAAAAAATAATATACTGAATGCTTTTTAATTCATATTCTTTTATTAGCTGTTAAATGATCAACCAGAATTTACTTTAAAAATTATTCCCTTACAAATGGTTTGGAAATTATTGGAGAAATATAGAACTACTTTAAAGATGTTTTCTTGATAATGATTCAGTTATAAAGATGTCTATTTGAGTATTGCTGACATTGCAGTTCATTTTCGATATTCTTCATCACAGTACTTTTGAGTCACTATTTTTGTCATATATTTTACACCTCATCCAAATGAACAAAATGTGATACTTACTCAATTCACTCAACAGCTTATAAAGCCATAATGGAAAAAAAATAAAGAAAAGAAGAGTAAGAAAGTGAAACAGTGGTCATGGAAAAACAGCTTAATCTATTTGCTTTTAAAAAATATCTGCAGACACCATGCTTCCAATATCAAGATTTTTAAATACTGTCTTTTCTCAGTAGAAAGCCTATAGCAATTTTTATTTTGTGCATAATTTTATTTGTGAGACCTGAAATTAATTCAACTAAACAGATGGATCAGCTGGATATTAACTTATTAAGGGGTGTAACTAAGGATTCTTATGGTGCACTCCTACATTGTATTTCAACATGAGTAAGACTGTTTTGATATCACGGAGGAATATTACTGTACTCTACTATACTCTACTATATTCTCCATGGGAAACATAAAATAATGCTTTAATGCTTTTTATCTTAAGCTGCACTGCTGTTGACATGAGACGATTTTTTTAGTCCTTTTTTTGAATGTTTATGTAAAATTTTTGCCCACATCTGTTAAAAAAATTGGCAAAAATTCATAAGAACTGTTTATTCATTGTCTTGCTTTCATTCAAATGCAGTCTGAAGATATTCAGAAAAACCCTGATTAAAGTGTACATTAGTACTCAGTTTAATACTAAAAGGAAACAAAAAGCTTATGGCAAACTGACAAATAAGCTGGTTATAGCAGTAATAATAACTGTTTATAACAGTTGCAGTATAATCTAGTGCTCTTCAGGAAACACCACATTGGCTTGCACTGCAGAAACTCCCAAAGAATCTGAATTTTGAAAGACATGAAAATAACTTACCATAAATAATTGCCACTTAAGCAGGTCCATAAGAAGTAGGCTATTTAGGCAGAAAAAAGTGGGAGATTAGAGTTCTTTTTTTATACTCAGTACAACCAATTTTCTCTAGTTTCCAGAGTATAAACTTTAAAGAAGCCTGTGTGCAGTGGTTCTTGTCTCTTCTTATATTCTTGTACTACTGGCTGTGGTGTTGCATGCTATCACCAATTAAGCCATGTAACTGTAAATTCCTAGGTCTCTTTTTATTTCATAAATGCTGGTACTACCTGACAATCTCCCAGAATGGGGCAGCAACTCTGACTTCACAAATTTAGATGGAGCTTTACTCCTCTGACTTGAACAACTCTTGATTTTAATCTCCCTGTGAAAATAGTCACATCCATTTGTATAGATTCATTTATTCCCCTTCATTGTTTTTCTTTTGCTTCACCTTTTACTCCAGTCAGCAATTATCAGGAAAGCCAGTATTCAGTTTAAGAGAGCCTTGATTTTTCAACCCCTCCTCACTACAAAAAAGAGCTCAACTTCTTCATTTCAGGATTTCTTTACATTTTTACAATGCATCTTTTGCTGTTTATAATTTATGTTAACAATSTAATTTAATTTGAATGTTGGAAAAACCTCATCCTTGCTGTTCTAACCTGTAAGACACAACTTTCTCCTCCTACTACTTCTATAATCCTGTTTGAAGTCACTCCCTTTGCAAATAAGCAGTCTTCCTTATACAATATTCTCACTTACTAAAGAGATTTCCAGATTTTCCCCATATTCAAATATTCATAAGAGCTCTCTATTTTCCTTTTATTTTTTCCCTACAGCATACTTTTWAAAGCTGAAATGCTTAGATTTCAATCAATTTATATTGACATTCATTTTAAGCTGATTGAACCCATGATTGCTAAATCAAAATTATATCCTCYGACTAAAACAGGCTTTTTGAATGTTGCTAAATGATGAATATCTATGTTTTTTCTACTAAAATGAAATTCTATGTGTCTCACTCATTGCCCTGTTTTTGCAATCATGTATTAGTATTGAATAATACTAATTAAAAYCCTTGGGCCAAGAGCATTTTGCTTCTCTTGACTCTGGAATTTACTGCTAYCAAAGAAATAATAAAAATTAAATACTAATAATTCCCGTTTTTGCACAGATCTAGCATTTTCTAGTATGCTAATAATTTAGTGAATTGTGTTATCAGTTGCTGAACCATATAGTCCAATAGAAGAGAGGCTGCCATAGCAACGTTTTCCTAGGCCTAGTCAGTAGCAAGTCTGAACACATATTCCTAACAGGCATACACACACAGAAAGTATGTACACACAAATATATATATAAAAATAAGCACAAGGCCAATCACACAGATCAACATAGACAGAAACACTCACTCAAACACAGATGGCATRAACGGTGAAATCCTGCCCTCCTCCCTGGCATGAGTCCCTGTAACCTGAGGTGTGACTGCTGCTGCTGGCACTTACACCCATGCAGAGGCACACATAGCACAGGGAGACCTCTCACACAGTAACGATTAGAAACACAGTCTAGGAGAGATTGCACTGATCTGTGCAGGGCATAGCCAGACAAGCAGTCTGACCAATTTGTTTACACCAGACCAGCCCTATTTACCTCCTCATCCCACTACTTTCTCACACGTGTTCATTCCCATATCACCTTGATCCCTTCCTTTCCCTGTCTTTGGTTCTCGCCCTAAACATCTCATAAATCTTAATCCCAAAAGGTTCCATTATCCATGCCACAATGTGTCGCATAACCCTAGGCAGTAACACCCACACAGAAATTTTTGGTTGAGTGCTGGGTGTGTCCCCCAACCTTCATGGGAACTGAGGCTTCCCCGGGAGGGGCTGGGAATGGGCTCCCTTTGCCTGACCTGGGTCCCCCACCTGCCCAAGTGCCCCTAAACTCCTCTGTGCATGCGGAGATGAGCCTTCAATCACCTCACCTAACACACTGTCAGCTGAGATTAAGTAACACTGCTGAGATGCTGCCGGCGCTGCACATTCAGGTCTGCAATGCCAATCAACAGAAGAGGTTCAAGGCAGGGAGTAAACAGGAGCAGCCCAAAATAGAGCAACTGTAGAACTGCACAGGTGAAAAGCCATACCATAACTACCATAAAAATAAACACAATGAATTTCCAAAAGGGAACTGAGGTTCAGAATTTTTATATTTTATCTGAGAGACAAGRACTTTACCTTAATGAGATTTCTCTTTGCTGTTCTTCTCTACCACTACAGACAATCTTCCTACCTATACCCAGGCCACTGAGGCAGCTCTTCATGTTTCAGACCTTACCGCACTGGAGATTGTCAACATTTCCAGCRCGAGTCTACTCCAAAATCTTGCTTTGGTTTGACCACTGGGTCAACTGAGCAGGTGCAGAACCTGGGAAACTCCTGTGTTTGTTTTTCCTGGGAGCTCATCCAGCACAGCTTCTCTCGACCAGACACAACCCTGCCTTGCTCGTAAGATATGAAGAGCTCTCAGACTGTYAGATTTGGCACACACCGGTGACATGCATTTGGTGACATCCACATTAGACGGCCTGGTGTCATTTATGTACCAACATAGCTGTGCTTCTTGTGTACATGGGATGGCTCATGGGATTGTAAACTGTGATAGGAATCCGGCCTTCTTCACAAGCCTGTCCGTCACTCARTATGCATATAGCACTCTGTAAGTAACAAAAATAGACATGCTGCCTACTGCTGGGTCTCAGAAATATCAGGATGCCCTTGGTAAGGGGGAACTTTGCCCAGGTGACCTTGAGCACAGCACAGCGTCTGTTCCCTGCTCCCCCTTCCAGGCGTAGAGCAGGAGCCACTGCCAGAGSAGCTCTCCTGCATCCCAGGGAGCGCTGCGTTTTTTAGGGCACGAGTCAGGAGCTTGGGCGTCCTGAGGCCGGGAGGTGAGAGTGGGAACATGGAGCCCACCCACGAGCCCGAGGGATTACAGGGAATTTTCCTTCAAATGGCGAGACTCAGACACATAGAGAGCTCTGCTCGGGGACGCTCTCCCTTGGCTCCGGCCTTGCAGCGGGCCGGGAGCTGCCCCCCCGCGTTCCCCGCCGCTCAGCGCGGTACGGCCGGGAGGTGCCAAGCCTGGGGCCGGAGGGAGGCGCGCAGCCCCACAGACCGGGCGGTGCCGGCACCGCGACCGGAGCGGGGCGCGCAGCCCCACAGACCGGGCGCTGCCGAGCCTGGGGCCGGATCGAGGCGCGCAGCCCTACACGCCGGGCGGGAGCGCTGCCCGCTGCCCGCTGCGCTGCCCGCTGCCGCGGAGGGGAGTCCCGGGAGGGAACGGCGGGCGCGGGGCGGAGCGGCCCATCCCGCCGCGTGCCTGGGGAGGGTCCTCCGGACCGCCACCGCACCCGGGAGACGGTACCGCCCCTCGCAGGCTCCCGGGCAGTCGGGCACGGGTGTTCCCGCGGGAGCGGCGGCCCCTCCGAGGCGAGTGGAGCGCCAGCGCCCCGCGGGGCTCGGACCGGCGGGCGGCGGGGCCGGCTCCCCCTCCGCGGCGGGAGCGGAGTGCGGCGGCCCGCGGAGGGGGCGGGGAGGATGACTTCATGCCGCCGGAGCGCCGTGAATTTAGGAGCAGCAGCTGCCGCCGCCGGCGGCGGGATGTGGGGGTAAAGTGACAGCGGGAGCTGCCGCTGGCTGAGGGAGGAACAGCGCCGGGCACCCGCCGAGCCCGGGGGCTCCGGGCCGCCACCAGCAGCCGCTGCGGGAGAGAAGGAGGGAGGGAGGAAGATGCGCTGAGCCGGTCGCTGAAAGGTGAGCGGGAGCTGCCGGGTGCGGGGGCGAGCGCTGCGGCGCTGCCCGGCCGGGGGAGCGCGGCGTTGCCACTGCGAGCCCCCGCTCCGGCTCTGCCGGCCGTCCTGGGGCGGTGCTGGGGCTCGTAGCGTTCTTCTCTTTCCCTCTCCTTTATTCTGCCGCGGTTCCCTCCAAAAGCGGCAAGGCTGCGCTCTCTGAAGCGCCACAGTGGTGCGTTTTATCTTCCATGGCCAGGATGTGCGGTGGCTCGGTGCCAGCCCCCGCTCGGGCTGCTCTCCGTGCCCGTGTCGGGGCACCCTGTCAGTGGCGTGGCCCAGGACGGGGGCGGGAGCGGCAGGGCTGCGACAGGTGCGGGACTGCGCCCCGCGCTGCCCCGGCGTTCCTCAAGTGACGGGGAAGACATCTTAGGGCAGAAGGGCTTCAGAGGAGCTGAAGCAAAAAGATGTCATTTCATGCACATTCCTGGATTTGGAAGTCGCTTCACAGGAAACTAAAGAGTGTAGAAGTTGGGGAACCRGCCCTTACACCAAAATGGTTTCTGTCGTCTTTTTCCAAGACTTGCGTGGTTTTTTCCCTTTATTCATTTTTATCTAGCCGAAGGTTCCCGACAAACAAAATAGCRGCAAAATTCAAATGCATTTGTTTGTTAAAGGAAGAATTAGTCAATTGCTGTTTTATCATATCACCTGTAGAAGCAGAAAAAAGAACGTATGCGTATTGTGGCTTGGCTGTTAACACTGCACATTGTGGTGCATACATGGGTCTTAACATCAAATGAATCTTATTTTGGAATTGAGAAGGTAAAAAAATTTGCCTGACCTATTTCTGTGCCTGATACACTGGTGGTTTTTGTTGGGTTGTTTTGGTTTGGGTTTTTTTGATTGGTTTGTTTTTATTTTTGTTGATTGGTTTGTTTTTATTTTTGTTTGTTCTGCTTTAAAAAAGCAAACTTGCCCTAAAGCAGGTATAGCAGTACAGGAGGTTGTCATGCAGAGACAGCTCATTAGAATAGGCAGCATCTGCGTATGCAACAGTTAATGGCTCTGTGTGGTTTGGAAATGGAAGAAATTACTGTGTCTCTGGGAAGTAAAGAATTGGGAATTAATCTGTTCTTAATGAAAAAGGAAGCAGGATACTGGAAGCTGAAGGTTATTTTATTCAATGTCTATTTACCTGTATGTTCATCTTCGAGGACCCACAGAAGCTCAGACAGTTATGGTTGTGGTTGTGGTTGAAGCCTCTGGTCATGGTACTAGAGTGACACAAGTAATCATTAGRGAGGTAACAGGGAGGTTCTTTATTTGTTGTCATTGTTTCTGGGAAGATATTTAAATGCAGTCTGTACTGTTGCTGGGTATGCAGAAGGCAAATGACAGCTACAGAGACAGAAAATGTGTATAAAAAACCAATTGAGCTTTCACAAGGCTGAAACAAAGAGCAAGTGATGAACTGCAGAGTCAGAAATCAGTCCAACAGACAAATCTTTTCTCCAAAGCATGGTCATTACCTATGATCCTGTAGAGGCTTGTTACTTTAAGTAAGTCGTGGCACATGCAAAATATGTATTTCAAACTAGAAAAAAAAACAACAAAGTTTTGTCAAACCTGTGTCTTTCATCAACCGTACATTTATTCCTGTAAAAACTTTGAAGCATTGGTTAGGACATTTCTGTTGGTTTTTCCTTTCTAGAATTTAGCATGGCTAACGGTTTCAGAGCTGCTGCGTTTTTGTCTGGTTGCATTTAGTTGGAAAAAGAAACCATGTAGCTGAGTTCAGATGCTTCACATATTAGCCCATCCAGTCTATATAAAGTCAGTTTCTTCACCGGGATGAAGAATCAAATAATGGCCTCCCAGGCGGTTGTTACAAGCTCGGTGTAGTATGACTACTCTTTAATGTTGGCACAATGTTATCACAGCAAATTTACCTCTTCATGCTTTCTGGCAAACCTAATTTCTCAAGACTCTTTATTCTCAAAAAATTAACTTTATTTTTAAACAATATGGTAGCAGAGATGAAGCAGTGGTTTATCAAGAACCCCGCTGCAAACTTGAATTGCTTTTGTTTTTATCTTGTGTGCTCTAAAGGCAGGTGGTATAATGCGCACGTGTCCATGGAAGAAAAAGTATATCTAATTATCAATATGAGTCTAGTTCAGTGGTGTAACTGGTGTAAATCCACTGCCTACAGATTTCTTTCCCGAAGTCGTCTTGCTCCTTCTGTTACTGTAACTTTCCATACTTCTGCCAGCCGAAAGAGAGCATCTTTATTGTGGTTGATCTGGGGCAGCAGCACCACTGACTGGAAGAACAGCCTAGTTGGCCAGCTGGTTGGTGCCCGACAGACTCGGTAGCAGCTGAGATTTAGTTGTCTTTGCTCAGAGGTTCTGCTATTTTGGAATACTTCATCTGGGTTTGTTCTTCAGATATGTAAGAGCTTAATTATCTTTGAGGTTTCTAGGCTGCTGTCAGCCTTTGAACCAGCAGGTTCATTTACCCAATTTTATTAGTGGGGACCAGATGGGTATGTTTGCAAAAGGCTAGTTTCCTTAGTAGAACAAACTGGAAAACCCAGTGACCTTGAATGCACTTGAAGTTGCAGAGGTTTGATTTCACTTCTGGTCCTTTCCAAGGGCTGAGATGAAACACTTCAGCTGAATATATTTTCTATTATTATGAGAATTTTAAAAATGATGCTATCAAGTGCTGTTTGAACTAACTGAAATAACCATGTCTCAGAGCAAGCAGGTCATTTTTTTACTTATGTTGTTACTAGGCTTTCAGTTGGATTATTTTTTGCCATTTAAGAATTCTATTTAAAAAGGCTTGAGCAGGGTGAAAGGGGACAGATATTACACAATGAACTTAAAACTTTAGCATGTGCAAACAATTGAGTATTTCAACATACCATTTTTATTTTGAAGAAGAAATGCATTCACACTTTCAAAATGCATGTCCTTCATGTGCCATAGCTCATGTTTTTGGGAGAGAAAAAATTGATTTCTGAAAATAAATGCTAGGCACAAACTGAAACTTTGTCTSCTACTATGCAGATGGATTCCATGTTGGACTGTCAATAGAGGATCTTAATGTGAGTGCCAACTAAACTGCAAAGGTAGCAATCATTAAAGAGAACTGAGAGTTTTATCCATTTATAGTATATTAGTGGTGGCAACAAACCAGGTATTGAAAATCTTATTTTGAATTTGACACATTCAAGTAAGTCAGCGCTTCACAACCTGGGTGATGAGCCCCTGAGTTTAATATGAAATATGGAGATAGAAATGCAGAGTTCATGTATGCTTCTTGCAAAAGAAAGCTGGTGGAAGCTTTTCCGTTGAAGGGAACTGCATGTAAACAGCAGCAAAAGCATGGATCTATTTATATGTATTGGTTCATGATGTGTCATTAAAGAGAGACTAGCTTTGAGAGACTGTTAATAATGTCTACTCTTAGAAAATTACTTTATTAAGACAACATTATAAAAGAAACGATCTGATTGTACAAGAACTGTATGTTTCTAGTATATATCCTGATAATCATATTGGAGGAGAAAGTACACAAAATGGACTCATATAGGACAGTTGGTACAAATCTCCCAGCCAAATGCAGATCAAAAAACTTCTTTTATTTTTCTTTTTATTCTTATGGTAGAACCAGTAAGATATGAATAGTGGGTTTTGTCTTCCCTAAAATACTGAAGACACGCTGCATTTCTGAGCTGGTCATATTTCTGTGATTGTAAAGTGATTCCAGGGTATCTCTGCTCYTCTTCCCTGGTTGAACTAAGTATAAAACATGAATTATGAGAAAGAGCTGCAATAGAAGAATTTCCATGTCAGCTGGGGTGTAGTTCTCTCTAGCAGAATTTGGTTTGTTTTCTAACCTTTATTAAAATGAATTTAAAAGATTGACTGCACTGCTGTTCTTTGGCTTTACAGGACTCATGAAGAATTTAACCTGCCTTTATGGCAACTGCCTGGTCTCTGCACAGTTCTGTATCCCTTTCTGCACTCGTGTCCCAATGGTTCATCAGATGTTAGAGGCAAATAGGTCTAATGCCAACATACAGTCTTAGTTTCTCTTAATCTGACTACTTCTTTTTGTCACATTTTTGTTCTAGCAACTATTCCAAAAGATTCAAAGGTATATTGAAGTTATTTTGGCAGCTGTTAGCTAGTCTGTGAAATGTGCTGCAGCTTTAATGAGATCATATAGATCTTAATATATCCATATAATTATATATATTATATAATATATATATTTGCTAACTATTCACTCATTTGCCTTCTACCTCCTACAGTATTTCCACTTACACATATGGTGAGCACATAACTTTGGTGAAACGATCTCACCACCTGTTGTTTTAAAATAGCACAAATGCTTATTAATGGTCCTTCCATGATGCTGTTTATAGTACATGTGAAACCTCACTTAAAATACTGTGGATCATGTTGGTAAAGGATATTATTACTTCAGCAGCAGCCTTAAATTGATTCCTGTTCAGCATCTTGACTTAACTTGTCGGTCATTAGTAAGTAGGAGTGAGATAAACTCCACAGAAGAGTCAAAATTGTGATGCTCATCAAGTGAGCTGTCATTGAATCCTTCACAAGGTGTTCTGTGGAAATGCCTGCTGCCTATTAGACAGCTAGTCAACCCCAAGAGCTACAAAAATCATGAGCACACGGATTATATACACTTGTAAGTCTTGTGCTCAGCTGAAGTGAATTCCTTGAGGACAAGCTCAACAGGACTGTCACACTTCAAAGCAAGAGAAAGGAAGTAATTGCAAAACTTTAACCTTGACCAACTGTTGCCTAATATGTATRTCTTTTTGCCATAGAAAAGTAATTTCTAAACTCACTAAATTAAATTTAGGTACATAAATGTTCCATCAATTCCTGTGTTCTTTGTTCAATCTCATGAGTCACTTGGGTTCTCAGTTTTAATTTCAAACAATTTCTAGAGTTCTGCTTGATGTTTCTGATCTGCAGCTCTCTACATTTGTGTTGGATTTTTTTTTCTAACACATTCAAAGTGGAAGGKAAAAATGTATTTCTCCTTTGAAAAYGTCTATCTGCAGGTATGCCAAGAAAAGTTCTTGATGTTAAGGGTCAGTTTGCTGAGGTGTAAATGTGAAAGTCCTGTCAGGCCAAACAGACTGAGCTACTTTCAACCTTTCCAAGGTGCCCACTTGAGGCACAGGAAGTTCTCGATATCTGTATGGTGCTAGTGAATTCCAAGACAACAGTATTATACACTGAAAAAAATATATAACAAAAAAAAGGAACAAAAGAATGTTTCATTCAAGTTTAGCAAAAACTCCTCATAACTAGTAGTATGAGTAGCTCTGGATTTTTTGTGATTTTTTTTTAATGAAATATGAAATATTTTTTCCTGTGGTACATGACAGATGGCATTGATTGTTTGAGTTTAGTGTTGCTACTAAATTAAAGAAATAGTTGCTCACGCTAGAACATTGACTGTCAGATGCCAGTTCCAATTCTATAGGATGGGCAAAAACCTCTTCTTGTTCAAGAATAAAAACTCTGTGGTGTATTACAATGTAGCTTGTAAGAATGTAAGTCTGTTGTTAAAATAAGATGGCTGGCAAGATTCCAGTAAAGAATTCTTAGAGAAGTATGACTAAATTAGGTGGAGTAATCATCTTTTGATACAGTCTCCCAGTGTTTGTTGCTCAGCATTGATTAGGAGTTCCCTGGGCACAAAGCAATGTTTGCGCTATTAGGTTTAATTGCAGGAGACATCGTGTCCTTGCTGCATGTGTTTGCTGGGTCTGATTTCTGTTCTCAGGCTCCACAGTATCCTTTGGCATGATTCAGAGCATGTGGAGTGTAAGGAAGAAAGTCTCTTTG
Organism: Cardinalis cardinalis; assembly: GCA_014549065.1. Taxonomy (NCBI): domain Eukaryota; kingdom Metazoa; phylum Chordata; class Aves; order Passeriformes; family Cardinalidae; genus Cardinalis; species Cardinalis cardinalis. The sequence continues at coordinate 16,989,499 of JACDOX010000001.1, forward strand.
TTTTCTCTCAAAATTTGTTGCCTAGTGGTTTAATTGGGCGCCTTTTTAATTGACATGATGTGAGTAATGTTAAACAATTKCTTCCTTTTCAGTTTCTTACAAGTCAAGATTTTGTGTCACATTCTTTTTCCTCTAAAACAGAGTTGTCTTACTGTATGCACTCCTTCTGTACATATGGACTCTATTTCATATTTGATTTATTCTTTGATACTATTTTTATACCTTCTGAAAATTTATTTCTGATGTGCAGGATTTAGAAACTCTATTCAATAGGGCAATAATTTCATATTTATGTCCCTTTTCTTTCCCATTTTTTTCACTATGCGTATTTTTTTCCAGTTACTCATTATGTTTCAATTGGGCTGATTACTTGTGTCCCTATGAGATTCCTTTTCATTGTAGGATTGATACAACAATATGTTTGCATGACATTAAGGTACTGGGGCCATTAGCAGGAGACATAAAAGTTGATAGCTGGACATCAAAAATGCATTTTAAATGTAGGAAAGACCAAAGTGTAGTGTGTAGCCTTACAGAGAAATTCAGTCATAAACCTTTCCTTTGTTTTGTGTTATTCTTATTTTAAAATAGTTGGATGGTGGCAGTTTTACTGGATTGGGCTTATGTTTTTCAGCTCAGGCATGGGAAACAGAAAAAAAGTGAATAGGATTTGTTAATGCATATAAGAACTGGAGCATGTGAAAATAATTCAGACTCTAAAAGGCAGGCATAATGTGAAACACTTTATATAAAAAACTCCAAAAACAAACCACACAAAACCAAAAATAGACTGCTGCATTTTAAGTAACTGTTATTTGTAAGGTCTCGTGGAGTCAAAGCGTGATAAGAGATGTGAATGGAGTCTGCATAAATATAGAAGCTGTATGACTTGAGAAAGAGACATAACTTATCAAAATGATTACAGCATGCCTGTAAAGCCTAAGGGAACTACAGCTTTTTATCAGTGAAATAAGCCAATTTTATCATATACTTGTTTATATACAAGTTAATAATGTTTACAAACACCAAAGCCTTTTCCAAGCAAAGTATTTGGCCTGAATAGGGAATTCTCTTAAGCTATTCTGAATAGCTTTAGGCTTTATGGAACACTTCCCCCCCMCCTTTTTCTATGTGTTTATTTTCCTGCAGGGACTACAGGTGCTGATTTATTGAATGACAGCTATAATATGATATGATAGTGAGAATTGTATTGATGCTACTGTCATTCACTCTAAGTGACAACAGGCAAAAATAATGCCACCACTGCTACGTGTCCTTTTAAAGAAGAATTTTTCTGTCTATACCTAATGTGGTACTACTTGACTGGGCCTGATTGGGGCAATGGCAATATTCTCTTCAGTTTTACAAAAGCAAAATTCTGCTACATGGTGAAAAACAGGTGCAAAACCTTCAGTCATCCCCAACTCGTGCACAAAGCATCTCCAGAACAGATAAGGTTTGAATGGATATTTATAGAAGATGAACATGATAGCCTGCACCCAGAGGAACACAGATACTGTATAAGAAATTTAAGCATGTGATATCACTTCCTTGCTGATACTTTAGCATTCATTACATGTTCATGTAACAGTAGGCTTTTAATATTAGTTAATAATGGGGAATGACTTCATTAGCATTTAAGGAAGGAATTGAAAGTGTTTTGCATAGTAAAATTCATTAGCTAATTGTCACTCTAGAAGATACTTTTCAGCTGTACACTCTGCACACTTAGGGAATTGCTGTATACAGACCAAAGAGCAAGAAGAAACACACTTTTGTGATCCTCTTTTTCTCAGATACTGGAGAAATGTATTATTTATATGGCCCTTTTAATCATGGAAGATCTCAAAATGCTTTTCAGCACTTCCATTTTCATTGACAATATTTGGAAATAAGGGATGAAAGCTGTTATTTAAACATTTTTTTCCCAGTTGTATAGCCAATAAGGCTGCAGATCAGGGAGTTACTTATGCAAGTGTCCAGAAAAAGGTACTGATTTCTGATGACTGCTGCAGCACGCTGACCCGTACTGTTTCCTTCCAGGCAGAAAATTCTCTTTCCTTTCACTTGTGTGCCTCACAGAAGCAATTTTTGAAGACCATTCATCCGTTACAGACTACTGCTCTGCTTGTTAAGCAGTGTTTCTAATGGGATGACACACTATGCAAATATATTTTGTGTAAGTTTTCGAGGTCTTCCAAATTGACTCTTGGCATTTCTGTTCCTCCATCTCCCTCTAGCTTTCTTGATTTGGCTATGTTAGGGACTGGTACTCATTTTGCAAGTGTATTTTTCTACTGATTTTTTTTGTGTAAAATGTTTGAGTTTAAAGTTCTATCCCTCTTGGTAGCATCATATTTCTTAACTACTGTCTTGAACATTTATTTGGAGACTAACAGTTTGCACACCTTAAATAAATGCATATGATTTCTAAAGTCAGCTACAAGGCTGAATAGAAGGAAAACTTTACCAGTATTCTGAGGTCAATGTCCAAATAAATGCTCATATTCCTGTGGTGGTTTGTTGCTTTAATTTCCTACAGCAGTGGGAGAATCCCGACTGTGTAATCTGAGTGTTGTGTATTTTTTGAGCCCAAGGCAGCACCTGAGCACTTCATTTTGGTGTCCAAGCATGTTTCTGGCAAGTGAACTCTTTTGCAGCTCCTCTTGAGAGGAGCAGTTGCCTGTGTCTCTGTGCTTGGTAATGATTCATTACACTCTCAGGGCTGCTCTTCAGTGTCATCTTTCATAATTCTATTCTTGTATGAATTTTGGTGGCAAGTATGGAGTTTCTGAGTTTGGGTGGGGTTTTTTTGTTTGTTTTTTTTTTGTATGGCATGGCTATCAGCAGGATCAGAGTGGCAGTCTTTGTTCTGAGATAAACAATGTCTCTGAATTCTGCTGAGGACTAGGACAGTTTCATGACTGTTAAACTGTTGTCAAGGTTTTTTGTGCATTTTTGACTTAGGTCAGCTTGTTCTTCTGAACAAGGCAACACTTGTTCTTGGAATCGTTGTGGGTTAGATGCCATTTCCCAGTAGGTGATTTGAATGTTGTTTAGAAAATAAATTCTCCTTTTAGAAGCCTCTTAGTTTACCTGTCTCTCCTTTGATGTGGCTGCTGTTGAAGCAGGCCAGCTTTTTAGCTAATTTGTCTGGTTTTTCTCTGTTCAAATTGCTGAAAACAGGGGAAGCTTTCTATGCATCCTGCATCCTGTGATGCCTGTCTTTCAGCTAATGTTGTTTCTGTGACATTCTTCTTGAACACGTAATCATATCTGCCATTTGTTCTGTTGAAGAAATTTTACCTTCCCATCCCCCTTTCTGAAATATTCCTGCTCTGCTCATGGAGCAGTAATTTCAGTAAAGCGTTCTACTTTATCTCTATTTTTGAGCATATTTGAAAGCCTTGTTCAGGAAAGCAGAAATATTTTGGAGTATCATGATTTTCATAGTAACAGGTGCAGATACTTTCATTAGATTTACTTTCTACATGTGGGGTTTTTTGTGAGTGATGTGAAAATCTAAGATGTCATAATTTAGCACCTTAAGTTTCTGGATTATCCCTATATAATTACATTAATTTATAATGTAACTAACATTCTAATGTAACTAACAACTAATTTATAATGTAACTAACTTTCTGATAACCATAGCCAAAATACTAGACTTTTGTCACCAACCCTCCTCTGTTCTAAGAGATCCTTTTGTAAGTAAGGACATAGATGTGGACAAGTTGGAAAATTGTTAATAGGAGTTAAATGTCAGCAGAAGAATGGGAGGGTGGATCTAGTGCATACACTTCTAGATAAGTCAAAACCATAAGATCTAAAAACGTAATTGTGTGCACATGGTAACATTGATGTATCAGTTGTTTGTCCAGTGGCTGACTTTTTCTCTCTTCTTCCAAATGAAGTGTCATCTCTGTGGAACAATTGTGAGCCCAATGTGAGTGAAGCAGTAGTTCCTTTTATGAAGATTCGTAATAGCAAAATTTGAGTAACCCAAAGTAAAGGTAGCCATGATCTCTGCTCTGAACTTTTCCTCCCCTTTTTTCCTTTTCTGCTTGTATGTGTATTTGAGTATTAGCTAGGTGTTTTTTATCTTACAGTTTGGGCATAAACAGCTCTTGTAAGCTAAGGAACAAAGGCTAGTGTTGGGTTTTCTTTCATGTTTCTACTATTCTCTCTAACTAGCCAGCTCACTGAAAGGCAAAATCTTATATTTGGCTTGAAGGCTGTTTATATCGAACTCAGCTGATGTATCACTAAAGGGAAAAGTATTCAGAGAAGCGTGAAAAGATTCAGTAGGATTAAATAGCAAAGCATAAGGGTTTATTCCATGCAGGGGCAGCCTTTGAAAGCTAAAAGCAAGCTAAAGAAAGAGGCATTAATTGTGGGAAGTTAATGTAAAATGGGAATCAGGGAAGATGATTTTTCAAATCCTTTCAGCTACTGAAAGCGTGGAATCAGGGTCTTAGGTTTACAAGTGATCAAGTATAGAGATAGAAAATAACCTATTAGGGATAAAGTAAATTTTTTGAAGTGGCTGTTACATACCTGCTCACAATCAGCTGAGTGAAAAAGAGTCTCTTCTGTCCTACCCTTGAGGATGGTTTTAGACACATTTGACCAGAACTGTTGGTTATTTGAGGTGGCATGAATGACATCTGAGGGTGAGCCAGTGTTGAAGTCAGTATCCATGTGGTTCTATAAATAAAGAAGGTTGCATGCAAGGCCTTGATGAATGTTGGCTTGTCTGAAAGGGCTAACTCTCACCAGTTTAATTCAAGTTTTATTCCTTCAAATGCTTGATTGTTCAAAACCTAGCCAAAGCAGAACACCTGCTACTTTCTTTTTGTATTTCTCCTTCCCTATTTACTGATTGCTTCCAGAGCTTCGTGTCAAACTTGATGAAAACATAATTCTTGCTTTTGTAGTTATTTGCTTGATTTCACTTGGGAAATCTGCACACAACTATATCTGACAATAACCAGTTACTCCTGAAGGATCTTTTATTGTCCTCTGAAAATCCTTTTGTCTCTGAGCACCAGAGGAATAAACAAAGACTGGAATAAGCTCTAAAGTGCAAACTGAGTGCCTCACCATGTGCACCTGGGTAATGSCCAGCACACTTACTTGGACTGTGCACATGTGTATGTCCTTTCCATGGAAACYGGAATCAGGGTGCAGAGAATGGGAATGCCTAGGTCTCATCCTGACATTTAATCATGACAAGTCTGCAAAGTAATTGTGAAACATGCAACTTTGTTGTTTGGTCTTACTGACTGTCATATTTTACTGTTTTTTCTACAGGCAGACTTCTTTTTTCTTTGCAATTTCTTATAATTTTTTAAATTAAAAAAACAGTCTGCTACTTGCACTAATACCTCAAACCTTTAATTTGCTGGAGCAGATCCAGTAGGATCTATCAGAAAGTGTGGTTTAGCCCTAGTTTTCTGGTGAAAATACCTGTTTTGGCAAGTAGTTTCTCTTTCCACAATTGCTTTGAAGAGGATGTACTTGATGCTTTCTCATCTATCTGAAGCTGAATAAAAAGTATATATTTACAGTTACAAGACTTACCTCAGCATGCACACTTTCTGCCAGGTGTTTTTAGGGAGCTAAAGTGTCTTTCTGAAAAGACACTTTTTTCACCTAACAACTGAAATAATTTTGACTCCTTCCTCAAGCTTCCTGGGAGAAGACATAGGCAAGAGAGTTTTTATATTCAAAGGAGATTTTTCTACAAGCCTTTTACGACATCCATTTATTTCTATGGAACTTTTTTGGTATTCTTCTCATCTTCAGATGGCATCTGTGACCAATTTCCTAGTCTTTTTCTCCTACTATGTGTATATAAGCTACCAAAAAGAGTAGAATTTATTTGTCCCACACTGTTGGATAAACTTGCTTAAAAAGCCCAACAGTGTCACTCAAGTTCCAGTTGTACTGTTCACCGTTCCTTCTTCCATGCTTATGTACTCTTCACTTAAATTTTTTTGGAATAGCAAGGAAATTACAGAAGTAAAAAGAAAGCTAATYTAAGATCTTCTTCTACAAAAAAAGGTGAATATAATGACTTATTTACCAAGGTCTGTTGATCTGATAAATCCCAGGCAAAACAGCAGAAAAAGCAAAGGTGTAAGTGTAAAGTATATTGAGAGACAGGATTATAATTAATGCAAATCACTTACGGTTAATGGAAAAAAAAGATCCTGTCAAAGAGACCCTGACATGCTGGCTTTGTATATTTTGGAGATTACAAGAAATACACTATTGAGCCTATATTACTCAATGAAAACAGAAATTGRTGTTATTTCCCCTAGGCCMGGCAAACACAGTGGTAGTTTCAGCMCTGTTCAGCATTCAGATGTGTTCAGTTCATACCTGTGAATTACCCACTGCAGCTTTTTTTGTACCTGTCCCATATGCTATGTGTGATAACTTCCCAAAAAGTACTTACTTCATAGTGCTGTTTAGATCAGCCCTGGCACAGAGTGTAAGCAGCTCCTTCTGTGTCCGCTGTGAAAAGGTTCCTAAAAGATGGAGTGAGAGTCTTGCCTCCTCAGAAAATACCAATGACTATCTATTTGAAGGCAAAYGCCTGTTTTTCCCTTCTTTGCTCTGTCTCTGCAATGGTTTGCAATATTTGTGAGTGTTTCCTTACTTTGCTGTCTCTTCCCTGACTACCACCCCCTCCCTCACCTGCCCTGCCAGGAAATAAAGCAAGAGGAAAGTTTTTCCTACAGCAGAGAGTAGAAACAGAATTCAGAAGCGCTCAAAAGAGCTGTGAATATCTGGAGAGCTGCATGATGTCACATACAGCTTCTKTTTTGTACCAGTTGGAAAGAATTGTTTTCCTACTGATAACTTACCTTGACACAAATAATTCTTTTGAAATAAAACTCTGAAACCAAAGAAWTGCATACCAAGTTTACTTGTTCAAAAGTGTTGTTACTCAGAATATATAAGTATAGCAAATTTCTCAACAGTATCTTAAAAATACCTCTCCCTAAGGCTCACTAAGAATGTTTGTTAGGAGAATTCAAAGGCAGCACAAAGCAGATTAAAGAGTTCTCCCAGACCATCTAAAAGACCYGCAGGACTAGTGCAATTTTGTCTGTTTACATGTAATGCACCTGTGATCCTGTTCATTGCAAACTTATATATTAAATCCACTAAAATGGTCCCTTTCTTGCTGTAAAATTGTTAAACTGTTGAAACACTGAAACTGGACATCTCCATTTCTTTCCACATGACTCATCACTTTTTTTGCCTCAATAAATGTTTTGCACCTCATTAATTTCTTGTCATTATTTTGTGTGTCTTGGTTCTTTCTACTTTGTTTGTGCTGGACAATAAGAACTTTGTTTTATTTGTCTTTTTGCATTTTAAACTTCRGTACAGGCTGTTCTCCATTACAGCTCCTTGTTCCATCTACAGCAGGATAAGATTGTTCCAGACTTCAGCGTGTTGCCTAAAAATCAAGGGAGTGGTTTGATGTCCCACTATCTTTGCTACTCCTCTTGTAGGAGATGTAATGAARTCCTGACTGCTGTGAAAACAGAAGACTGCCAGCTCTGCCTTATGCATGTTTTCTAGTAGCATGAAGAGAACCTCTTGTGTCTGTTGCAGTCAGAGCATGCTGAGTGGGTCTTTCAAATCAGTTATTGAAATTGGCATATGAAACATAAGATGAAGAAATGCAAAGAAAAAGCTCACCAATTATGACAAAAAAGATGTTTCAAGGAGTCTCTGAGAAGCAGCTTAAAAAAAACAAACCAAAARAAACCACTAAAAAATACCCGAACACCAAACAAAAAGTCCCCAAGCCCTCCCAATTTAGAAAATATGTMTTTTGCAATGCTGTGTCCAGAAGACCATATGAGAGTTGCTTTTGCTGAATCCTTTGTTTTCAGCCTCTAGCAGTTCGAGATCACTCTTGTGTTTRTATCCCTCCCCCTTCTTGTTGTTTTCTCTCTAAGAACAAATATGGAGGTCATCTCTGGGCTCAATCCATCTGTCTGAGTGATTRTTTTGTACTATTAGATACTGCTTTTTCTCCTAGCTGCCTTCACAAATTCCTAGTTGGAAAACAAAGGCTTTGGAAGTTCATAATTGCAATGTACTGATGAGGAAACCTCTCTACAAAACTGCATAATTGGGTCATTTTTTCCAGATGCTGTTAACAGATACAATTTCATACCAATTTTTTTTTTATTTTACTACTTCAAAAATCTTTTAAAAAGAAAATCTTATTTCAGTGTCTGCCCAGTGTGTTCTAAAGGCTCACTTTGTGGACCAGTTTATAAAGGAGATTGTTKTTCTGCCTCTTGTACTATGCTGCTGAGCTTGTAGGTATAGTATATAGGTAAGACTTTATTAGATAGAATAGTATATGTATTAAAAGAAAAATGCATAACAGCCTTTAAGCTATCATCAAGCTGAAGGCCAGAGAATGTGTGTTCTTGCATGTTTAGGAGTTAAGTATGCAAATCCTCATCTTCTCTTGAGAAATTACATATTTTTGACTGTATTGRTAGAATCTGATGAGAATTCAGCCAGTGAAAATTCTCCAGTAAAGTTAATTAAGGCTGGTATCCTGAGAACACTTTGCATTAATTTTGTATCAGATTATACTTCTACTTTCTGCAGCCTTAATTAATCAAATTTTAATGGTTACTCAATCTATTGCACAGTTTGGGGCTTAAAAATATCAAGGAGTATGTTCCTAATTGAATACTGTTGTGTGGGAGGGTAGGGATAGGTAGATATTGGTCCCCTTTTCTAAAGGGGAAATAGATTCTGAGMAGAAGACAGAGAAAGATGAAAAGGGCAGCTGGTCCTTCAGGACAAGGAATGGCAGCAGAAGAGAGGCAGCAAAGTAATTAACAGGTCRTTCTCCACATGAGAAGGTGGCCTTTACTGTGCCTAATTACACAGACAGTAATTTAAAACACACTGTCTTGTCTCACAGTTGGATCTTTCAGAGCCTGGCTCATGCAAGCAGCCTCCTGGAGTCTCAGGCCTGTAAGCTGAAACCCAGGTAGTCTTTGCATGAGACCACAAGCTGAGAGGACAGGTTTCTTGTGTAGTTAGAACTCTCATCCTTTGTGGATTAATGTTGTAGTTTAATACTTTGTAGATTAATGGCCTGTAATGTTACCATTTTGCATCGTACCAGGATCCAAAGGCATATCAACTTCAGTGTAAACCTGGGCTCCAGTAAGCAGAAAGCTAAAATCTGATTTTACAAAGGCTGTGCAGTTGTGTGATTACATAGAAAATATTTAGTCACTTGTACTGTATGTCAGGAACAAGCAAGTCTGGAGCAGGCTGTACTAATGTGAGAGAATTGTCTTGCCAAGACTCAGTTGTGTGTCTTAGTTGAGGGCTGTATTTCACCCATGACATGGTGATAACTTTTTAAACTCACTAATCATGGATTGACCAATGTTCCTGTACCCTTCACTTCTCCAGTRCTTTTAATGAGACTGGACTCTTGAGCTCAGAAAATATCTGAGAACTACATACAGCCTTTAGGAAACTGAATTCAAGACACTAATCTTTCCTATTTTAAATAAAGCAGTAAGTATCTAGAACTGCTGACCAGACTCTTCGTTTTTGCATACCTTTGTATTTGTGTYACCTAAGATCTGGTAATGAGGACTTTCTGGTCTTGAACATGCTGAGAGGCACCAGTGTACCATCACAGTCATTTGGACACTGTTACAGCAGGGATATATTGACATGCCTACTCAAAGGTAGTACAGGCTGCAGAAAACAGGAGGCTGGAGCACATGATGTATAAGCMGGGACTGTGGGAACTGGGTTTGTCCAGCATGAAAAGGACACTACAAGATGTAACAGCACTACCCAAGGAGGCATTGTGGAGATGTTACAGACTTTTCTTGGAGCTCTGCAACAAAAGGGTAAGTGGCAATGGCCACAACTTGCAATAAGAAATTCCAGATGCATGGAAGGAAAATCTTTCACTTAGAAAGTGGCTTAGCACGGGTACAGCTTGGCATAATGCCTGGGGAACCTCCAGCCTTGGAGATACTTGCAATTCTTCTGAGTCCCTGAGCAGCCAGACTTAGCTTACCTAACCTCAAGTGRTTGTTGGACTTGATGGCCTCCAGATATCCCTTCCAAAGTTTTTCTGTGATTCAGAGTGGTGGTTGACTAAGTGTGCCCATACAGACTTATCAGTCCTGACTCRGGGTTCAAGTTTAACTCAAAAACCTGTGTGGAGGTAGGGAAGAAGTGAATGAATGTCACTGCTCATCTTCCACATAATAGCTTCATTCTGTGGAAGGACAAGACTTGTAATCCAGACTGTTCTCAGTCTCAAGGAACCCATGGACAGAGCCTTCAGTATAAAAGGTATGTTGAAATTGGTTTATCAGTTACAAGCACAATTGTTTTCCTTCTGGTCCTGTGCCTTTTTTGCAGATGAGGATGCCTAACTCTGTAGTCTTATGATTTGTGTGCTGAAGACCAGGAGACCTCCACTTCTGGATCATGCTCCTCAGATTAAGTKCATTGATTTTAGTGATCTCTGGAGTAAAATACATGAGCAGTTCTGGAAGTCCTCTTAGCTTTCGTTGTTATGCTTAAGACAAGCTTTTCCATCACACAGTGCTTATTTCACAGGAGTAAACTGATCAAGGATCATGCAAGAGGCAGAGCTTCAGTTACACCTGAGAGTGTCCAAATGCAGCAGAGCAATGCTCAAGTGCTGAGATGAATTGGGTCTCAAACTCCTACATGTAGAAGAGAGTGCTGGCAAGCTGCTTTTCTCCTGAACCTGCAYGACATGACCACAGCCTTTTTGTGAAGAGATGATTCCTGTTTTCCATATGAAGTTCTTACTAAGACAATGAGATATGAACATAATAAGCAATTCCATATTTAGGTATTAATGACTTTTTCATTGTTTAATGTACCTTACTCTGGTGCAGAAAAACACAGATATGTGACAACAGGCCTTGCAAACTAAATTTATCCTTCTATAAAATCCACCCACGTAGAAGATATTCAAGAAAAGCTCCATCACATGCTGAAATCTGTGAAACACAAAGGAACCCTGGGAAGTAAATTAATTTAAATTAATAACAGTATATTGTTCATATTGTACTGTAAGGGAATGATTCAAGAAACCACATAAATCCATTAAAGAGCATGGAATTTCAAGACTGTTTGGGGTTTTTCTTGTGTTTTGGTTTTTGGTTTGTTTTTTTAATTTTTAATTGTAAATATTGTCAACATTATTCTAGGAGACCCTGTAGCCTTTTCTCCTGAAGTGCATTCACTATAAACAACTGCCAAACTCTTTCTGTACAGATCTGTTAGGGAAAGCTAGTAAGAAATATTCATTCTGGATAGAGAAAACACTTTTTTCCCAATTCTCAGAAAAAAAAAAGTATATTTGGTAGTGATTTTGCAAGTGGCATTCTATGAAGTAAAGCACTTTGTATAGAGCACATTGGTTTTTTTATTTATGCATGCTGCGCTATTATAGTTTATACTTTGTTTTTTCCTATTTGTAATTCTTGCTTTTTTATAACAAAACTATCATTGGATTTTATCTTCTAAATTCTGTCCTAACCTGTTAGGTGAGAACCACGATGAGCACAATATTTTCCAGTCTCCTTCAAAGCAAATAGAAATACCCTTGTGACATAGCATGTTTCTGGCTCAGCGTGTTATAAGAAAAAATACATGCAGCCTTATAATGGCATAATGAGAKTAATTTTCTTAATGAAGCATGTGATCTGACTTGAATTACTTATTCTTCTAGATGTACCTCTTCACAATTTATTTCTAAGAAGCTTCTTGCCTAGTATCAGGCATGGTTCTATCTCTGGACCTCTTCTGCTCTATTGCTGTTGTTATAGAGTGCCCAAGATTAGTAGGAAGAATGCAGAGAAAAGAACATAATATGAAACTGAGCAGAGAAAAATTACCTCATATGATTTTGCTTTAAAAGACCTGCTTGCTACTGGTGTAACATCTAAAAGACATGATGCTGTGCTGCTTCATTAAAACTTCATGCAGCAACATTACGGCTCAGTGGAATCTTTGATTACCTGCTTAATAATCAGACTAAACCAGTTTGCCTTTGCTGGCAGTGTAATCATAATCTCTATTTAATCAAATTACAGGTGGTTGTTTGTTTTGTTTAGCTTCTCTGGGTTATTTTTTCTTCAACTTGTCATTTAACTGGAAAGTTAACTGGTTAAAATTGTTCCAACTAAAATTCATTGGGTAAGAAGCATTTCTTTGGTCTTGGATGTGATAAGTGGAAGAGGTGTGCTTGTGTTTCATGGAATTACAGAGAGTTGTTTTGATTTTTAACAATAAACACCCCTCCCTTCTTTCTGCTTGTATTCCAAGAGCTAATATGGTGAATGCCTTTTCCTGTTCTACTGTTTTTACTGGGGATGGCATACCATTAAATTTATTCTTGTCTTCGTATAATATCCTCTTTTGAATGTAAGACTCAGAGAATCTGTGCATGTTTACAGTACAGTTGTATGTTTTTTAAGAAAAGGAAAAAAATCCTTCAGCGTTTCTTTTTCATGGGTAAATTTTGATTAAGCTTGACATTACTTTCAGTTGACCCCATTAACTTTTAAAGTCTCTTAAATGGCATCCTGAAGTAGGCCAAACAAGGGGAGAACTTATGAAAAATAGCTTTAATGAACCTAAGAATCATCATCTTATGTGGTGTGAYAGATGTGAAATTTCAGGCAATAACCAAATTTGACTTTACAGATAAGTTTGCTTCATTTGTCATACAAGTGAGATGGCTAAAAGATTTGCAGTGATTCTCAAAACTCATCTTGCCACACGTAGAAAATTTCTGTCTGGTTACAAATATGTTAATTCTGTAATGACATAATGAAAAATAGTTCTGTAGGAAGGAGGACACGTGTCAAGACATGTGGATTCAGCAGTGCTTCACACAGCAATATAGCGCCCAGAGTTTGTGAGTCTTCATCCAAAAGTTATCMCTGGGGAAGTAGTTTTCTATTGCAGTTAGCCTTCCAGATTCTTGATTTTTTTTTCCTTTCAGTGATTTGCATGTTTAAATTTTTATATTTCATAATTCACAACATAAATGGTTTTTGTAATTTAGTTGGTTTTAATATTTGAGTGCTAACGTTTGAATAACCCTTACAGGGGGTTGAGCAAGTGGYAAAATACAAAAGGGAGAAAATATCGCTTGGTTCTGAAACTTGTATTTAAAGGTATTCCCCTCAAAGGGTTAACAAGGAAATTACTAAGGGGAGAGGCAGAAGCATTTTGTGCAGAAAGATTTAAAATAATTTGAAGCTGAGCATGGTATAGTTAAGATGTGTCTTACCAGAATGTTATTTCATTCAGACTGCTGAAAAGCTTTTCTGAACTGAAGATACATGGCCTTTCCATTTTTATCTTGGCTCTGAATTCATTGGAGTCTGATGAAAACAAATATGGAATGTTATCTGCTGTGCAAATATCAGTGCTATTTGTTTGAAAATACTGGCAGTGTTTCTCCTGGATTAGGAGGACGCTGTAGGTRTAAGGTATGTAGTAGCAATGGAAAATTTTGTTAAAGGGGAGGGTAGAAAAGATGATTCTTGGTGGTTGAGATAGCAAATTTCAAATGTATTGCACTAAAAGTTAAAATTTGCTTACCTAAAGGATACCTGTGGAGTATATGTCCAGTGAAACTTTTAGTCCAAGTGTAAATAGGCATGTTAGAAAATGTGGGCATTAATTGGTCAGGAAGAGAAAAAGAAAGGTCTTTGCCTTCTCTTTCCTGTCCCTCGGTATTTCTTCCCTTAATGTTTTTTACAGTCTGGATGAACTTCTGACTGAGCTGAAATCTAAGTGGGTTTGTTTTTTTTTTCATTAATGTTTGGTCTTGAAATTTGCATTTTATCTTCAAATTTCATGGGTGGTGTCCTACATTTCAACGTTACATTAGGTCAAATTTTTAGAAGTGATAAAAGGGCTTGCATTTGGTAGTTTATTTCACTACTTAACCCTAAATACTTTTACAAAGGTTAGTTCATACTAATTTCTGAAGCATAAGGTTCTTTGTAATATCCTATGTTGGTCACCTGAAACTATGAGTCTCTATATACTCTAATTACTCATACAAACTTGGCATATGGGCAAGTATTGTCTTTTTACCTATTGCTCTTTTGGAATGTTTACTTTACGAACAAAGTAATCAATGCTTAGAGTAGACCCAAAAACAAACATGTTTCCTCTTGCAGTGCATTTGCATTCTTGGCACTTCTGGCTCTTCTGAGAGGCATTAGTTCAATTGAATAATATGATGTGATCTTGAAAAAAAACTTGTAATTTAGTTTCTATAGTGACTGCTTTTTTGAAAGTAGCTCTTGAGTTTGAAAAGCTGGTATATACTCCTCTCTTACCTTTCTTGSTACAGAAACCTTAAAATGTCAAAGTTATTCTTGTATTAATATTATTTAAAATATTGTCCTCTCTCACATAAAACAGGGCTACAGTCTTGGGGAAAAACACATCGATTCTGGTGCTATAAAAGTCCCAGCTACAGTGATCATGAGCCCTGAGTTTTTCTTGGTCTGTGATGGTAGAAGCTGGTGAGTAGAGAATAGTGCCTTAGTGTCTATCTCTCGTGATGTTAACGTGCTCATCCACATAGCCTGTGCTTGGAAGGAGGCTGCCTCCCATCAGCTGTGAGATACCAGGGTGAGATCCTCACATGGTTGTGATTTGCAAGTCCTAAGTGAAGGRAAGTGACAGCAGGGCAGTCTCAGCAGTTAGTGGAGTTTAAGGAAGACCCTGGWAAGCACAGTAAGTACTTATAGTCATTTATAGGCACTGAGTATCTTCTGACAGACAGGAATTTTGTTGTTGGATAGGTGTTGGTGGTGAGGTGCCTTAGGGCAGCCTCCACGGGAAAAGGGYTGTCCCATGCTGGACACAGATYAAGWCTGCTCCATGSATTTACTGCAGGATGCAGTTGAACCCCTCAGCCACRAGAGTGGTGTCTCTGGGAAAACATATTTAAGCAAGGGAATTAAAAAAACCTAAACACACAGGTAGAGGAGAAATAAAGATAGTGAGACACAGCACARGGAATACTAAGGTTGCAGGAAAAGGAAGAAGTGGATGTATTGCTCCAGGCCCCTGGAGGAGACCACAATGGAGTAGATATAGAAGTAGGTATTTGCCTGCCAGTGTGTACCCYACCAGAGCTCCCTGCTGTTTCCTGAAAGAGCTCCAGCCCACACTGGAGCCTGTGGGAGCAGCCCATGGGAAGGACCATGCTGGAGCAGAGGAAAAGCGCTGGAGCAGGGGAAAAGTGTGGGGAGGAAGGAGCAGCAGGACCATCAACTGTCAGGGAGCGATGTGACTGCACATTCCATTCCTGTCCCCTTGGGCTGCTGCTGGGTGCTGGGGAAGGCTAGRGCAGTCAGAAACTACAGAAGTAAAGCTGAGCCTTGGCACAGGGGGGTGAGGGCGGGTTAAGGGACTGATGTGGAGAGAAGGTGTTGGTTTAACTTGTCTTTGTTTCTCACTATCCAAACTGTTTTAATTGGCAGTAAGTTAGTTTTCCACAGGTCAAGTCTGTTTTGCTAGTGCTCACAATTWCTGCAATATCTCCCTGTTTCTGTCTCAACCCACTGATTTTTTACTCTTTCATCTTACCATCTTCTCCCTTGTCCCCCCTGTTGAGGTGGAATGAGAGAGCAGGGTGAACATCAGCCAAGGTCAACCCACAAGTGGTTCTTTAAAGCTAATTWTTTCACAAATAAATAGACAAAGCTTTGGGATGTAAGGCAGTTCTCTTACAGSTTATAGGAAATCTACTAAGCTTAGAGACTACTACTGTATATGTCTAGATGAAAGTAGTTATGCAGATGGAGTGAATATTTAATGACGCCCATCTCAGCAGGTGTACATACATATATTTATATGGGTAGATAAAGTCACATTCAAAGCTCTCTCACCCTGAACGCTCAAACTGTTGCATAGGAACATTACTGGTTTCTACCAGTTTTCTCTGGGGTTGTGGTCCTTCATGTTTTTCTAGGTATAAAGGTGGMTAGTTGTACTTRGGATGGGATAGAGGCTTACAGATAACTGTCAGCATCTCAAGATTTTTGCCAGGAGGAATGACAACTRTAAAATAAATAAAAATCAGTCTCATCTCTGTCAGGAGACACTTCAAGTTGATTTTCTTCCTGCTCAGTCTAAGAGTCCATTTGGGTTTGTTTTCATGCACTTTTTTACTGTGCTCTGCCCATATGTCTTTTCATTGTCTCCCAATTACTTAATTATTTCTTTATTTCTAAAGTTTAGCTTTTACTCAAACAAGACACTTCCKTAGTGACTATGATATGTGGGCTTTGTTGCCTCAGATTTTGAGCAACATTTTTTATATTTTTACCTTCTTCCTCTGAATTTATACTTGCAGCTTGCCTTTTATGGGGAATATGGTATCCAGGAATTCACATCTGAGGGTGCTTCTTGCTCTTGAAGGGTTTTTCCCTGTGCCAGGATTTAAGAATTGGAAGTCTTAAGAAGTATTCTGCCCACATACACATTCTTACTGTAAGCAGACAGCTGGTACTTCCTTTCATTATCCACCAGCAGGTAGTAAAAAGGAGGAAATCTGCAATTTGCATGGCCCTGAAGCTCAAGTAAGCTATTCAAATACAGATGGATTTGTGTAGTCTGACAACATGAATTCCTCTCAGGAATTTTGTAAGGGTTTCTTTCTGTAAGTTCTCCTGTTTCTGCTTATACCTGTGTGTTTATGCTCATAACCAGAAAACATGGCTTACACTTTATTATATTTTATTGAGTTTATGCATATGGCAGGAATTGTATGTTCAGATTCTTCTTCTTAGGCTTTTCTAACATTTCTTAGTGGACAGTAACTTCAATGAAAGGCAAAGTTGCGAGGCAGAATTAAGAACTTGAGCTGCAGGAAATATGTATTTGGTTGGATAACTTTTCTTGGCATGAATGTAAAATGTCTACTGTATGTGGTTTTAAATAGGCCATCTTTTAAAGTTATTGAGCAATTTGTTAGGGTTGGCTGAAATCAATGAGCTGTGTGAGAGTCCAGAAAATTCTACTTTGTTTATATGCTTCCATCACTGGCTTGTAAATTTCCCAGATTGGCATTTTGTTTTTGTAGATGAAGAACTGGGACATTAGATGAATATGAGTTAAGTATTTGAGCTTTAATGTCAGTTGAAATTGGGGCAAAGAGAAATATTTGACCGTCAGGTTTAAAGCTGTAACAGTGATTCTAAGCAGCTGTGGTTTGCAGAACTTGTATGTTCCTCGATTGTGGCTGGGTATTGTGTTTGTCTGGGTACCTGGGTTTGCCTCTAGAAATGCGTCTTAAATCTGAGTGTCATGAACAGATTATGTAATTCAGCACAATTGTTAATTAAATATTAGTGTGTGCAAGCCAATTATTTTTTTTTTTTAGTTTCCAGCTAGTTCCAGCACAACTGGATGGAAACTTATCAGAAAAGTACTATAGTGCATAGTTTTCAATACAAAGTATACAAAACGATCCTAGGTGACAAAGGATTATTTAGCAAGGGACTTAGTTTCACTTTTTTTCTCTTTGTTTAATTAAATTCTTTGTTTAACCTGGACATTGCAAAAGAGGTTGCTACGGTTCCTATGTTCAAGCATATTGTGACAAATATTAGGGATATTTTTGGCTAGGTTAGAAATTATTTGACCTTTCTTTGAAATGCCCATAAATACTGTAAAGTATAAAATGCAAGCTGCTGATAATAACAACAGATTTCAACATTATAGAGTCTTTATTAATGCTTTCTTCTCCTCCAYGTGATTCTGGGTCATTTTTAAGGTTTCAAATTGGTTATTTCCCACAAAGGAGATTCTTCCAAGCATTGCTGCTCTTCAGGTCTTGATATCTTTGCTTTTAAACAGTATCGTTACAGACTTGAGTCTGAGCTGTACTACTTATGTGGTTTTAAAGAACAGAGACTTGAAGTCTGGGAGAGTCCCACTCACTGAACCTTGCTGACTCATATTCTTGGATAGCTTGGCTATTATGCATGTATGTGGTTATGCATATGAATATGGAAAATTACCCCTTTATGCCACCTCCTGCATTTGGTTTTGAGAAACCGTCCACTCTGTTTAAGAAAAAGTCATCTTTAAGACTTAGGATCTTGCAAACAGTATGAAATTGCTGCTCTCTTCCCCCTCTTCCTTTAAAAGGCTGCAGGTGGACTTSCCTCTGCAGGGACCTTAATTTAAACCTTGCTCTTATTTTCTCTGGCTCTGACAAACATCTTTATCACAATTCTGGACTGACACGCTGCTCTCTGTAAATGCAACTGCTGCTGAACATGCTAAGGTGAACAAGAGAGAAAAAAGAATAAGAGGTAAAATATTTCCTTTCATTAAAATATTCTGTGCTGTCAGACCTCCTTGCTTTGATCCCTCAGCCTGGTGTATTGTAAGACGTTTGGCCCTCTGGAATTAATCAATGCTGTTTTTAAGAGACTTGTATTTAAATTGCTCTATGTTTTTTACAGAGATTAATTAACCTTAGATTCCCAATTGTGTCGGCTATAAGAAAAGAGAACATATTTTTCCACTCTTGAAGCAGGAGCACTAGAAGGTTGTAACAAGAAAAATGCTTTTGAAGGCTGGAAAGATTGAAGGTTTCATGGGACAGTTTCTCAGGTGCTGCTTGAAGATACCTCAAAAAAGCAAATGCAGATACAATTTTTRGCATCCATAACGTGATTTTAAAAATTTGGAACCTTGTCCTAAAGAATTCTGACATCAACTTATTTGATAATAAATTGCAATAAAGAGTATTTGCATATGTGTTCATTCTGTTCAGATTATTAACTTTATAATAGACTCTGTATAAAGAGGGTTCATTTTTTCCTGAGTGGTGGGTGACATACTCTAAATAGAGAACTTTTTTTTTCCCTTGAATGAAATAAAGTAAAACAAAGAACAATTAAGAATTTTTTTCCCTCTGATAAATAGATGGTTCTCATACACAGGAATAACATCTGGCAAAAATATAGGGATATTTTTGATATTTACCTCTCTGTGAAAATGCAGCAGGTATGTCCAGAATTTTGCAAGCAATARTATTCTTTGTTTTAATCTTAAGTATCTACCAATACTTCCCAGCTGACCACTATCTAACATAGTTGTAATATCAGTGGTCCATTATAAAGAATCTGTAAAGTATTCCTGCTGGAAACATGTCTAAAAAAAGCGCATTTGAGACAATTATTTCAGGAAGCCCTAAGTAGGCTATGCTGTTGCATAGCAACAGAGCCAGGCAGTCCTTAGTCTCTAAAGCAGTCAGTGTACACATGGGAACAGAAAGCAAAAAATGATGGAAACCTTGAAAAATGTAAGGCTGAGAATAGGAGAAACCAAAGTGAAATGATATACAATATAAAATGTGAATCTATTTTGTGTGGTATAATATATTGAACTGCTTTTAAGTTAAAAAAACTGAAATGCTGTTAGCCGAATTGTATGCTTTTTTTTTTTGTTTGCAGCTTCTAGATAGTAATTAAAAGGCAGAATGTCTGATGGCTGAGAAAACTAATTCAAATGTAAAGTAGGTTTTAAATGCCTTCCACAGGACAAAAAAAAGGATGGGAAAGGCACTTGGTTATCAAGAAATCAAAAAGCTGACCAGATAAACCAGGAATGTGAATGTCTTTGTGCCACAATACATTAATCAGTATTTTATAAATTGCCTTTTCCATCTTTCTTTTTTTCTCCTACAGGCATTGAAAATGTACTTTAGATGTCTCGTGTTCACAGGTCTTCAGGCTAGCCCAGTGATATTTATCTTTGCAAATACTGAAAAATGTGATGTCATTGGRTGTATTTTTGGAAACTCCAAGCTTGCACGTGAAATGTGAGATCTTCACAGAAGCAAATTATCCTATAGCAGGTTTTTTTTTTTGAGAGGTAATTGATTTTATTAAAAGCAAATAGGAACCAATATTTAATATTTAATATTTAATATTTAATATTTAGAAATAAATGGTTATGGTTGATCTTGCTGTCAAAAAAGGCATATCCTTTCCTTTCAGTACAGTGTTTGCCACTGCCCAAAAAGAAAGAGTAATAAGCTCAAGCTTTTCTGTTCTGGATGCTGCAACACATACTTTCTTGATGAGTCATGACTGCATGATTTTAAAAGGTAATCACATGCAAACAGTTGAGCTATTTCACCAGAAATCACTGAAAAGATATGTAATACAACAAATATTGCTTCTGTTTAGTAGCCTGCATTACCCTAAAGATTTGAGGAAAASTGTCTTGGGGGGGAGGACAGCTGTTTGTTTTAATAATAAGGAAGAGTTTAAGGACAAYTTAACTGTAGAGCATTTATCTTGAATATTTGATGGCCAGACTACACATTGTACTGAAAGATTGAAGAATCCTAGTAAATAAGTGTGGAAGGAACCTTATGAAAATGCTAGAGCATCCTCCTGTTATAAATGCGAAGTTATAAATGCTGTCATGATACTGTTATCTAGACATTTTCTTCTTGCTGTTCTAACTGCATGCTTTCCCTTTCAAAGGCTTTGTTACCTGCAGACAGCTGTTGTAGATGCTGTAAACATATCAGTCAAATTGACAGAGTGCTGAGCATCACAAAATGCAAACTTCAGCTAACCTGGGGATGGAGCGACCCATTGCAGTGGGGGAACCAAGCCCTGCATTCAGATCAGTGGCTCTGTGTCAAGTCCTTGAGTCAAGTTATCCCACTGGGAGYTGTTTGGTAGAGCAGCTGGAAGAGACCATCACAGTCTTCCTTTKTGGTTGTAAACTGGTTTCTCTAACTGAACTCTTGAATTATCTAAGGTGATTTCTGCTTCCTCCCCATTTCCATATGCTTTTTTCTTCGTTTCTGGTCTTGTTCTGCAGACAGACTACCCTTTCTGGATGCTACCTCCCYACCTGAAATCTGATTCTTTCACATCCATATTGCGTTCTTACACTGCCATCCTATTCCCCTAGCCCAGCGCATGCATAGATAAGTCCTGGCAGTGCTCAATAATATCTTCTTGCTAGCCAGTACCTTTASTGATATTTTAAAACAATGAAGAGCAAGCTCTTACACTTTGCATAACACAGCTGTATTTTGCATAGCAGAGTATTTTACCAGATTGGGCATATGTTAATGTAGAAGAAATGGGCTGCATTTCTTGGCTTGTGACAAAGGAGCATGAATCTTTGTGTTAGTTATATGGTTTGCTGTTAGAAATTGCAACAACTGTAATGAATTACTAAGGAATGTTTAGCCGTTCCAATCTATAGTTCATTTGAGTATTTGAGCCCTTATAAAGAAGTTGAGGCTGCCTTGTGCTATGGAACTATTTTTTKGAAAACATAGCTGCTTCCCATTTAAATGGAAAAGTGCGCCACAATGTACTGCATACAGTCTTTATGCCATGTCTTGTTTGTCTGTTGGATTTTTTGTTTGTGTGTCTTTTTGGTATTTTGTGGGTTTTTTTAAATGAGAATGAAGGCTTTTCSTTTTGTTTGTTTGGATTTTGTTTTGGGGTTTTTTGAGGRTTTTTTTGGGGGGGTCRTGTTGGTGTTTTTGTTTTGACCTCAAAAGCCACAGTACTAGTTAAGTAATATCTAACAAAATATATAACTGCAAAGTAAAACAAAAAAAGATAGTGAGGGAAATAGATCTTACATGGATAAGCATTTTATGGATGCTGAATTAAAAAATTCAATGGACCAGAATCCTTTTAAGGCATCTAGATTTAGGATTCATAGAATCATATGATATCAGGTTTGAAGGGGACTTCAAGGATCTTCTACTCCAACCTCTCTTGGCAAAAGCATCTGTAGACAAGATRGCCCAGCCCCCTGTTCAATTGTTGAATACTAGGGAATCAATCCACCACTGCCCTGGAGAGATTATTCCAAGGATGAGTGTTCTGATTGTGAATAATGTTCCTCTTGTGTCCAACTGGAATCTCTCCAGTAGTARCTTGTACTCATCACCCTTCACCTTTTCCATGACTCGTAAAAACGGACTCTCCATTTTGTTTCTAGTCACCCCTTAGATATTGAAAGATGGTGATAAGGTGTCCCCTAAAACCTTCTTTCCTCAAGGCTGAACAAATGCAGTTCTCATGGTCTAAAGATCTCATTCCTAGCCCCTTCCACAGCATTAAACTTCTGTCAAAAATTGGAAATCTGCTCCCTAGAAAACCCTTTTCCTTAGTGGCTTCCACATCACTGCCTATATACCATTGATTGGAAGGCTCATACCTGTCTGTGGGTAATTCACAGAATTATCTTGCTATTTGAGCTTCTGTTAAAAGTTTGCTAGACCTGTATTTTTGGTTTTTTCAGTGGAGAGTTGTCTCTAAGTGGCTCACAGCRGTTTGGCCCAAAATATTTGCAGGTTACTGATCATGACTGTTCAGTGTTTTGGGGTTTTTTTCCCTATGAGGCCGTATACAGCCTCTTGTATGTAGCAGTGACTAAAGGAGACAAAAATAGTCACTGCAGTGTTTATATCAAGTTCTCTAAGGAACAGAGTCTCACCTAATGATACCTGTGTTGATCAATACCTTTAAGTCACTGGCTGTGAATGCTGGCAATACTGACAGAAGTGTCTGAGAGAATAAATTTGATTACAGCACGAATCCTGAATTAAAGGCAAGGTTAGGAGCTTCATGAGCAAAGCCCACACAAATTTCCCTCCCCCCTAATCCCCATGCCCTCTACTAAACATCCTGATTCTAAGCAGACATCATCTTCACATTTCTACAGCAATTCTTGTCTTTTCTGCACGGAGTGTTTCCAAGCTGCCGGTCAGTTATGAATTCTCAATAGACTGGTCTTTTCCAGTAACCCAGCAGTTGAGGAAGAGCCTGTTTTTATTGTTGAGGGGTAATTTTTGTGTCATAGTCTTCATGACAAAAATTATATTTCATCTCACTGTTCTYGAAGAAGTGCTTCTGAATTGCCATATAAAGACCCCAATAGACAGGCTTTCTCCAAAGGCTGAAACCAGTCCTTTTGAACAAACACTGTATTTGTTCAGTGTAGTGTTCTTCTGACTGTGTTCCTTTGTTCAGAGCACCACAGCATCCTAAGGTGCTGCATACCTGGCCTCATCCCCCCAGAACCTTAAAACATGGACCTCCTTTCAGCTCAGATGGATGTGTGAATGCTCAGCAGGGCTGCCAGGTGTGTGTCACATGAGGAGCTGAAATGCTCCCACCTGGCTTGAGCCCTTTATCTCTGTGATTATAAGGTGCTTGCAATGCATTTAGTTGTTCAAAGAGAGCACCAGAGTGTCCTGAAAAGTATTGCTTTAACTTGCTCCTTCCCTTCACAAGCCAAGAGGTTCATTCACAGGCTGCAAGTAAGAAGTCACACAGCAGTGGATGTGACTTTTYTCACAAGCACATTGCCTGCCATTCRTGTTCTTTAGGTTAGGCAGTGAACAGTGATGGTAGATTCTAGGTCATCCTCTTCTGCCCCCTAACATAGTGTGCCTAGGTAGATATTTAAATGTTGTGATTAGTTTCTTCCATAGGGTGTTAATTTCAAAATATCAAAACATTTATTGTTATTTTTAATTACTCTCAGAACCATCAATGATATCTGCACTGTATCTTTCCAGAGAACCAAGGTCTCTGTAGTATTGCTTCATTGGTTATGTTTGTTTTTGTTTTTTTTAATTTGCTGCTGCTATTTCACTGCCCATTTTCATGGAACACTGGAAGCTAAAACTGAATCTGTGAACTTAGAAAAGTAATGGGTGATAGACCAAATTCTTATGGTCTTGGGCATAATGAAATTTGCTTGGGCAAGGACATGGTAAGAACTGTATCTATTTGGCTTTTACTTGTATAGATCTCTTTAGGAAAACTGCAATTTAGATAACATAAAAGGAGAACCTGTTAACTGTCATTGTGGATGATCTGCCAGTATAGGTTGTGAGCTGAAGGATATCTCACTTCATAGTACTTTTTTATGCAGGTTTAAACGAGTTTATTTTTTTTCTGAATAAAATCTCAGGTGTTGATTTTCTTTGTTCCGTTTTATTGTTTARCTAGTTGAATTGCCTGTTAATTTCTGTTAAGATCTTAGTAGTACTAGGATGGCTGTGTATAGAATGGGCGCCCTAAAAGCATGCTAATTGTCAAATGCAAGTGACCTGTTCTGCGTTACTGTTTCARGGAGCTGGTCACTTCAGAAACATCAGACAGAAAAAAACTACATGAGTGATTTTCAAAGTGCAGATTGAAATACTGCCCAGCTTTATATCTTGCATTTTTATTAATAKTTTCTTTCATTTGTTTTCAAGAGTTAATTCTATTTCTCTGTTCATCTGTCTGTGCAAAAACACATTGTTGTATAACACAATAGATARGATCTCTGTGGAAGAAAAATGCTTTTGTTAAATTGTTCCTCTGATTTTGCTTTCAGCTTAGAAGACCATGCATAASGTAGAAATCTAGCTACAGATTGCTGTGGAATAGGTCTGTATCCTCACTGGAAAAAGCCCTGTAGCCCTGTCTCTTAGGCTAGATTTGGAACCAAAATTTATTTTAAAAGCATAATTATACATCTTCTCTAAATCAGACATGCTATTAAATGACAAATTCTTTTTTTTTCTTTTTTTTTTTTGTTCCCTTGTGAAAGCTGAATATAGATAATTACATTTAAATAATGTGCTGATCGTGATACAACATTTAGCAGCCAAAGCCTGAGAGAGATTTATTTGAAAATCTTTTATTTGATGCTGCCATTAAGCATAGATTGAGAAAGAGCGGGAGCATACATTGAAGGATTTTACCTCTTAGCCTTACACTGCAGGTTTGCCAAGAAAATGGCAGCTCTCTGGTGCTTGCCAGCAGCACGTGCCAGATTCRTAGACAAGCTGTATGTATGTCAAGTGCCTGCTCTTGTTCTGTCTTCCTTTTGAAATAATAATGAAACCAATTAGCACAGGTTCTTCACATTCACTTGGGCTTCTTTTAGGTATCTAGTCCCTTAAACAGACTTAAGTGCAACAACCCTGGRTACCTCTGGCCCATAGGCAGTAGAGACACTGATTTTTAACTCATGCTGGTATATCACATAATTTCTGTACTTTTCCTCCCAMGCTCTTGAGAGCAGTGGCACTGTGTAATACTGGGTTTCACTGAATGATTATGGAGCACTGTCAAATTTGGATTACATTTGTTAACTCATCAGTAACTTTTAGGGTTTTATTTTTTCAGTTACAGAGATTTGACTGTTATCTTCAGAGACTTGTGCAATAACATTTGCTATTAGCATGGAAATGGAAAATTTAACATAAATTGGATTGTGGAGTTAAAAAAGTATTCTGGTAAATTTTTGAAAACCCAAATACTGAACCTTTCTGTACTTCTTAAATTATAATGTTCTCATCATAGGATCATTAAGGTTGGAAAAGGCCTCTAAGATCATCAAATCCAACCATTAMTCAAACATCACCATGTTCACCACTAAAACATGGCCCTAAGTGACACATCTACATATCTTTTGAACTTTTCCAGGGATGGTGATTGACCWCTTCCCCAGACAGCCYGTTCCAATGCCTGACAACCCTTTCAGTGAAAAAACAATTTCTAATATCCAATCTAAACTGCCCCTGGTGCAAGTTGAGACCATTTCCTCTCATCCTGTCACTTGTTACTTGGGGGAAGAGACCAACCCCTCCCTGGCTGCATCCTCCTTTTAGGCAGTTTAGAGTGATAAAATCCCCCCTGAGCCTCCTTTTCTCCAGGCTAAACACCCCCAGCTCCCTCAGCCACTCCTCACAGCACTTGTGCTCCMGACTCTACCCCAGCTCTGTTGCCCTTCTCTGGACACTCTCCAGCACCTCAGTGTCCTTGCTGTGAGGGGCCCAGAGCTGAGCACAGGGTTCGGGTGCAGCCTCTGTGCCAGTGCTGAGTACAGGGTGACAGTCACTGCCCTGGTCCTGCTGGCCACACTGTTTCTGACAGAGGCCAGGATGCCATTGGCCTTCTTGGCTACCTGGGCACTCTCTGGATCATGTTCAACAGATATTGACCAGCATCTCCTGGCCCTTTTCCACTGAGCAGCTTTCCAGCCATTTTTCCTCCAGCCTGTAGCACTGCATGGAGTTGTTCTGGTGTAAATTAAGGACCCAGCACTTGACCTTGCTGAACGTATCTTTGGCGCCCTTCTTTTCTCCTTCTGCACTCCTTGGATACTTACTCCACCCCTTATGTTCAGTACAGAATATTCATTAACAATACAGGCATGTCTTGATAGACTGGCTAAAATCCAAGGAAACAACTCTATCATTCTCATTCTCTGTAATTTCTTAAGTAAATAATTTTCAGCACAAATTTTTGTGAGGAAGGGGTTGGGAAGGGAAAGAGAAAAAAGTCTAAGATACCCACATTTCTAGATGTTTATGAAATTGAGAGTCTGAGGAAATAAAAGATGCTGTAGTAAAGTCCCCTGGGCTGTGATGCAAACTCTAACTCATTATCAGGCATAGTGACTCTACATGGGAGGAAAGGTACAGCACAGCTGGGGGGGATTTCTGAAGGGATCGTATCTTATCAGTTACCAAGGAATCCGATCTTGCAACAGCAGGTTTCATTAATCCTTATTCTCCCAGACCTTCTTTCTTCAGTTTGCTGGCTCAGTTGGCGGAAACAGTGAGGTTTGCAGCCCTCTTGTTTCGGTTTAATTTCACATAGCAGAGTACTGGTTTCGCAACTTTTTGAAAAATTTAAATTTGTAGAACTWGTGGGGCTGTGACCACAATCTTTAATGCAGGAGTACCTGTTTATGCAATTATTTAGGAAATTCAAATTATATTTCACAGTTATTAGCAAGTTCCACTGCTGCCACAGAGACTGAAGGGGGAAAAAAGATTTTTTTTTAAGTGAATGTTAATTCCTTAATGACTGGTTCAGTGAATAAGTACAAACTGCTGGGCACTGAGCCATTCATTGGAAGAGGAGCTCTTGGGTGATGTCAGTGTAGTTCCATATTTATGCAGTAATGTCTCAAGATAATGCCAATACAAAACAGAATGGTATTTGTTATTTAGGAGGAGACACAGACAGGAAAATTTGGAAGTGTCATAAATGTATGTTTGATAACATTATTTTTTGATCAGAATGTTGTTAGTAATACCATATTGAGCATACAGAAAATGRACATTTTAAAAGTTCTCTACAAGCACATTTTTCCATGCCTTTTTAGATTGTTTTGTAGCTAAATAAATATAGCTTGTTTTGAAACTAAATAAGCTTGGGATTTCCCCTGGTGTTCTCCATTTTTATGGAATGGTTCAAGAGAAGTATTATCTCACAGAAGCATATTCTGTGGAGTGCAGTTTGTACATCCAGAGAATTTCTCATGGAGTACAACTTGGGTTATTTTGCAAGTCTTACAGCCCTGCAGCTTGTTCCACYTCAGTCATGGTCTTCTCTAGTTATTCTGGGCCTGATGCACTCATATGCACCTTTGGTTTTTTCAAAGAAGAAAAGAAAACAACTCTGTGGTGGGTTTTTCTATGCTAAAACTAATGTCTTCATGGGGATGGTAGCTACAATGACTTTGGACTGGTTCTACACTAATACGAAATCCAAGCCTGTAATACTATTGATTGCTTTCATGGTTTTGCACTTCCTTTTCTATAAGTCATTTGCAATAAAAAACATGCACAAATATAAGGGGTTTCTGCTTAAAATCTTTTAGTCTCTGATTTTGGTGAATGCTATTCAGTGAATGGGTCAGGTAAGTCTGAAAACTTGTGCTATTTTCTTGTAGAAACTGTCCTCATTGTTTCCCTTCACCTTTGCGGGTTACATGCTGCATTACTACGTGGTTGATACATTTGGCATCGCAGTATTTGCACCTTGGGCAAAGAACAAATGGTAGACTTCTCACTTGCTTCAATATTCTTGCAGAGGAAGAAATGCATGTGGTCTCTTATCCTTGTTCAGAGGAAGAAATGCATGTGGTCTCTTTCTCATGCAAGCTTTTGTTGTTAAACAAAGGCACTGCGTGATTTTATGTGTGTCAGGCAGGCTTTCAGTCAATGCTGACCTCTTTTCCCTCCCTAGGTGGTGGTGTTAGGTTTTATGGGTTGGGGTTTTTTTTGGTTGCTGATTTGTTGGAGTTTTTATTTCTTTGTTGGTTTGGGTTTTTTAAGCAGTTTCCTGTATCATAGTGGTTGATCTTAAGAGTAAAATTAGCCTGTCAGCCATTCAGTGTTTGGCATGGGACACCAAAGCTTGATAGCAGTGAACTTCTTTTCAAGTCAGTCAGTCTTGCAATGATACTTGATGTAGTTATATTTAGACTAAATAAAATATGGTGTAGAACCCTTTTCTTGGCTTCTCACACACATTGTATGTACACCCTCATACAGCTGACTGAATTTGGGGAGGTGAGGAATGGAATTAAAATGAGAAGTGAACAGGGTTTGTAAAGTTATTCAGAGGTGAGGGTGGAGAAGGATTGGCTGTTGTCTTTTTTTGTATCTATTTTTAAAATAAAGAGTRTCTATAAAAAATGAGGGGTTTTTTTGTTTATTTGAAGAGAGAAAGSTGCACCTTTTGCTGCTGTTAATGTTTGTGATGACTTCAAGAGCTGCTTCAGTGTCCAGCACCTGCAGTAGGAACTGATTAAAAAGATTTATCCATTCTATGCCAATGTGAAGTTTTGGCTACTTTAGTAATAACAGCTAAAGCCTCTTGCTGTAGGCAGCTGTGAGTTGCTGCCTGSATGGCCATGTCCTCTGTGTGCAGAACCAGAGAAATTCTGCTTAAAATGAAGGAGGCATATAATTGTGGGGGAGCTGTTTTGGTTTAGTAGTTCTGCAGTGTTTTTTCTCTTTAAAGTACTCCTCTAGCAGAAAGCTTCCCTGATTCCCCTATGACATGGAAACATAAAACATGAGGAAAGCATGGTTGCCTAGCATTTTGCAGGAAACCTTAGGCACGTACACATGAAACTACAGTAAAAGCAATGTGATCAGTGAGAGAAAGTGCTCCTCCCCATACTCTTTAACATTTTWTAAATTAAGAAAATAAAATTCTACTAGCTTAGATCTGTAGCATATATTGCAGCAGAGAGGCGATTCTTTCTGTTACCGAGATCAAAATAGCATATTGTATTTCCTGTGTCTTTGTCAGATCTTGCATTAATGCACATCATCACCTTATTCCATAATGACACAAGAAATAATTGTTTTCTAATGAAAAGAAGTTCTGTGATTATACCTAGCTTACAGAGCACTGCTTTCAAACCTCTGCGTTCTAGTTTAGCTATTCTGCTTGCTCTGGTAGCACATCTCCCCTCATTTCAGGAGCATYATGGTAACACATTTGCATCAGGGAAACTACCACACCAAAATAATTTAGTTGAGCCTGAAGAGGTCTGTATACAATGCCAAAACTAAAACTAACAGGAAAGAAAATATACAAAACAAAACAGTTTCTTATGTATGAACACAGGGTTCTGCACACAAAAGCATTATCAATTTGTACTTTCTTACTCGTTACACTCTGCTTTTTGTAGAAAAGAACTTTGTTCCACCCCCTGCCTACCTCCTACATCTCAGCTAATATTAAAAGCAGAGACAACTCTGTAAAGGAATTATGTTGCTGAGGTCATTGCTTTTATAAAGTACTCACTATCACTTTATGAAGCATGGAAAATGAAGTTGGTTAAAATACTGTTGAATASAGATGGCATAAAATACACATGGTGTTTTTGCTTTCTACTCTGTTTCTTCTCTAATTTYTCCAAATTTTGAGACTGGCTAACTAGTAAAGGAAGATGTGTCAATCTACTCTGTAATGGGAACTTCTAGTACTATTCCTAATCCATGAAGTCATCTGATTTTCTGGTGGTCTAAGTGGCGGTTTTTGKTTTTTTTCCTCCCATCCAGGTACTGCTATGTGGATATTTGTTAGCAATGACTGATGTGGAATCTACATATGCAGACTTTATTGCTTCAGGAAGAACCGGTAGAAGAAATGCATTACATGACATCCTTGTGTCCTCTCCGGGTGGGAACTCTAGTGAACTAGCCTTAAAGTTATCGGAGCTTGATATAAACAAAACAGGTGAGTATGTTCTGGGATTTTATTATATTTATTTAGAACTAAAATGAGAACTAGTACATAAAGYATGGTTTATGTGACCGCATTATTCCCTTGTTCCTCAGCAGAAGAAATTTATTTTTTTCTTATCAACAGGGGTTGCCTGCAATAAGAATCACTGACTTCATAAATGGAAAGGKTGGTGATTTGCAGATACAACACATCCCCGAATAAAGAAAAGTTGTTTTGCAGTGAGTGTCTAGTGGCAGGGTCCAAATCGGGATAAATTTTATGAAAATTAGAGTACAAGGAAGAAAAAAAGGAAGTCTTTATTAAAACCCAAGTCTGCATAATATCCTTTTGTGTATCTCTCTGATTTGAGGCCTGTAGGAGAAGCCATATGTCTGCTGAAAGGTTGTTGTGAAATCAACTTTTTTTCAGGTGCCAAAGGACAGAGCAATAGGAATGCATTAATCTTTGTTTTACCTGGATCTTTGTTTCTGAGTAAATTGTCTCTTTCTCTTTTCTGCTGATACTTGTCCWTCTTTTAAGGTAACAAGCAGTAATGCAATCCTAAATCTTTAATATTACTAACATTTGTAAAAGCTTCTGCATATTCAGTTGAGAGGAGGGAGGGAGAGTAGACCTTACATGAAATAAAAATTGTAATATGACTGGGTATTTATTGTTATGTTAGATGAGTAGCAGCTAATGAATAGATCTTACAGATATTAGAAGGCTCTTTTCAGATGTTAGGGAAGGCATGGTTTTACTTATTTTAATAATAGCAGAAGATAATAAGTGCAGCAAAGAAGAAACYGTTGATAAGCAGTTGCCCTGTTTGTGCACATACTTTTCTCAGAGATAAAGACRAGAGTTTTGAGAGGGAGTCTCTTCACAGGACAGTCACATGTGGGCAGCATGGTGTTGAGGTGGTTGTAGTGCTGTTTTGAAGGAGGGCTGCTTCTTTTGGCTTCTGGACTAATGTACATCCTAAATCATTCCTTTTGCCAGTTTGGGACCTAGAGATTCTATTTTTTAAAAAAATGCTTTATAAGTATATGTGTAGATGTSTCATTTTATTTTAGTAGGGGCAGGTGTAAAATGTTGGAAAAATRAAAAGTAGGTGCCATTTGAAAGGCATAATGCCAACGTTCAGTCTCAGATTTACACTTAACAAAATMATCTTTGATCTTTTCCATTTAGAAGACAAAAACAGTCCCTATTTTTAAGTTAAAGAGTGGAGTTCTTATAAGCCAGAAATATGTTTTCAGGAGTCTCTTTTGTTTTTCTCRATGACCCCTTTTGTAGCCCAGGTAACTTCACCAATGCAGAAAAACATTCAGAGCTGTTCATAAAATTACTTTAGATAGTAGAAACACAGAAACATCTGCATACTTCTTCAGAAGGTTATTCAATTTCCATTAGATAAAATGAAAACACATTTAAATTCCGTAGTATTAGACATCTAGGGGCCAAGTAAAAGCCTAAAAAAAAAAATTACTGGAAAAGGCATTGTCTTACCTAGCATTCATGTGAGTATTAGTGTATTATCACGTCATATCATTCCAAATCAAGAGAGGCTGAAATATATTTTGCATGTAAAATCCTAGTTCAGAATATATTAATGCTTGTAGGATGCATATGTGCATTACATCTGACAGGATTAAGAAGAAAACACGTTTGGGGGCTATATCTTATTTCTTTCAAGGTGCATGGGAAACAATTTATGCTAAGTACAACTTAATTATATAAATATAGACATCAATTTCGATTCCTTCCTTTTATTCCTCTTACAGCTGCATGCATTTTCTTGCAAAACTGAAAGTATGTTTGCTTTCAGCTGCATGGAGTAATGGCAGAGTAGGATAATGCAGATGTTAAAGGAAAAAAAAAGGTGGTTATAAAACATATGTAAATTAAACTACCCAGGCATATTTAGTGCATTCACTTTGGAAAGCCTGCAGATAAATTTTCTGTAAAAAAACCAGAACAGCTTTTAACAGCACTAGATTTGTAGTATTATTAACAGCAAAA
This sequence comes from Cardinalis cardinalis, assembly GCA_014549065.1. Lineage (NCBI taxonomy): Eukaryota > Metazoa > Chordata > Aves > Passeriformes > Cardinalidae > Cardinalis > Cardinalis cardinalis. Next base: position 17,021,682 of record JACDOX010000001.1, read on the forward strand.
GCACTAGACTTGTATTATTATTAACAGCAAAAACAATGTATTTTTCTGTTACTCAGTAGCTGATACCTGAGTGTTGGTTAATCCCCTCATTAATGAGCCAATGACAGATAATCAAGAGTTTACTGCATAATTATGTATAATAAGTATAATTACTGTATGACACTCTCCCTTCAAAACAACTGTCCCAGTTTGCTTTGTCCATAGCAAGCTAACAACCTGTTATTATCTATGGAATGGATATATTTAGCAAACACCAAAATACAGCTTCCAAGGTYTGTGTCAACATGTTTTATATAAATTAAGTAAAAACAACACTATGTAGATAGAAAACTGGAAGAGAAATCATAAGATAGAAGCAAAAGGAAGATTTTTAGCAYGGAAATCAGCAGGTAGCTCTCCAGCTGAACGCTCTCAAAGTAACCAATACAGTCCAAGAAACTTGATCTTGCAGGTTGTAGCAAAATGAAGTAGTGAGGTAAAATTACAATGAAGAATGAGGACAAGTCTCTGCAGATCTAATCTCTAAACCAAACTACTGCTTTTCCAGGTGCTGTAGAACACAGATGCTTTTCTAGGTGCTATAGAACATAAAAAAGGACACTTCCTTGTAAAAGTTGTAGTGGTCCAAGCATCTACAAATAATGAGGCTAATAAGGTGTTAAAGACCTACATAACCCAAATGAAGAACTGGCTGTAGAAATTAATGAGTGAAAGTAATTGATTTTAGTCCATGGTAGAAATGTTTYGGGTGTAAGCAGGGGGAATAGTGATAGTCACTGTAGAGTCAGTAATGTTACAGGAAGAAAATTGAGTTAAAAGCTGTAAATTAGCAGGACTGGTAACTCTAGCCAGCTGACTTACACACACAGCTGTATTGTGGCTCAGAGTATTGTATTATTTATTTTTGTTTCTTTTTTTAATACTGCCTGATGGTTTCAAAATGCTCTGTAAAAATTACAGTCTTGCTCTTGAGAGTTTCTAGCCATCAGGTTTTAAAGGAAGAACAGCCATGTGCTTAGTAGTTTTGGGATTCTGAGAACTTAAAAGCAAATTTATCTCTGTAAATATATTTTAAAGCCTTTGGCAGGAGAGCTCTGCCAGTAGAAAGAAGAAGCTGGTACCAAGATAGTGTATTATAGATTAAATGGGTTTAGATTAATGAGTTTTTTCAGCAAGTTGAGAAGAATCTTTCAAGAAGTGGTATATTACAGCCTTAGTGCTCTTTCCCWGGGTCTCTGTGCTCTGTGTTTAATACTAAAGTAGTGAAATGTTTTGGCTTTTTGTCCTAGAGTGATTTTTCTTTTAAACACAAATACCTTGCAAGAGTGTGTTTTGCTCTTCAGTTTTGGGACTTTTTTCCTATTCTTTTTGTTAATAAGATTTCCACCAGGAAAGTTTAGCTTGCCCATGTAGTAGTAGTCAAAATAAATGGAGGGCAGAGCAGGCAGAAAAGTAATGACCCCCTTGAAATGACACTCATCACATCTTCTGCAGTATCAGAACAAATGTAGGAGGTTTTAGAAAGTGTTTAGACAACTGGGGCAAAAGGGATTTCTGTCTAATAATAAATAATCACATGTAGTCCATTCTGATGGAATCCTTTCTAATTTGAGAGGTGGAAGTGAAGAAGATTTTTTTGGGAAAGTGCCTTTTAAAACAATTGTGTATTTACTACTCAACCCATAATGAACAGAGCAAACCTCACTGTTTAATAGGTAATCGACTTTCCATGCAACTTTTCATCAGGTTGAATGTGATAGTTCACAGTATCTTTTGTGGCATTTTCCTGCCTACTCAGTGCATGCACAAAACACAGCTGTCACGTCTAAGCTGTTTGCAATGTTCTTTGCAAGGCAAAGAACTTTTTTCCCCTACCAGTGTGCCCTTTCTTCTACACAGAAAAGAGAAGGCGTTTATGATGCTTATTTCTATAAACAGAAATAAATCTGCAGATGCACCATGTGCTCTGAAATGTGGAAACAATAAATATCTGCATTGAGAACTCTGCTTTCATTCTAAAGGTCTATAGATTAAAATCAAGAGGCTCTGCTACATCTATCTAAACCTTCTTACAGCCTAGCCGTGGAATTTTCTTCCCTTATCAAGCCATTTCAGTACAAATTACTCAGAATCCTTGCAACATACAAGAGACATGTACATCTTAGCATTATTCCTTGTTGTGTATCTATAGCTGATCAGTCCAGTGTTCAGGGACTTGTGTCTCACTTGTACTCACCTTCCTGTTGCCTGAACCTGTGAGGTCTTGAATTGTTATGTAAAATACAATACTTTGCATATAGATAGTAAAAGCATTTAATAATGCTTTTCTTGGCCTTCTTTAGACAGACTGTGAGTTGCCTGCTCACTGTGCCTCTGTAGGATGTGATCTGTTCCTCAGGTTGTTCTGTGGTTTGTAGTGAGACAGCTGGACTGAACACCATGGACATGATGCTGAAAAYGGATGCACAGAACTAAAGCAGCTTTAAAAAACTGTTGTTTTTATTGAAGTTGCATCTCTTTGTAGCAAATTCTGTTCAGATTGGTGCAATGAAGTTTTTTCTCTTACACTGTTATAGCATCATAGTGAAGAAATTTTCAAAAATACTGTTTTTATTAAAGTCATTAATTTTTAGCTACCTTTGGCATTTATTTAGTGATACTTGTGATTGCAGCTAGAAATTTGCATCTCAAGAGACACTTTCTAAAACAAAGTATAGCTATCTTAGTAGTAAAGAGTTTCATATTTCAGTTTCAATTTCTTTTTACTTTGTTTTTCAAGCTGATGGATGAACAATCAGGGTTCTCTTTATTTTAGGGTGGATTAGTCATCCTTTTTTCCTGTCTTACAGARGGAGAAGGAGATGCACAACGAAATCCAAGTGAGCAAACCGGGGAGGCCCAAGGGGAGGCAGCAAAGCAAGAAAGCTGACATCCGACTTTGACCTGGTGGAGCAGCTGCTGGATGTTTTCAGGCTACAAGAGTGTGCYGGAACAAATTTGTTTCCATGAGCAAGCTGGTAGAAAAGAAAGTGCATGTGTCTTCACTGCTGGAACCCACTCAACACAATGCTAAAAATCTGGGTACAAGCTGTGACAGAAGACAGAATTTTCTCTACCTCTGTCATTAGCAATGGTTGAACATGTATTGATTTTTTGGGATAGTGTCATCAGATGGATCCCTTCATAATGACTACTCGATGGGAACACTTTTAGAAAATAGAACAGGTAAATCTTGTAGCAAATGGCCTTTGAAGCATCAGAGGATCTAATTGTGTATCTTAAGCAAAGGCTTGTGTGATCCTCAGAGTTTAAAATTCTCTGGCCAAAGTGTTTGCCCATTATATAAGAACTGTAAAGAAAGCACTGTTTTTAGAACTTTGCATCTGTTTTACAGCTCTGTTATTTACAATGGTTTTTGTATTGTATGACTTAGATGCTCCACACTGCCCCTTCTCAACTGCTTATGAAGAATATTTCTGTTACTGTGAATTTTTCTACCACACGTTTTGAAAGGGCTGGTTTTTTGCAAAAGGTGGTGATGCGCACATGATAGATCTAAACATCAACTCTAAATTGATTATGCCTAAACCTGAATGACTCAGCAACACTCGAATTTGTTACTAGATGAGCCTTCAAAACGATTTGTTAATGTGAATACTTGAGCGTGTGTTGTGTCCTTGGTACAGTTTTGCCCMCTCGCCCGTAGTTAGTTGCATATCRGAGACTCAAATTGAATCTTTTATGTTACTCTTCCCCATTTTTCTAATTTTGGTCCCAATTTCTTAACCTTTCTCTGAGATATTTTTTTAAAATGTTATTCCAAGTATTTTATTGTTAGGGTAGTTTTAAGAATACATTTATAACCTTATATGGGTTAAAATTCAAACTAATTCCATGGTGCTAGAGGTTTTCCTGATTCACATTGTAAAGGTAGGCCTTGTTTACACATGGGAAAGTAACTGGCATAGGTTATTGCCAATTATGTATTCTAAAATGAGTTTTAGAATGCAGTATAGTCCAATGAGTGGCTCCCGGGCTGGATCCAGCAAGGGGTTGGATTTTTGCTATTCCTTGCCTTTGCCTCCGTTGATCAGGCTGTTGGGTTTGCACAGCCAGTAGCCTGCTACTGATGCACCTGAACAGCCAAGTGCTAGAATCTGCTACAGTAGCCTTGTGGCTTGGAGTTGGAAAGGGAGGTGAGAKACTTGGCATCTAGCACCCAAAGACTAAGATTTTTTCCCATTTCACCTATTCTGAAATGACAGTCCAAACTGGGCCTTCATCAAAATACCAGGATAGCTTGTCCATCCAGGACATCACTTAAAATATCTACAGACTAATAACCTGTTCTGCAGTAGCTATTGCTGATTGATTTGTTTTTCCCCCTTGTCCTGCCCCAATAGACAAGGCCATTCATGAGGCTGAATGCTGCAAACTGGGGCAGCCACACCTCTGTGTGACTAAGGTGAGTGAAGAGAGTGACTGGTAGTAAACCATGGCAATCACACAAGCACCAATCACAAGGTCAGAAGATTTGTTTTCTTTTATTAATAGGAGGTGATGTCACTTTATATATAGTATATATATATATTATATATATTTTTGTGTTGTTGGTTTCAAATGTTATGCACTTTTTAATGTTTGTAAACTTTTACTAATGAATAGTGTGATTGCTTCCTGAATATATTAATCATCAGTTAACAAAACATCTTTGTGGCCACAGATGTTTGTTTCTACCATATGTATCATAGTACTTGTCACCTGAAAATTTTTTGTGAGATATGTGGAGGAAAAAAACCCACTTCWGATCAGTATTATGAGATCATTTATTAGTGTTAATAAAAACAAGCCAGCCGTATGCTTGTGGCTCATGCGTGTAATATTAACTCTCACCTTCTGGTGTTTGGAAGCTGAATGCCTTGCTGTCTTATTAGCTGTCAAATGCCCTATCTTCTTGGTAAGAGAAGTAGTCCATTTGCTTTGGAAATACTGTTATCCTTAAACAATTCTTATTAATTTGTTTCACTTGGTGTTCCTTTCAAACTTAACACATTATTATTATTATTGACCTTTTTTAATTATTTCTCCCCCTTTCGCTCTTGCATCAAGTCTTCAAGCTGAACTGGTTGCCCTTTGTCATGGACTAGTTACTGTCAATCTAGCACAATTGCCAGAAGGAAATAGGATTCTAGAGGTTTTTTTATAGTGTTACTTTATTGATGATCCATGAAACATCATCAGTAAAATGTTTCAGAAAAAGGCAACAGTGAATTAAGTATTTACAGTATATTAAAGTGATGGTTTTCCTTTTTTTCCTTCACTGCTTTTCTTTATTTCAGTATACTTTCCTTCTTAATTCTTTTGTGTTGTTAAATAAAATTAATTTCAGCCTTTCCTCTCTATTTTGTACCTGTTTCTTCTGTTTYTCCTCTTTTTTGTTTTTTCTTTTTAGACAAACTATGGTGTCTTTTGCTGGTTTTTGAAACCCATCTCTTTGTGATGGAAAATAGCATTGTTAATTTTAGTGGAGTAAAAGGCTATTTATGTTCCTCTTCCCCCAAAAGTATATGAGTGCTTGATTTATCACTTGAACTGTGCTTGCTGTCTTAATTTTGGATATTTCTGTAGCATTTACAAGCAGGCCTCGCTTAATGTAAACATGTGGCTAGTTCTGTGCCTTAATAATATCTTCAGTATTATTGTTACCAAAGCAATTACAGAAGAGCTGCTTTAAATGTACTCACACCTTTACTTCTGTGTAATTGCATCATATAACAGGGACGCTGATGGCAGAACCAGACTTTGACTGGATTATTTTTCCTTTTGTTAGTTATCTTTTTCAGTTTACCTGACACTCTGGCTTCTCTTCCAGTATCTTCTTTCTATTTTATTGTGTTCATGATAGTTAAATGTCTGTTTAATCCATGCKTATCTTAGAAAGATCTTCCCAAAAAGCTATATAGACACAACAAATTTAGGTCTGGAATATCAGCATAATAGAATACTCCTTACCCGTAAAAGGTTTGGCTTTAGTAGGATGGTGGTGGGTTTGTTGTTTCATTTTTGGGGGTTTTTTTACAGTCTCTTTAGACAGATGTTTTCAGTGCTTTGGTCACTCTGAAGGTCCATCTCTTAAAAAGTCTCTGCATTCACATTCTTGTTTCCATAATGAAGTCTGTGGCCATATTCATTGCACTTGAAGGGTTCAGGCTCCCTGTCCAAACAAACAGAACTTTTAGCACTATAATTGGACAGAGATACTGGAATTTCTGTCTTCAGCTTATTTTCATTAATGTTKGCCATGTGCTTCAAAAAGCAGGTGTTAAAGACAGCAGCAAGCACTCATGTTTGTTACTTCATCAAACAATCATTTTAGAGCCAAAAGTTCACCATGACCTTTGATAACACAATTACTGAATGTGAAAAAATGTCAGTGTACTTGGTCCTCATCTGTGTAATTTCGCTTGCATTTTTTTCCAAAATTTTGAAATGGGAAAAGGTTTATCCTCATAGGAGTGTAAATGGATAATTAATTATCTGGTGCCTAGAAGGAGCAACTACCAGAGAGGTTAAGAAGGAAATTCTACAGTATGAATGCCTTTYTCAGCTAAATTGGAGAATTTCAGTTGATCTTAATGTTTTAATTTTATGTTTCAGAAACATCACTGAGTTTTGTTCAGAGAGAAGACTGAGAGCTGCTGTTGAGACTGAGCACAGTGTAGTAACCTCAGATTTGACAGAGTTTGCCTTACCTCAGCAGTGTTCCCATGTTGAATGCTGTATTTTTGCTGACTTGTTACTTTGTTTTGCTCTGCATCTCTTTCTGRCTGTTTAGGTTTTTTTTTGTTGTTTGTTTGTTTTGGGGTTTTTTTGTGGTTCCCTGGTGTAAAATAATACCCTAGAAATAGATGAAGTGCTGTATTACTGTATATTGACTGACTAAAGTCTTGAAGAGGAAAGACTGTTTCACTTAATYTTTTTGGTCAATGCAGAGAGTGGGATTTGATTCAAAATTCTTTTCAGGAGAGAAGCARCAGAGCCAGGAAGGAAGTGTGAATTCAAGAAGACAGGCCAGCAATATAAGGAGGATATCTTTTCTTAATAGCAAGGCAGGTGGGCCCAGTGCACAAAACAGCTTCCTCCATCATAAAATGAACAGTTAGGATGTGTTAATAATAGCTAAAAATACGACAAATTCCTCCAACTTTAGGTGATATTTTGATTTCAGAACCAACTTCAGTTCTCAACAGTAATCTAGAACAGAAGCATCCATAAATCTGGGCCACATACCTTTGAGACCAATCCTAGTATCACCAGGTTCTAATGAAATCAAAGATGTCTCTTGTTCTCTAACATAGAACACAGAATGCTCTTAAAAAGCAGAAACATTTAACAGATACAAGATTATAGGAATAAAGGTAGGGGCAGGAACATTCTCACTGTTCTCTATATGTTCAGGCTGAACTTAYTTTTTCCTGCAAGAGAGTAGGAACAGAAATTATCAATGTGCATGACTGCTAGYTCACTATCTAATAGTGAGTTAAAATATGAACAAGTTTTAAAGCAAGAGAGTAAAGCTAAACAGAAATATAGTGCACTCATGCTTACAAAAATCATCCCCATCTTCTGAAAGCAGCCGGACTTCATGTTCTATCCTTTTACATTGATTTTTACATTATGGCTTAGGAGCTGCTGATGKTTTAGAATGGAGAACAGGACAGACTTGTGAATGCATGATGTGTGYGTATATAAACGATCTCTTGGTATTTTCAGGCAAAACATGCTTCAGTACCCTGAAACAAAATGYTTATAAAGAGACCAGTGCTAGTGATGACTTGCTTGTGAGTTCTTAAGGTAASTTTTTAGCACATTAGCCATCAGTATACACTTTAAATCCTATTTGCTGTTAGGAAATTCTCTGGTGTTGATCCTTGAGTGTAATGTGATAGCAAATAGTTTTACAAAAGTTCAACTGAGGCAGATGATCTTGAGTGCTCCCAAAATTTCGGAGACACAAACATTCATAAGAAATCCACACCACCTTCTTTCAGTAGCAAAGACAGATGATAAGTGTTTTGTATTTGCTAAATAATAAACCTGTTTTATTCGTGGTTAATCAGTTCATGCTTAGATCTAGTTCTGTGAAAAAAAACCTATTGAACCTGAAMAATTATTCAGGTTTTTGCATACAAGAGGATAAGAGATGAAGTTTTCTAAAAAGGTAGCTTGGCAGCAATTTATAGGAAATAGTGACATATCACATACAAGAGGAATGGGAGATCCTCGCGGGGAGATCAGATCTTGAGCAGCTCTGCATGTAAGTTGATCTGTTCTACATCTAGTTTGTTGTATTACCATGTAAATTATGTCTCATTGTGTTCATCAAACATGGGTATTGCAAACAGATACACAAGACAGTTTTTTTAAGTATGAGCCCAGAAACAGCCTTCCAAGGCAGCAAAGAAAACAGGATATTTTTAACCACACAGCATGCTAATAGGTCAGTTTCATTACTCATATGTTTTTATTTGCAGGCTCTTCTTTTCAATAAAAAAAACAACACATAGTTGTGCAAAGAAAGCTTTAGAATGTGCACATCAGCTAAACCATGCATTTTTCTTAGTAGAATACAGTTGTTATTAGGGTCCTCAAATGGCAAATATCTAGCCAATGTGTATTAGACATGTTTTTGATATGGGAAGCTTATCAYTAAGTCTCAGTGAAATTTCACTGTGTTTCCCACTGGTTCAGTAACTCACTTGCCTGTAAAGTGTCTTCTATTACCCACGTTCTTTCCAGTTCAGTGAGCAGCTGGCTATTGATGCAGGARCACATGTACTTTAATGATAGGTATCTGCTGCTTCAATATTTCTCTCTAGCAATAGAACAGAACATAGATGAGTCCTTGGGGTCAGGATCTACTTTAAAATGTCCTGGGACTGCCATCATTTGTGGGAATTCAATAACTGGTCCTGGAGGAGGCTATGCTAGGTTTTTGGTGGAAAATTATAGTYACAGATGAATATAAAACACCAACATTGTGCATAAATTTTGGGAGGGAGGGGGGCTTGAAGCTTGGGGTGTTACACAGGTAGCCTGAAAACCATATTCTCACAGAAATGTAGCCACTAAATTAGATCCGGCAAACTTAAAAAGCTTTTAACATTTTAAGAAGTTTTGCCATAACCCATACCACATGCCATTGTATTTGGAAATTGTTTTTATGCTACTTCTCAACAAGGATTGTGTGCACTTTATCAAAAAATAGATTGGAAGATGCAATAAAAAGTAGAAAAACTCAATCTGACTGTACAGCCATTAAAAAGTGTCATTCCTGCACACAGCCCTCCCTCAGACACAGGATCTGCAGGTAATGCTTGTGACTGTTGCAACACACTGTATTTTAGGTTGGTTGGAACAGGATTTTCAAGGTACCCTCTGGARTACAACTGAACCATACCTTCTATCACCAGGCATATTATTTTTTTCTCCCAAACTGATGTTCAGATGAAAATAGATTTACTATTCACTCTGATGTATAGTWCTGAATATCCATGTAGTAATAAAAATGGCTCTCTTTTAGGCTGAAATATAATAGAATTTCTTACAGTTATTTGTAATTTCCTATGGATCTGTATATATTTTATGCCTGTATTTGCACTGAAACAACACTATATACTTTCCAATTAAACACCACAGACCAAATGTGAATATGCAACATAAAAATACTGYGAGATATTTAGCTTTTTGAAGTATACACTCCAGTCTTCCTGGAAATTATACACAAGTACAAATAGGGCAAAACTGAAGTGTTTCAGTAAAAATCTTGTTTTCACAGCCTCATTTTTGATCCTGCAATGCAGTCAAAATGTAGACTTTGTAACATCTGATTATAGTCATCATTTCCCTAGCAACAGACTGATATCCTCACTCAATACATTATACAGTATATTTCAGAGAACAGGGCATGCCAGAAGGGAAGAAGATGGATGACTCAACAGGTCTTTTTCATCCATAATTCTCTCATCCGTGGAAAGAATGAAGAACTCACTGGACATAAACACAACATCCTCATTTGTTTGGAAGTGAAAAAAACAACAGAGTATAATAATATTATTAATAATGATTCTGTAGAAACTATKATGGCATTATTATCGATTCTCCCCACAAAAAAATAAAAAAGGCAAGCACCCCGGAAAGTAACCAAAAAGTTGCACACGGACACCTCCTGGTGGCACTGGGGTGTATTTTTAAATAGAAAGATTCAAAATTAAACCAACCCATAGAAACAAAGGTCCAAACAGCCACGATGGATCTGKGGTGATTAAGGGGTTGAGAAAAATCTTTGAAAATCATGAGAGCRGAGCATTGTAATTATATCTTTTACATGATTGAATTATGCCCTTGSCTTTTGTACATAATCTCTTAAAACACATTGTTTTTCAGAACTTCCCSAGGCACTGCACCCATGCCGCATAAATAAGATTTCTATAACTACTGGAAATAAACCAGGGGTTTTAAAGTAGGCCTTGCAACTTGTTTCAGTAGATGAACTGAAGTCAGAAATGCATTATTGGTTGGTYTTCATGCAAACTCTGATAGCTCTGAGGAAAACCAAAAGAATCCCAGCCTGTGTTCACCAGTCTGGCAGCACAGACTAAATACTGTACGTTCCTGGTGACATTTACTTTCAGGAAATTAACAATCTGAGTATATCAAATAGGCTATAAACTTAAATAGTCATCATAGCAAAACCAAAGAATAGTCATCTGAAATCTATGCAAAGTTTGTGCTTACTGGAATTTCCCCCGCACAAAAAAACCTCAGAACATAACACAAAAAAAAAAAGGATCCAAACAAGCAAACAAAAAAGCCTCAGAAATTTCATTAAGTCAAATTCATAAGAAGGGAAATTCCAAAGTATTACAGAGTGTTTATGATAGGCCTCTCTTTCATTGTGCTATTCCCATGATCCAGGCCAAACAACTAGGTTTTATAAAGACAAATAGTGAAGGAATTTAGTGGCTATTACCATAAGTAACCCAAGATGTTTCACAGAGAATGGGAAAAGGAAAGAGAGCTCTGGTGAGTAAACCTGTTTTCTACGTTCTTTCCTAATGTCTGACAGGTGACTTAGTACTGCAGCGGGTTCAGTTTTATATCAACAATTTTTTTCTCTTTTCACTATCTGGAATATGTTCCTTCTCCACCAAGTCTTGTGAGCAATCATTTAGGATTATGAAACAGTTCTRCATAAGACAAAGCCACAGAGAAATTTCATTCCCTTAAAGTAGCCTATGTGTGCTTTCACAAATACAGAATSCACAGAAGATTGTAAAGCCAATTATGACAGGGATGGCAAGTTGATTTTCAATGGTACTTCCAAACAGAATCATAGAATGGTTTGAGCTAGAAGGAACCTTAAAAATCATCCAAGCCCCCTGCCATGGGCATGGACATCTTCCACTAGACCAGGTTTCTCAGGGCCCCATCCTTGAATATTCCCAGGGAGGGAGCATCCACAACTGCTTTGGGCAACCAGTTCCAGCACCTTGCCATCCTCATAGTAATKAATTTCTTCAATATGTAGCAAAAGTGTTGTCCTTGTATCACTCTAAAACCGCAAATTGCTCTTTCAGTATTGCAAACACAGTTCTGCATTCTCCCAAGGATGTAGTTCTAGCTTTCTCCCAAGGAAATGAAGGCAACCTGAATGTACCACCTACCTGTGAATCATATCAGTTGTGAATTCTGTTGCTTTTGTTTGGGAACACATTCTTCCCTAAAACTTCCTGTTTTTTCAGAGCTGGAAATGATAGATCTGTCTGATGAAAGCTATTTACGTTCCATATATGTATGTTTGTGTAAGTAATCAAGGACTGGAGAATTAGGCAGACATTCCATACCCTTGGGCACATGATGTGTGTTGGGGATGGTRCTATGTAGGGCCAGGAGCTGAATTTTATGATCCTTCTGAGTGCCTTCCAGCTCAGCTTTTTCAGGGATTCTGTGACCCTTCRTCTAAGAAAAACAAGTTCACATATGAAATATTGTAGAAAAATCCATCTCTTTTACTAAATAGCATTTTTCTACCAAATTTTGGCCATAAAATATCTGACATTAACGTAAATGTCAGCACCTTGTACAGTGCTGTCCTGAAGACACTGTTCTCAAAAGACAAAGTACTTTATTTATTCTGCCATGGTAGTTTAGCAAACCCTAGCCCTAATTACAGTAGTTCTGCAAAACTTGCACGCAGATCTATCAACATAATATTTTTATTGCTGTTTGACCTGCAGGAGACCTGCTTCCATGTCAGCAACATGCAAGGCCAGTCAACATCTTCTCAAGACCTCACAGCCTCTTTATGGTCCCTCCTTACTGTCGTCCATTAGATATTATGGGGCTGCTCTCTGAAGCATTATTCTGTTTCTCTAAAATACTTCAATGACTTCTCTTCATGTGTTGTGAGGTCAGAAAATATTTAGAGATTACTACTTTCATCTGCTGTATTAAAACTGATTTTTTTTTTCCTCTGGTGTTTTTATTTGTTTAGGACATATAAAACTATTCAGGAAATATTCCAGCTTCCTGAATATTTTCACAGTAATAGTGAATATAAAGAACTGAGTGGTTTATTTCAAGCTAGGAAAAAAAGCAAGCAACTAATTTGAGTTTTATGGCACAGTACATACACATACACTAGTAATTACTAGATACTGCTCAGCACTTTCTCCAAAAATAACATTTTTTAAAAAATGTGGGTCTGATTTATACAGGTTATAGAGAAATCTCATAAAAACCATCTTCACTAAAGATAACAAATTTGGARAAGTATAAAACTCATATGGAGATACACTCTGACCAGAAGCAGATTCAGCTGATAAATTTTTGGTGTTCAGGTTTTAATCACAAGGAGAATTAATGGCGTATTTGTTGCCCTGAAGTTTCACCAWATAAATTGCCCCGGTTTGAACCCAGAAATTCCTATCTCATCCAACCAATTGTACKGGTTTGGGCTGAGAGAGAGTCAAGAGAGAGAGAAGCTTCTCCAGGGGATGATTAAGGAGCACAATCTAGTTTAGGTTTAGTTTCGGTTTTTTGAATTGCACCGTATAAAAAGTGTTTGGTGGGACTTCCTGTTTAGTTACATGGACAACTCCCTTCAGTGGAAAAATATTTCAGCCCAAATATTTCTTAATACCTACACAATGAAGAATCAGGACTCACAAACTTGTCTTTTCACCTTGACTTTCTAATAATTTTCCCTTTCTCATGAAATGAGATAGCAAAGGCTCATATCACAAGTGGAACARGTATTTCAAACATAKGTACCAGTTTCACTAGAGTTATTATGTTTTATGAACCACATTAACTGGGTGAAGGGAGTTTTGCAGATTTAGACACAAGATGATTCACAGCAAGATTGCAGTTCCTAAACACAATGATTAACTGCTCAACATATGACAATCTACCAACCTGAAAAAACCCTATTTGACCTGGCAATCAAAGCAGTACTTCAAAAGACACTAATTAGACCAGCTGTGCAAGGTTCTAAAGAAAGGACATCAATAACCCCAGCAACAGGCATCTGGAGTTTGTTCACTTTAGCAACTGCACTGCACATAAAATTCATGACCGAGCTGGCAATCAAATGTCTCCAGTGGTAACAGCRGCAAGTCTCTGCTTTTCAGAGTCTCAGAATGGGTCAGGTTGGAAGGGACCACAGTAGATCATCTGGTCCAGCTTCCCTGCTCAAGCRGRGTCATCCTAGAGCACCTTCAGTGCTATTTGATGTGAAATCTTGAAAACATCTTCCTTTATGAAAAAGCTGTGGATTGAGTTGTACCAGTTATTTTAGTGTAAAGGGACAGGATGATACTGTATTTCATATCATCTTATTTCTTTGCACTTACCTATAGAAGAAGGTAGAAGATAGAAGATATATGTCAACTTGGAAGGTATTTCCATCTGTACTGTGTTCTTTCCTGTTTGAACATTTTAGTGCTGCAAAGTGAATGTAGCAGAACTAGCATAATGAATTAAATGAATATATTTAAYAGAATTCAATACAATTAAATATAATCTAAAACTTTTTTACCTATATATGTTTCTGTGGRGGGATGGAATGTAAGAGAACAGAGATAGTGCAGAAGGTAATCTCACCCCTGAGGAGTTGCAGCTGTRCTAATCACCAAAGATTAGGAACAGGCCTGCCCTTAACAGGCCACAGCTGTGTCCAGTGAGGATGAGTGCTATGAAAGAGTGGCTTAGCTGGTTGAGAAAGGGAGYTGGTGTTTTTAGGTTGTGCTATAAAGAAGAAGGAGTCAGTGCTGTGAGGAGCTGCCTATGACAAATCACCAAGAAGGTATGGAACTTTTGCAATAAGATGACAACATGTTTCATCAATATTAATAAATTTATTTCCTTTTTTACTATTTCTGTACCATATATTTACATTTCTCTCTCCACTTTCTGAAGACATTTCTTATTTAAGCCTGACATCTACTTTTAATGCTTTAAAAATTAGCCCATTTGGCTTGTTTGAGTCAAATATTAAAGTCAAATATAAAATATAAAATCATTTWTACATAGGAAGTTGCAGTTTCAGAGAAGCATGTGCACTCTGTAGCTAACAACTTYGAGGTGATTCTGCTCTTTTGCCTACAGCACAGGGAACACTTAGGAAGGGTTTCAGAAGCATAATGATGAGGCTTTTGTTTCATAATGTGGGGGCATACTGACTAAGAAAATCAATCTGTTCCAGCACTCAGCTAGGATTAATAGGTTTTTTTGCCCACTTAACATGTGAGTGAGATCAGAACACTGAAAGATGCCCCATCTTAATACTTGTTTCTTGAATCATGCTGTGTATCAATAAAATATCTGTATTTATCTTAGGCCTATATATCTTTATTTATATCTATATCTTCATCGGATCATATGGATTAGATATAGCCATATAGAGCTATACTAGCCACCTGTATACCGATATAAGCATATAGATATATAGGGCTATTATATGTATATATATATTACATATTTCTGTAGTCTATAATCTGAGTACAATTCCCCAAGGAGAGAAATTGCTCAACTCACCAACCATAATCACACAGCAATTCAGTTATTATTTTTTTCAGTTTCATCAACAGGAAAAGCAGAACATTTTTTTCTTGAGCATTATAATAYCTAACAAGTCCAGGTAGGTTGAGATTATTTTTTTCTTTGTTCAAATGTCTTTGTTAGTTTTTATATTCCAGTMAAGATAATACACTAAGCTTCTTGAAGACACATTAATGGACAAGGAARCAATTTTATCTTAAAAGCTTTCAGGGTGTAGTTTGACAGCTTGGGCTTTAAAATTTGTGATTTCTATGAACYAGTCTGCCAGGCTGCATCACAACGAAGTACAAATGTGTTCTGCATGAAGTGAAGGTGCCACATATAACCTTGAAGCTTCACACATAGGAAAGGTTAGCCCTCTCTTTCAATTACCATCTTTTAGCCATAAGCCAATATGCTCACTYGTCTTTGCCAGAGAGCTGAAATAAACGTCAGAGGGAAGCGTTCTGCACAAGGATCAGTTTTGACTAAGCTCATTTAGTGGCTCTGAATATGACAGCCACTGAGTACAATACTCAAACTGCACCCTTAACCCTTTGTTCTTCCAGAAAGTTCCTACTCCTTTGGACAGCTATTCATCACTTTTACCAATGATCTTTTAAAGTCAAAACCTTAAGTAAGAGTCCTAAATATAGCTCAAGGTCCAGATGTCGTGTCCCTTTGTGGCTGAAGGTGAGATCTCTTCCTCTTTCCTGTTGAAAGTCACAGGATCTTTGGGGCATTTTGCTCTTTAAAGAAAGTACTTCAAGCATACATGGAAAAAAAAGGCCAGATGATCACGACAATATACTGTGTCTCAACGTAGCAGTCATTCATTCTTCCTAGCACACCACTTTATTGAAGGATGTAGCAATAGTGCCTGTTTCCACAACCATTTGAAAAATAAATCTTTGATCCATGGCATCAAAGCTTTAGCATAATTCCCATGTTTTGTCTGAGGCTTTGAATCTCCGCCATCTACCTTCTAGACAAGAAAGTATKCTGGTGCTGAGATTCTCAAGACTTCCTTTAAAAATTTCCCCACTTGTAAGAAGAAATTTAAATCCTTACTTATCTTCTCCCAGGTGAATGCCATAATCGCTAGATTACCTCACAATGGGTCCAAAACTACACTGATTATCTTCTTTAAGGAAAAAGACTAGGATTGATAATCTCATCTTCAAAGGGAGCTACTCAAAGGAATTTGCATACTTAATAAGAGCAGTCAAGCCAAAGAAGAGAAAGGCATCCCAAGCTCAAAAGAAGACCTTTCCATCCTTGACAAGCAGGTCTTAGACATCACCTTGTGCTATYATTTACTGGCTCATGTACAGGCACATGACTTCTGCAGATCCCATTTCTATGCCCATAACCTCAGGGTAAGCCTAGGCATCCTGAAAGGACAAGGAATTGCAAGTGTTCCATCCTCCTTATGAGCACAGTCCAAGATTTATTAACTCTTCTCACAGGAGAGATCTCAAGCCACAACTGATCTGAAGTTTAGATATAACCAACATTTTCTGTCCAACAACAAGAATAATAAAACATCCTTAAACTATTAAACCTTAAACCTTATGACTATTCAACTAAGCACTGGCATCCAAGAGCATAAATATTCCAGGCTAATTTTGGGCGAGGTTGGTGATAAACTGCTGCTTTTGAAGCTGTAAGTTACTCTCTGCTTATGCATCCTAGGGTTTTAATAACACAACCTGCCTTTTTCATGTATGATCTTGATAGTTCATAAAAAAAATCCCAAAACATCCTTTACCAACTGGAAGAATGAAATCTGGGAACACAAGAAAAACAAATCTACAAAATCCTTGGATTTAGTCCTTTTCTGACCTGGCAGTTGCTTTTATAGTATTCCAAACAAATATTTTGACAACACCTTTAAAAATAAAGACCTATTTTTCACTAAGAAAATACATTTAAGACTAATAGGAAAAATGTAACTTRTACAGCTGTGTTTAACAGAAACATTTATCTGATGTGCATATAAATAGGTATATATGTGATAGAAAARTATAGCATAAATCTATGACTGGAGAAATTGATGAAGTGAGAAACTGAAATTAGGTGGTYAGCTGAAAAAAGAAATTTACAAATTCCCTTGACTCCGTCTCTCTAAAATCCATTGTTCCTGAGTAGATGTGAGACTGCTGAGGCAAATTCAGCTCCTGTCATGTAAATTTAGGGTAATGGTGTTGAAGTGAATATTACATTTATTTATTGGCTTTTGGGGCAGGAGTCAACTGTACCCCGTAATTTCTGCATCAAATCCATGCTGTAAAACAGCTTCATATTTTATCAGGATCTAAATCTGTGCACAGATGCATTTATTCTTAGGGCATTTGCTGAAAATTGCTACTACAGGTYCATCAGTGGAGGGGAGGGCGAGGTGTCCAGCAGTGTACTGGGGTTCCTTTTAATGCAAAATGYCTGTATCTTAGAAAATTATCCTTTATAGAATCCACTGAAGCTATTTCAATGCTCATTTCTTTCTTTGAACATATGACTACAAATACTGTTACTGTTTACAGCTGTATGGCAGTATCTGAGAATAGCATATTGTTCTGAAAGTTCAGAAGAGCAAACAATACAYTTGAAACACAAACAAAATCCCCATTCTTCAAACAAAATCTTGTTTATTTTCATTCCCCTCATATTTATTTGACATTCAGCTTTGAGGCTTTAAGGAGTCATGGGAGGAGATTACTATTATTATTGTTGCTATTGTTTTTATTATATAATACTGAGTTCATTTTTCTTTCATCACAGCTTGATTATACAAAACTRTCTCACAAAATAGTCACCTAAATGGAACTGTGGTGAAATCCATATAACAGTAAAAAATAAGATCGCTTAATGCATATATTTAATACGTGGAACTAACTAATTTAATATAATGGTGCACGTTAGCAACAGACATCTTCTACATGACTTCAAGTTTTATCCTTAGGACAACCCCACCCTGACTAACATACCCACGAACCTGAGCAATGACACCATTCTACATCATCGTCACCTTTTTTCACCGGGAAGGGTAAAGAGGAAGGTCTCATAGGCTAAATCCTTTTTACCAGAAGCGTGGTGCTTTTTGGAACATATTAATGGTATTTTCTGAGATCACGTGATAGCATCAGTACACTTGACTTTCTCATTGTCTGAACCAGGGGCTTCATAGGACAGCAGATGTGATTGCCTTCTAGTGGAAACCATTAGATTGAGTGTGAATGGTGACCTRGTACACACAGAAGTTTTACTTCCCTGTAGGACCAAGGGCCCCAGTGCACAAACCTGAGTCCTACAATATAGCTGTTCAGCTCTGTATTCTAGGAGGGTTCATCCCCAGCTTGCTAGACCTACACACCAGATCTTTTCTAAGATACAATATCTGGTAACTGTTCCACACTTTTTGTTCACTTAAAATATGCAAAGAGGAAGGTAAACYCGTCAATATCATATACTTCCAAGTTACACTTCATTACAGTAAATACATGTGAGATCTACTGGAGGAATACTTCATTATTTGAATGCTTTAGAAGAGATGACAGAGGACATTTGGAAATTAAAACATTGATAAAGCAGAGAACAAGCAGATATACTATGCACAGAGAGTCTGGAAACCCGATAAACATCACACTTCTGGTTCAAGTTTCTGGTTTACAGCACCATTTTAAGGAAAAGAGCAGAAGAGTTAGATTTCTTTGCAATGACAGGTCTTATTTGCTGCTTCTGTGAGGACCCYTCCTCTGACTTTCTCAGGCTCATTCTTCTTTTTGAAGTGTGTCATTAGCAACTCTGGTTCTAGAAGTCTTGGGCTTTGTCT
This sequence comes from Cardinalis cardinalis, assembly GCA_014549065.1. Taxonomy (NCBI): domain Eukaryota; kingdom Metazoa; phylum Chordata; class Aves; order Passeriformes; family Cardinalidae; genus Cardinalis; species Cardinalis cardinalis. The sequence continues at coordinate 17,040,616 of JACDOX010000001.1, forward strand.
TCAGTCCTGCTGGTCACAGAAAATGTTACCTTTCTCTTCCAGCTGGGACTGGACCTCTCCAACAACAAGTCAGACATCCCAGACCGGAGCATCTTCCAAGAATTACACAGACAAGTCAGAATTTTGTTCTCCTGAATAACTGTAGGTGAATCTTCTGTTTTTGACGCTTCACCTTGGCCCCTTTCATCTTTTAAGCCTTCCGAGCCTGAGTTACGGAGTGAGATCTTTTTCTTTAAGTTTCAAGAAGCCATTTGTAGTCACATAGCAGATGGATGCAGCATAGCATTCACAAGCTATGAAGTCACATAGCAGATGGATGCCTATTAAGATCATGTCAGTCTCTTCTTCCTCTTTTTTACAAAAAAACATTTCTTGTCAAGTTTCTCAAGCATTTTTCTTGACTGTATTGCACTAAGGAAAGAACACTTACAAAGCTTGTCCTGTAAGCCAGTGCTCTGTACCAAAACAAAGAAAACTTATGCTTCTGGGGACCTGAGTAGAAAGGTAGCACAGCCAGTCAGGCAGAGCATCCTCGCTGGGCAGAGGCTCAGATGCCAAAGGATTACACAGTCACTTTGGCAGCACAAGCTTTACTGGAAACACTTTTTATGGAAGAGGCTACTGCAGAGAGAGCTCTGTTCCCCTCACAGTTCTTGACCAAGTTAACAAACATGAAAGAACTCGCTAATGAAAATGTTACAATAGATTATTGCAGTTATGAGAGTTGTAATTGGYGACATTTGCTTTTTGTAACCTGTTAGTAAGATTTGGATAGGGAATGATAATCCTTACTAACAAAGTCTTACCGGTTAATTAAGGAATGCAAAAGAGGAGACTATGGAGCAGTCCCTTCATGCCTTACAAAAAAGCTCTGGGATTGAATGCCTTTGCTGTAAGAAGGAAAAGGAGTACTTTTTAAGGGCCTGCCTGGATTTCAGGAGGGTTGTTAGGCAAATACCAACATAATTTTTGTAATGCCATTTGACCACATCATTGTTTCTCTCTCTACTCCTATTTACAAGTTTCCTAATTGCACTGAACCTTTACAACTTTAGGAATTCACCTCAAATAAAGAACAGGACCATTTCTGCACAACTCCACCAAGCAAAATCCTCTTTGAAATGAAGGAAAGGTTTGCATAGTAACTATAAGAATCTCAGAATAATGTAAGAAACTGTAAGAATGTGAGGTCAGATCTCAGGCTGATGGCTTTGGAAGCACATACTGAACCYATGAAAAGAAAAAACAGAGCTTTAGCATCTGCTGATAACAAGGGGTCACATTTTTTCTACAGCAATTATGTGGGTGTAGCCTTCTTTAGACAATTAAAGTCWAGCACCCAGGTCAAGCCTTTTAAGAACAACTTTTCTAGTTATTATTAAGGGAAAAAAAGTTCACATCTTGCAAAATGAAAGGCAGAGCCTGAAAAAAAAAATTTGTTCTTCTACCCCACAGCAGATAGATTCATAGGCATGGACAAAATGATCAAAACCTATAAAAATGATATTTCGCATCTATTCTCAAACATAGAGAAGGATTTTTACTTTTTTATTATTAATATTTCTGGAATTATGGAATTGCTGTGAGAAAAAGGCACAATAAGCTTCTTTTGTTATTTTGATATTCAACAACAATGCATACCCATATTGAGTCACCTGGTTTTCACCTAGTTTTGGTTGGATATTACTTTTAAGTCTTGATTATTTAGTATGCAGCTAACTGGACCAAGAAATTTTTTCATACTTTTAGGGATGTCCTTCCACTTACACAAAGGCTTTCTACTGGTCATTTAAAAGAACTGTAGCTAAAAGTAATTACTGGGAAAGGAAAAAAATTTGTTTCTAAAAAAATCTTGTCTATCTGAAAACGAAGCTAAAATAGTTTCCTTGCCAAGACCTACAATCATATTGCACATAGAAAACCTTGTGTCTGTCAATATCACTTCACAAAGCATTACTAAAAGAAGCATAAGGACATCCGTACCACAGCAGCATCCAAATTCAGCTTCTCTGGTGTTTTTATGGTGGTTTAATGATCCATAGCAGTAATGGGAACATTTCATAAATAAGTAATGCTTTTTGTTAAAATGGTATTTCCTCAAACTAGGAATGGCAGGACTTTCAAAGGTGCAAACAAAAGACTTGAAAGGGTGCCAGGAAAGAAAGAATTTCTCCGCAAACAAAAATTTCTCAGCAAACAAAAAAGGGGAGAATTTGCCTTAAAGGATGTGCATATGCTATTTTGATAGCAAGTCCAGATTTCTGAATTCACAGTGCAAGCAGAAACAATACAGAGCTCCTGTAAATTACTGTATCAAGTAGAATACTGCATGCTGATCCATATCTCCATAGATATGAAACAGTGACCTCATCCCTTCTACTAGAATTATGAAATCTGTTATATACAAAAATAGCTACGCAGTAATTGTAAGCCACTGGCAAAGAAAAACCCAATTACCTCAAAGAATGTCAATGGCAGCATTTGCTTCTAATTCTTGTTTCTGTTTATGACTAAAATAATAATCATTATGTTAGCAAACCAGATGTTTATGCATCAAGCATATTAACTGAACTGGCACGCACACAGCTATAGGACAACATACACAAAAGATGACTGATTAAGATAATGGATGAATAAACACATCAGCTGATGGAAATTACATTTGAGATTTCTGTGGAGGACTTTGAGGGAAGTACAGAACTGGAAAAAGCTAAAATGACAATTCAAATACAAGGTCCAATATGAAAAAGTTTGAGGTCTGAACGTAAGGAAACTGAATGACCTAAGARATATCTACTCATTCATATAACACTGTAGTTCTGACAGAGGAATAATAGTACAAGGGGATGTTCAGGTTCTGCCAGGAACTGTGCTGGACTTTTGTGTTTGAAAGTAATTATAGAATCACGGGATGGTTGAGGAGGGAAGGGACCTCTGGAGGTCATTTGCTCCAACCCTCTTGCTCAAGCAGGGCCACATACAGCAGGCTGCCCATGCCCATGTTCAGGTGAATTTTGAATATCTGCAAGAATAGAAACTCCATAACCTCCCTGGGTAACCTGTGTCAGTGCTCAGTCACCCTGACAGTAAAAAGCTCTTTCCTGATGTTTAGAAGGAACCTCCTGTSTGCTGGTGTGTGCCCACTGCCCCTGGTCCATCAGTGGGCACTGTGGATAAGAGCCTGGCTCTGCACTCTTTGCCCACTCACTCGAGGTATTTCCACACATGGATAAAATCCCTCTGAGCCTTCTCCTCTCCAGGCTGAACAGCCCCAGCTCTCTCAGCCTTTCCTCATCAGAGGGATGCTCCAGTCCCTTCAGCATCCTGCTGGCCCTCCACTGGAAGGCCCAGTACATCCATATTTCTGTGGCAGTCCATCCAGGATGGGATGCAGTACTCCAATGCAGGTATTCACGGGTACCGAGTACCAGCGCTGAGCAGAGCAGCAGTTTCCTCCCTTCTCCTGCTGGCAATGCTTTGTCAGTGCAGCCCAGGACASCATTCCCTCTCTCTGCCATGAGGGTGAAGACACCAAGACTTGAGGTAACATATCCTGTAGGACTGGTCAGCAGGGAGGGCATGCCTATTTGTAAATATGGGCTAAAGGCTATATTCAGCAGGTCTGCAAAGGGCTGACTTGTAAGACATAAATGGGGCTTGCTTTACAGTGACTCAGCCACCATGCTCTAAGCAGSTCTCCTCATTTGTCTGCTTGTACTGCAGGCACTTTGAAACCCACTTAGTCACACATTTCTCTGAAGTGCAAACAGCCCCAGCCCCTCAAGGCATGGCTGAACAGCCTCCATCTATCCCAACTGCATATGGTGATTTTATGTAGGACGCTGGACAGGTGAGAGAACTTGGGGTACTTTGAGATGCCCAAGAATGTCCTTTCTCAAGGTCAAATCACATTTGTATGCATCAGTTTGGTTTCAGGAAAAGGTAAGAAGTAAGTAAGTAGTTTCTACTGACTCTGCTGTCCCAAATTTTGTTTATGGTGCATAAAATGCATACAAGGGATAATACAGACATAGTCATCCAAGCCAGATCAGAAGTGCAAATGAGGAGCTGGCCTCATTCGATTCTGCTTACAATACAGAAATCAGTGAAAGAAATAATAATGAGAGGAAAGAACCTGAAGTTGCAGGAGCAATTCTTGAGAGCAAAGTTCTGGAAATAGRTGTTTGAATACCTGGAGAGAGTACTTAGGAAATAGCCTAATCTGAAATATTGAGCGAAAATCAAGCCATGAAAGTAACAYAAGAGACTGGTTTTAAGGTATTCAGAGGAGTAATAGACTTGAGTGGGGTTTCTCCCTGAACAGCCAGTTGMATAGCATTGCTAAGCCAGGTCTTTCTGTTCTATTGCTAATGAATTAGGGCCACAAAAAGCAAGAGTTTCACGCTGGTGGAAATTTAATTAAGTGGCCCTAGAATCAGAGGGAGGTAGACAGAGATGGAGGTAAGAGGTCTCTATATTGCAAAATTTTCAGGAAGTGTAAGCAGCATCCAGAGCTGTAAAAGATTTTTGCTGGCTTAGTTGAAGTTACATGCACACAAAAAGCATATTTGAAAATACAAAATTGGGCTTGAAGTTCAGTTTCAGTTCCTTGTTTCTCCCTTCAGTTTTAATTAGACTTTTTATAGAATTAGTTCTCCAGAAGTATTTAAAGAAAAATCAAAGGGAGGATTTAATAAGGAAGGAGACAACCAGCAGTGCCTGCCAGCAAAACACTGTTCTTCTTTCATTACTCCCCATGTTTGATGTGTCTCTGACTGACACCTTTGCATTTTAATTGGCAATATTTGGCACYACCTGATATGTTTATGATCCAAATGGCCTTCCCAAATGGACACAAAAATCTACTTAACACTTAAAACATGTTTGTGTTGAAGACTAAGAAGAGGCCCATAAGAAATACTGATGTACAGAGACACAAAATAAAAAAGTACTTATTGGAGGAATTTTGCCCAGCCCATTTTATCTTATTTTATATATAATCTGTTGAGAAAATAAAATTGAATCCCACTTAAAATCAACAAAATTCTCACAAATATCACAGAAGTGACATCAGGAAAATGAAAGAAACAAAAATTCCATCTTAAGGTGTTATAGTCAATGAGGAATACATTGATTCTCAAAATCTCCTTTAATAATCTGTCCATTATTAAATGAAAGCCAAAATCACATACTTGTTTTTATGTTGTAAATATTTACCTCTCATCAAGCAAAAGGAAGATGATAGTGAGCAAGAGGCAGAGGGGACAATTTCACCTCTTCATTCTGCTTGTGGTTTTTTATGCTTTCATTTCCTCTTTCCAYGTCTTACTCTGCCAGTGTCAGTAACGGCTTGAGATCAAGAAACTTCCATAGTTGCTGGATATTAATTTCACAAGTAACAGCTTCTATATTTAAATAGTGGTTTTTTACACTCAGTGTCTTAGAGCAAATATCACTTTAAGCAGGCTCTGAATTCAAARTGTGTCTCATGCTGTTGAATAAAAGCAGAAACCTTGACTCAATTTCTGAGATCAATGTATGTAAATCTTTTAAATCAATATGAAATATCACAGTAAGCCAAAGAAGAATCAAGGAAAAGCTATGTCTAATCAAATACTAACCAGTGGATCAAATAATTAAAGATTTTTTTTAATCTTTAAATTCTACAGCTTGATCAAATAGCATGAAATATTTTTAAATGCATTGTGAAAATTATTCTGACCTARCATATGTCCCCTCTGTTTCTGAGACTAAAAATAGAGCTATGCCACAGCCCAGTTGCTGATATATTCCAGTATGGTTCAGTTTGATGGGCCCATTCCCCAGAGTGGAAGCATGGACTAATATTTCTGTGTTTGTTGCTCAAGCTTGTGTATATTTGGTGAGTTTTTATAAAGACACAGAAGACTTCCTGCCAGATGGGAAATTAGAAAATAAAATTCAACATTTTTTTCTTTATATTAAAATCTACAGTAATTATTAAAGTCACTCATGAGCAACCATTCATCACCACAAGTAATGTTTTACAATCTTCTACATGACAAATGTGTCAAGATTCTTCCATAAGTACTCACATGAAGCTGGAAAGATCAGTGGAGCTGTGTCATATGGTGAAATTATTTTTTTATCCAAGCATTTARTTACATAGCAAAGCAAACTTATACAGACAAATCCATCTCAGAATAGCTCAGRCTGGCGGCCACCAGATTTGCCACAATTATTTTCAGTCTGCTGAAAACTTCTAGTGTATTGATCTATACTTAAAAAGAAATTGATTGCAATACCCTGTTGAGCTGGGTGTTAGAGAGGCTGGAGCATCAGTTTTCATCCACACTCTTAAGAGATGTAATCCCTGACACATCTTAATAAGGGATGATGTGCACTGCATAATCTGTCCAGGTTTTTGTTRAAGAACAGATGGATCACAAGATCACATTCTGGGAAAGAAATGAGTATCTTAGGTGATAAATAAGAAAGGAAACTTTTCCATCTACCCCTTCAGAATATTTTATACTGAAACAAAATCTAAGTTCAGCCAGAATTTCTAGCCTTGCCATGATCTAATAGGACCTGTTCCTTGGCATAGTGAAGAAATAAACTATCAAATTACAATATAAATGTAGATTAATTTATAATCTACATTTTAATTTCTTAATTTAAAAAATTTGCCTTGAAGGGTGAAATCACCTCATCTCATCAACAGAATCATGGTTCATATGTATAAACTTAATTTTATTCACCATGCAAGGCATTTGGAGGGTTCCAAAAGAGCAGAGTATTTCACCTGCTGGGTGGTCAATTTGGTCATAGAATACATAYGTGCACCCAAGTTTTACATGTCTGSCTAGCAAAGTCCATCTTCTAARTGAGCATTTAGGAAAGACAAACACATAAAGTGCTCTGTGGAACTCTCTGGCTTTGCAAAATCAACTTTGCAGCATTGTTTTGTTTCTCAGTAATCTCTCACTTTTGGCTTGTGTTGTGCCTTATAAAACAGATTGTGTCCRAAACCAGCAAGCTGAAGCATGGAAGTGTGTTGGAAAATAAACACAGTCCAGGGGATTTACCAAAAGTCAATTTGTTTGACTTGCATATTCTGTATTCTGAATTGCCCTCTTATTTTTCAAGAACTACCCTGCTACTAGAATTGTAAAAGATAACATCCCAACATATAAAAGACTGTTATACAGGTTGCAAAAGCTAATAAATGGAAATAAGAAACCAGCAGAGATACTACATGCAGTGATAAAGTCACAGTCCCTGGTTTTTCTGTTACTGGCGACTCAGTTTGAGAAGACCTACCCAACAGCAGGCCAACTAGAATTTAAACTCATATTTTCTTGGTCTTTTGGGTATTACTATAACTCAWTTACTCTTATTTTTTTCAGTTTAGAATCAGCTTTATAAATTGAGCAGTTCATGTTCTGAGAGAGCAAAAACTGTTAACTCCAGTACTGCTTACCAAGTTYTATTGTGGTTTCTGGTCTCATTCTGTCTAATCTGGGACAACCACACCAAACAAAACTATAAAACTGTACTGAAAAAAAAAAGGGTAGCTAAAAAGATTGATAGCAAAATCACAATACTCCATTCCTGAATAGAAATTGTGACTATAACCCACAAAAGAACAAAAGGCATTCTTGCAGGAATTCAACTGAGGAATTATTTTAGTAGGAGAGTAATCATTCTTGTCTGTAGTCCTCAATTAACGTTAACTGTAAGAAAAAGCTTATTAGGAATAYTTAAATTTTAAAGTCCCCCTGTGCRAGCATATCTGAAWTCCCAGAAGCTAGTTACAGTGCAAAGTGTATTAATTAAAATACCGCTCTGGGAGATCCTTCTTTATCCAGTGTTCATTATTAACATGAAAGATAGTGGAAAGGTTTTGATTTTTTATAAAGATTTTAGTCATCGTGACAGGGATTCAAATGGTGAAAAAGAGCATTTGAAATGTTAATGAAATTCTGATCATTTTTCAGGACTTAGTAGTTTTTTGACACTTCCACCCCAAAGAAATTATTTGCACTGCTTCGCAAAAACCAGGGGCAAGGTATTGTCAAAACTCTGGATCCCAGAGTCTTTTTCTAAAGTGACCAAAGATTTGGAAGAGTACAGTGTAGGGATTTTTCTATATTGATATATACAGGGAGWCATATTTATTCCACAGCTCCTCTTGGCCTGTCTAAACTGCTTATAAGATTCATAGCCCATTTCCTACAGCAAACCCCCTTTATCTGGAGTGACTGTTGGATATGTGATTATTTCTTAATGTCAGAGCTTTTTGCATTGCATTTTACCAAATATATCCTTTACCTTTCCAGGTATCTCTCACACAAGAGTGGTTACATGACAAACAGGGCTTACACATAGGAAATTAGTTGAGTTTATTGTTGCCAGTCAGGCTGTGCCAGCCATAAACATCTGCCAATCACAAACAAGAAAAAGACAATTTTACATCTCAGTAGTACACCTGGGACCTGTGAGGACAGTCCTCCAGTCCTTCTTCAAGAGGCCTTGACAGATTCTGGCAGAAAGATTTGGTGCCACTGCTTCCYTAAGTTTTGAAATTCAGGACACTTTGAAATCTTAGACCACGACTCCATGTCTCTAGGCACTTGAAAATGACTGACTTATGCAACCAGTGATCTAGATTAACATGTAGCTTTTATCTATGCCCACAAACCATAGGGAAAATGGGTTTTTCAAACAAACTCATCATTTATCTCTTGCAATTTATCCCTGTGGGCAGACTCCTTTTTCTATCAACAAAAAATGAAAAACTGTCCCTTTACTGGCCAGCAGAAGGAGACCTGAGTATCTTTGGAAACTGTGTCAATGTCAGGTGGCCTCTCTACATACCTGCATAATATCTGAGCAAACCTCAGACTGACTTTTACCTCCTTTCTTTGGAACTCCTTCTGGAGTCTGGGCACGGGTGAGCRTGGCTGGGCTGGTGTTTGTATGTCAATTCTTTGAAACAAGTTTAAGCAAGGAAGATACAGCTTTTGCATTTAGGACTGTGTTTTCCTGGTTCTTCTTAGAGACACTCAGGACTCTGAGCACTCATGATGGAAGCTGTTCAGACTGCATTACTTTTTAGAGGCAAAAAATTTCTATCATCATTGCTGACTCCACAAAACAACTGATACGGAAGAGGATCTAAATATACACTGGTGCCTACAGGCTTACCATACCATAGCAAATGTAAGCTAAGATGTATTCATAGAAACATTCCCAGCAGAGGCAAAGAGGTCTCAGTGATGCGGTAAGATCAGCTCTCTGGGACAGTTTAAGATTCTGATCAGACATGAAATATGAACTAACATKGAATAGGCCCAATGAAGGGTACCATGGTGGCTATGGAAATGGAAAGTATAGCTTCTGAAGTCAGTGCAGAAGAGCTCTATTTTGTTTAGGCTGACAAGCCAAATACTGAAACAGAAGGGATGTTAGTTTCCTATAAATGCATCAAAGAGATAAACAATAAAATACATAAGCCAGAAATAARTGTTGGCACAAGTACACATGAAGCTAACCAGCAATTAATAAATTTAGCATATGATTTGGGAAAAAAAAATCCTAAATGTTATAGGAATATCATTGCATCAAAGACTTGAGCTTGGCACAGTTAGTCTACAGAAGAAAAACATGGGCTTGGTTTTTTTTCAGTGAAGGGTAAATTATAAAGGTAAATGTGTGAAGGCATTCATATAGCACAGTGGCTGTGATCACAGAGGACTTGTCCTCTGCTCCCCACACAGACACCACAGTTAAATGACAGCTCCTTTTCAGCATCAGGAGTCCTTTAAAGTGTTCTGTCCACAGGTATAGTTGTACCACACCATGTTCAGACACCAGCCACAAGAGCCAAAAGAACCTTTTAGTATTGTAGCAGACTCCTGCTCTGAGGCAGGTATTGAAGATTGACTTCTCTCTTACCCTGGAAGAGACGATAATTTGGCCAGGCAGATCCCACAGACCATATCAACAACAGGGACAAATCTCTACAGACTGTCCTGGGGAAGTTGACAGTTACCTCAGATGTGAACACCACACTTGAAGGTAGGTGGCCTGAAGTTATTATGCCCCTGTTATATATATATATATATATATATATATATATGCCCCTGCTTTGAACAAAAATAACCTGATATTTCAAAGAGAAACAATAAACAAAACCAAAAAAAGTGCACGTCTAAGAGGAAACCCTTCACTAAACTGAGAACATCTTCTCCTCTGGTTTTGAATTTGCAATCCACATAGGGAAATATGAAAGGAAGTGCACTGCTGGTACACTGTCCAAATGGTAAGTTTATCAGGATATGCTAGCTAGCTATAGGCTTGTTTAAGTTCTGKGTCAAAGATTTAAAGGATCATTTGCAAAGTTTAGAACTTTGCAACTTGGTGGCAAACTAGTTACTTCTGGCATGGCCTGTAATTTTRTAAGCATAAACACTAGAGACCAAAGGCAAATCTGAAATGTACTTTTACTAAWTTAACTAGAAAAAAATGCAGCTGGAACTACCATATGTACCCATGCTTTTGGTCTCAAATGATAATTTTAATCATATATTAGTCATGATTTACATGCTGGCTGTTTGGCATGAAGCATCTGGATCTATTTGTTCTGTGCTAAGGGGATGCAGAAACGACAACATGACCGTAATCTCCAATTTAATGTAGCTTTAATGTATTAGTTTCTTAGTGTTGCATTCATAGATGTGCTGTGATAAGGATGGTAACTGTGATTCTATGGACAAGCAAATCTGTATCAACCAACTTGTCTAGCATAAGAAGAGAAATTATTTGCATGTGCCTGTAAAGACAGCAGTAATTTCTATAAGATTTATTGTACTTCAGAATAATGGCATAATGCCACAAGAATGACAAAAGATCTTAAGAAGTAATTCTAAAATAAGGGCTTGAAGAAAGAAATATTGAAATGTTTTGGTTGCTAAAAATGTGGAGACCTTTTGTAAAAGGAGCAGAAAAATTTCCGTATGTATCAAGCATTATTTATATTCATTAGCCAACGGCAATTTAGTAGCACTATTTTCCACAAACATCCATACTCAAATGTTATCCTTTGAGTATTTGAGTAAGCAGGAGATTCCATCAAGACAACTGATCTTTTATTAGCATCTCTTTCAGTAAAGAAAATAAGAGGCGGGGGGAAGAGTGGGGGAACACGTTGTCTGCAATTATTTTCAGGACATGAACCTGAAAACATTTTTTCAGGGTTTTCACTGATGTTTTCAGTCATCCTAGTTTTCTCATTAGCAAGGGGACACCCAGTAAGGCCACACGTCAGCACCCATCTGTGCAGCGACTGTGTGCTGAGGGTGGAGGGTCCCTGGCACCATCTGAATTGCTGCCCGTATCCATCCAGAGACGCTGGATGCTTTGTCGACTGCACGATCCTTTCTCCTTATCTGCTTCGCTTTGGTCTTCATGTTCAGGGAGGGTCGGCAGTCTTCCTCTCTGGAGATATTAAAAATCCACTTGGACTCGTTCCTGTATCACCTGCTCTGGGTGATCCTGCCTTGGCAGGGGTTTGGACGAGATGATCCCCAGAGCTCCCTTCCACCCTAACGATTCTGTGATCCTGTATTTCACGGAAGGAAATCCGTGATCACAGCATAACCTAAACGTACGGACTTCAGGACCCGTCAGACCGCACCTGAGTCAGAGTACGCCAGGTTTTTGCGGGGAGATGCCCGGACCCGGTGCTCTGCTCCCTTGGGAGCGCAACCAGGGGCACAGCCTAAGGGCGGGTGACATCTCCCGGGCCCGGCGAGGCGGAGCGGGGCTGGCGACCYCCGTACCGGGCAGCGGGCGGGGCGCGGCAGGGACGCCGAGCGGAGCGGGGTTCGCGATCCCCTCAGCGGCCGGGGCGGCGCCRGAGCCGGGGCAGAGGCAGAGGCCGCCCGTGGCCGCCGCCCGCCTGCCCGCCCGGCCAATGGGAGCGGCGGTTGTTGGCGGGCCGGGCGGTGGCGGCGTTGCCACAGCAGCGGCGGTCGGAAACCGAGCCCAGCCCGAGCCGGCGGTCGGGGCGCGCCATGGAGGGGCTGGAAGGTGAGCGGCAGCGGCGGGGCCGGGGCAGCCGCCGGGCGCCCGGGGCCGGGCGGGTCCTTTGTGCTGCGGCCGGGGCGTGCTCGGGCGGTGGCGGCGGTGGGAGCGGGGCCCGGGCGCCGCCTTGCCCGTTCGCGGAGCCCCCGCGGCCGGCAGTGCTGGGGGCGGCGGGGCTGAGGCGGGCGAGCGCCGCGGGAGGGGGCAGCGGGCAGAGGCGGGAGGCGGCGGGGCCGGGCGGCGGCAGGAGCGGGCTCCCCGCGCTTTGTCTCCCGCCGCTCCGCTCCGCTCCGCAGCGGCCCCGGCGGCCCCTCCCTGCGGCGGCCGCGCTCCGAGCCCGCTCGCCGGGGCCCTGCAGGGAGGGCTGGGCTGGGTGCGGCGCAGMGTGCGGGCATCTCTGCCAGGAGCCCGTGGCTTGTTTTTTTGCTAACAGATGGCTAAGGTGGGTGTTARAATCCGCTTATCGTGCTAGGGAAATGTTCGGTGCGGTGAAGAAAACTAGGTATGAATTTGCTGACAGGGTATTTTCAACTTTATCCTGTGCCGGTTCAATAATGGAAACGTTCTTGCTCTCCGAAATGATAACGTCATTTTCATCGATGATGTTATCCATCACAACACGGATATCAGCTTGGAATTCATGAAGTTACAGCTTGCAATCTGAGCATTTTTAGGCCTGTCGTTACTACATTTTGCAAGCTGCTTTAACCATACTACTTTAGAAAATACCTGTTCTGAAAAACTRTACAACACAGTCATTAAGTCTTCCGTGCTCGACTTCTCTACAGGTAACTGAGTGCTTAAATAGGAGTAAGCACAAACTAGCCTTTGTTCTTTATCCCTTCTAGAACAGTGAGAACTGTTCTCCAAGATCCCTTGGAGAACTGAAGTAATTTTCACAGAATACCTGTGTTCTGTCTTTAGTAGATTTTACAGTAATCAGACCCTGTTTTTGAGCCTAGTAACTTCATCAAGACTCTAAATTTGGACGTAACTTGGCGTTAAAATCCCAAGAGCTTTCTTTGATTSACTTGGCATTCTTTGGTGACTATTAGTGCCTTTGAAATTTGAAACATGGTGTACAGTGTTTATCAACTAATGCCTTATCAGGCATTCCAGCTCTCAAGACAATGGTATGTTACCTCTCCAGAAGGGAAGAGCTTGCCTTCATTTTGAGTAAGCTGTGCATTTGACTGCATTTGAGACTGCACATCATCTGCAGCACATCTATCAATTGATTTGGCTATGTGCTAATTTACCAAGACCAGCTATGCTTGCTGTGTTATGTAAGCTCTAGCACTTTAATTACAGGGGTAGGAGAAAAGTCTCTACAGATAACAGCAGAATCCTGAAAAAACTTGTGATTTTTTTCATAAAATTTGTCCAGTTCCTGACTTTGTTGAAAGTGGCTTGTATCTTGTTTGTATTTCAGAAGGTATTGGGAGTGGAAGGAACTGCTAAATCATAGGTGAAATCTCATGTTTTGCTRAACCTTTTCTTGAAAGTACTTCCAAAAGCTAGAGCTTGTCAAAGCATTTTTYCCATCATGTGATATTATTCTTCTGAGCACTTAAGATTAATTTCAGACTATCACAGGACATAAGTTATGTCTAAAACTCCAGTTATCCTTGCCTGGTGAACACTCATATCTCACACTGTTATCCACTGTCCTTGAATGCAGAAGTTTTTGAAACTGAAGAACAATTTTCTGCATTTTTATGGGTCATTTTATGCCATGTTTTTATTTTTTTTAAACCACCACAAAATTAAATACTTCTCTTTCTGCTTCAAAACATGTGAAGCAGGTGGGTTTGCTTATATTTACAGTTTTTCAGTTTAGGCTGTCTCTGTTCATGTATGTTAGCTTAGGCTCATTAAGTTTTTGTAGAAAGGTTGCCCTAGGACAGAAGAAATGTAAGCAAAGCCGATAATAAATTATTTCATTGGATATTACACTTTTATTCAGTCATTGCTCCATTGGCAACTCAGAAGAACRTTGGTGGCTGCCATCTTGGATTAAATTTATATTTGGATGTGCAATTGCGCAGTCATACCCAKCTGACATAGAAGTATGGGCAGCTTCTGAAATCTGGCTCAGCCTGCTGCCTCATTATATTAGTGCTTAGTAAGGTTATTTCCCAGAGCTGGCTGGTGCAGTAGGTGCTTGGCAGCTGTGTGTGCAAGGGTGGTGGTCGTGGGGAAGGRCAGGACTTTGTTGGCAGCAATCTCTTGGTGTGTCTGTGATGGTGGCAGACCCCCTCAGGCTCAAGATGCTTGTCCTGGACTTCCCAGCCTCAGAAAKGCACTGGTGCTTTCGCTTTGCTGAGAATCAGCATTATAGATGAGAGATCTGTTTTGCTTTGGTTTATGTAAGCATGCTATTAATAAGAAAGAGCTCTATCCAGTTTATAATGATCTTTCCAAAAAGTGGAGAGATGAATGTGTAATGGTTGGCATGTGGAGCTGCATTAATGGCATTTTAAAAGCTAAATAATATTTTCAGTGTCACAGTTGCATTTTCTCACTCTGTGCAAGTTTAAATRTTCTGTGAAATGGCAAAGTATGTTTCTATGTCACTTTAAAGTTCCTTCTAAAATTTACTTTTGTTGCTCCTTTAAGGCTGTTGCTCTATTAGGTTATTTTTTGTCAGTATTGTTATATTACTAGATTGAGTCAAATTGGTACCTTTAAAGGTTTGTAAAAGTAATGAGTGCATACTTGTCATTAGAGGTGACAAATCTGATGTTAAGTCTAAGTTAAAGCTAACTCAACATTTGTTACTTTGCAGCTTGCATGCTGTTTGGCTGGTTTTCAATTTTCATTTAATTTACTGATAAAAATAGAGCCACAGACTGACTCTGTCTGACAATGTAGTGATCTCTAAGGTGAGCTTAAAAATCCGTTCATGAGTTGTTCACCGTGTGGTGAATCTCAGGACCGTTTTTGATGGATTAACATGTTCTCRTTGCTTCCACTGCTGGATGTCAGGAAAAAAAGCTGTCACACTGGCGTGTTTGTTGCTCTCTGTTTTGCTTGAGCGAGATGGAACCAAGCACTCAATTCCTGACTTCATTTAAGCCAGAGCAGTCCAATGGTGGTGTTTGATCGGCTTCTCTCCAGTCTGTTGTTTTTGCTGGGAGGATGCCGACAACAGCTGCTTGAGCCAGCTAAATGCTGCTTCTCACACTTGTTCACAGCCCATCCCAGCCTAAGGAATAAGGGGCAGAGGGGCTGCTGTGTCCGAGGGCAGAAGCCCAGCTCTCTGTGGTAAGTGATGGCAGCGCTTGCCCAGCCCCAGCTCGAGCAGCCAGGGAAGGCTGGTTGTGGTTGGACGGGGCTRGCTGGCTGCTGGCTCAGGAAATAGCCTGCAGCGTCAAACCCAGAGCTTTCCCTTGCTGATCTGCCTAGGGACCACACCCTGAGCAATCTGGGTGTGTCCTCAAGGTCTCTCTGTACAGCATCTTCTCCTGAGAGCTGGGGTCTGTGCTGTGGCAGCAGTTGTCCCCGGCATGAGGAATGTCTGAGATGCCCYGCTCCACCCCTAACAGCACAAGATAGAGATCTTTGGGGTTTTATGTTAGTAATGTGACTCTCGAGAGCAAGTGCTTATTCTTGTTTTGTCAGAATTTCTGAATGCTCAAGCTTATTTTTTTCCTTAATAGTGTAGAAAATTATTGGTTTTTAAAACAAAAGTAATATTAATGTGAGTGTTCTTTTCCTTTTAGAGCTGATCTTTGTCTTGCCTCACTGGATCCATGCAGCAGCTTCCTTACTTTGGTGGCCATTTTCTTTAGCTCCATTTGACTTCAGACTTCRGCTTTTATTTTTTGTAATAGGTGTATCTTTTGTCCAACAGAAGAAAGAGTTTGTTTTATTCTACACTGTTCTTAAATCAGCAGCTTGGAAACTATTAAAGATTGAAATGCAAAACTGATATTAATGTACACAATTTTTAATAAGTTTTTTTTASTAAGTTATTTGTCTCTGTTAGCCATTAAGACACAAAGATAAATGTGTCTGCACTGAACTGATGCTTCACTGGGCATACTTGAACCTCAGTTAAGTGATCTGAATTTGACATTTAGCACTCTATAACTGATCAATTTATTTACTCTTTTTAAAGCCATCTTGTTTTCATTTTTTTAATTAATGGTTATTTTACTTAAGGAAAAAATCCCAAAAGCTAGTTTAGGCTGATACGATATGGAGAAGTGCACTACCAGAATATGTTTCAYCTTTAAAGGAGAGGAAGTAGACAGGAATGTGTGTAGACAGGAATTAGAATGTTTCRGTTTAGTTTCTTCAGTATCTTAGAAGTAATAGATTTTATGGCCTTTTCTATAGTTTTTTTAGATTTCTTGTATTTTTAACTTAAATTGAAGAAGCTAGATTGATCTACTAATTGACTTCAATTGGTTGAATATAGTGGAAAGATGAACATGTTTAACCTGCACACAACATGGTGTGGTTGTCMTCAAAAGCAGGTGTTGCATCTCAGTGAAACCTGGTTTCAGGAGTATGGTAAGCACTTGACTGGAGCAGCTGAGGACTGGGCTTACTTTTTAAAGAAATCCTGAGGGAGGGACAAACTAGGAATCAATATATTATAAATTAAGTTTAATATCAGGTTTTTTTTAACACATCATATTTTGCCAATTAATATGCTCATAAGCAAGCAGAGTTAGGTGGGGATTGCTCTGTCCAATTACACTTGTGTTGTAGAGTGCATGAGCCCAGATTTGCTTTGGGGATCACTGTGGCAGAACAGTCTTGGTTTAAGGCTGGTGTGAGAAGGCAAGTCTTTGCCTGACTGCCCTCACATCATCTCAGTGCCTGTAGCCTAATACAGTAGAACAGTGTGTTTATGWAGCCAGAGCAGAACTGTGTAACATTTACATAGGTTTTGCAGGTCACATGCTTTCTAGTGCTTCTAGTTGATCTTACGGCTTGTTAATAGAAAGCCAGATGATGTATCTGGAATTCAGATCTGTGAAATAGTGCTGCTTGTTTGCCTTTGGTTGAGTTGCATTTCCATAGGCTTTGCAGGGGAAGGTTTCATAGATTTTTCTGGATGACCGTCACGACTGAGTGACTCTAGAATGCCTGCACATTAACCCTCAGTATGGGAACAAATGGGAGCAGTCAGAGGTCTGCTCTCTGTTGTAGGGCTAGGATCTGGTTGGGATCATGTGTAGGTGGTAGGACAGCTCACAGGACTGCAGTGCTGTGGTGGATGACTACAGGCTCTTCAGGAAGAACCAGCTGGACAGCATGGGGGGAAGTTGCCCTTTATGTGGGAGAGCAGTGAGAATGCAACGGAGCTTTGCTGTAGAACCACCTGGGGAGTATGAATCAGGGTTAGCAGGCAGACCAGTGTGGGAACAGCTGTTGTGGCTGTCTGCTAAACACCACTTGATCAGGAAAAATATGAAGTCTCCCTCATAATTGGAAGGATTAGTGTATTCACAGGCCTTGGTGCTCATGAGAGACTTTAACCTCTGAAGAGACTTTTAATCTGCCAGAGGGACAAATCAGTAAGGTGCAACCAGCTGGGAGGCTTCTGGTGTGCATTGATGTCCAACTCCTGACCCAGGTGATCAAGGAGCTGGCAAAGGGAGGCAGTGCTGTGGTACTTCATATGTACAGATGTGTGAGATGTAAAGGTCAGGGGCAGCCTTTCCTCCAGTGACTATAGGATGGTTAAATTCAGGATCCTGGGAGGAGGGAGTTGGGTAAATAGATCTCAGCCTCAGAGTTCAGGAATGCAGTCTGTGACTTCGGGGATCTGCTTGCAGGAGTCCCATGAGAAATGGCCATAGAGAGAGCTGGTTATTTTTAAGGATGTGTAATGTGACTGGCACGTTTTCACATTAAAAGTTACACTTCATATGAGGAAGGAAGCAAACGAGGACAGACAGTTACAGTAAAAGGTATAGTAAACTCACCATGGTGTGAGTTGTGTGTGCTGCTGTTACAATCATTCTTGACTGCATGGAACTCATTTCTCAGTCACCAAAAACACCTATACAGAATCCTCCTCCAGGCTGTCACTTTGAGGCAATGGGTCTCAATTTGATGTGTTATTTTCAAGAAATGCAAGCACAATTCACCATCATCAGACTCATTCAYGTTCAGTGCAGTAACAGGGTTTTTGAAATATAGTGCATTTTCATTGTCAGACTGAAAAGCTGGTACAAAAATGTGCAGAGGTACTATGAAAGTCTTTTCAGTTTGAGGGAATGGATGCTACAGTGCTAAGGTGTTATCTTTTGGAAACAGAAGTGACAAGTTTATACAAGATTGTCAATGCTTGTACAGGAGTACAGGAGAATTCATGAGGCTTTCCTATAAAATTGGGAGTAGATAGATAAAAGTAGATTGATTTGCTATTTGTTAGASAATTGTCAAAACTTAGCTGCTTAAAAATTTCAAAGTGTATGGATGGTTGAATACTAAGAAGCAGGACTTACTATATTTCCTCTTCCTCTGTCTCTTTTCTGCAAACTGCAGAATAGCATAGGTGAGAAGGGATGTGCTTGGTGGGATAAAACATGCACAATATCATTTATCAAGCAGACTTGACCAAAGTATAGCAAGTACTGGCTGTTGTTAAGAATTACAGTCAGTGTATTTGCCTTACTTGCATTTTCATTTCAAAATTCATTTTGGCAAAATAATGCAAATTTGCAAAATGTTGATCGTAATTGGAATACTTTTTTCCTATTTTGGTACATTCATATTTCCATTATGTTATTTAATTCTCTTCAAAACTGCTTTWAAAAAATTAATGCTATAAATTAAAAAAAAAATTAATGCTCTAATTTAAAGGAATGTTCAAGAGTCTGTACAACCTGGTCTAGTTGAAGGTGTTCCTTCCCACAGGAGGGAGGTTGGAACTAAATGATCTTCAAGGTCCCCTTCCAACCCCATCCATTCTATGATTCTGTGAAGTGTTCCCTACCTGTGTCACTGCATTGGTTTAATTTTTAGGTGGCTCTTGCTTGTAGTATTTGCCATTGGTTAGGCTATGGTTAGTTAGTGTGTTGATTAAAAAATATAACTCAGTTGTTATTGATTATTGGACATATGTTAGAGACTGGACGGTCCTCAGAGAACCAGATGCCGTGGCTTGATGATACAGATTCTAACTAATGTGGGGAATGAACAAAATTTTTTTATTGTACTGTAGATATGTGGAACTCTTAAGTGACAAATGCCTTGCTTTTGGAGATGAGAATAGAGTTATGCTAAAAGCAATAAATACAGTTTAGTAGAATAATTTGGCAAGTGCTCTTCAAGTGATTACTTTCAACACTTGCAGATTACTTGCTGGTTTCAGATAGTCCCAAGGCAGGGGATTATACCAGACTGTTTCTGSATATTTGAATTCAGAGAGTCTTGGTGATTCTGATTATCGCTGTCGTCTGGCCTAAATAGTTTAGTACTGTCACTGCTGTCYGTAAATAAAAGGTTTTGAAGGGCAGTCAGCTTTTACAACCTGAGGAAATACTGTTACAAAGTGCAGTTTTGTTTTCTGCATTTGAATCTAAGTTCACCCACATACTTGGGTATAYAGAGCTCTCCAGATGAGAAAAGTGTAACAAAATTTCAGTTATTCAGCAATACTGGAGGCTTCTACTCCATCTAGTGTGAAGTCTATTTACACAACTCCTTTATCTGTAAACATGACATCAAGAACAAGTGACTGTGTCAGATCAAACTGGTATGTATTGATGGGTCCCCACATTGTACTGAGAAAGATAAATAGAACTGGCAGCTTGCCCTTTCTGCTCTAAATCAATTGTGCTATTTGAATATGAGAGAAGAGAAAGAATGAAGTTGTTCTCTTGAAATCTTGGTTTCAGGGAAGTCTAAGCTTATCTATAATAMTGAAAGCACCATGATACTGTATAGTTGTACTGTCAGACTTAGTGGTCCACCCAGACTTTACAGCTGAACTCTTAACTTCAAGATCAGAAAGTATAGGCAACTAGACTGTAGCCATACTCAGAAGGGATGTGTGCAGTAACTTGTGTAGGTATAAACCCAGTGATTTGGAAATAGAGCTGGAGGAGGAGGAGCCCTGACAGGGGCAGTTAACAAACATGAATGATAAGATTTATTGTAGTCCTGCTAATAAGCTTCCAGTCTGGTTAAGTCGGATACCCAGCATCATAGTAGGTTGTGCGCTGTGTTTTTGAGTGAGACCTGGTCTCAGGAAGGCAGTAGAATAGGATGTAAAGATCAGCATCTTCTGAGCTTATCTCAGTATTCTGTGGTATTCACATAACAATTTTGATCATATTTATCTTTTCTCTASATGTGTTTTGATTAGATAAACAGTAATAAATGTTTCAATCTTTCTCCAAGTTAACTATATTCATTCATGTTTAACACAAGCATCTAAACTGCTTGTGATTAGTGGTATTAAAGCTGGTAAAAAGGAAAAGAAGTGTAGCTGCTGTATAACTAAAATGATTTTAAAAATTTGTTGCCAAATTTACAGACTGAAGAAAATTGCCATGACACTATCTTACTACCAATTTYTATTCTCAGACCAATTTCTCAAGCATATCCTCCTTCTGATACCTGATTTGAATGTTCCTTTTTTTTTTTTTTCCCTTAACCTCTTCTCKGCAGTGCATCCCAGATTAAAAACCATTTCAGTTAACTTTTTCAGGAAAAAAATTGCAGTAGATATCACACATTAATGTCTTTTTAAAAAAAATAAAACAAAGCCAAAATTAAATGAATTGCAACTTTCACAATTTTATTCTCATGCCTTAATTTTAAGTTATCAAATTTCATGTGGATAACATTGCTAACCCTTTTGTAAGGGAARACTCGTGGACTCCTAGAAAGAAATGTTAAGGTTTTGTGGTTTTGATTTATTTGGTTTTGGGGTGTTTTTGCTTTGAAAGTGAGGAAAATCACAGAAGAATTAAGCTGAAGGGGTTAATTAAGCCCCTTCATAAAGGACACTTGGCTTCCCATTTTCAACAAAACTTCAGGAACTTTCATTTTTTWAAAAATAACTTCCTTATGTGCTTTGGGTCAGTGATTTGTGTTACACGGGAGGTGTTGGCAGTAGAAATAGCTCTGGGCAGATGTGATTACCTGCCAGCACCAGGGGAAGGTGGGAATGCTGGGAGGAAATCCAGCTCTGTAAATGCAGCTGCACTAAGCAGTAATTGGCATTCCTTKTGCTTTGGTATGTTGTATGTAAATACTGCTCATTCAGGTCAGCAGCTCTCAAGTCTGCTTCTTTTCATGTGGAATTTAAACACCAGTTCAAATTCTAAAACACAGAAGAAAACYGTGCGATACGTAGCTTCTTTTATTAAGGCAGATACTTGAAAGAATTCTCTTCTAAGCCAAATTCTTAATCACATACTGTATACCTTGTGTCAAGACCACTAATTCTGATTTATTTCAGCTAATTTATTGAAGACACAAACAGTGTCACTGCATATTTTTGGAAAATGCCTCTCCCACTTGTTTCTGCAAAGCTGAGGGTTGTATCAGAATGTCATAAAAAGAAGTTGAACTCTTTAGCAAAAGTGAGTTTGCAGTGATGTAGGTTATCATTTTTAAGAGTGCTAGGGACTCTGAAGAATGAAGTAATAAAATAAACAAATCTGTGCATATTTTGTATTTTTGAGTGGACTAATTGAGAAAAGGTTAAAGTCACTGCTGCTTACCCTTCATTAAGATCAGTGGTGAGGGCAGGTTCCCAGCCATCTAAGCTTTTTACCAGTGTTCATGAGCTCAGGCTTGTGGATTTAAGAAAACAGACCTATGGAAAAAATTTCAGACATGATTTCTTAAAAAAGAGTTTGAAAAAATACAGTTAAAAACCAAGTTCCTAGTAAATCCTTATTGCATTCAAGTACACTTCAAATGCAAGAATAGAAAAAAAACCAAGATTCATCTGCATGTTTTGCATTTTTCCTACTTCTCGTACTTGTGTAGTTACATCTAAATGCAGAGATATTTAGATGGCACAAAAGGAAACTTGATTATGGCTTCCATTTGTAAAACTTGGTTACTGTCAGTGCAGTCCTGCTGCACTGCTCTGGGAAGGAGAGGTGTATTCATATCCACATGGAAAAGGTATATAAATTAATTAAAGGKATGAACAAAATGCTTTAAACTGCACTTTTCATATGATTTATGATTCTTAAAATGCATTGTGCTCCGTAGTATTTTTATACAACTATTACATTGCATACAGTTAGTTACTGGGCGTGAATTTGYTTTAAGTAATTGAAAAAATCAGAAATAGACAATAATTGCTTATTGGTAATACAGATTYCACTCAGTTTTAATCTTTGTATTTGGGCAAAAAAGGTTTTCAGTGAGGAGAACCATGGCTACCTGAATCTGTTTGTTTGCTATGAAATATTTAATTAATTATTTTTTTAGGACTGGTAATACACTTAGTTAGCAAGTGTGTATGCTTAGATGGAAAACAATTTTCCAYTGGGAAGCTGGGGACAAAAGTGGATCAAATCATTGAACATTGCTATGTTGATAACTTTGTTAGTTTTAGATGCTGTTTCACCTAAAATACAAGTCAATTTGAAGTGGTTTTATTTTAATGTGGTGTAAATAGAGGCAGTTGTATTGTCTGCAATAGTCAAATTGAGTACAGWGAAAGCTACTAGTACATCTCAAACAATTTACTGCTTCTTTCTTGATGTATACATGATATAAAAACATTCCTGTATTCCTCTGGTGTACTCCTAAATATAATAGATGCCTTTTATTGGGAAACCCTGCAATTTTTTGTCTCTACCACGACTATGTTGCATAATCCATGCTATATAAATATATTTGCTTGCATAGGCCTTGATACTTGGACTTGTTGGTCTTTTGTCTGGTTCTGTGGATCTGCTGTATGTCAAATGTGCTGTTTACATTTTTGTAACAATGCTTGAATAACAACATCAGAAATACTTCTGTAAACCATCAGTAATAATCTGAATAAAATATATAGTAAAAATAGCATCAAGACTGTTTTCTTTACAAGAGAAAGCGGTRTAGTTTATCTTAGTAGAGCAAAATAAATAATAGAATGTGTCCTTTCTATATTTGATACTAAATTTGATCTTTTTCAAAGACACAGAAATACCCACTAACCTGCTTTATTCTTGGTGTGTATTTGAGCTGTCATTGGGACTTACARGGGATTTTTTAGTTCCATATTGATATGCATCCTTTTAAGGGAGTGGAGTTATGTATTATAAATAAACAGAATTGCTGGTTACATGTTGCTGGGCCTGACAGCTTCCAAAAGTACCTAAGGACTTTGGTATATTTTTTGCCTTTCTCATCTGCATAGCCTCTGCACAAGTCAAGGATGTGCACTTTTACAGTAACAAATGTTATTATGGCTAAGTGTATATGAGGTTAGCATTTTTTTAAATAATGTTTAGTCATTCATCAAATTTTCTTAAAGAAGTACGTTTGGTTTTTTTTTAAGGTGAGGTTACAGTGCAAACTGGAGATCTGTTGCCATGTAAGATTTGTGGAAGAACTTTCTTTCCAGCAGCGCTGGTAAGTGGTGTGAGCCCTGTTGTCTTTTAGATTTGATAAGTTGATATGAAAGTTAAGCAGGACTTACTATAGCTAAATAAAATAGATCTAGGTGCTTTGTTTTGGTAGGAGTTTTGTGTTTTTTCCCCTCCCAAGTAATGACTGATTCCAGTTGGCTCAGGTTTGGAGCTCCTTAGAAGGGGTTTAATTTTCTTTTAAGATCCCATCATTTTCTGAAATACATGCCTCTAAAAGCRTCTTTTTTAGGGTTACAGAATCAATCCTTGTCTTCTGCAGTTTTAAGTCTCTGCTAGTAAATGAAGTGTTTTGTTTGCCATGTCCAAAACTGTCAACTCCATTGTTAATAGAAATCAGTCTGTCCTTAAATGTGAATATGAATTTCAGACACCTGTGATTTGTTTTGCCACTCAAATGGCCAGCAAAAGCTGCCTACCTATAATCAGTTTTTTATGTGCAAGGAGCAAATGTAGATGCCTTCAACTTTTCTTCATTATCACRTGTGTTTTTGTGACTCTCTATATACATCCTTGAATTTCTGTAGTTCTGTTTTAAAGGTAGTGGCTGGCATAATGTTTGAGGGAAAACAGTCTGAGCTTATTCATCAAGAGTTGGGGGTTTTTTGCAATTTTTTTWATCAAGAAAGAGGGAAGTAATATATTAATAAATTCAATAAGTTCTGTTTTCAAAACTAAGTTCTGTATTCTCCTTTTATTTTGCTTCTGCTTACAGAAAAAGCATGGACCCATTTGCCAAAAAACTTCTGCCAAGAAAAGGAAAACATTYGATTCCAGCCGACAGAGAGCAGAAGGAACTGACATTCCCACAGTAAAACCTCTTAAGCCACGGGTATGTTACAATTTAGTCTGAATATGAGCATTTTAGGCATACTATATATACATTTTAATAAGACTTATTTCTGCTGGCAGTTTGTGTTAATTAGATCAACTAAGATTTGGAAGAAATCTTAACTATGATGTTATGTGCTAAAATAAGGYGCATACTTAGCTTCAAGTAAAAATTTCAAATATAGAAAGCTTTCTTTTTTGCCTCTTAGCCAGAACCACCCAAAAAACCTTCTAACTGGAGACGAAAGCATGAGGAATTTATAGCAACTATACGAGCAGCCAAAGGACTTAATCTCAAAGATGGTGGAAAACTCCCTCCACCACCTCCACCATCATATGACCCTGGTATGTAAAACAGTCAAGTTCCTTAGAGATTTTTCTTTAAGTTTAGGTGAAGGAGTTTGAATTGAAAAGAAATTTGTTGGAATGCAACATTCACARGTTCTTGAAGATGACTTACTATCCCTGTGCAGATGCTGGATTGTGACTTTGAGTCTGGCTGACTGACATCCTGTGTAGATTTCAAAGCCCATGACTTTGTTTTTAATGTGTGGAAAGATAGCTGGGGCAAATTTGCAGGTTGCTACTGTCTTGTACACCATAGGCTGGACAAATTGTTTACTACCTTRTTTGTGCTCACAACAGAAGCAGATTGCCTTTTTGATTAGCTGACACCCACAATAAATTTACATTGTGGGAATGAACTTTTTTGTTTTTCAAATGTAATCTCTGCCATTTCTTGCTGAATTCACATTTAGTTTAATGTATGCAGTATATGCCTTAATGCCTCATGTGTTTTTGRTATGTGAGATGTGTGGAGTTCGTGTTAGCAAGGGCGGGATGGTCCTTGGGTATCTTTGGACAAACTGGGTAAAGTGTTCAAGCAGTTTGATGTGAGAAGGAAATACACCTTTCATTTAACTTCTGGGATATGATAATAGGCTGAATTATATATTTCTTCCTCTYGTCCTAACAGCTAAACCATTTGATTAGCTGAATGGCTATTTCCAGAAGGATTGGGAAAAAACATGTATTTGCTTCTGTCTGTCTCTGTGGTCAAGTGAGGATGTGAAGTGTTCCTTTCTCTGTTTCTTTGCAGATGATTTGTTAGTCCAGCATCAGGATTGTAATGATGCATTCATTCTAAGAGGATGTATTATTCAGCATTCTGTTCTCACAATCCTGAAAAACCATATAGCTAATTTTAAAAAGTAAGGCCATCTTAAAGCGAGTAGCAAATGCTGTGGATAAGAATCACAAGGCTTGATCATGGAAAGAATCATTAAYAATCTATATAGCATATCTAGAATCTGTCTAGTTGTAGTTGTTAGTCTCCTTGTTCAATCCTACTGCAGTGGGCTAGACTTAGGAAGAGGAAACCAGGAATGAAGAGACCATGCACAAAATGATCAGTGCATATTCTTCTTACAAATAGAGCAGGAGCAGCTACTGATGCTCCTTTCTACTCATCATGTAGGAGAGTGGGAAGATTGTGAACATACCATGTGTATCCCTCCTCTCCTACTCAGCTCTGTCTTGGGCACACTTGTTYCTAACAAACAGCAAGTCTTTTTCATTTTAATGGAGAGACCCTCATATTCATACTTTCTACTTAACTGCTCTGAGCTGGCACGTRTTGCTGCTTCTTTCATCTCSTCTTCCTCTTTTTCTGAGGCAGTGCAGAATGGCCTCAGATTAAGAAGGACCTTAAGTCAMCCTGAGCTTGACTGTGTATGTGTACTGCTCTCTTATTTTGATTAGTTTTTGTTTTATAAAGCTTACATTGAATCCTAGAGGTTCTTCTGGACAGTATGAGCARTACTTTCAAAGAGCCACGTGTCTGACTGGCACTATGTGTTTTACAAAAGGATAAAGATACAGTTCCTGATTCCTAAAAGTATACATTCATCCTCTCTAGTCTGATACATTTGTGGGCTTTGCAAGTTTTCTGCGGAAATTGAGCTCTGCACTAGCCAGAAATGGCATATTATCTAGGGGCTTTCAAAGCTGCTTAATTTTTTTTTTTCATTTCTTTTGAATAATTTTGGTTTGACTACATAGCTGTTACAGTTCTGATTTCTTGTCTCTTAAGGTGTAGTTGATGTTCAAGTGTTTTGACAGTAGTAGAGTATATGTAAAATAAATAAATAAAAAATTGTTGTTTTAACCCCATGAGATTCCCATGCTGTCACTTCTTTGTGTTCTTCTTCTGTCCTTAGCTCACACTTCTAGGGTCACAGTTTGTGGTTTGATGGCCATTACATCATTTAACTTACTCAAAACTGTTTATAAATATTTAAAGGAACAAGTATTTAAGCCAGATCTACTGCATTTGGACTAGTAACATGTAATCGAAAACTTATTTTAGATTTTATTATAACTAATTGTAATTTTAGAGGCAATGGCTGTTGAATTTAATCTCATTTTCTTCAATACATTTCTAAAATTACCTAGAAATGCACTAATTTAACCTGCTTTACTGGTGTCAAGCTTTTTTGATGCTTGCATGGTTTTGAATGGTCTAATCTGGGGCATGCAGCATTAATATATCTGGGCACTGAAATACACAGTTGTCTGAAACTGTAGGCTAAACATATCATTTTCCAAGGGCACTATATGTTAAGGTGTGTATTTCCAGCATACAGATGATGTATCTTTTAATATTTTAAGCATTTCTGTAGCCCTTTCTGTTTTTTCCCCAATGAGAGTAATATTTCCTATATGTAATACTGTTTGCAATATGACTAAATTAGTCTTGCAGAAGTAATGTGGCCACCAGTTACTTTCTTTTGCATCTCTCTAGAGATAGCTCCTTATTTTGGCTGATTTTCTTCTGATTCTTTTTATTTGTTAAATTTCTGATTTTTTTTATAATGATCACTTCCAATATTGCAGTTAGTATTTCTCAGTTCTTTCAAATTTGTCAGAGGAAACAGATTTGTTGTCTTTTGCTGCTTGTGTGGGAAAGGTTTTAATGTATTCCCATATCTTGAACAAACTGGACTGTTTGTGATTTTTTTTGATTGTTTGTTTGTTTAACTTCTTCTCTACTTCCTTCCAGCTGCTCTCTGTGCCATGTCCCTKTACMTCTTCRGCTACCTTCTCTGCAGAATAGCATCACTTAAAGTGTTTCTGATTTTGCTTAGGTTATTTCTAATCCTCCTCTAATCTTATCCATCAAATGAGAATATGCTTTTACCTAGCAATCTGTATTTCATTTTCAGATTCAAAAAGCCATCATTTTCCCTGGGGGGAGGCTGGTCTTTAAAAGACTTTAAAACACTGCCATGTTTAAAACAGATTACTAATGTTAGATTTCTATGTTTTTAAGATTACATTCAGTGTCCATACTGTCAGAGGAGATTTAATGAAAATGCAGCTGACAGGCACATCAATTTCTGTAAGGAGCAAGCTGCACGTATTACTAATAAGGGAAAATTGGCAGCTGATACCAAAGGGAAGCTTCCTACTCGAACTCAGGTGAGCTRTAACACTTTTCTTAACTTGTAACTTGCATTCAATATCAAATTAAGCTGGTTAAATAATGTGTTACTTTTAAAAAAAACTATTTCATTCTAATTTTATTATTTGCACTCACTGATATTAGACACAAAGCATGGATGAGGCTTTTGCTTTCTTAAACTACAGAGATCCATAAGTCAGATGGCAGCAGTTGCAAAATGAAAACCTGTGATAAATGTAATTGAGAAATGTGCAAATGACAAGTAAAGATAGCAGGAGGAAATAGAGATGCAGTTTTTGTAAAGGAAGTTGAATTTCTGTTGTGSTAGTTTCTAAATTCAGTTGAAGACTTGCTTAAGGGGCAAACAAAGGTACCTGACTACAGGACAACTGACAGCAGTATTGTGGCTAATTAGAGGCTTTAGAGGGATTCAGGTGTATTACACAGTATTTTGAATTAGTGCAGGGACTAGTCCAGACCACAGGTGAAAGTAAGATTTGGATTTGAAAGACAAAAATAATTCTACCTTTGAGTATTCGCTTTTAAATTAATTGGTAATGAGATGATGTGTTTAATCTTAACAAGGCCACTAAGTTAGGGAGTGTTTCCTGCTAGTATMATCTRTAAGCATTAGAAAACTGACTATCARAAACCATTTGCATGTTCCCATACCAGAAACAGGTTACCTAGTAGGAAATCATCCTCTCTTCTCCCTCAGTACCTGAAAGAACTACCTGTTGTGTTATATAGATAGCTTGATTTAATTGCTTAAATTTCTAGGTTGTATTTTGTTACAGTACAAACCTGCTCCAGTTAAGAAGATGCCTTCTGTAGGATCAACACCATCACCATCATCACGCTTACCACAGCCAAGTGGTGTTAGCAAAACTGTTGTAGGTATGAAATGGATGTTATKAATTGTTCCATGTCTTTTCTAAATAGTAATTCTCAAACTATGCAGYAAAAATTGATTGTTTATTTGATATAGTGGTCTGTAAAATCTCATTTAAAATAAATTTGGAAGGGGCATTGATTGCCATCTATCTAAAAAGACTCTTGAGCACTTAGGATTCTGGTTTATATACTGGGTCTTTTTTTTTTTTTTTTCTGAATTGAATATGTAAAATCATTTGGGGTAGTAACGCATGATTGTATCGAAAACTTATCTCTCTCATGCTTAATTCTGGAACTAATTTGTCTGCTGAATATGATCATAAATTGGTGAAAATACATAGTCAAGGCGTGTATATTAGCATGATGCAAACAGCAGTCTAATTTGGGTTTCAGATATCATCAGATATCAAAAACGTTCTATTTGTACATACTTTGACTTTTCTTCCCCCTTTTYTCCTGAGCAAAGTAATTGAGATATAGTATGTTTCCTTAGAAYAAAATACTATGTCTCAATTACATATTTTCTATACATTTCTTGAAACATTTTTTTTTGTATTATCTTGATACTGACTCATATCTCTGTATTTCTAAAACTCTTGTTTTGAATTTTGCAATTAATTTTTTTAAAATAAATTGTATCATTTCAGCAGCAAAATCTTACATTTTCTTTATATTTTTATGCTTGCTTTTCAACTGCAAGGTGTCTCTTCAAGTAAAGCACTGTCTTCATCTGGATCCAGTGGGAGCAAAATTCAGACGTTATCACCAGCTCATAAAAACTCACCGGGAATGGTGAACCCACAGGCAGGGTGAGTTCCATCTAATGTTGGCATTTGTGCTTTATTTCATATTTATGTTGTTCTAGTTCTAGAAGTCTCTGTGGTTTGTTTCACTTTTTATTTTTTTTTCCAATGAGCTTCAGAAGTACAGTGTTTTGTATTTATCCTTTATCTGTAAATGTAGCYAATGTTTAAGGAACATTGGAGAAAGCAAAGGTTTTATCAAGTTGATTTAACAACAAAGGAYGTCAAGAGATAAAAATAAAATATACTAAAAATGACAGAATAGGCAGAGGTGGTTGGARTAATGAATTTTTTCTTGGTAAAAGTGAAGGGTCTTAAAAAAGCAGAAAACATTAGGTATAATTTCCTACCCTGCATGGAAATATAAGAAAGAGGTTTCTGCCATAGACTAGAAGSCAATTGTGACAGGATCTTCTCTCTTAGCACAAAAGGATGGAGACTTTCTCWTTTCCCTTTCCTAAGAGGCAACAAATGAATGAGCACAAATAAGACAAAGCCAGTGCACTTGCCACAGCAAGGAGTGCTACATGAAGATTATTAGTGTTCAGTGTAAGTGCTGGTGTGATCAAGGCTGTGACTCATGCTTGCTGGAGGGGTAGACATTTCACAGCATCTCATAGAGAAATCTGTGGAGGGGATTGAAGAAAAGTAGTGCAATTCTTCAGAAGTTTGAAGAGCACTAAGGAGCACTGAAAACACATAACAGAAAAGGAAGTGATTGCAATTGTAACATTGGTGATTGAAAAAGATTTATTTCTATAAAAATGAGTATCCAATTGATGAAGACAGTAAAATGCAAAGAAAACCAATGTCTTAAGCTCATGAGGAAGAAAAAGGACATTTTGAAAACTCTTGGKGTTGGACAGCAGTTACACAAAACTAGAGATTTTTAATTGATCACTCTTAAATTTWACAGGTTATGCATGAATATGAATTACAGCTCTGTCATGCTTCCCTCCTAATGCCTTGTCAGATCAGGATTAAATTCTGTCCCTCCCTGCTCTGTCTACTCATGATAACTCTTTCAGACACAGGTCACATGTAGAGTCCATGAGGTTGACAGACGTCTTTCTTTTTTTATTTCCCCCCTCTCCTGGTGTCTCACTAGTCTTTGGTCAGCTTCACAACCATTTGTAGGCGTCTGTGCTGTGACTGTCAGAAAATCCCAGCCCCTTGCTCACTGATTTTCTTTATTTCTCCATTTTTTAGAAGCTGAATTAGCACCTACTGATGAGTGGCAAACAAGCAGGTCTGCAAACTACAGTAAAAAAAGTCAGCTGAACTAATTTGAGTGCATATTTCTGAATCCGGTAGTGTAACCCAGCTGTCTGGGAAGGTTTTTTCCTGTTGAATATTCCTAATTGAAGTCTGTATTTGTCAGTGAGGATGCAGCAATTTGGTCTTCACTTGTTAACAAGGAAGTTCTCTGTAATTTTACCAGTCAGTTTTGCAATAAGTATATGAAATTCGGTAGAAAATAAACCCTCTTGTGTTCCAGCTATTCCTCAGAGATAGAGAGGCTCATGAGTGCAGCTTGGCTTCATTTCTGATTATAACCAGTTAGGCACTATGGCTGGTTATGTTCAATAAGAACTTTTACAATTCCAGATTCACAAATAATGTAGTTTATTGAAGCAGCAGATCATTGACTCTTGTTAGATTGCTGGTGATAAATGCAGTAGATCTAGAAAATGTTGTATAACTGTTCCCAGCTATACTGTTGATGCAGCCAGAGGCACAAATCTTACCAGGGAGTCATCCCTGCTTTGGGGAGGGGAGAGAGAAGCAAGGCCATTGTCTGTGAAGTAAAGTCACGTTCTCATACTCTAAAAATGGAGGATTTCAAATACTAATTTTAGACTTTTTGGAAAAGTGGAGGTATGACTATAGTCAAATATAATTGCTTACCAGTTACTGTGATCCTCATTGATGGAGAAGCAGCTTTTTTCTCATTTTCATATTGCTGGGTGCATTTTTTCAATATATTAATTATCTTTGGATACCTTTGGCTGAATTGGTTGTAACAAAGGCAGCACAGATCCCTAATAATTCAGTATCATCCTCCACCCAGGTGAGGGAGTAGTGAAGACCACCTGACATTACTCCTGTGCGCATGTTGCARCCTCACATCATCTTCCCAAAGGAGCAGATTTGTAACAGAGGCTGGTTGTGCATGACTAAGGTGGAGTGAGGCTGATACTGAGGTCTGGKTGCACTCCTGTGCTTCACTGAGACACCATTGGGCTGTGAGACCTCTGCCTCACCCCAGGCATCATTCAGTTGTTAAGCCTTGCTCCAGCCCAGTGCAAGATAAACAAGTGGCTTAGCTCACATTTTTGCTCAAACAGCCTTATGAATTCTCCACACACTCACAGCATCTCTGTTTCTTGACATAATAAGTCTGGCAGTTTTCCACAGTTACTTACTGGACTTGTTTTCAGTAGTCTTCCATTTTCTCCTCTGTTGCTTGGAGAAGAATCTGTGACATGATGAAGCCAAATAGCAGCTGGGGAGATGTTTGCTCAGGTTCTCCCTGTTTATGCATTCTGCTAAGCGCAAATAGATGGCTTCTGGCTGGCACAGCTAGATAATAATCTCTGCTGAAAGACAGTAAGTGTTAGCTTGGCTTACACCTCAATTGCCTACAGAATTTCCAGATTTTAAGAGTATGAGTGTGACGAGRGTGTTTCTGCCTGCAGTCCTTCTTATTGCTCTAAAAAAACTTGTTGTCTTCTGTTTTCYAACTTGCCCTTGTGGCATTTGCTGCTCATACTAACCAATCTTCCACAGGTGGCTGTTACATGTGCCTCGTTCCTAAGTGTTTTATCTGTGACCTGGCATTTCTTTTTTTAGCTTCATTGTATTCACTTCTGGGGACAAATTTGTCAGAAGTTATATTGAAGCAAAGAGGTATAGGAGCCAGTTACATCATGGAAAAGTTAGGTTTGTGGGATTGGTCACTGATGACAATTTTGGCCTTAATCACCTCAACTTCTGTCTCAGTATTGGGGCCTGAAGGGGAAATACATGGGATTTTGTTGAAATACTTACAGAATTTTACCAAAGCAGGGATAGAGACAATAACAGTCAATGTCCTACGGGAGAGTGAAAATAATTAATACTGCAGTGACAGATTTTAAACATTAAAACATGTTACAATTTAGGCTATAAATAAATGCAGCTAGAATTACTTTTTAAAATAGAAGAACTTTTGAACATTACCCTTCAGTAGGATTAAACAAAATTTATTTCTTTTATAACATTTATGATTTAACTAGTAGAATGAAGCCTTAGTGTGAGGTCTGGGATTCTGTTACTCTGAAGTCAGACGGAGCTTATGCTGGAAGATAAGATGTTATGCTCTTCTGAATTGTTAATGAAACAATTTGCTGAGCCGCGTTGTGTGGGGATATTTTTAACAGCAATCTTTTAAATGGAATGCTTAGAAATCACTTTTTATTTTCTCCTTGACAAATATTAAAGAGCCTACACACCTTGTTTTGACCAGGTTAAATTTCAAGTTTTGCTGTAAGAGACAAGTTTCTGCAGTTTGCAGTAAGGGAAGCTGTAACTTCAGTGGTTTTTGAGGTATTACTTCAGTGTGTAACCTTCTATCTTTGCCCAGATTCTTGTAATTCTGGATTTTCCAGATGCGTAATAGAAGAGAGGCTTAACAGTAGAATTGCAATTCTATTGTTCAATATCAAGGATGAATTCTGTGTACCAAGTGATGGAGACACCGCTGCCTTCTGTGGGGCCGCGGTCGCTGTTCGTGCAGGGACGCGCSGAGCGACCGCAGGGGGCGCTGTGCTGAGCGCGCAGCGCCGCCCGCGCCCGGCAGGTGGCGCTGGCGCAGCGCGGGCCGGGCCGGGGAAGCTCGGAATGTTCGCCTGTAAACCTCGTGTGCAGCCCCGCAGCAGCAGCTATAGGCACTTTTACTGTGTACGGGCAGGAGTGGGACCCTAACTA
>JACDOX010000001.1:17074342-17351745 GCA_014549065.1 Cardinalis cardinalis
AGCAGCAGCAGAGCTTTTACTGTGTACGGGCAGGAGTGGAACCCTAGCTTTGAGTCCTTGCCTGTAAACCTCGTGTGCAGCCCCGCAGCAGCAGCGGGCACATTTACTGTGCGCAGGCAGGAGTGGAACCCTAACTTATGACCTCAGTTATTGCAAGTTATTTTCACTGTGAAGTGTCCTCTTTTTTAATTTGAATTCTCCCATTCTACTCCCCAAGTAAAAGACTACTGAGAGAACACAGCACGGTATCATCAACATAAGCTATGTTAGAGCCAGTCAGGCTTGTACCTGTAGATCAGGATGTGTTAGCTGAGTTCTGCTGTGAATTTTCTTCTTCTGCCKGGACAGAGTAAGGGCACGGACAGTCCTTCCAGTATGAATGAAAGTATTGCATAAGGGCATCATTTCTGGGTCATACAGAAGCAAGTGAGGAGTAGCATGTGACTATTGTAGTCAGTAGGGAAATCTACATTCATTTGGGTGAAAATAGGTTTTTATCTTTTTGATATTGAAGAACTGAGAAAAGGAAAATTAATTCTCTATAAGTTATCTGTCATTAGGCTTATAATTTGATATCATGTTATGAACCCAAGTTTGATATGCATTTTATTACAGTATATGGGTTAGTGGTGTCTTACATTTCTTGAGGTSTATGGCTGTCAGAAGTAATCAGATGTTCAGGAGAAAAAATTGGGTAGGTTCTTCCTAACCTAAGGGTAAGCAAACAGACCCCACACCCACATGCAAACTGTTTAACCCATCAGAACCTGACACCGTTTGTGGCCAGACGGGGATCTTTTGTGTGTACAGATTGTCTGTACACRATTCAATTGTGAACAGTTATGTTTGTTTGGGTTTTTTTAATGAGATTTGGAAATTATATTTTTTAATGTGGCAAATGAACCCTTAGAAATTAATTTTTAATTTTTGTTTTATTTTTGGGATGAAACCTACATTTTAATGTTAATGTTCCCTCCTGGGAATCATGTCTGCTAGTGACACATCCACTRCTGTCTTACAGCTGAAATACAATATGAACAGCACACCAAATCAATAACAGTAAATTTTAAATTCCACTTACATGTTTGCCATAAAACATTTGTAACCTTTAAAAACATTATCTTTTTAAAGCAGTTTGTTGCTTTTATGAAGACCGTAACTTACAGGGCTTTGTTCAATGAAATCAAGATATGTAAGTAGTTGTCTTCAAGATCCTTGCATTTCAAAAGATTGTTGTAATCATGTTTTTTTTTCATCAGAATGTGAAAGCGCTGTCAACTTTGGTTTTTTGGTTTTGTTAAGGTGTGAAAGAATACTGTAGTGCTTTGTTTTGACAGTATTATGATGGCTTCTAGGATATTTCTTTGGTGTCCTACTCAGTATGTGCCTGGAGTTCACAGATTACACTGATAATTTGTTGAAGTTCAAAAATAACTAAGAAAATCYGGTAGGTTGGAGTATGTGTCTTACAGTGTCAAACACCTCAGTCTTGCTTCTCAGTTTCTTGGGAGTATGTAAAGAGTATATATTGGGTCAAACAGGAGTTAATTAGTTTGAACTAGAACGTCTGTTTGGGATGCAGTTTGTAGGTTTTACTTTATGATGATAAGATGATAAAAATGCAGAACTTAACTTGAAGATCTGATTTTCTAATCTAAGTTGTGATTTCTGAAAAGCTAAAAGTTTTTCTTATGATGATGTGAGGGATTTTTTTAATTATTTTGTTGGTTGCCTTTTTTAAAAATGTTTTTTAAATGTCATTTTTGATTTTTTTTTTTGTTTGGAAATGTTATCCATAATACTAAAAAAAAAGGTATTAAAGTATTGACTGTGTAAATAGTGCTATCTATTTTGAATGGGGTTTTTGTTGTTAAAACAAAGCTGGGCTTCTTTCAGGCTGTCCTCTATTCTGTCTTTACAAATTAAAAAAAAAGAAAAAGGAAAAATTTTTCATCTTGCTAATTCTAGAGTTCCATGTATATATCTGTTAAACATTTCTAATGTTTAAATTTATTATGACTTGTAATTATGAGCCCCCTTTTCTAAATGTGTTGTATGACATCATGGAAGCTGTTCTTTAAAGAAA
Source organism: Cardinalis cardinalis (assembly GCA_014549065.1). Lineage (NCBI taxonomy): Eukaryota > Metazoa > Chordata > Aves > Passeriformes > Cardinalidae > Cardinalis > Cardinalis cardinalis. The sequence continues at coordinate 17,076,429 of JACDOX010000001.1, forward strand.
CCAAATGTGAATATATTKTGCAGAGTTTGAAAATAACTGGCATTAGTGTTTTGTTTGAAAAAGAATTTTTAAAAATGTATTGGAACCCTAATCCAATGTCTATGAAATCCATTCCTCATCAAAGCAAGAAGAAACCATTTTGCTTGCTGGATAATTAAAGTCTGATTTTTACTTTTTTTTTTGTTTTCTTTTAAGTTAATGGGATTTCTTTGGTAATATAAATACTGAATTGTGATTATTTTTAATTTCTTTGTGTAACTTGGATAGCAATACAGCACTGTCCTTATGAGCGCCCCTTTATATATTTTAATAGTTAGATTAGACTATTAGACAAGTTAGGCCCACCACTGCGAACTGGAAGAAATGTACAAAGGTTTTATGACACTGATACAAAAATAGACARTACCATCAAAAGGCCAGATGAGTTGTTGCCTGTAAAGAAATAAGTATTACAAATCAGTGTGATTTATCTGATTTGCAAAAATGTTTCTCCTGAGGGGAAAAGTGTGTCCTTGGCGAAAATCAGCTTCCCAGTATGTCCTCCATATAAATGCTGTGGGAGAAGAGTAGATTATATCATTAGTACCAGAGTGAGGTAAACAGCTTCATAGGACAGGGTTGATGAARGTTTCCCTCAGATTTGATTTCTTCTGTCAGTGCTTGATTACAGATTAAAAGTAACGAATTTGCGTCCTGATTGCAGATTAAAAGTAATGAACTGGTGCCTTTCCAAACCCGAGATAAAACTGATTTGCATGATGCAAAGCTGAAGTAAACATTTATGCCTGATAACTATASTGGTTTTTGACAAAGTAAAATTGTAATTTTATTCTCTTAAGGTCAAATATTTCTTTAACTCCTACATCTGTAAGGTAGCTGTCATGGTCCAAAAATATGAGGAAGGCAGACTTTCTAATGAAAGGTAAAGTCTTTGGTTAAGTCCAATTTACGTCATATAAAATTTCTGGATATTCAGAAGTCTTTATAAGATCTAAGTTTGGAAGGAAGGTTATTCCAATTATTCTAACCTTTTCGAAAGGAAATAGATACTAAACTGTAGTTAAGCCTTTGTTATATTTTGGAAGATGCCAAATTCAAATAGGCTGCATTTTAGTTTTCCAGAGGAGAAATAAGTAATGAATTATGTGATACATACATGGAATGTATTGCTTTACGTAGTAGAAATGTGTCTGAATCTGTTAATGCTGTTACCAAAGCTGCTGTAGTATCTTTGAGACAGGGACTTTGGTTTTGAAGAATCAAAAGCAATGAAAGGAATGGGAGCTCTTTTTAAACAAACAGAATTTCTTTGTTTTTATTTGCTCCTTTGCATGTTTGGTTAGAGTTATAAATCCTGTGAACCATCAAAAATTAGCTCAGTTTTTCATTCTGTAATACATTATTAAGATGTTGAAAATTTAGCTGGGTGAGTTACTACAATTGCTTAAAACARGCTCGACCCATAGAGTAGTGATTTGGTTTTTCTTCTCAAGAGAAATTCTTTTAAAGTTATAGGCACTTCTGCTCTTCATACAATCCTGTTGTTACTCAAGTATCTACTTAGTTCAAGGATTAAATCTGCCTTACTGACAGTAAATTATTCAGTATATTGCATGCCAACAGCATTCAGCAAGTGTGAATAGTTCCTAAACTTTCTTAAATTGAGCATAGCAGTGTGGATGSTTGCAGTTTATGGCAAAGGTTTCTGGCCTTTGGGATGCATGCCATTAGTCAGCAGAAAGTTATTTATGACTTTGCACAGAACTATGAGCTGTTGTGGTTAACAGTGACAGCTGTCAAGGATATCTGAAAACACTCTGTCTAAGAAGCAAGACTTATAAATATCAGTGTTTTATGATAGAATTCAACCAAATCATACATGCATGCATAGAAAAAGGCTTCTTTTACAAATTGCTTTCAGATTTTTGTTTTGCAAGCAGTGGTAATTCAACTAGATATACAACATGAGCTGCTTTAGGAAGGGAAGTCACCTTCAATCTTATTTCTTTTCAAATAGAAAGTGGATAATAAATTTCTTTAGAATATGTCTAGGTTTTAAGAATTCCAGCTGGTGTTCGTACACAGCCTCATCTGCTGTCAGGCTCTGTTCATACTTCATATGATACAGTGTAGAGCAGGGATTTATATAGCTTTTCAAAAACAAAACACAAAACCCAACCAAACGGGAAAAGTAACAGAAGTGGACAAGGATATAGAGAAGGCAGAGATGGAGCAGATCAGAAAAAAACAAGCTGTGGTGGGACAAGTTSAAATAACCAAAAATACCTGACTTTGTTGGAAGGCATGTGTCTCTAGAGATCAGATTGCTACTTAAGGATGCAATTTCAAGATTTGTCACCAAACATAGATGAAATCTGATGYTAATTTTGTGTCTAGATTTAGGCTGAGTAAAGTTGTAGACAGTGGCAGCCTACTCATTTGTGTTCATTTGCTCATCAAAAATGTCAGAAATCACAGAATACGTAAGATTGGAAGGGAAATTTCTGGTCTGAAAACGTATTTTAGACTTCTTCAATATTTTTAGAAAACTTGTGGAAAAAGACTGCAGAAATATGCAGAAGGCTGTTTTTATATATCTTGGAATGAAGATGTCCTATTAAACCTTTAATGAGTCATGTTTTATCTGTTCATGAGACTTTGCCTCCTTTATACAGGGTGGACTGTGCACTTTGAATGTGGTTTTTCAGCATTTCAATGTCCTCCCCTCCCCAGCTCAGTCAGTGGCCTGAATGCTGTATTAATACACTGGTTTTTCTGAAATTTATCTAGTATACACCTAGTACAAAGTGACCATGTGAATTTTCAGAGTACTTAGTGAGACAAGGGTGTTTGATACASTTGAATACAGGGAAGAATAGTGGACTGGTTTTCACATCAATTTATTTCAAATATCTGGGACTCCTAACATAATSTTCAAAACTGATTCAAAGTACACTCTGAAGAGAGTTCAATTTAAGAAATTAATGTTGTTAGTTTTGAAAAAGTAGCATGTTGRTCCCAAGGTGAAAATGCAGAGAAAACTGAGTCAGCAATAATTTTGAATTTTTCTTTTTTAATTACTTTAAGCTGTCTAAACAGGAATTGAGACACAATTCTATTCTTAGCTTCATTGCGTGATCATTCCTGATCCATGATGATCCCATAATGTTTCTGTGTGTGCAGCTGATTTTTTCTTTATATGCTTTTCTGTCTTCCRTAACAGGTAAAGTAACAGTCAGGATGTTCTTTCTACTATGGAGTTCTAATGAGTTTTACTCAATKACAAGCAAAGGTCTCTCTTCACTTTATAACGAGATGGGGAAAATAGCACAAAATGAGTATTTAGCATCTGTACATCACAGCAGTGTAACTTAGGTGATGTTTGGAATTTCTGTTCTAGAATTCTGTAACTTCTGAAAGACTGAATAACTTCTACTAAGTTTAATTCTGATATAGYTGATGTAGTGCTTTTCAGTCTGCACAATATTTTTTTTTCAATTAAGTCCAKCTTTAGAATCTCCTTGCAAAATAAGGGGGCAGACAGGGAAACTAATGGAGAAGGTTAGTGTTCTGCCTAGTGATCCATAATCTTTGATCATTCCACTCTACCTGTTGCAAGTAGAAGCCATTATTGTTAAACTTGAACGCTTTAGTTAGATATAATTCAATTTAAATAATCTTGCATTTAGTTGCTGATTTCCACATTCGTGCTTAGTTATTTTATCACTTCTCCACTGGTTGAAGTGATAGAAGGAGCTGAAAAGCCATCTTTATTCCATGTGCATGACATGAAGGGAGAAATGTTTTATGCAGCATGTCTRTAATTAAGGAGTTATTACATGTTCCTTAGTTGTGTCAGTGTTGCATTTGAAGTTACTGGGGTTGAGTGCATTTCCTTATATGTGGTTTGAAAACCAAACCAAGACMAGACAGTTTATAATTCTTAAAGGAGCAGTTAGGTTTATCTGAAGGGGCCAAATGGTCTCTTGGTGACTAACTTTTTATGGAGTCTTGTTTTAATTTTTTTAATGTCCTGGAGTGAGTCCCAACTTTAATTTTATTTATGCATTGKTGTTCAAGAATGAGAACAGAAAAATTTGGTCATAGAGGTCATAGTCTGAAAATTTGCCAAAGAAGAAGAAATCCCAGTGAATTGTAATTCTTTTGAGCAATGATGAAAACTTCTGTCCTTGATTACTAATGATAAAATGATGCCCCAGCCAATTTATTTTTCTTAGAGCTCCTTAGACTTTTCAGGGTATTCTGATGTTTCTATACTCATCAAAGCCAGCAGCAAAATATTGTCAGTGTTTGGGATATGCTGATCATTGTATACTGACTTCTCATAATACTCATGAGTCCTGAGGGGAGCAGTTTCCATATCTCTGTGGAACTTCATGAACACTGTGAAAGTTTAGAAAAAATTGAGGCCCTAATGCCCACCTGGTTACACTTTCTTTCTTCTTCTATTTATATTCATWAATATAATTGTTCTTTGAAGAAAAAGGATTTGCGTCATTATCTAAGAAGAAAATAAGTCTTGTTCACTCACTTCATATTGGTCACAAAGTATTGAAAATATGGTATCCTTTCTACAGATCTTAAACTATTAAAACCTGCAGTCATCTGCTCTCTATTTTCCTAAGAGACCTGCCAGTCCTAAAAAGTGACATACAATTTGTCAAGGTAGACRTTAGAATGTACTGAGCAACCAATAATGCAGGATCTACCTGTTAGGAAGTGAGACACATGAACAGGAAGCTCCTCTGTCCACTGTTGGTAGGAAATGAGTTTTTTTTCCTACAGATAATTAATGTGTAGATTGATGCACTTTTATATGTGTGTATATATACATATATATTTGAAAATGCATATTCTTGTATGTATTTCTCTCTGTGTGTATAAAGCATCAGATATTTCTTCTATTTTAGAGGCGCAACAAAGACMCGGACATCAACCCCTCCTGGTGTGGCAAGAGCCATGAGCACGGGTGCTTTGACAAACAGAAGGAAAACTAGCAATTCAGACATTCACTTAAGGTAGCTTTTGACTTTGTGGACTTTGTCATTGATAGAGCCTTCATTAAAAGGGATTACCTCCTAMAAAAGAAGTTAGGGAATGTATTATTCTCTGCAGTTAATTGATTATAAATATTATTTGGCTTGTATAAGATGCTCAATATATTTTGCATGTTTATCATCTGACAACACACCTTTGTTGTCAGCTGTCTCAGATGTGCACAGAAGACCCTGTTGGAAATGTGAAAAACTGCTTGGAAGCTGTTGAAAAAATAACCAAATATTATTTCTTTAGAAACTTAATTAAATCTCCATGCTAAGCACACAAATTGTCTTGCCCTTTTAAAGGGTAGGATGAAAATTGTGTTGCTGTTTTAGCCTTCCTTTTTTGATAAGCTAAGTTTTAAGTTTTCAAACACTCCAGTTAATCTAAGTAGTCAATGAAATATTTGATCCTGCTCCTCAAACTCTGGTGGTTGTTATTTTCTTGCAGGGAAGGTGGGTATCTGGAGATTTGTGTGGGAGCCTGGGTAGCATTGTATAAAAAATATACCACTGTATATAGGAAGTGAAGGAATTAAAATGACAGTAACAATAACTATATTCATTGCAAGGATTACACTAATTTTACATTGTTATACTGAACTGACTTAGAGAGAATGTTCTTCATCTGGGAATTTTCAGGTCTGATGGGAAAACTGGGTATGACAATGGAGACTGCCCATCCTCAGTGAATGGAGGAAGTGCAAAAAGCAGTGAAGGAAGTGCAAAAAGCAGTGAAGGAATTTCACCTGTACAGTTGTCCAAGTTCTGCCATGAATGTGGAACAAAGTATCCAGTGGAATGGGCGAAGTTCTGCTGTGAGTGTGGAATTCGAAGAATGGTTGTGTGAACACATTCTTTAAAGCAGAAAGAAAACAAGAAATTGGACATCTGCTATGTGCTGTGCATGGAAAGCTTGAGTACTCCATCCAGTTAGACTTCATGCTGCAAAAGTCAAAACATCACTTTGTAATTTTCTGAGTGCAATCTTCTGGTTACAAAGTTATTTATAAACAATGATATATACTGTATATAAAATAGCAGCTACCTAAAACTGTGCCATTCAAAGAAATAATCTTTACTGTTTGTTGAAAATATTTAAAAGTAAGGTAAAAATGCTTTAAGTAACTTAGGTAGCAGAAGAGGTTCAATGCTATTTTTCTTTGTAAATCCTACTGGGCAAAGGATTTTTTGAATCTCTTGTGTAAAGTAATGCTTACCTATGGGGAACTAGCCATGAACAACTTGGGCTTCAGAAGTTTCTCTGTGGAGGCATTTCTTTCATCTGTGACAGTAACTTAGATGCTGTGTTCTAAGTGAAAACAATATGAGGAACTCTTTCTAAACTCCTAGATAAAAGTGTGAAAAGTTCAGATCTCTAAACTCTTTAACAGTAATATGCTAATTGGACTTTCCAGTTGCTTCCTAGGATTTTTAAAGAATCAAAATGGAAAGACTACCTGAGAATTCTCTTTGCATCTAAGAAGAAAGGCAAGATTTTCTTTTTGTGGCTTTCCATGTTCTGTTTTTCAGAAAAAACATGTTAATATTTTTATGTATTTATAAGGAAAAATATGGTATTAATTTTATTATTATTCATTTTATTAAGTTCCCTTTGTTTCAAAATACTTGTCTTCCTCCTCCTGTGCTCTACCATGCCTAGCATATCTAAATGTGTTGTGCTTTGTCCTGTTTCCAAAGGTCCTCCTAGTTTTTTTTTTCTTTTCCCTCATTTCTTCAAGCAAAGTCGAAGTCTRTGCTTTTCCTACCTAAATGTTGAACTCTTATTTTGAAAACAGCCTTCTTGATGTATCCAGTACCAAAAGAAAAAAATAGTTATATAAAAAGGAATGCTATTAGAGCAGTAGATCTTGATGTAAGTTGTGAGTCTTTTTTATTCTTATTCCTGTGAAAATAGCACAGCTTACACATGTGAATGCATAGGGGAGTAACTGTGCTTCACTGCTATCAATACCTGACTCTTTTTTTTTTTGCAATTTTGTGTATTTCTGATCTCAAAACAGCAATTTCAAGTTAGTAATAGACTTCACATTAATCCATTGGGAAGAAGGGAGAGACTCAAAGTTGCTGGGTTTTTTACTAATTACAAAGTAAATTAGTAAATTACACATTTACTAATAAAACCATTTGCAAGCCAAATCCCTTAACTTGTATCTTAATGTTGTCATTTATTTTGTGAAGTTTTGCTTTGAAGTACTTGCACCATCTTCATTAGGTGTGACAGAACAATCTGAAATAACTTAACTGTGCCTTTCCCACAGTAAATACATTTTTTTGTCAAAAAAMTGGTACTTTCAGCTCACAAACACCATTAGTTTCAATTTATTTAATTTCTTTACAACTTTAATATAATGTAGTGTTCCATGGTAGTATTATGGTTGTTGCTTACATTCTCAAAAATTGTGATTATCAATGGGGYCAATTTGGACAAAAGCATGATGGAAGAAGAACATCTTCAAAGCAGATACCAGTCTAAGAGTGAGTGATTTAAGAGACTCGATGTARTTATGTTGCAGGCCACAAGCTATTCATGTTTTGAAATTAGTTCAGTGAATGTCTTGCACTTTTTATACAATTTTTTAAAATAAATAATCCTTCATTCAGTGTACTCTTTTCACAATTGGTGTAAACTGGCAACTGAGCATAATAGGATGGATGACTGGTAATGATACTTAGAACTGACAAATCCTAGCCAGTTTATTTTCTAGGAGTTTAGATTCTAGGATCCATATTATGGCACATTCATGTCTGTATTTGGAAAAACTGGAATTCTACATTCCTTCCATAGATAAGCCTGCTTTGGAAAACTTGCTCTGTACTTGGGCCATGGAGGTCTGCAGACTGATGTATTGTGAGCTGAGAGTCCAACAGCAAAGATACCAGTACAGAATAGGTTTGATTAGATAGTGAATCTACTCTTGCCTGAGTAATTTGCAGTTGTTTCTGCTGGAAAATGCATTTTTCCATCTATTAAAAATGCTTTCTACAAAGGGAATATTTAGTACAGCACTAAAACCTTTCAGATTTTCCAGGATTATTGTAACTGTAGGAAAAAACATACTGACTCTTTCTCTTTTGAATTGTAGGTGGCAGATCTCCTAATTTCAAGTCAATACTCATACAGTTACTGTATTTTCTGCTTTGTGAGCCGTTTGTGAGATTCTTTGCTTTCAATGCAACATTTAGTAAATTACTTGAGTRGCTCATCATTTGCTTCATTTACACTTGTGTGATTTATCATGAGGATTAGAATAGGAATTAACCTGAACAGAAAAAAAGGTTTTCAAGACTGATCTTTTTATCTGGCCCTACAAAGAAGGTCTATGAAACATAATTGACTATTGATAGTGAAACTGGATAATGTGTATGTGTKGTAATCCACAGTAAATATAAGCAGACAATGAAATTCTTTTTGACTGTGTAGTTTGGTGCTGTATGGTAAGACTTACAAGGCCCAATATGTTTTGTGTTTATCAACTGGTTTTGTTACTGAATGACATAGGTTTCTGAATTCTGTGATGTTACAGACCCTAGCCTGTATTACTCAAAGTATCAGCACAGATCACTGTAATCCCATCTCAGTGGATGTTCGTACAAAACAGTGGATTGGTTTTCATAACATCCCCAAAGAACTGAATGTGGGAAACAATTTTGTTATTTTCAAAGAAAAATAAATTCAGCGAGTTGGACTGAATTTCCAATCTTTAGTGTATTACATGTGTCAGGAAGTTCCCAAATTTAATTTATTGGTGATCTGCATCCAAACCCTCTTGCCCTAGTCTTCTCCACACCCTTATGCCTTGGTTTTCATGGGAGGAAAAAACATGAACTATGCACTGTCTGTTTATAGTGAAATTTAGTGATGCAATCGTTGTGATGATTCCCAGACAAATGTATAACCCTATGACAGATTGACTGCCTGCCATTTTATCTTCCTAATGTTCTTACTAAGGTTCTTCCATTCTTTAAAGAAGGTGGGGAGGGGTAAAAGGTCAATGGTAAAATTCCATTTAAAGAAACAGGAAGAGGCTGGTTTTGATGTTTAGCCTGAGGGAGTTTGCATTTCCATTCTACTTTTGGTGATTTTCTCTTTTACAAAGGACCTCTCTGTGCCAGGAAGTAGTGCAAGATCATTGGGACTATGCTGATAAAAGTGCAATGGAGTTATGAAAAATTCTAGCTTCAATAGTAAAAACAGCATAGCATAAAGCTTAATCGCTATATGATGTACCTTACACAGGCTTATATTTATGCATGATGCCCACACCCTAGGTAGTTTCAGAACTGGAATCTCCAAATATACAGCAATTAAAATATGTATTTATGTGAATAATTAGTCTTACACACCACTGCAGGGAGGTGGGCACAGGGAAGTGCTTCAYCCCCATTTCAGGTTGTAACTATGAAATGAACATATAGGCAGAATTTTTCAAATTTGCCAAAGAGACTCAAAGAGCCCTTGAACTCCCTGGAGGGAGGGGGAAAGCACCACCTGAGCATTCCCTGGCTGGGAGGGTGTCAGGCAGGGGCAGCTCTCCTCAGTGCTCCAGCTCTGAGCCTCTCCCATGTGCTAGGGCAGCGGCTGCCCCAGTGCAGCCACACGTCCTGTGCCTTCACAGGAGGGGAAGGCTCAGGGTGTACTGTAACACCTGACCCAGGCTTTATGCATCATGGAAGTGCTCTGTCATTTGCAAGGGACTTGCTCCTAATTCACCATCACAGCTGAGAGCTGGTGCCTGAAGTGCAGGGAGAGCGTTTCCGTGATGCCTGCTTACCGAGGCAGTGGGAGGAGGTATGACTGCAGTACTTTAAATAAACAAGATACGTGCACACTGATGTAGACTGTGTAAACAGTCTGCATATAAAATAGAATGGTATTGTCTATGTATTACAAAGGTCACAAGAAGTGCTAGTTTCCATCACATAGACTTTGTATATCTGCAAAGAACAAACATGTTATGAGTGTTTTTAATCTTGGCTGAAGAAATTGTGTTTAGTAAGAGCACTTTTTTCAATTTTATTTCTATCCAGTTTGACTAAGCTATGAATAGTTAAATGGATTGTATGAGAAGGTGGAATTTTCATCTTTGGTAAAATTTGTTTCAGTGACTGGTGAAAATAGTTTAATTGCCTTTCAAGTACAGCTTATTCCAACTTGTGATTGTTTTGTTGCTGGTTGGTTTGATTGGTTTTTTTCCATCTTGCTAAGTAAGGTTTGAGTGACCTAATTGTGTTGTTGGAAGAAGTGTTAGGTAAAAGACTTCATTAGATGAATTCAGTAGTTACTTGGTTGATATTTTCATTCCAGTGTTCACAGTATAAGAGATTACTCTTGCATACTAGTTAGTTTTTTGGTTTGTTTTGGGTTTGGTTTTTTGGTGTTACATCAGTCCAGAATAATACACATTTCTGGARGATCCTGTTCAGTCCCATTCTACTTCATCTTGCCAGAAAACAGCTTCTTCATATTTTCTCTTAATAAGTGTTCGTTCTTTACAAAAATAATTAATAGGAAAATTATATTTTCCTAATTTAAACATTTGAGTCAGCAAATCAAATGCTCATTTTAATATGGCTGAATACTGAACCCATGTTCTAATCAGAACTGCATGGTTTACCATAGGTCTGTATTTCAGTGGCTTTCTGGCAGAACCATGAATGGATTTGGGTGGGGTCTGTAAAGTGCTGAGCACRGTACAACTGTTACAAAACCTACTTTATATGATTGCTTTAACTCTTGGTGTTCATCCTTCATATGACACTTAAATRTTTCTCTTCATAAGTTTATTTATTAATGTTCTGTGTTTTTAAATCACGTGTTCATTCATGTGTTGGACGTGATTAATTTTTTCACCATTGCATTTAATATGTTTGCATTGCCCCTCAGGACATGGAATATTTGTTWGTGACCATACAGTGAGGTGTTTTTTTTGCCAGAATTCCTTGGTTTGTTTGCCTCTTATTTTGTATATTAAGTTTATTTTAAAGTGTCAGTTCTGTTTTAATTAATAAATGTAAATCACCACCTAATGCTAAYTTGGCACTTGTTAACAATAAAGCAAATATGCCAATAAATCTTCTTGTGATGTGCAATTTTTTGTAGTTAAATATAAAATTATCTTATATAACATAGTATACAGGTAGGTAATATAATTTCAGTTGTATTAATATTGTGATRTCTGATCTCATGTACACAAAGAATAGGGTTTTTTAATTGAGTGAGATGAGATTTGGATTCCTAAGTCACCTTGAAAAACATACCAGATATTTAAATCAGTGTGATCTGCTTATATAAAGTTAACTCTCTATCTCCTCTATTTCCCCAGCTATACTGAGAATTTACTTTATGTAGAGCCCATCACTGTGACATCTTTAGTATTTTTTTTTCTTCTTCTTGATAATAAAACTGTAAGGGATAGTTAGCTTGATCTGAGTTTGTTCTCCTTCCTGACATTAGAGCACTGTTGTATTGATGAAATTATTAAGAGAAAAAGGAAGTTGTTTATAATTTTCTTCAGAAGTTCATTTATGTGAGCAGAAATTACAATAAGGGTTTGGATTGCTAATTTTTTGCTAAATATGGATGAATAGAGATCAATGCCTCTTATCATTCATTTTTTAGGGGAAACTTCCTTCTACTGAGCTCTTTACTTGGAGAGATTTGAAGGGTAGACTATTCAGTGGAAAAGGAATTGACTGAATGGATACAGCTGGAAAGTGGTGGTCAGTGTGTCTGTGTCCAGGTGGAGGCTGGTATCAAGTGCTGTCCCTCAGGACTCTTGTTTTGGGACTCTTGTTTTGGTGCTCTTTTAGTATCTTCATCAATGACACAGTGAGACTGAGTGCACCCTGAGCAAGTTGAAGGACAGGATGCCATCCGAAGGGACTGGACTGCCATGACTTCTCAAATATCCTCAGATATTCCCTCAGAACCCACATATGTATTACATCACCTCCCATGGACTTGTGCACCSTCAGGTTCTTTAGATGATCTCAAACCTGAACCTCTTGCAACATTGTGAAAATCCTTTCAATTTAAATACCTACATTTTTATCCTTGACACCTTCCCATAAATTCCATGTACTTCTAAATCATGGTTTTGACCTACTCATTTCTTTTCTGCGACCAAATAARTAAATAAATGCATAAGTGAAGATGGCAGGGAGGTAGGCACAATGGTGATGATAACGTGCACAGTTTTCATACCTTTGCCAATTCTTGAAAAGCACTTTAGTGCCACATTTGTAAGTTCAGGAAACCTGAGGAAGTTCTCAAATTGAAGGAACAAATCAAAGAGCACAAGTTAACTGCTAAATGCATTGATGTTTACATGTAAGTGGTGACAACAGGAAATTTGGCAACAAGAATCAGACAGGCAGGATATTTATTAAGAGAAGTAATCAGAAGAAATCCACAGTTTCATAATCGCTTCATTTAAATTTCTGCTCTGGATCTACCCTTGGTCTTTGGCCCAGGGTACTCCTGGAATTGCTTTATTTCTCTCAAGACTTAAGTTGTGAACTGCTGCTTAAATAACTTAAACTGACTGACCTTTCAGTTTTGTAGTAGCTAATACTGCATCTGTGTATTTTTGTTTCAATTCACACTGCTCTTTGCTTGCCAAATGGTTATTAGGAAATAARTGCTGGCTTTCAACTATTCTTGAACTTCCAAAAAACATCAAAACAACTGTTCTTCAGTCTCAGAGACCAAGTGAATCTGCAGTCTCCTGGGTCCTCTTTCAGAAGAAAGGATTTCCAGTGAAGTCCTTTCAATTGTGGTTACGTGGTTACGTTCTCTTTATCTGCAGTGATACTGGGTAATGTYTCCTTCCCCAGTTCCATAGAAGATTTATGGGTTGGTTTCAGTTTTTTAAGGTGCTTGGAGTTCAAGTTGCTACCTCTTATAGGAAGAGCTAAACAGAATATGTGAAATTCTCAGTCACAGTTTACAAAGTTACCACTCCTGCCTCATTGTCACCATAAATACATGGGGGGGTTGGATAGGGTGTATTTCAGGAAAGCATGGCATGCTTTGCTCTTAACCTCTTCCCTCTCCGATTCAGTACAGCAATCTTATTCCAGTCAAATACATAAACTAGTGCTGTTAACAATCAACTGAGCAAACAGTTCTTTGAAGCACATCCTACTGGTTTTTTGGGTGTTTGTTCTGAATACCAACATTTTTACAGAGTAGTTTTACAGAAAAATTCTTTTAGCACAGATAAAACAATTTATGTTAGTTTGCTTCAAACCAGGAAACAACAGGCTGACTTAACTAAAGCTTTCCTGAAGTATTCAGTCCAAGGCAGATGGCTGGTATGGAAATGTTTACCTCAACTGGGCAGGTTACAAGCAGCTAAGAAATGGGTATTTTAAGACGGGAATTCCCCAGCTGAGCTTTGAATGATTATCTCTGAATAAAATCTAAAAAAAGAGTAATAGTAGTCAAAACATGAACAGCCCAATTTCATAGAAGACAAATATTTTATTACCAAAAGAGTTATATCAAAGTAAGAAACTGCAAAAGTGTAATAACTATAAAAATACTTCTATTTATTCAAAATAAAATATGAGCACTTTATTAGTTAAATGCCAATATATTATTCTCTGACAATATTCACATATTTTAAGTCATGTTTGCCTAACATCTTAAAACACGTTACATAAAATAATTGCATATGAGAAATCACAATCTGAAGCTAAGAAATTCTAGCTCCTCCTGCAGCTAACTCTGGGTTGATCAAATGAATGAGTGTAGTGCTGTTTCCAGTCAACTGAACAACTTACATTCAGGCATCTTTTTTTTCTTCTACAGGATTCAGTCTTGCCTGTGCTTCAGCCAGCAGAAGCATGCTGCATCTCTCAAAAATCAGTACCCTTCTTAAGTTTTTCAAAAAGCTAACTTTTCCCCTGTTTTTCCAAACCCAAATCAGTTAGCAGACCCATCAGACCCACACCAAAACCACTTCTGTGTCAGGAGAACATATCCAAGATAATCTGCTGCTTTGGTAAATTGTTACTTTTGGTCCTTGGTGTGTTTTGCATAGATACAGAGAAACCAGCTACTTTTTCATACTCTTTTTCTCCACCTGCAGATTCCAAGATGTTTTTGTAAAATCCAGTAGACATATAAGTGGATGCTTTCATATGACAGTACTATAAAGTTACTTGAAATACTGGAAAATTTAGAGTAGTTTCCAGAGCACAAAAGTTGGACACAGACTTCTGCAGAGTTCTTTGTTTCAAATGCTGGTCTTCTATTTCCACTTCTCTGACATCAGCAGCTTGGTTCAGCCATTTCTGTTTCTGTCATCTCCAGGAACAAGGTACAGTAGCCTTCCATCAGAATTCTGGCATAAAGTGTTCATATAAGCGAGCAAGTTTACTTGAAGAATGCATATAAAATGCAAAGATACCAAGTAATGCCACTTTGAAAGAAAAGAGCAGGATTCACCTGGAATCACCTGGAAATTATTTTTTCAAATTTATTCCAGCAGGATCGAAGGCTAGATATATTTTCTTTCAGTTCACAAACTTCTTGGTTGCATTTGTTTTTGGACTGTTCACCTGTCTCTGTTTCTTCTAAACTAAATACACGTGAGCAAACCTGAAAGAGAACAGATTGATTTATTATCTGAGAACTGTTTATTCTATTCCTGTAGCCATCTTTCAAAGCAAACCAATTGCCTTACATCTGAATACTGGAGAGACCCTGCCCATGTGATAATGTGGCTTTAACTCAGAGCAAATACGGACATCTGAAACAAGCGTGTCCAACCGAGAATATGYACATCCTCCATCACAGATTAAAATTTATCCTCCATTGTCTGAAGGACTGAGAAAATAAAGCAAATTAATTTGTGAGCCAAACTTTGGCTATATGTGTCAAGACCAGTGGAACAAGACAGACCAGTTCCAGGGGCTGGTGCTGTGCCCTAATGTTCRAGATCTCAGCCAGACAAAACCTCTGTGGTTCTAGTTCATATTCAATGACTGCTCWTWTTTTTTTTWYTAAATTACTTTAATTAAAATTAAATCTTTAAATAAAAGCAGTAATCCCTAAGGTTAGGCAGGAGTTGAAAGGGTGACACTGACTTTTATGAATTGACTGGGATACCTTTAAAGTAAGGCAAATGTTGGATTCACCAGAGGTGAYAAAGCAAAATATAAACACCAACATTACTTTGAAGATCGTGTCCCAGGCTGTACGTCTCTCCACTTCAAGGAGAAAAATAAAAAGCTAAATGAAGCCTTCAATCCATCTGTTTAAACATTATATTTTTGGTGCCTATGTGGAGACTTTTTGATGCTGGTTAATATTTTTGTGTTCAATAGGTAACACTGAGCCACACTTAAAAGAACACTCTTCCTTTGCTACAGTAGTGGGTAGATCACTGTGCTACATTTAAGTGGCACCTCAAAAAGAAGATTCTGCCAAAGATTAAAAACCCAAATATCATACCAAATTGTTCTTGTTGAATTTGAGAGATTGTGGTTAAAATAAAGAYAAAAGAGATTACAGAAAAGAGAGAATCTTACCCTAATTGTTTGTTGAGAGAAACCAAWTTAAACATTACTCTTTACATTAGAGTTAGTGAGAAGTTAAACTCTGACAATACTCCAGAGAAGTTTAAACAACTTCTTTGCACAAGTCTGGTCCTTGTCTCTCACTGGAGAATTAGTTAAGTGAAATTCAGTTCACTACTGAACCAGAGCAGGTAACTTCACCATAGACTTCCAGATGATTTTCTGAGTCTTTGCATTGGGCTTAATGTCTATTACAAGACAAATGCTATAYAGAGGAAACTTCCTTTGGCATGGAACATGTGCAAGATGGTTGTATCTTTTAGAGGCAGATGTGATAGTCTGTGTTGAAGAGCTCTAGAAAATAAGGCAAGTAGTTAAACTATTACTCACTAGAGTAGAACTCACCTTTTCTTTTTTAGGTCTTTCACATTTACACTGTAGAACTTGTAATGTCCCACATGAGACGAATGCTGCTTTCTGTCTAAAGGCTTTGTTGATCCTCTGCTTATTAAAGAATCTGAGCATGTTGCACGCCATGCTCTGTAGTGATTCTATTTCCTGTCAAGAGAGCAAGGAAAATATGTCCTGAAAAGTTTGTGCACCATTAATTATTTGCAATGTTGGTTTATCTTAAAAAACCCCAAATTCTCCATCAATTACTTGTGGTTTCTCTTGTTTTCATAGTGCAAATCTTTTTCAATAAAATACCTAACTAATCTGACTTACCTGCCATCTTTTTGAGATACTTAAAGCTGCAATTTTCAGTAGTAATAATAGTAGCATAATAATGTTAGGGAGAAATCACAGCTGTAATCAAATCAATTGATGCAGTTAGGAAAACAAATGATTTATGCAGCCAGTCCTCTTACCAAGTCATGAAAAAATCTGTAGCAACAGCTGCCAATTGTGCTTTCTGGCATTTGAGATCTGCCCAAACTACTGTTTTAAAGCTTTCAGGTCTGAAGTGAAAAGTTTAGCTAATATAACTTTCTGTAAAAAAATTTTAAAAAATAGATTGGGAAATTGTAATATTTACTTCCATTGGCAAAAAGAAAAGTATTGGTTTTGTTTAAAAAATACAGAAGAATCTTCATAGTRGGGAATAAAACCCCACATTTCTTGTATATGGAATTGCTTAATATTKAAATGTTTAAAATATCAATTTACTCAATACATATAATTCCAGATTCAAAAAACAAACCATCCTGAATACTGTGATTTGACTTTTAAAACTAAATACTACCCTATCACCCTATTTTATCCTATTTTATCCTGGAYTGTACAAAGAACTCATCTGGGTTTGTATTCTCTACATTCTGAAAAGTTAAATTTTACCTCAGTATCATTGCAGAAAAACACTTTGATATTTCCATATTTTCTATTCTTGCAGCACCTGTCACGATTCTCTGCAGACATATTTACCTGTAAAATATCATATATGTTTAGACATTGAAGTACTGTGTCAGTGCTCAGTCACCCTGACAGTAAAAAGCTCTTTCCTGATGTTTAGAAGGAACCTCCTGTGTGCTGGTGTGTGCCCACTGCCCCTGGYCCATCASTGGGCACTGTGGATAAGAGCCTGGCTCTGCACTCTTTGCCCACTCACTTGAGGTATTTCCACACATGGATAAAATCCCTCTGAGCCTTCTCCTCTCCAGGCTGAACAGCCCCAGCTCTCTCAGATTTCCTCATCAGAGGGATGCTCCAGTCCCTTCAGCATCTTCATGTCTCTTTGCTGGAATCTCTCCAGCAGTTTCGTATTTCTCTCATACCGGGGAGCCCAGAAATGGACACAAATCTGTTCAATTTAAATCTTCATATTCTATCAAACTGCTTTGCTCTTTGGAAATTTTGAGACATGGGGCAATTGAATCTTACAATTGAATTTTAACACTGAATCCAGTGTTTGTCAATGTTTGTCTCAATAAATACGTCTCATCTCTAAACASATGGTAGCACTCACTTTGTATATGTAATAACAGAAGATGGGCTAAGCAACATCACATGGTCTTTTGCCTGATTATAATACTTTATCAATACTTTATCYTCTCTTGTAGTTTTTTCTTCCACTTTCACACTTGTGATCAAGATGACAATGGAAGTCAACTCAACAGAAACTTTGTTTTCTTCTGTATCCAGACATTCCAGTTAAGCCAAAGGGCTTTAGAAAAGGCAGCTCACAACAATATTGTTTTAGATCTCTTCACTAATCCATGCACATGAGCACATAAGACAGTTAATTCCTAAAGTTTTTCTGCAGAAATTGCCTGCATTTCAGAAACYCACCCAAGATAAACAGAACTTTATCCAGAAAGTGTTTTTAAAACCAAGAGTTCAGGGAGTCAAATATTCACTGACAAAGRAAAAACCACAAAACAGCAAAACTAAATTAAAAAACCCAAACCACCAATCTCAGGAAGCTAATGCACATCTTTTCTTGCGCCACAACAGATATTGCTCCAGTCACAGCAGCAAAACTTGTAATTTTATATATCTATAWATATTTATATATAATCATCCTAAAAGCTATATATCTGTCACTTAATTTGCTAACTGCTATGAGATTTTCCCATCCTCTCTAGTTTCCTCAGATCACCTTTAGTATAAAGTACAGTAACCACATCTGAAGGCAGTTTATTGGCTGTGTCTAAACCAACCTAAGGGAAATCCTGAGCTCAGAAAAGGCATTAGTGAAAATTTAATTACCTTACAGAGATCTAGTATATGACTCGCTTTATTGCTCTGCAGCAAACCCATAGCTGCTCCAAACATCTGGCTGAGGAACTGAAAGCTACTGACTTTGGCTCTGCAGCTGCAGGAAAGTGAATGCTGGGCAGTTGCTATCATCCACACAGCACATATATTATTTGCTGTTAACTTATAGTGACAATACACTGATTATACATAGAAGACAAATTTCTCTTAAAAGTAAAGGCAGAAAAAATAAAGAAACTTACACAGTAGTTGCTTGTGTATGTCTTCTAGGAAGTAAAAGCTTCAGAGCTCAGTACATTCCCATTAGTTTTCACAAACATTAATTAATGAAGGTTTTAYTTATGTATTTATTTTGATATACAACATCAAGCTCCATCCTACAATAGGACAGTGGCAAGGCATTGCCCTATCTAGGCCAGGAGAGCCACCCATCCTCCCTGACCTTGCATCTTGAGAGAGCTGGGATGCACCTCATGGATCTCCAGCACTAGAAGGCAGCAGGATCTGCCTCCCAGAGGGTGTTATTCCCTCATATCATTTTCTCTTATAGGTCAGCTATCTTCTAACTGGTCACCAAGAGAGTTTGGTTTTGTTCTCTAGGGAATACTTGCCTTTGTCAGAAATATGACAGCAAACTAAAGGGAATACTCATCTATTCTAATATGACCATTAATATTCTCTCCAAATTTGATGCCTCATTCAGGATAAAGTCATTTATCTACAGAGAAATACCTTTCTCTCTTYATAATCTCAACCAACATAACATGATCAAAATGTTAAAAGATGATTCCCTGACGCTAAAGGTATCTTGTTTCCAGATGAGGGTTGATGTGTCTTGGGTTGGAGACCACTGCCATAATGCTCTGAAGTATGGTGGTAGTTCATAAGTGTGAAGAAAGGCAACGACTCCTGATTTTTCACTTGGAAAAAGGCTGTATATTATTTGTATATGCAAACAGACCTTGATTTAAGACAGCAACAGTGTGGTGAATTCTAATTTAGTGACAATTTGTCAGGAAAATAACTTTTTTTTTTGGGAATGCCTCTACTAATACAACTGTTTAAAGTGTTCCCMCATGGAAGTGTTCTTGACAGATGAATTTAATTGCTAATAACTCATGAGGAAGAATTAGACAGTAAATTTGGGCATGGACTGGTAAACAGTTATATTTTGCAAAGCTATAATAAATGTGGCTCATAAAGCCATAATGGAGGAGATTTACACATGAGTGTTAAACTCTTCTCTGCTGCCATCTAGAAAAGATAACTTTTGTTGGCTAAATAAGATATATTAATAGGTACAWATAAATCTATTAAGATACAAACAAACTTTTACTGTCATAAGAATTTCGTGCCTCTGGGCATTTGTATTCAATGGACAACATAAAAGTTCAGTCAAGAACTCTAATTAGCAGAACAARTTATAAGTGTAATGCTTTCTTCTCTTGATAAAAGCATATAAACAGAAGCAGTCATGAAATTACTTCAGAAAAAATTACTTTCTAATCAAATATATGATGTAGGGCCAAATAGTACATGTTTCTGTACATAATACACAGGCACAAAAAACTGTATCACAGTATTTGTACATGCAAATATAGGCACCATCCACAGATTTCAGAGATTTTACAGTGAACTGAATTGTTGCACCCCCTCAAATAAAACCACCAKTCCAGCATAATGTGTGACTTTAAGYTGGTCTTTTATCATGTTTTAACATTARAGCTTTTATTATTAATTGTTAGCATCAAAAAATAATCAACAGRTTTTGGAAGCCCAAGAGCTGCTACCTACCAGCTCACTGATGTCGTGACTTAGTATATTCTCATACTTCACACGGATTTCTGTTGTTTTATTTCCCATTGCACAGGTAGATGCATTCACTGGAGACAGAACAAGGAGCAGTGGCAGAACTGGTAAGGTAGATCTAAAAAAGACTGGATTACACGAAGAATAGTAAGATACATGTTAGTTAATGTCACAGACTGTGTGCTGTATTAACAAATACATTCTGTAATCTGTTAAAATAGTTTAAAAGGGATCTTTGTACAACCAAATGACTTGTGCCTTGCTAGAGGGAAGGATTCACCTCCAGATTAAGACACTCTTTGGGTTTTTAAACTCCCCCATACCACAAGATGATTAAGCCAGCGTGGATAAGTGTTGTGGTGTTGTTGAGGGTCCCCAGGATGAGGTGAGAGATGAGAATTTGACTCCAAGTTTGCAGAAGGCTGATTTATTATTTTATGATATTATAATATATTAAAAGAAATATACTAAAACTACACTAAAGAAAGAGAAAGGAGACATCAGAAGGCTAGACAAGAATGAATAATAAAAACATGTGACTGACCAGAGTGTCTGACACAGCTGGCTGGGATTGGTCATTAATTAAAAACAATTCACATGGAACCAATCAAAGATGCACCTGTTGGTAAGCAACCTCCAGACCACATTCCAAGCAATCAGATAATTATTGTTTACATTTCTTTTCTGAGGCTTCTCAGCTTCTCAGGAGAAAAATCCTGGTGAAGGGATTTTTCAGAAAATATCATGGTGACAGATAAGAGCCTACAGCTATTGAGCTGACCAGCTACTTGGTGACTGCTTGGGCTAAATTCATCCTCAGGGCTCACTGCAAGCATGGTATTTTATTGGACCTAACCACATAGGACACATGTAGAGTGTTTTAATCATATATGTTTAGATATTCAAGTGTCTTCACCTGCAGCTGAATCTCATCTTGACTGTCCATTTTTCCTTTGATAACTTCCACAAATCACCATGAACACACCTCTATAACAAAGGTGTGTTTAAACACATTTCAGGCTGCCCAAATGTACAAATCCATGCCATAACATGAGATAAAGCAGCAACACAACCTTCTCCGCAAGATTTCTGCAATCCTTTTGAGCAAACTTCACTGCCCATCACTTTGCTTGTCCCTGTACTGGACTGCCTTCCTTTGCTCTGACCCCTGGTCTTTTGTCTTTGTGTGACATCCAGGAAAATATGAGTTCTGTGACGATGGGCAGAGAGAAAAGACCAAAATATCAAAAGAGCCTGAAGAGACTGAGAGGAGACTGCAGGTGACTCACCTGGTGCGGGGAAAGAAGGAGACCAAGTATGGAATAATACATGATCAGGAATAATTGGACTCTGGCCTATTGCTAGTCTGGCTAGGATAATGCTTAAATTGAAGGTTTGGGGGAAAAAAACAAAGGTAGATATTTATGATGGAGGACTAGCAAAGATCACAGCAAGTTCCTGGAGGAGTATGCAGTGTTTCTGCCCATCTTCACCACTAAGAACAACAACTGCATTCAGACTAGCTGTGGGACAGGAGCCAGGAAATGAAGAGGGGATGCCCTGGCCCCAGCTGCTACTTTCCTTCCTCTCTGGCAAGGATTGTCTGCTGGGTACAGCCAGCCCAGCACTCAAGAGATGGGCACCTCTGGACCTGGGCATCCCAAGTAAATCACGGYCTCAGAGAGCAATTTTGAACAACTAAGAAAACAGCAGTAACTCYTGACCATAATTTGCATTGACCCACCTATATTCTGCAATGCAAGAACCACAGGCACACACATCCTCACTGCCATTAAAAGAAACATAGTCCCTTACAGCCCATTCCAGCCAACTCCCACCACACACAGCAGACTGAATCCTCAAAGAAGAAGGCATACTGACCAGCAAAGCCTTCTCTTTCGGATAGATTGCATGTGAACATGTGATAATGTACACCTCTGTCCTAAAAACAGGACTGGAAAAATTTTACCTGTACAAGCTAAATCACAGAATTCTTGAGCAAGCTGCCTGAGAAATTCTAATTGGAAATTTCATGGGTTGAAAACCAGATTTTCTGACCTTTTATATACTGATCAACTGAGGTCTATTACTGTCTCAAGAAATCTAGCCTGATGAGCTAAGTGAATCTTAAATGGATGCTATACATAGTAAATTTAAAAACTCTGTACGGTGACTCTATTACGATCTTCAAGCTCCAAGTGGAGACACCTGACTTCACAGAGCTTTATCTTTGTAAATCTCTATGCTAACTATATCTCTGCTGCATGATTTATCAGTTTGAAGGACGAAGATTTAGTATTTTAAAAGACACTTAAAAAAACATTGAAGAACTCAATTATAGGGCAACATTTTTCCAATCTCCCATTGCACCTCTTGATTCCAGTGCAAAAGATGAACTGCAATGCTTGTTCACCAATAGGGTAATACAAACAATTTGGATATGCTGCTTCACAAACATACTTGAAGGGACAAAAATAGCAATCCCCTAAATTAAAACAATCTGACTCCATCACTTTAAACTTGGCTTGTAGTAATAAGATATTGTACAGATAACCAATCTTTTTTAAATGAGGAAATTACAGAATAAAAGTAGATCACGTGTTGCACACTCATGAGGTCCCTTGAGCCACTGCAGGATGGTAATCAAATTTTTTCAGACATTCCTAAATGAGTCCTCTGGAAAAAATATTAGACAAGTGTCATAAAAAATTCTAGGAAATGTAGACTGAAAATTGAGAGGGATTTTCTTGAAGTTAGGTAACTTCGAAAGAACGGGAGTTTATGGTGCTCCATATGGCCAGCAATTCAAAAGAAAACAGCATTACTGGTAATAACCCATCTTTCCAGTAAATTCCAAAAAACTCCTAAGTCATATCTGGAAAGCCCCAAAAACTCTCCTAGAAAATCCGGAAAGAGCTAGTTTTCCAGTATTTCCACATATTAAAAATAAATAAATAAATAAATGAAACAAACCCCCACAAAACTTCTTGGCTTTTCAACGTTAAAACACCGTCTTGTGCATACACCCCGAGGCGCGTCCTCGGCGGCACCMTGCGGGATCCTCGCACAGCCCCTGTGTCTCACAACCAACCCCAATCTCGGCGGGCCGCTCCCTCTGCCCCTTTCCCCTCTCGGCAGCCCGCAATTCCCGCGGGGAACGGGTCACTGCCGCTCTTTTCCCTCCCGGTCGCGCTGCACCCGTGCGGAGGGGCGGGCGGGCGAGCGCTCCCGCCCGGGGGCGAGGCACCCCCGGCGCTGCGCCGCACCTGCTCCGGGGGCACCCGCGGGGCTGCAGGTGCGCACGGCAGGCAGGTGCCCACGGGAAGGGAGGTGGCCACAGGACGCAGATGCCCGTGGGAAAGGAGGTTCCCACGGGAGGCAGATGCCCATGGGAAGGGCGGTGGGAGCAGCGCGCACCGGCGCGGAGCGATGCCTGCCGCAGCTCCCCCGCCCYACGCTGTCCCGCTGCCTCTGCCACTCCCGAGCCGCCCTTCCCGGCAGCAGGCGTGATGGGAACCGGACTCTTTTACTTTCATTCTGCGGGGAAAAGAGGAAAAAAAAAAAAGCAAACCCGGGAATTTCCCCAGCCGTCACCCAGGGTTTAAAAGGCACCGGGAAGCACCGCGCCGGCAGAGCGGGCGGGCCGGCTCGGAGGCAGCGGAGCAGGTGAGGAGCCAGCGCGGCCGGGGTGCGGAGCGGAGCGCGGCCGGCCCGGGGGCAGGTGAGGCGGGCGCCTCCTGCGGAGCGGGGCGCGCTCCTTACCATGGAACATGGTCCGTGCGGAGGCTGTCGGGGAGCTGCGCCGACGGGTCCGCGGTCATGGTGGCGGCGCTGCCTGGGCCATGACGGCCGCAGCCCGCGGAGCGCCGCGCAGGGGCCGGGAGGGGCCGGGCCGGGCTCAGCAGCCCCCCGGCGCCCGCCCGCCCGGGGGCACCGCGGCGCTGTCCGGAGCGGCGGCGGGACGGCCGCGCTTTGCCTTTCCCATGGGGCTCCGCCGGCCGCGGTACTTTCACTTTCTGCTCCGCCGCGGCGGTGCTGCCCGCGGGCCCGCGGCGGGCAGGGGCGGCTGCGCGGCCCCCGGGGCGGGCGGCATCCCCGGGAGCGGCTGTGGCGGGGCCGGGCTGTGCCGGCGGGATTACATAGAGCCCCAGCTACACGCCCAGTGAGCGCCGTGCGTGCGGCCGGGGAGGGAAGGATGGATCTTGGCACTACGCGTGGAAAGAGCCGCTCATCCGCGGGGAGGATATCCTTGCAAAAAAAAAAAAAAAAAAAAAAGAAAAAGAAAAAAAATCACTGCTTGCTGTGGAGTCGCTTTTTCAGAGGAGAGTGGCTTAGCTTGAAAGCTGATTCGCTGCCCTTTCGCTCCCTCAGCTGCCCTTGGATGGGTTGTGGAAGGCAGGACTGCCATGAGGGCTCTGTCTCCGGTCAAGGGTTACCCCAGGCTGTTGGCATGGGCTCAGAAGCGAAAGGTGCATGGTTTCTGCACAGTTTGTCGTTTACACCCTTTCCYCTCCTACCCTCCCAGTAAATGATTTTGCAGACTCCACAAAAAGATTTTGCTCTCTTCCCCCGCAAAATCATTTTGTGGAATCTGAAAGGATTGAGAAAGAATGGTGGATGGCTCAGGAAGGTGTTTCAGCCTGGAAGACACCCARATTCTGTAAGGCAAACATTAGATGTGCTTTTCTTGGTAAATTCAAAATGCAAAAATTTCCATGTGCGGTTCAAAAGGCTTGGTATAAAACAGGGTATTAAATATCTTAGTAGAGTCCCCTTCACATCTCCTGCCCAAAAACTTTCTGAGTTTTGAGTTCTGCACCACTCTTCCTGCTCTGCATGAGCACAGAGAGCTGATTCCATAACTCTTTCTTCTCACAAGAGTGCTTTTCTAAGGGGAGATAGATAGTGAGGTGAGAATATTAAGGAGCAAATATATGGAATGCTCAGGATGGTTTCCTCTCATTCTCTTGAACTGAAATTGTGCTGCTTCCTTCCTGTGTGAGGAGGTCCTTCGTCCCCTTTATTGTCTGTGAATTAGACTCTGCTTTAGATTGGCTATACATTTCTCATTTCTTTTTCTTTGGAAAAGAATTTAGTCAATTCTTCTTCAGAAGTATTCTGTCAAGATTCAAGAGACAGGAGGTTTTCCACCCTTTTAGCTTTGAGCTGCTTGATTTCACTGATGATTACCCGTGACAACAATTTGGGCAAAGAACAGGGATCAGTATCAGCACAAGGAGCTCCTGTGCTTGCTTGTTCCTTAAATGAGTGCCAGCTTGGATGTGATGTATTGTTCAGTTCTTGAATTTGAGCGAGGATTTTGCCTCTTTGATGGCTAAATTATCTAGTTCTTATTATGTCTTAAGTTATCACTTTTCCGCTTGTTTTCATTTACTGTTTTGTTTTTTCTCTTCTGTCAAATATTGTCTGAAAACATCTCTGCATTTCAGTTTGCTGGCATGTGTGACTCAGAGAATGCCACAGAACTCTTCTTATGGGGGAGATTTGCACCTGGTGTAATGCTAGCAAATTTGTGACTATCTGTTCTCTGGTCTGGTACTTGGAGACTTGCCCTTTCAATAGTCAGATGTTTTGAAAATGCTGCACTATGAAGCTCCAGTCACACAAAACTGTGTCACCAAAATCAGCTTTCCTTCTAGGCAAGTAGTTCTTCCAATTTCTTACAACAGCACATGTATGTTCACAAAATGAGATCATTTATGCAGATTGTCAGGGAGCAAAATATAAAGGAAATACTTCTTTAGCTTCTTTGTTTTTGATAGTTTTCTGGCTGAAATATCAGGAAAACTGGTAATTGCTTCAATTTAATTTTTTTCTTTAAGTAATGTAATTGATGGAAGAAGTCAGTATAGTAGCTTAATGCATTTATGGAAATGACTGAAAGGTGATGCTGGAGTATTTTACAGGAGTTTTGCTCTTTTCTTCAGTAGTGGCAGGATTTGATTTTTTTTTTAATATGAAGTCTAGTAAATGTATGGGAAACTTTTTATTCAGTCAAAGTGACAAATACATGGTGTGATCTGTACTTTGCCCCATATTGTGTGTTTAAATCCAATCAATCCCTCTTATGTGACCTAACCCTGGACCATGGCATAAACTTGTGATCAAGATGTTATTTGATGTATTTGTATGTTAAGTATTCAGACTTTGTCTGTAAATTTTGTGTGTTTTAAAAAATACCTTGAATCACTGTCTGCATTTTGTTTTCAAAGTGTTTCTTTTAGTGATTTAGCATTATTTTGGGGCTTATTTCTGAAAAGATTACCTGCTAAAATATCAAATTCAAGTGTTCAGAAGAATTCTGTATTTTTTAAAGGAAAACCAAACACCAACCAGTTGAAAAATTCCTTCATTTAATTTAAGATTGAATATGTGACTATTGTCTTAACAACCCATTTTAATGAAGAAATCATGAAAAGAGTCCTGAACATATAAAAGTCTATCCCAGCTGTGTCTTACCTTGTTTAAATGACTGGTATCACTTAACCTGTTTTGCAAAACACAGTTGATGCCGAGCTGTAATAGAGACATCTCTCTCTGGAGGGGAATTAAGCTGCAGCTTGTCTGGGGCTGTGGGTAAAACCTTTGGAGGTAGAATAAAGCTGAAATATTTCTGTAGAATTWCCAAGACATTAGGTGTCCCACTTCACCTTCATACCTGGAGAATTTACAGAGCTGACTGTTTTAATAGGAGATGATATATTAGCTTTATTATGCAGATAATTTGACTAAGATTCYAAATAAACAGTCTCTGGAAAGATGTAGTCCAGTGCAGGGCTTTGCTGCAGATGTGTGTAGTTTTCTCTCACACACTATTTTTGAAAATAACTTTTTAAACCATAAAAGAGAGTACTTCAAATTGTGTATCTAACAACTGAAAGGCACCAGTAATTTTAGCTGTTTGTGTATGAACATATATCACATTCAATACATTTCCTGAGGACAGTTTCTCTAAATGAGCTTAAATTTAGAGATCCTTCTGACACGGTCAAAGTCATTCTTACAAAAGCAGGCATWACATATTAACCTCTACCAGAATACTGATATTGCTACATGAGAACTGCATGATTGCAAAGCACATAATTTCTTGTTACAATTCAGTTCTCCAAAGACTAAGTATGTCTGGATTGTTGCTGTCTTTTTCCAGATGTTGCTTGTCACCTTGAAAAGCTCTTTTGATTATGACTTAAGATTTGACTTTAGGCTTCTTGCAAACTTACAGTACCATTAGAACTATTGAATAACATCAGTTAAAAAGCCAAAAATATTTTTATGTCATTTTGGAATAAAAAGCATGCGCTCCAGTTGCCACAAACTGGTGGAGTTCAGAAAAGTATGATCACTGTTATGCTCTTATTTTTAAGAATAAATATGTCTGATAGTTAATGTTTTTGTAACTAACTGGGGGAAGGTGGGGAGAAAAAGAGACATACTGGCCTCTAAATAAATCTGAACCCACAAGAGAATCCCTACTTATCTGGGATTCAGAGYTGTGTTTATTGCGCACCCAAAACAMTCATGGATGCTCAGGTCTGGGAAGTTCCAATCTTCTGCTGTATTTGGGCTAGACCAAGGGACCTAATACTATTATGGCACTAGAACACCCACTTTTTATAAATTATTGTTGGTACTTTTTGTGTACAAATCGTTTGCTCTGTCACTGAGGTGAGCACTGAAAAAAACACACAAACTGACTGATAAACAGGTTTTATGTGGAATTAGATCTTACGTTCTTTCAAATGTAATGAATGGATCTCTCTTTCTTTGGCAAGAATTAAAGGAAAAAAAAATCTGGAAAATTATTAAGATTTGTGGGCATATGGGAAACTCAGAGGAATGTTTTGTTATCAAGCTGCAGAATAGAAGGGGTAATTACTTTCTCTTGCTGTGCAGGATGATGCCAATACAGATTTTTTCAAGAGCAATATGCCAAATAAGTGCGTTTTGAGAAACCACCACCAGGAAGGGGAGGTCTCCCAAGGGCAGCACTACCAGCGTTGAGGAGATGGTGGCAATCAGGCTCCTCGCTCCAGGCTGCCAGCCCCTGCCCCAGAGCCCAGTGCGTGAGTCAGGCTTTGCCCAGCCTCCCCAGAATGGTGACTGCTGGTGCCTGGGCTGTGCCCGACACCCAGCTGGGACTGTGCCCCGGGTCACACTGTCAGCTCCAGCGGGACAGACCTCCTCACCACGCCAGGTTTTGAGCTGATTCTTGTTTGTTTCAGTGCATCAGATGAGGCTGAATGTGGGAGAAATTAATATTTCAGCCAGAAAAAGAATATGAAAATCCTGTTCCTGCTTTAAAGGGGCACAGAAGAAAGAAAGGGTTGGTTGTTAGTTTCTGTCAGTGCATATTCTTCTACTTTTCCTACTTTAACAAGTGCTTTTTTAGGGAGGAGGGGAGGTCTGGTAATAGCAATAATCATTGCAGATATTACCCCTTTTGAATTTATGACAATTTCATTGTATTTCAGGATTGTTAGATTTCATTTGGGTTTGGTGTTGTGCTTTGAAGAGTTGCACTTTGGAATTATTTTCCAAAATTATAATAAAATATTTTTTATTATTTGAGTAAACCTATGTGTCTTAGTGGTCTTTCTTTTTGCAATATATATACAAGTACAAAAGTGCATTTACCGAACTTTTTWATTTTCTCCTCTCCTTCATTGCCCATTATTTGTTTTGAGAAAGTGTGATGAGCTGATTTCAGGCAAACTGTCCCTGAAATAATACTCAATTTCTTCCAGTTTTTAGCTTTTCCTTTTTTTTTTTCTTTTAATATGCTTTTAAATTTATTTTTTTAAAAGACAACTGGAAGTCTTCCTCCAGGGTGGTTTTAAAGGCAGCCAGAAAATCACCCTGAAAAGTCMCAGCAGCTTAATTAGAGCCGCTGTGGTAGGTAGTAAAATTAAATATCTACAAATTTTTTAGAACCAGAAGACGACCTGAGGAATGAGTGTCAGGTCTTAAATCTTGGAAATATGATACAGGTGCTAAAGGTTATTTTTATCCTTGCTTTGGATTAATAAATGTCTGTGTTCAATTACAGTTCCAGTGAAGGGTTTAGGTCTGTTCCGAAATTAATTAGAAGACATTTTTTCTCCATCTGAAAGAGTATTAGAGAGGAGGGTTTATTAGTTTTTCTTTTTTTTTTCCTGTAAAATCTCCTCTCTGATTAAATGTTTATTTTAGGAAGAAATATTCTGTGTCCTTCCTACATAACATAAAGCTGACTCCTTTTTCACGGTGTGAAATCTTACTTAAATATGATGAATTCTGTGAACTTCAGGGCTTTTTGATTTTGCCAATCATACCTTTCCAGCCTTGGTATGGTTTTACTTTATCAACTTTTACTTGATTTAAATCCATCCACTTAAAAAACCTTATGAGATGAACTCTTTAACTATGAAGAAGCTGCATTTATTGCATGATGGTAAACTATCCTGAAGAGGAACCCTGTTCTTAAAACTTAATTTTTAAATTAAATTAGTTTCAATTTAATTTTTAATTAAATTAAAATTAATTTAATTTTAAAAATCTATACAAATGGTTTGAATACAATGGTTTTAAATAGAGAACTCTTATTGTGGATTTTGTGGGCTAATCCTGCAACCTGTGCCTGCTTAGCCCCAGTTTACCATACCTAGCTTAGATGCTTGTTTGTAAGCAAAACATTAATTTGCAGATTTTAAACTTGAACTTTGAGATTTCCCCTCTGAAGATTTGAATTATTTTTTACATTTATTTTGCTGCTGTCAGGAGTTGCCCTGAAATAGTTCCAAACACATTTCTATCATTGAAGATTACAAATTATGTTGTAATAGTAGTGGAAACCATTACAAATGGGCCTTTCTTCCTTGACTGTGTGATCTGTGGTTAGAGTGGGAGGGGGTGGTTAAGAAAAACTACAATTAAGATATGATCTAATAATGCAGTTTGCCCAATAAGCATCACCTGGCAAATCAAACAGTCAGTGCACGCTGAGACTTGAATTTCTTTTTTTAACAATGTATGCTTATATATTGCATGAAGATCTAGCCACAGTATTTCGTAAGAACAGTGTTCAGGTACTGTATTTTTTTGGTTTATGTATCCATTTTAAAGGGCTGAATTTGAAGCAGTGAATGGATATGTGTGTGCTTGTTCTGAGATGTTTGGGCCTTTTATTGCCTTTGGTTTCTGTTGTTTCCCTCAGCAGAGAAAACTCCACCAGCTCTAAAAAAAAAGACCTGAAATTATTCTAACCTACAGAAAATGGATCAAATAATGATGTGAGCTATGAAACAAAAGGGAAGAAATGAGTGAGTGCCAGTAGCAGATCTTTATTTTCATTGTTTTAAATTACATTCACAAATTGTTCCCAAAATATTCAAGAGTGACATTTTTCAGAATGATGATGAAGACTCAAGCTAAACATGACTGTTGAGACTCTCCAAGCCTTGAATCCACAATTACTACTGTCTAATTAATYGGTCTTTAATAGGCTGTTGTGATTTCAGAAACATATTCCTGAATGTCCCACCTCGTATTGAAGATTTGGATCTCTTTCTCTTTCATTAAAAGGCATGTAATTATGAAGAAACAACACCAATAGGAGATGCAGCTAATAAGGGTTGGTATGTTAATAATAAAGGCTTCCTGATTCTGCAGTTTTTAACCCCTTCCTCTCTAGAAGAATTAAAGAAATATACTACACATCTCTTCATTCTTATCCCTGGTTTATTTGTTGGAATTCTGGGCTGTACAGTTTTGGAAGGAAAAATAACTGGCCAGTAATTCACAAGTTATTTCACAGATAGAGTTCCATTTTGCCACATGTTTTATTTGATGTGTTTTTATAGGGGCATTGAGAAGCTGTGGCATTTTCTCTGTGTGTCACACCCAGCATTATCTGTTATCTTTCCTGACCCAGATGATACAATTTAGTGCTTTTTGTCTGTGTATGGCTAAGATTAGGGCAAGGCTATGAGCAAGGCAGCTGAAGATGTGTTTAGGTAAGACYGTGTGACTGGGACATTTCAGGAGGTGAATGGGGGTTTCAGCAGGGAATTATGGATCTCTTTGGGAATGCTAGTTCACCACTGGCAACCTGGGCCCCTAAATCAGGAGGGCTTGTGGTGGAGCTGCATTATCTTCCACAGAGACAGAGYCTTGCAGATACTGKGWCATCATACACACTGCCTTGAGCTGSTTCTGAAGAAAACCCTGGCAAGAGATCCTGGGCCACAGTGTTTGCACATTTATGTTGTGATCCCTTAAGGAACTTCTGGCACAGCAAATGCAGCCTTACTTGGGGCACTCCTGGGAAAAATACCAGTCTCAAATCCATGGGACATTCTTCTTGCACATATCCTACCCCAGCTTAATATTCCTGTGCCCTGCTCTGTTTTTTTTTGAATGCAAATACTCTACCCAGTGGTGGTCATAACACAGCTTGTGAACCTGGACCAGAGTCCTCCCCAGTGCCAACTGGTGAATATACTTGCACCTTTGCTTCCATGGATTTGGACTGAGGTGCTCAGGAGATGTAAGGACTTCTTCCACTAGTTGCAGATCCGGGACACAAGCTCAAATTGCTATCCCCTCCATTTCCCTGGCATGGAAACCTCTCCTCAGTGGGAATGAGAGCTCACTGTTACTGTTTGGCAGGTAGAAGAATGGGAACTTCCTTGGTTTGTGTGCTTTTAGGAAAAGAGTTTCTATGTGAGTCTAGGAGACAGATGCAGAGAAAGTACCCAATTTTCTGACTCTTGTAAAGGAATAAAAGAAATTTTTACTGTTGTATAAGCTGAGACACCTTGGATTGTTACCACTTGGAGATAGTAAATAAGAGAATGGATCCAGAAGAAGTTGCGCACAGGGTCACAGTAYGGAGAGAGCAAGGCCAGGTCAGCTGAGGCATTGACCAACCTCCTCTAGTGGAAGGTGTCCCTGCCCACAGCAGRGAGGTTGGAAAAAGATGATCTTTCAGGTCCCTTCCCATCCCAAACTATTGCATGAACTCTACTGGTCCCACAGCAACCAAGGACCCTGAAGCCCTGCTCCTGCTGCCTCACCATGGCTGAGTAAAATAGCAGAAACAAGCCAGTGCTATCCAAATGGGTCACAAAAGTGTTTAAAAGCCAAGTTTGTCTCACAAGAAGTGTTTCAGTTGATACAGTGGAGCATATGAAACTGTGAAGAAAACATTATACAAGAGTTTGGACTGGAAAACAGAAGTACATTCCTTTGATGCTGAATTGCATAAAGAACAACATGAGGACATGATGGTGCATGGGCATCACTGTCATCACCCCCAGAAAGACTCCATCTCCCAGGGACTGACTTCTCTTGGGCTGGGTTCTCAGTGCACTTTGGCATGTGGCTGTTAGTGTGTACACAGCTTACCAAGAGCTGCTTAGTGCATGGGAAATGCTAGGGATCACCAGCTTTTCCATTTTTCTCCTACAAAGAGAAAATTACCAATCTCTTCCTATTCTGTCCTTCCTGATCACTGTTTGGAGTCAATGTGTGGCACAAGTCAAGTCACAAGTGTCTTCTGGTCATCTAGAAGCCACCTGAGGAAGGATTTTTGGAATAACTTTTAACCAGGTTAAAAGTGAACCAGAAGCTTAAGCTCCTGGAAAACTGCTTCTCCCTGATTCTGTGTGGATGCCATGGGACAGAGAGAGAGAAACACAAGCGTTTCTCACAGCAGCTTGTGAGAATTTTCAGGGGRTTGTAAGGATGTGATAACTTGTTAGTGTAAACAATCTGCAGGTGGTGTTTTTCTACTTGTCTCTCTGTTCTTCTCAAGGAYGGMGTATGAGAAAGGTGTTTCTGTTAACTAGCCAATCAAGCAGAATGTATCGTATCACTCTGTATAAACCGCRTGCTTCTCTTGGATAAAGCCTCCTTGCTCTTTCTACAATACTGCCTCCCGCCCGTTCCTCTGTCATTTGCRGCACAAGAGTGACACTGTCAAAAGATCTTTTTGGCCATTCATCTGTGAAGAAGCCCTCCATTGTCAGTAACTTCTGCCTTGGCAAATTACCTAAGAGCCTGTCAAGAAAACTTACATTCGACAGTGACCTTTCAAGCTTGTCTACATCCCAGATGGAGACCTACCCAGGCATTGAGCAGAAATTGCTGTCAGAAATTGACCAGAACAAGACAGGACAGCCCCATTAGGGCGGGGGAACTGGAGGACATCCTTCTGCTCCTTGCCTGGGGAGGGGCTTCCAACATAAGCCTCAGAAAGTGATCTATTTATTTTCCACACAGCACATCTATAGATAATTCAATGGGATGCCAGCTGCCCTCCCTTGGGTGTCTGGATTCAGTGGGATACCTGCCTCTCAGATCCTTCTGGTGACAATGAAGTCTATTCTTTGCCCTTTTCTAGAARTATCTCAAAAAGATGCCAGGTCCAGAAATTTTAGAAGTGCTCAGGATTGTGGAGATTGGAGTTACCACTACCAAGCCCTGGAGCACAGCTTGGGTGAGTGGCTTAGGTAGAACCAGGAGGATTATCCAAAGGCAAGGCAGTGCCAGACCAGCTGCTAAGAAAGTTGTCAAATAYTCAGGGATTCCTTCCCTCTCTTTTCATTCCTGTGCCCAGGGTGTGCACCAGGGATGGATGGCTTGGTGTGCCAGCCTGAGAGGGCTGAAAGGGAACTGGCTCCATGGGAATGATGAAGTGTCCCATGTTCACAGGGAGTGGGATGTGACAACCTCCCCTTTCCAGATTTTCTGCACAATTTGTGGGCACGGGGGAGTAGAAGGTTACAGCATTTTTGCTTTTTGCTCCAAAAACACTTTGTGAGAATACTTTTTGGTTATTTTGCCTCACCACAGWCATGAATTGAAGATTATAAATAAGGCAGATTCATATTTCTTTTAAAATAACGTTGAAAAGAATAGCAAGAAGGTAAAGTGTACATGATTTTTCTGGTGAAACATTAATATTAAAAAGTTGGAGATCTCCTTTGGAAAAGCTTAAGGGCTAGCCTGTTTTTTTCCATTATCAGTTCTCCTCACTCCATAGGGAGCCTGCCAGAATGAAATCAGTCTGGTGATAACTCCTTCTTCAGAGATAGCCCAAAACACAGATGTGAGTCTGGTTATCATGGCAGGAGATGGGCTGATGGCTGGGTGGCATGGAGGTRGARTTASTTCATGACTTTCCTGTGCTGACTGCCCCAGGRGTAAGGGATGAATCGCTGTGGCCTGGGCCATGTGTCCCTGTCAGGGACTGATGCACTGCTCAGCACCTTGACCTCTTACAATGTGTTAGCATCACTGCACTCAAAGGAAACAAAGAAAGAAGTTATTTGAGAATAAAGTGACAAAGCCAAAGTGTGCAGTGACAGCCACAGCCAGCTCCCACATAGGCTTCTCCTTGTTAAATTACATCTCCACAGTTGGCTGTTCCTGTCTGAACAGGGGCACCACATAAAAGGGAGGAGGAGAAGGAGTGGGTAGTCTGGAAATGGCTTTCACCTTTCAGGCAKGCAGCTCTCTGCATGATGCTCTGGGTGTGGGACAGGCTGTGGTGGTGCCACATGTGAAACCCTGCCATGTGCCACGTGGCAATCAGAACAGAGTCAGCAGCTAAACAAACCAGTGAGTCGGGAGAAATGTGCCCGAAGCAGGGCAGGCTGGAAGGGCAGCGTGTATGAGGCTGCAGTGGCTGCTGCACAGGTTTCTGTGCCTCACAGGGACTTCTGGAGCAAGGCTGCAAGCTAAGCACTCTGAAAAAGCTTCAGGTGCWATCAGGAATGCAGGATACTTTAGCCCCAAGAGAAGGAAGTTGCTRATATGTTGCCTCACTTAGGAGGAGAGATCTGCCTGTTTGGTGCTCTCCGCACTGCTTGTGCTATTAAAAATTAAATTGTCCATTTCTTACTATTTGAAAACACTTTTGGAAGTGGCAGCTGAGWTTGACATGCAGGTTTTGGTTTTTAATATCTCTGTAATAAGTGCTGAAGAATTAGGAGATAAAAAATTTGCACAAGTGCAATAAAAGTGAATAAAGCATGTTTCTCTAAGTCAGATGTCTTTATCTTTTATAATTATCAGGATATTCCAAGTGTCATCCTTTACTAGTATGAACATCTTTTTTTTTTCCAAGGCTACTTTGAGGGGAGGAATTAGACTAGAACAGAGCTCTTAAGCTGAAACACCCCCTKCACCCCCCCTGATTATTTTTAGCATTAGTTATATGTAAAATTATTGATCCAAGATCTTCTTGGCYTCTGCATTCTTCTTATGTCCCTTTACCTTTAAGCTGAATAAAGCAGCCTGAAAATACTATTGATAGATTATTTTAGGAAAATTTAAGTAAAAACAGGCTGGTTGACTTCKGAAAGGAGAAGCCAGAAGAAAAGAAGAAAAATACTTGCTAAGATGGAACTTGTTCACTCTAGCTGCCCACAGGTAGGAGAAAATTGGCATAGCTCACACAAAACATTTCTAACGTTCCAGTTAAAACTTGAAATGATCTGTCATCTGTAGTAAATATTTGTTCTGGCTTTTGCAGGTATCTGTCAGTGCTGGCTGGGTCTGCCTGTGTGTGCCAATGTTAAAGGGTGGCCTCCCTTCCCTTGCTGTTGCAGGGTGGGAGAGAAGGACCTGCTTTGGAGCAGCGTGGAAATTAGTGGCAAAAGCTTCATGGAAAGTGTTTCATTGTTCAACGGTGTTAGGGCCACAATAGAAGGTGTTGCATACAGTGGAAACATTTGCACACTGTTTCTTATGTAATTTATTATTTGTTTTGTCCTTTATCAACAAGTGATTTGATTCCCTATCCTCCTTTTCAATAACCAATGAAGACTTTGTTTGCTTTCCCCTTTCTGTGTCACCTGTGAGACAGTTTTTTTGCCCTTGAACACAGATTTGCCCATGGATGCAGACTGATTTCAGAGGTACACGTTTCTGAATAAGATGTGCAAAAATGTAGTATCAGTGGAAGGGCCAAGGCTGAAAGATGGTTTCTTTGATTTATAAACTGATAAACTGGTAAGTGTATTGCTAACTGAATGCAGTGGCATTCACCACAGTGATTATTATGCAGTTAACTGCTTCCTCCAAGTGCTGCTGTCAGTGAGTACCATCACTAAAAACTGACACTCAGAATTATCACTGCTAAGTGTCCTCCTGATTGTTTCTCTGGCATGGAAAAAGAAGCATGCRGATAAAATTGTCTTTTATCTAATAGGTCACTTGCCTCTTGCTCTGAGGAAAATGACCCATTAGGTTGCAGTAGTGCTCTGCATTTTCACAAAGAAGGAGATAATTATGGGATACTAGCATACTTCCATATGGGATATAGAAGGCTAGTTAGAAACCAGAAGAATTACTTCTGTTACATGTTTATTATCTCTGGTGGAAGTTCAAGTCAAACAGTTCAGAAAACCAAAAACTTCTGAATTCTGTCACTTAGGCATTGAGTAAAAATGATGGTCATAAAGCACCTGATATTTTTTAATTAGAATGAATAATTGTACACCTCAAGATGCCTTGTCATTTCAGATGCATTTGTAGGAAAAAAAACTGATTGAGCCCAGAATAAAGAAGATTTATTGAATAAAAGTGCCTTTTTTTTTGTCTTATCTAAAATCATATTGGAGAATTCTGAATARGTCTTTAACAAAGAAAGCTGACTAAATTCAGCAACTTGCAAAAAATGACAATATATATTCAGTCTCATCTCCAAAACCACAAAGGCTCAGCAGTCATTCTGTTTTCTGMCTTGTGGTTTAGGTGACTGGAGCACAGCTCAGAGGTTGGGAGAGACATGCTCTGCAGTCCTTGTTTAGTCTGACAGATTTGAGCCAACACATGCRGCTGAAACTTGGCAGTCCAGGTACCCTGCAAAATTAAATTCTGCATAGACATGTTTACCTTTTTGTTAGCTACAAAAAAACACATTTGAAGGATTAAACCAAATACTGTGCTCTGATAAGTGGAGATGCAGCCTTGCCACTTTGGAAACTTAAATGGCTGATGGTTTACACATCAGATTTGTACTTCAGTACAAAACTGCAGTGGGTRTGAAGCTTTCCCTGTTGCTCATCTCTGGCTTAGGCCATGTCAATAGAACTGTCAATAGATAGTAAATTTAACTGTCAATAGATGCCAGTTTAATAAGGTCAGATATGCTGTGTACTTCTATAAGTTTTAGTAAGTATTCCTAGAGATGCTGGTTAATTTGAGATTATAGCACTCTGACCTCCTGTTTTATGTATTTATCTGAAATTGTATGTGCTTCAAACATGGATTAAGTGACTTGTCATAGTAGTTTAACTTCTACTAATTCCCTCCAAATGTACCAAACTTTCCTAATGCGCCATATTTGTACAGATGTCTCTTTCTGGATCCATACTCTCCATTCTTGGAAAGACAGAGTTGGAAAAAATAATAATAAAAAAAAAAAACCTGTGCAGGAGTGGATTGGTTTCTGGGATACCTATTGTCTTCCTAATTAATCTAAAAGTTCTGGGCTATAAATCTATACAGGCTACTACTCTGAGAAACGGTGGCATAATTATTTGATATGTGAGGGTGTAAACTGCTGACAGTGAAAGACATAAATTCAACTTCTTTTATAAACTTCAGTGATTCACTTATTAAATAACTTACTTCCCTGTAGCACCACATCACACTATAATGGAGTGGCTGTTGGACATAGACCCGTAAAGCTTCTTTCATAGTTAAACCATAACCAATACTTACTGTTTGAATATTGCAAAAGCAGTATGTTCAAAAAAGCAGAGGTTTTGCTTTCTCATTTGATAGAATAATTTTATGTGTAATGTATTCCAAGTTATTGTACAGTTAATTTTTAACCAATTAGCAATATGCCAAACACCCTGATGTAGTACTGGTAACACTAGGTATGTAGTTGCAGACTTTAAAACATTTATAATCTCTAATTTTTTTTCYATTAGATCTTCTTCCTTTTTAGTGAAAGGATTATATAGGAATTGAACAACTCTCATTTCAATCTTYTTTTGTGCAAAAAATAAAAGATTTTTGTGGTCAGGAGGAAAATGTGTCAAAGGCTCAAGAGAATAAATAAGTTTGTTAAAACCAAGGCTTCAAAACCTTAGAACTAGAATCAACCTTAGTCACTTTTGGAAGTATTTAATTGTTGTCAGTACTTTATGAAGAGAATTTATTTAGAGCCAGCTAATACTTGGCTTGTAAGCAAATATATTGTGTAAGGAGTCCTTTCCTACTCACTACATCATCYCCGCAGCCTCCCTCCTCTTAGCCTAATGCTATCTTTTAAGCATTGCTGCCAAAGGATTTGTATCTTCTTATCTCAAAATGCTGGTTTCATTGGTTGATATGAACAGCAAGCTGGCTAACATGAAGATAACACAGTTCCTCCTAGTTGGGTGAAAGAGACTCAATGCTTTGACAGGAGGAGTGGCTTTAATGTAAACTTGTGCATTGTTGTAAATCAGATAATCAGCAKGAGAGAGGGGATTATGAAACCTTGCAGTTTGCAGCCAACCTGATAGGCAAAGCTAGGGAAAGCTAGGTTCACTCCCTGATTTGGGGTTTTTTTCAGTACATGGTGCTGTACTACCACYACTCTGTGCAGGAGCAGGGCTTAGGGTTATGTCTGAAATGTCCTAACACAGCTCTTCATTCTTCATGATGGCTTTTCCTAACAGAGCAGAACCAAAAATTGCTTGCCCTTTTCTAAATAGCAAAGGTCAAAAGTAAATGACACTCTAGTGTGCTTATATTTTTATCCTCAGATTTGTATTGCCCTGACAAATTATGATATATTCCATTTATGATCATGTGTTAGTTTGTATGAGTTGTCATGTCTGAGTTTTGCAGAGTTTTAAAGAAGCACAGATGTTGGAATGGTGTTTTCTGGCAACCTTTCCCTGCCTTTGTGTCTCTGAACATTATTCTGTCGGTTTCAAAAATGTAGCAAGAAAGCATTTTTGTAGACATGGATGCTCTAAATATTTGTTCATTGAAGGGTTTTGGAATTTCTGATGTGCAGAACACTTGTTGGTGGCCTTCAGACAGCTGGCTGATCATGTTGAGCAGGCACTGCTCCAGGCACTCC
The DNA here is from genome assembly GCA_014549065.1 of Cardinalis cardinalis. NCBI lineage: Eukaryota > Metazoa > Chordata > Aves > Passeriformes > Cardinalidae > Cardinalis > Cardinalis cardinalis. The sequence continues at coordinate 17,115,657 of JACDOX010000001.1, forward strand.
ATTCTTCCAGGATGGTATCTCATCCAGTTCTGCAGGGTAGACAGGGATCCTGTGTGACTGCAAATGGAAGGATGGAGTTTTGTGTATTCGCTGTGATACAACCACATCATAAAAGCACTTGAGAACTTCYATTCTATTATTAAACATGGGTAATTCTCCCTGTAATGAAATTATAGCCACCCAGGCCTTCTCTCTCAATTTAAAAAAAAAAACCAAAAAAAAAAAAACCCTGACTAAACAAACCATTACATTTATATGGATTTATTTGCTCCTTTGCATATCCACCCTACTCACAGGATTTTCAGGGGGTTTTGTGTGTTTGTTAGACTTCATCTTCTTCAGTTAGTTGTATGAGATGGCATTGTGATGGTCYAATACATGAGATATATTTTAAATAGATTTTCTCTGGCCTAATTATTGAGGATTTTATTATATCATAAAAACTYCATTTGTCTTTAGTGTCAAATCTTRAGATTTTGGGTTTATCCACATGTGAATGATGTGGACTTTCTAAACAGCTTTTCAGGCTTGAAAATTAGTGACAATATAACCCCAGAATTTCTGTAGGCTAAYCCTTCATTTCTGAACCCTTCACTGCAGAAAGAACAAGGAACTGGGAACAGCAAAATTACTCCAGGAGGCCTAGTCCTGAGAGGAGGTCAAACTCTGCTGATACAAGGAACTGGAAGTGTTTTGCACCAAAACAGGGCTCCAGGGAGGGATGCTTGTTCTGGGGGAAAATGAGTCTATGTCCTTCTGACCCTGACCTGTAATCCTTCAAGTTCTTCTCAAACAAGGAAGGCTCTCTCTGACGAGCTTCCTTAAAACAAAGGGTTAAAAATTAAAGAATTGCACTGAGAAGGGTTGTAAATGAAATTAGATTTCAGTACTTCAGTGCAACCTCATGTACCACAGTTCTTTAYAGATTTTAGCTAATTAAATGAAAACCAAAAGCAGATTCTTTCAGGCTTGGATACACCTCAAGATCAGCATCCCTCAGTATGAATTCTTGGGAGGAAGATGACAAGCTGTCAGCACTAGGTAAAAATTATGGGGTTTTTTTAAAGATACGTAATTGAAGGGTGTGACTAAGTAGTTGAGACTTCCAGGAAAGAGGGAGTCAAGAAATGAATCAGCAAACATGAAGGAAAAATATCTAAAATGTCAAAGACCAGACGTCTGTTATGAGATATGAATTGTTTTCTTGTCTTCCATTTCCATCAATTCTCTCCTTTCTCAGGCTACTCTGTGTTCTACTTCTGCAAAGGTAGTGATTAGTATTATTTGACTATTCAAACACTTTGATTTAGAAATGAGGAGAGAAAACAAAAATATGCCATGAAATAAATTATGACGCTTATTAGTGTAAATGTAATACTGTAATATATTGATCTTTTTCAATCTTTGTTTCCAGTCTCTGATTTTTTTCCCCTTTCATTAAATAGGTTATCTGATACATTCTTATGTAAAAGTTTAACAGAATTTTTCTGGTTATTTGAACATATTYCAGTTCATTTTTTTCCTTCATGTGAAGTGCAAACTTTTATAAAAAATCTTTTTTGGGAGACATGTCTACAATTTATACTGTTGAGAGCTATTCAATAGTAGTTCTTCTCAAATAAGAGAATTTAGAGCAGCAATTAAAAGGCAGGACGTTGCATCAGCCAACATTTTCTGCAAGCCCAAATTAAAATTGTTTGAAATTGTTTGAAAATTAGAGCTGCTTGCACTCTCTGAAGACTTGAAAGACAGGAAAAGTGCTGAGAAAATATATGGGGTAGGGAAGAGGGAGAAGGGAAAGAGGAAAAGTCGGGATAGGTGAGTGGTTTAGACCAGTCAACTATCTCCAATTCCCAGATAAATTCTGGAATGACAATTCTAAATATATGTAAGTACTTGAGAGATCAAAATGAGATTAATTATAATCAGCAAGTTGTGTTGAGCCAATATTATTTCTTTCTTTGTTAGGATAATATGTCATTTGAACAGAGAGGAAGCTGTAAATTTAATCTGCCTTGGCGTTATTAGGGCTTTTGATACTGTTATTTATGACAGGCTTGTACAGTAAGAGAAATATGGCCAATATAAGGTATAATTAGCTGGGTGAGTGACCTAGAATTCAGATTTCAAACAAACTTGTCACTGAGAACACTATCAAAGATACAGAAAATATCTTTTGGAAGGGTGTGTTTTGTATTCCCTGCTAGTCTATGTAAYGGAGAGCATGCCATGGCACTGTGAGGGGTGTAGTGCATGCCTGAGGATAAATACTGCAAAGAGCCTCCATGAGCTAAGGTAGTTCTGGGAGCAGGAGAAGGAGAATAAGCATTTCAGTAGSAAGATGTGAAAGATCTGCGCCTGGTAGCAGTGAGCCAATACAAAGAAAAATACAGAATTGGGAGTGTGACTGTAAAGCAGACAATAAATAAACATTGACCTTTCTGTGCCATCTCTTTCTGTGCTTTTCCCATTTCAATATGTGTGGACAGGGTATTTTCTTTGATGCTTTATGACCTTTCCCTGATGGATCTGGTTTTGTACTTTGGACAGCCTCATTCTGTCCTTCATGCTTCAGAAAGATTGTTGCCCTTCATTCATTTCCTCATTTCATTTCAAAGCTGTATACTTTCTTCTTGAGTTCAGATAATTGAGGGCCCACAAGTTTGGTGGTTTGTTTTTGGTTTWTTTTAAGATTATTCAATTGCTTAACTTTTTTAGGTGTACTTATTTTCTGCCAGTCTAACACAATCAGTTCCTTTGAAGTGTTATCTTCTATCTTGGTGTCCCTTGCTCCTCTTCCTCCTTTTTTTTCTTTCCCCAGAAATACTAAACCAGCACATAATGGTTCTGCTGCTTGACCCACCTGTGTGTGCACAGCTGATTGTCCTGGCAGCRCTGCTGACCATTGGAGGTCTTCTCTCAGGGTGTGCTCTCCTGGCACAAGGTAACAGAATATTTTTCCCCCCATGCTTGCTCTGCCACACACACAGCCTACATCAATTACCCAGTCCATTCTCAGCGATGCTAACTGGCCCAGGCAACCACACTTAGAATTTCCTACATTTAGGGGCTTCCATTCATATTCTTGTGTTTCTTTCGCTGGTACAGATGTATGAAGTGTTTTGTAGAAGGACTGTTTGTTTTCATTCCTTTGCCAGCTTGTATTTTAAGGAATTTTAAGGACTTAYTTTAAGGAATAATCATGCCAGATCATTTGCTTATTTCTAGGCAGAGGATTGCCAGGTCATCAGTAAAGACACTTCCTGTGAGGACAGGAAGTATTAGTGTTAAGGTGCTGTTGAAATGCAGACCTGGAGGAAGATGACTCGAGCATATTCAAGAAAAATAAAAGTTGACAAGAACTGATGCATASAGTTGACATCAAGAGAGCAGAGATCCTTTGGAGCAAAAGGAAGTGAACTGGCTGATTATTGCCTACCAAAGAGGAAGAATAGGATTTACTCATGGGTAAATCTAGAGACTGAGCACAGTGGGAAAGAGCTAGATAAACCAATGGGTGATTGATGGTTGTAATTAGTTTGCAAATAAATTCAGGCTAGATCTTTGGAGATGTATTCTAACCAAGGTAAAAAACCCCATATTTCTGTGTTTTAGCCTTTAGTCTGTTTTGTGGCAGAGATAAATAAAGATTTTAAAAAGAAGATTTTAAAAAAAGATTTAAAAAAAAAAAGGTGTGGTAACAATATGAAAATACTGTTGCTAGGAGGCTATTGGAGACAAAATRAAATGGCCAGTAGCACTTTTCAGTCCTGAGCTACAGCAAAGATTTTCAATACACTAAAGTCTGTCTCTCATAATCATTTTTTTCTTTTTGTTTTTTGATACAAACACTTTTATATCTCCTACATAATTAAAAGCAAGAACAGATTTAGCAAAGCCACACTAATGTGTTTGCTGATTCTTTGAAGTTTGGAGTTAAAAAGAGTAGTTTTCTGGGGAGAGAAAAGATGATTTATTTCATTTTAATAATTGTTTAAAGAATTAACTAGTAGCTCCGGGTTATGTTTAGCTCTGTCCCCAAGAACTGATAACTTGTCTTAAAATCAATGGCTGCCTAGTGACAAGCAATTATTATATAATTTTACTACTTGCAGACAAAAAAATATTGTCTTGGCCTGTAATGATGGGCAGAAGCCTAAAGTTATGATTTTATCAAAGTTTTTGAGGTTTCAGCATGACAAATGCATTGTTTTTGACATTTCTGTAAGCCTCTGCAAGCCTCTTTCTAATCTCTTGTTATGCATGGAACAATTTCCATTATGTAATTTGTCGTTTTATCCAAAGGTGAAATAAGGAGGCAGACTTGGGTTTTCATTTTGTTTTGGCTTTCTTTTTTTAATTCTCTCATATTYTAAAAATATTTCTGCAAGAAAAAATCTAATTCTGTGCCAGTCATCTTTGCTGAGAGCTTTGGCTGGCTGAGAACCAGCAATACTGGCAGAATCAGTGTTTGCCACCTAATTCTTCCAGTTCATCTGAGTAAGTGCGTAAGGTCCTTGTAGATGTGAATGTGCTGACTGTGAGCTGCCTCAAAATATTGAAAGAAAATATTGCAAAGGCCAGTCACAAGAACCACAATGAAATGAGGTCTTACTGAAACCAATGAGTTCTTATTGACTGAGCATCATTTGTGCTTTCGCAGATTTGACTTATTGCAAACTGGATTCTTTACAAGCRGCACTTGTTTTTCTGAAAACTGAAAGTGAAAATAAAACGCATAATGAATGTAAGAGAAAAAGCGCAACCAACATAACAGCCTCAATTTATGAGGAGCAGGAATTTTCCAAATATGTTTGTTGTCTCTGTCAGCTTCCACTACCACAGCAGTTTCAAATCAAAATTATTACATTCTCTCAAGAAACACTACTTAGCATTGTTACTATTATTTACTTTATTGCTGGCATTAGTGCTTACACAGTAGGAAGGATTAGGCTAACCAGACAGTGCAACCTGGGATAACCAAGTAGCCTGCTGTGGATTGGATTTGGATTATATAGACATTTTCAGGACTAGAATATGTGTGAGAGGTGTAGGAGGTGTCCACTCTCTCTCCAGGAGCACCCATTTTACTTATTTTGGSTGCACTTTCCTAGGAAGCAGCTGATGTATTTGTTCTCTCTGCTGTCATGGAAGGAAAAAYAACATTTTACTGTGCTGGGAACATTTCACCAGTTCAGTGGAGGCCTGCAGAGGCTGGGGAAAATGCAAGTAACCTCTTCTAGGGCATGCTCCTCTGTGAAGTCATACACCTCTCTTACTGACTGTCTCATGGGTTTTTCTTTTTTAACTTATAAGTTGCAATATCTATTACCACTTATAGACAAAAATWAAACACATCATAGAAAATTTGCTTTAGTTTATTAATGAAGAGTAAAACTAAGGAGTGCCATTTTAATTGCTGCAGAACAACCCTGTTATGCCTGTAATGCCATCATTTTCCTTGTGTATCTATAAGACTGCACACCTTGCTTTCTTAGAAACTGTTTTTGTACAAAAATTGACTTCTCCTGTTGTGGGCTGTACTTTGAGTGCAGTGATGAATTCTGGTCTTAAACAATGTTGCTTATTTCGACATGCCATACCAATTAATACCTCATATAAAAATCACATAGAAAACTTCACGTTGAAATGAAACAGCAAGGTATTTTCTCAAGCACAATGGGGGATCCTCTTGTAAGGATTTAAGTCTAAATAATGCCCTTTTCTCCACTGGGTTCTTGTTTCACTTTGCACTTTCTTCTGCCTAATGGAGAAAATAAAGGACTTCAGATCRTGAAGGACCATCAAATAAACATGAGCATTTAGTAAGATGATGTCATCTTCATATTTTATGGATCCATGGAGAGCTGAATYGAAACACAAAGGAAGAAAAGAAAAATACTCATTACTTTTGTATCTGACATTAGCTATTCTTACCACATTGCAGTGTCACTTTACTATTTCAGTCATATGGAAGAGATGCTATAAAAAAAACAATTTGGAACATGTCAGGAAACAACCCCAAGAATGAAATATAAATATTATCTTTGGCATTGGCTCTGTTTATCCTAGAGGTAGACCTTTGTGTGATGCTGTGTGCTGATGGAGAACTCTGGCAAGAGCATCTTCCATCTTCAGGTGTGGTGCATGCCGAGGTGGAGGTGGAAGGTGAGTGTCAGATAGGCAGAGCCAGGCAAGTGCTGAGGAAGGAAAGGAGRAGCCTTCTGGAGCTTTGCTGAAGGCTCATGAAGAACTGGAGCGTTTTGTTGGTGAGTGTGGTGGTTTAGTGTAGGAAGACAGCGATAAAGGAACGATCTTCTTTTGTAGAAATCAGAGTGTGAGGTCCTTTTAATCTGTTTAATGAAAGAGTTTATCTTACTGTTCTGTAAACTTTAGGGCTGGGAATATGTAAACGTGTAACCAGTGCTTGGCAAAACCTTGCCTATGGCTCTTGTTCCACGAGAGGGAGCCAGAACTGTCTTTAAAACGTCAGCAGTAAACGCTGGGAAAGCCGCAGCCCTGCCCGAGGCGCTGCCCTCGCTGGTGGCCAAGGCAGAGTTTGACCCCCGGAGCTGGCGCTGCTCGGCCGGGCCCCCTCACACCAGGGCAGCGAGGGACACGCTCCGATCCACCCCGGCTGCCACCGCCACCTCCTCATCCTCCTCCTCCTCATCCTCCTCCTCCTTCCTCTGCGCTCCCGTGCTGAGGAATGCCCGGCAGCGCGAAGAAAGCCTGCTGTGGCTGTGCTGAGACACGGGTGCCTCATTGCCGGGAGCCCTGCTGGGGTGATGGGCAAAGGATGCCGCCCCTCATCTGCATCTGCAGTTTATTGTTCGGCTTAGCTGAGGCAATAAATGCAGGAAGAAAACTGGGGGTGAAAGTGGAATTAAAATATGCAACACCTGCCACTGCAACAGGAAGTAAGAATAGCTTTTGGATCATTGAGTTGGGTTTGCAAAGACGTACTTCCTACTGACTTAAACRCTAACAAAACGACAAAGCCTCTCAYTGGAATCCTTCTAGGAATACATGTGCTACATGGAAAAAAAACGGGCCATAAAGTCAGTTAGTGAGTGATAATGGATTTCAGAACAACTCGGAGTTTTGTAATTGAGAGCGATGAAAGTTAACTATCTGAAATAAGAGGCAGTGATACTAAAAAATACTATTGCTAAAAAAACTTCTTTTGGCAAGTAAGAGTCCCTTACGGAGGTCAGCTGGAACTGCTGGTTAAACTGAATCCCATGCTGGAAATGTGGAGCTAACTGAGCAAGGCTGTACCCTGAGGGGTCTGTGAAGATGCCTTTCCAGGAAGGTTTCTCAGTCAACAAGTGTCCAAAATCTGAGACAGGTCTGCAAGCAGGAAAGCCWGAATGAAACATTTTGGAAAACCTTTAAATGAAAAAAATATAAAAATGCCATTGTTTTAAAGTCAACAATTTCAAGCAAGAACAGTCTAATTTTTTTCAGGAAAAATGATTGTTTATTGCATCACTGGWTTTTGCAAAGCAAAAACACTATTCTTGAGGATTTGACAGTCGTGTATGAAAGAGGGCCAAAACCCCTCAGTTTCAGAATCGCAGGATGGGTCAGGTTGGAAGGGACCATAGTGGGTCCAGCCTCCCTGGTCAAGCAGGGTCAACCCAGAGCACATGGCACAGGGTTGTGTCCAAATGGTTTTTGAATATCTCCAGTGAGGGAGAYTGCACGACCTCTCTGGGTAAGGTGTTCCAGTGCTCAGTCACCTGCACAGTAGAGAAGTTCTTCCTCACATTCAGGTGGAATTTCCTGTGCATCMGTTTCCACTCATTGCCTCTTGTCCTGTTGCTTGTTACCACTGAGAAGAGCCTGGATCCATGCTCTTGACACTCCTCCCTTCAGTTACAGACATGGATGAGGTCCCCTCACCCAGCTGCCTCCCCCTGGGATCCACTGTGTGTGTCCAGTCAGGCTTGCTGGCCTGAGCCTGGTCTGATGGACACCACTGCCAGAGCTGAGGGGCATTAATAGCTGGTTAAAAGAGTGAATGAAAATTTTGTCTTAAGGCAGGAGATATGTTTTGGATTGTAGAGTATGGTTTTAATTTATTTGTAGAGGGGTGTGAATGTGTGTGGATGTACAAACACTTGCTGCATCACATTCCAGGGTGGAGTTGTGAGTCTTCCTTGTGCTGTAGTGGGAGAAGGGCGAAGCACCAGGCAGTATCTTCTTTGTTTGGCTCCTAAAAACGTCACTTGACATATGTAAAACTGACCTAATCATAATCAGAAACTGAATTTGGTGACTTTTGCCAAGATCAAAAAGGTTTTTTTTTTTTCAACTGCTTCTCATGATGTACGTCACTGCTGATCTCTCCACCACTTTGCCCTTTGGTCTGCTAGAAGCAGCCAAATACTGAAACATGATGCCCATGAGGATTATGCAAACAAAGGGAATATTTACATGTAGAGAATAATATTGACATTTGCATCTGCCTTACAGTGTCCCCTCAAATTACACTGAGCAAGAGTACATTCAGGCTTCTTTGTTAAGATTTGCGTGRTGTATGAATTATGACCAATTCTTAAAAATACCAAGTGCATTACTAGTAAGCTCAGGCACCGAGTAATGTGTGGCTAAAATTTAGAGTCAACTTATGGTTGACAGCTAATGCAAACAGCTGGAAGACTGTGTACAACCAAAATGCACTTAAAACGTCTCATGCCCAGCAATGGGAAGTGGATTTTTCTTCAGCCAGCTTGTTTCATTGAAAACAGCCCTTAAGAGTAATGTGTCCTCTTTTTAATGTTAGCAATCCTATGAAAAAGGAGTTGCATGGGAAGAAATATCTGTGAGAAGCATGTTAGCAAGTGCCTTAATTGTTAGGTAAAAATAACATTTTGTCTGATAAGGGAAGAAATATTTGCAAAATACWGATATGGGTGGGTTGTTTTTTCTTGAAGATTGTTGGTATATAAATATTACAAAATCATAAAGCAAACACTTTGAATGAGAAATAGCTTTCTCTCATTTGTTCTCCTTTCTTTTTTTGGTTCATTTAAAAAAGGGCTAAAAAACCCTTAGGAAGTCAAGGGTTAGGAAATATGCTGGTGCACTTACTGACTTCTTTTTTTTTTTAAAGTGAMAAAGGAAAAAGAGGCTGTGCTGACCTTTATGAAAGAAGAGCTCCATGGGGAAAGGTTTCTTTCTGATAGACAGGAAGCTATCCAATTTAACCATTAAAGGTAGTGAAGGAGGATGTTTAAGTCATCTGTTATCCCAGGGAGTCAAAAGCAACCTCAGGCTGTTATTTCTCTAAGGCTAAAAGTGTACTTACATGGAACATCTCATTTACAGAAACTATAAAATACTTTCATGCMTTCAGTTTAATCAAATAAGCTAGCTATCTGTTAGTGTTTCAAGGTAATCTTTTCAAAATATTTATTGTTTTGCTTTCAGTATTTATTTTTCTCACTATGCACATAATCCCGTATTTCACATTCTGATTATTATGCTACATAACTCTCCGTGTCTTCTCTATAGTACAAGGCTCTCTGTTAATCAGTTGCTTCTGCAAAATGCATAAGTTCCCAGTGCATATCTGGATATAAAAAATAGTTATAGATAATCAATATTTACTAAAGCAAAGAGTGAAAATTAGAAGTCTCTGAGAGGTATAGGTCTAATGATAGTACAGACAATAATACTAAAGCTCATTATGTAAACACCAATGATTGTACTATAGGATAGATGGTTAACCTAAGGAACCTAAGACTCAGCATGATACACGTTCATTTAGAGAAGAAGAAAATACATATTATTTTTTAAAAATCCTGACTTTAGTGAGCAGAGGAGACATCCAGAGTAGTAGGTACCTGTTATCAGATAGTCTCTGTTTGTTCTCCTTACAGTAGATTGAATGGCTACACATGTTCTCTTTTGTTTGTTAAAACTTCTCTTGTAAAGGCAGCCAAAACCATTGTTGAAAAATGTTTTTATTWAAAAAAGTATTGTAGCTTCATTTGGGCAGTGCTCTCATTCAGTGGAATTTGAATGAAGCTCATGAAAAAATGCAGGGGGAAGAAAAACTATATAAAAAATGCAAATTCCCAATATAAGAGCTGAATCATTGCAATAATGAAATTGCAATGCCACAAYACCCAGCATAGTGGATAATGAGCAGAATACAGTGGAAGAAAGGTAGTGTGAGAAACAACTGCTCACTTTGAGAATTTAAAGAGGTTTATTAAACCTTGACAAAAATGCAACAAAAGGACTACATAAGGAAAAATTTTCAGTACTAGGAACTGCCTCGTGGATACCACATGGCCAGTTCATCTTCAAGATGGATGCTCAGTCTTTTCTACCCATGGGGGTTGCATCAGCCAGCCCTGGCCCCTCCTAAAGTCTGTCAGTCAGCTCTTTGCCATTTATTGGTGGAGATTGCTTTCTTGTAACTGGATTGGAGATCAGGTGCTGCCGTGATGCACCGCCTAAGCACCAAGCTTTTCCATTCCCAACTGCCCCATGCAAGGGACACCTGTGCACAACCTTCTCTCTACCGGTTCTAGACAACCCCAGCTGTCTGATGGCAGCAATACGGCGGGGGGAAAGGGAACTATGGGGAGAACAGAGGACATCTATAATAACATAACTATACATCACTAAAGGTTTTCTTAATATTCACACAATAGTTATCCCTTAATTGCGAGAGCCAATAATCTCATTATCCATCTATAACAGTAGCCTGGCTCTCCCACACTGACTCTGTAACCTAACTAAGTGCATTCTGCTGTGAAACTGAARTGTTGTTTAAGATAAGTCCAGCTAAGCAATTTAAGTTCAAGCATTTTGGTACAGATTGTTCTGATGTCTGTCGAACATCTCAAGTGCCACATCCAGGAAGGGAGCTCACTCTGGTTCACATGTTGTGACTTCTCCATGCCGTGCAGTTGGGGATGGGGTAGGTGGGACACCCTATCSCTTCCCCTGCAGCGAGGTTCCACAGTGTGTGGGTCTCCTTTCCCACCCCATGCTGCTCCTGGTCCTGCTGAGGATGTGACAGCTGAACATTGCTGTGAAGTGTTGATGGCTATAGTGTGCCCAAGAGATGGCAACCTGCCAACAAGTTCTAAAATAAAACCTTTGTAGCCTTTGCCATGCACTTTGGGCTCCCTGTGGGAATTTTCACTGGAACAGGACAAAATARTAGTGATCATRGTTATTACAAATGGGACTTCAATAYRTGCTGSTGRTGTTGATAAAGCTGTTTTTTTCTGGGAGTTTTCCAGAATTTTTGCAGTTTATCCGCATGGCATGAAAAGTAAATACAGGTAATAATGCTGAACACAAGTCAACTGAAATTTTTAAATGAAAAATTAGATGAAGTTGAAATTTTTAAAAATCTCCATGGAATATGAAAAGAGTAAGGAAAAAAAGCTTTTACCTAAAAGGAAATAAGAAAATAGAAGCTGTTTTGGAATTTATAAACAAAACCTTGAGAAATTGCTTTAATAAATTCAGGAATAGAAGAGGACTAATAGGCAARAAATACAAAAAAAACACAATGAAAACTGAAGCTGTCTTGGATTCACTGATGTATGTATAATACATCTTATTAAAAAGCATGGTTTTAAATACAATAAATATATCATATATATATACATATGTTATATATATGTATATATATATGTTATATATATAGCAATATATATTCCAGTAAATGTTCCCTGGAAAACTCTAAAGCATGCATTTATTGAGTAACATCTCAGGTAGGATGACATTTGTTAATGATTGATGAAAACAACCTTAAGTTAAAAAGTCATCTCTACCAATGCAAATTTAAAAAAAAAGAGATAGGTGGTAAAGATGTATAAAATTACTTCATTTTTTTGGAAATATGTTTCTCTGGTTTAGATGCTTACTGCAAATGAACAAAAATATTTGAATGAAGTGAAAGAACATGAATGGGTAAACTGAATCCCTGCTGTAAACCTCTCCTTTGAGTTCTTGACTGTGGGGCTGATGTTTACAGGGTGAAATTATTCTTGCAGACATTTGAAATTTAGGAGAATCCCAATTTTCATGCAGAATTCAGCTCAGCTGTAATTACGTTAAAGGCACATATTGTATATACATGCGTTTCTACATGCTTTWAAAAAAATAATGTAGCATATACTTTGTATCAAGTGAACATTTATTTAAGAATATGTAGTAATGTGAGCATGACACACTGATTTGTGTGGCAGCATGAAGTTAGTTTTATGCTACAGTATTTTATGTCTGCTGAATCAGAGAAAGTTATAATAGCTCAAGGGATTTTCATCTGACAGGGGTGCTTTCCTGTTCGTGCTTTKAAATAGTAACATCATCTTTTAATTAAATGTTTTGTGAGATTCTTTTTTAATCTTTTTKAGAGTATTTGAATGATAAAAGCTGAACCATGAAAGGTAGTTTCATGTTATTTTAGAGTATTTATTACTTCTGAAGTACTTTTTTTTAAAAAARGGAATTATAGAAGTTAATTTGAATGAAAAGCATTAAAAGAGAAAATGAGAACAGTATACATACAGCATTTGCAGTAGTAATTTGTTCAGAATGTGTTGTGCTTGCCTGAAAAAGGATTTGTCTAATTTTTGAAAAATAACCTAAAACTGTGATTTTAACCTTTGCATAATGAAAGGTAATATACCATGTAAAGGTCTGGTATAGCAGTTTTCATTTTCCTTTTTCACAATTACATTTTGCATTTTGGTTACAGGTGGCTCAGGAACAAAGGCTTCTTTCACTTTTCAGAGGTGCATGTCCACAGTTGCATGCTGTGGATTTGGCAAAAGTTTTAGCACTTCTAGAACTTGCTAGAAAGCTACTGAAAAAAAAAAAAGTTGGAAGTGGAAGTATATAATTGCATCCCCAGGCTAAAAACATGCTTCAGTGTATTCTCCTTTTTAAAGCTTTTGTGCTGAAAGGCCAAACAACAATTACTGGCAACACWAGACACTGACCAGTCCCTGCAGCACAGAGGATGTGGATGTGTAAGCATACACACAGCCTTTCATACTGCATCGCAATTTCTGGCAGCTGTGAGGAAATTAAATGTAATCTCTTTCAGTTTCAATTTTGTCTTATCTGTTGTGCATTGGAAAAGACTTTGGGTGACTGTCCCAGAGGACTGCCCCAGTCCTTATCTCACAGGGAGATAGGAAGCAATTGCACAGGATAAGCCAGACTGTTTACTCAACAGCACARAGAGCTTTACCTGGAATTATGCCTTATGCACGTGGAATGACTTTTTCCCCTTGCTTGCCTCCTGAAGGTGTTACTTTGCCAGCTGCCCACACCAAAGCACTCCAGAGTCTCACAGCAGCAGTGGGAGATGGTGTGCAGGCACAGTGGGCACCCACAGTGAGGGGGGACYAGCCAGGAGAGGCATCCCCGGGGAGATGGGGGTTCCCAGGCCGGGCTGCCTCCTGAGCTGTGCCACCCTCTCCCTGTTGTGACTGTCCCCCTTGCCAGAGAGRGGAGGGAAAGGCAAGGGCTCACTGTTAGCATCCCTTGCAAAGCTGGAAAAGCCGTGATTGGTGCATAAACCCAGGCACCAGGAATCAGCCCACTGGGTAGGGAAGAGCTTGTTTTCATTTTTCTCCATATCTCTCCACAATAGAACATTCCATCATCTTTCTTTGCTTTTATTTCCTTTTCCTTTTTATCTTTTTTTTTATTTGTCCAGCTGTTCCACTTTTTGAACCCATGATGTTTCTGAAGTCAAAATAACAAGTGCGAGAAAAAATAGGTTTGCCTAATCTAGAATATATTCAAGGTGATGAAAGGTTTGGGATTTGTTTTCAAGATGTTCATTATAGGAATTGGCTCTTGTATTAGAAAACCATGTTGTTTTAGTGGTTTCAGTCTCCAGAGCTAGAGAAAAACACCTTGTTTTTCTTCTCTTCAAGGGCAGTGGAACTCAATCACATCCTCCAAAACTGCAGATAACAGAAGGTGGTATTTGGCAATGGAGTACTCATGTAAAAGACATGTTCTAAAAATCTTTCAGCCCTCAGGAAAATTCATGTATCATGTGAGGAGAACTTTTCAAATTTTAGATTGTTGTGAAGTATTTGACATAGGTGACCAGAAAGGCATRTATTTTTTAATAACAAAATGTAACCATGTGTTGTTAAAAGTGGCCTGTCTACACTCCAATGGGCTGAAAGGTGAAAAATTAAGGCCTTTTACTGTGGCTGTGGAAGACACTTCTAGGTTCTAAATGGGAGAAAAAGCRAGTATGTGTCCCCTCTGACCCTTTCAAACCATATTAAAATTCCTGGATTTGTCTAGRCTTTTGCTCTGTAGACCCCCTGATTCATACATTTTCAGGTGGGTCTGTTTGCAAGGAGCAAGCCTTATGTAGGGCACTCCTCTCTCCATACAGCTAAAAATGAGTCAGTCCCTGGTCAGAAGAGTGTGGGCAGCACCGGTCACTTGCACAAAACCTGTCTTGCCCACAGGTTGCTGACAGCCCTTTGTTTTTGTTCTATAAAAAGGGTCCCAYCAGCAGCACTGTTTAGCTGCACAGCTACATTTAAAGCAGTACAACTTGTTTTGTACAATTGGGCTTCCAGTACCTTTTCAGGCTCACAAGGTTGGGGGTGAATACTTAACTGCTGCACACTGCAGAAAATGACAATGACTTTTTGCATGTTCATTTCCACATTGTTGGTCTTTAATTCAGACCAGACAGTCTTTGCCTGGACATTCTCACCCTAATTCTAGCTCTCAGGAAACAAAGGGCAGTTTCAGCACTGAATACACAGGTCTTATAGACCATGGCTGGCTGTGCAGCCATTTCAGGAATGGTAACCATAGCTGTGAGTGTGTTAGTTGTGAATGTGTTACCTTTTATACTTCCCAGCAGCAGATTCACTGATTGTTCCCAGAGACCTCCTGAGAAACAAGTTGCCGAGTGACTTGTGATTTAGCTCCAATATGCAAAAAAGCAACTTTYGACTTCTGTTTTTTCTGCTTTTGTGCTTCTTTAATCTTTAACTGGTGGTGTTTCAGCAGTTGTCCTATATGGCATTCCTCTGACATTGCCTCAGGTGCCTTTTTTCCTTGAGTGGAAATAAGGAGCCATGATTTCCATCCAGCATGTACCTTACTAAACCYGTAGCTCTCTGAGGACTGGGCAGATTTGTCGTGGTAGTTGACCATGTAATTGTGCCTCTGATCAGCTCAGTTTCGTCATGTTAGCAGGCTGCTAGAGCCCTGGCTGGGCAAGGGGAGATTTCTTTCCCCCCAGAGCCKTTCCCTGGAGGGGTCTGGCTGGACCCTGGGGTCAGGTCAGACAGCCTCATGCTCCTGCAGCTGGAGTTCCACCTGTGTCTGGCCACAGGGGTTTGCTGTGCAAAGTGGGCTGTCAGACTGTAATTTAATACAGTCATACAATGGTTCAGGCTGGAAGGGACCTTAAAGTTCATCTGGTCCCAACCCTCCTGCCATGGGCGTGGAACCCGTGGAACCCGTTTACCCATTTCCCAGCTGGAGATAGGTTTGTTCTCATGTGATCAGTCTTTTTCTAGTGACTGCTGCCAAAGACTCTGTGATGTGGAGAATGCACTCATTTTCTCAATCTATTTTCAGTAAAAACATAGCCCAAACAGGATGGGAAATATATCCTGGCAAGGTTTCTGGCATATCTGGTTCCATGATTCAGCATTTTATAATAAGTAGTTATTTACATCTGTTTTTTCCTTTGTAAACAATACTGATGTTTTACTAGCAATGGCAAACGGTCTTTTTTTCTGTTGACTTTCAGCTGGGGCCAAGGAATTTGCATGAATGTTACTATTTCTGGCATGCCTAGAGACTTTTCTGGTATTGCTTTAAAGAAATGCACAGCCAAAGACAATTGAAGATCTGTGCACACAATGTGTGATAAATTTGTCAGCCATTAATTTATTAATGAAAGTCACAATAAACAGAGGAAGCCTCTTAGGATATACTACTGGAAATCMCATAGGTATTTCAATTTCATGAACACTTGGCTATATGAACAGAATTTTCATTAAAATGCATGCATTTTTGTGCTGCTAATTCAGTCTGAAAAGCAAGCTGCTGGGTTTTTTCCTGCATTCATACATGCCCTTGAAGTATTTTTGGCAGCAATACCAGGAAGACAGTCACTTCACCAGTATCTGATTCTCAATGCTGCATGGCAGAGGRTGGGGGTGTTTATGGTGCCTTAATGGCAGCACTGGAGCAGATGCTGTCACATCTCCCAGCTAAGGGAGCAAGTAATTCCTGTGGCTCACATGGTCCCTCTGATTAAGTGCTTCTTGCTGCTTTCAGGAAGCCATTTGCTGCCCTGCAGTGTTCTCTAATTCACACACACTTGTGTGCATCTTCATTTAATTTGTCTCTCCCCCACTCAGCCTGCTGTGCACCAGAATATGGAAGAGCAGACTTAACCTCACAGTGATCTGCTCTGGCCCAGTGTTTCAGAGACAGAGGCCAAGACTGTTGCTTACTCTGATAATTTTACTAAYAATGCACCGCAGAAACATTACGTAGTTTTTCAGCTCTAGATTCATCTTGATTAGGGGAAAAAACCCCACATGTTTTGATTAGAATAGTCCTCAATCTCTTCTAGCACAAGTGGGGTTAAATATTGAAGTAAAGGGACATACTTTTCATTTTCTGTCATGGAAGTACAAGTGGTAACAGTGATGACTGTGTAACTCAGGAGGTGAAAAATGACCAACCAGTGATGAGCAAACACTGGTAGAAAACATAAAAGCAGACACATAATTCACAGGCCAGACAGCAAGAGATAAGACACTGCATACGAATCAGAATATGTGGGTGTGAGAGCAAGCAAGTGCTGAAGAGGAGGATGTGACTGCTTCACTGAAAGTGCAATTACACAGAAAGCTCTTCTGACTGCATTTCATCAGTAAATACTACCCAGTGGCATAAAACTGGTAAAAAACCCCCAAAGAGCTGTATGAAAATGGCAGGCTTGCTTCCAGGCAAAATAAATTACAGTGAGTTAAAAATACCAATATGTAACATCTGCCTTACAAATATCTTTGTTCCTGTTTCTTTCAGAGAATGTTTGATTTTGGCTCAGACTTAGCCGTTTTGTTCTGGTTTCAGCAGACCATTTGAACAAGACTGTGCATTCTGAATATCAATCACCTAGGTATGTTGGCTGACTAAATGTACCTTAAATCAAGTAAAAATTGTACTTCTTCCATTAGCTAATACATTTCTTATATTAATATCTGTTTTAAAAAATTACTGAAAAACAGAATACTGATATTTCTTGATGTTCATTAACACCCTATGCTGTAATAAGATATATGGCTCTGCTTAGTCATTTGGTAAAAGATCTTTATAGGCTGACTGCAGGTGTGACCTAAAATAAGAGCAGTATCCCAGGTTCTCAGGATTTTTTAGGTTGGCTGCAAAGAAGAAAAGGATACTCCTTCCAAAGCTGTGTGAGAAACCAAAATGAAGAGAATTTGTTTCACCAAGAAGGAGCTTCAAAATTTTAAATTAAATGAAACAATATTTTTWTTTTTTTTTTCTCCTTTTTTTTCACCAAGCTCTTAACGCCAAGTTTTAAGGTTATCTCTGTGGTTCTGTGGCTTGGGATCAGCTTGTAAAGGCTGTTGTGAACCTCAGCTCTCCTAAGGTGCCTTTTCCTGCAGGATCAGCACTTGAGCCTARAAGAGCCTCTGACACTCAGGGGACCTGGACTTGGGGAGAACCTCCTGCCTGTCCTGTCAAATGCTGGCTGCTCCCAGTTGTGTCAGGTTCAAGCTGACTGGATTTTCAGAAGTAACAAACTCAGGTTACGCTTGATCCCCTTAGAAGAATTTTAGATTCGGACCAGCAAGGGTTCATTTTTCACCTCASTCAGTACTTTTACCATTGGTTTAGGCATTGCATGTCTATACTGCCCTATTTGTTTCAGTACTGGCTGCTATTTCCTTGTTAATGTATTTCGTTTTTTAAAGAACATATTTAAAAATATAAATTTATTATGGATTAAGAATACTTGTTCTCCCAAAGTCACAAACAGACAAACAAAACGTTTTACTTGCATGCCGAAAGCATTCAGTGAAAGACAATTTATGAGTAAAATGCATAAACAGTTTTCATTGTTCCAGTTGGTGAGCTCTGGGTCACTTCACTAAGTTTGTGGAAGTAGCTGATTGCACTCTAGATTCTTAAAGCCAGACTGGATTTCCTGCTTATCTGTTTATTTTAGCTGTCTTAAATGATCCAGCACATATGGCCTGATGCAGCAGTACTGGGTTACAAGCCATCTTGGGGTTTTTTTGCTGAAGAGAGATTCAATTACTGTGACTGTTTCACTCAGCCCTTATAAAACTTGGCTGAAGTTTCCTACTGTCTTTCAGAAGAAACTGAACTCCTTCAATGGAGGCTTTTCCACGCTTTTGCAAGTTTCGGGATGACCCCATGTGAATATTTAGTTCCACGGGTTTCATTTGTATATTTAAGTACCGATACAAATCAGTGCATACTCAAATGTACTTTTCTGAAGGTTTTAAAAATTTATTGTTATTATTATTGTTGTTGTTGTTGTTATTGTTCTTCCCAGCTGGTGATACTTACATTGTCTGGATCTAGTTTAGCCAAATGACAAAAAGCCACATGCTGAAGTGACAAGCTTTCCATRCAGAAGTCTGCCAGCTCAGTTTTCCAAATTATGTGCCTGAACTGTTCAATCTTTAGTAGTGTGTCTAACATTAGATTTTTAAAACTATTTGTAAATCAGGCAAAAGTGACTGAATGAAATATAAATATGACTTATAAAGATAGGAGGGATCTGCTGTTTATATGATTCATAAAGATCAGGATCTGCTGTTCTGGCATTAAACAATAATAATCAAGCTCCTRACCTAATTTATTCTGCTCAGATGGATTAATTTTAGTATCATACAGCCTTAAATATTTGTCAATTYTTCACTTAATTTTTTGTAATCTGTACAATTTCCCTTCTGTTTTGAGGATGGGGCTTCATTAAATATCTTTAATATTTTACTTTTGCATGGTATCTGTGCAAAACCTAGATTTGTCTCTTAATKTGACTGAGTTGTAGTTCATATTCAAGTGGAAAACAATGTGGGCAGTTAAATGGGGAGTGCATATTGTGTGGCCAAACTACTGGGGTAAGGGACATTTATGGCTTCATTTTCCCATGCTTGCATGGTCAGTCAATGTGAGAAGGTAGGTTATTTTCTAAGTAGACTTAGACTGATGTGGTTGGGTGTGAGATACTGCAGATGGATGTAGGAAGTGGGCTTGTGTGYGAGACTGGTTATCCAGTCAAATTTCTCTTTCTGCATATGGAATATCCAGGCTGTAGGTGAGCAGGCATGTTGTGCTGTTTGGGAAACCAGGTGAGAATAAGTGAGTGAAGTCCATAAAAACACCAAAATATCAAGTAAGTGATATTGTATTCTCTGTTCTCTTTTTCTTCCAGAACACTTGGTTCAATCTACCCCAAATAATTAAACACTCTCTTGGAAAGCATTATCAGCCATGTAATCATAATTCTATCATGAAATTATAGTATTCAGATTAGGAAACCTAAACATTTTTTTAAATTAAGAGGAAACTAGATATGATGGAATAAACAAAAGCTGTTCAGCTAATTGCAAACTGGAATGTATGTTTGACAGTATGAAAATTACAAGTGAAATACAATTAATGACTGGAATAGTAACAATCTGATTTTACTCACTATGCAAAGTTTAATTTCCTATCTTGTAAATAACAAACCTCATAAACAAGCCAGCAGCTAGATTGATATAATTAATCAGTTTTTATTAATATGCTGGTGGTGGGTGAGTTTTAAACAACGAACACAGAAAGTGCATAGAATTGGAAATGAAAAGGATCCATGCTTTCAATGAGTAATTTTTTTCCTTAGCAGGGTAAAAAAAGCCTTGTGGAGGTCACTGGAGAGGAACTGCATCTCAGTCATGTCTGGCAATACTCCTGTGGCCAGTGTCATGGTCTCTGCTACTCCATCTGCAAAGGCTCTGGTGCTGCTTCTTCAGCTGTGCACTGTGTCACTAGGGAGCCCCAGGGCAGAGTGTCCCTCTGCTGACTCACCACTGCCCTTGCAAAAATTGTCCCTCAAAGAATAAATCCTAAGGGAAAAATGTTTGAGTTTTTTTGTTGAATTTGGTTTTTCGGTTTTTTCTACCCAAGCCAAATAGTCCCAGCTGTGGACCCTGGTCAGAGTGAGATTCCAGAAAGGAGCATTTGGAATGGTTTCCTTTACAAAGCCATTATGACAGTGGAATCATAGAACCATTAGGTTGAGAAAGAACCTCAAGATCTCGAAATGCAACCATTGACCTAGCACTGCCAAGTCYAGCACTAAAACATGTCCCTAAGTGCCATGTCTACRYGTCTTTTAAATACCTCYAGRGGTAGTCATGTCCTTGCATGGCCAATTGAGACATCACCTGAAATACTACTTCAGTAACTGTTAAYTCTGCTAATCACTGGTGTGTACTATAAAGAATACGTGGGTTTCTGTGATTATGATTTAATTGATATCTGCACGTCAATATTATGGTAGTCTCTGAAATCTCATGTATATTCCTAATTATGTGTTTGATAAAGTGGTGGGTTTCTTTTCTCTGCTTTGGACATTTGACATGTTTTAAGAGGAAATGCATCACCAAGATTTACCATGCTGGATCCTTAAAGGACCAAATACTATTTGTGGAATGCACAATTATGGTACTACCAGAAGAGATACCATTTAAATTTTCCATATACTACTAAAAATCTTTTCAACAAAACACATTGTCATTGGACAAGCAAGTGGCCTTAGCTTTTCTGACAGCTCTCCTTCTAGAAAGCCATTATAAATTTAAGATACTG
Source organism: Cardinalis cardinalis (assembly GCA_014549065.1). NCBI lineage: Eukaryota > Metazoa > Chordata > Aves > Passeriformes > Cardinalidae > Cardinalis > Cardinalis cardinalis. The sequence goes on from JACDOX010000001.1 coordinate 17,136,567, forward strand.
TAGTACAACCTCTTATTGCTTTTAACCTAAAAGCAACAAGAGGTTGCAAGAAAAAGGCTGCAAGCCCACCAAGAAAAAAACCAACTCTATAGACTGATGCCTTTCATTATCAGGAAAAGCTGACTTTAGTGTSAGTTCTTAATTAATGCTTCAAGTCATCTTGGAGCATTTCACAGTGTTTCACCCATTTTATTTGGAACCTCTGATCCTGATCAGTCAATATATATGAATTTCAGTCCAAGCCATCTTCACCAAAAGGCCATTTATTCATTTTACTCTATTAAATATAATTTTAAGAAAATGAAACACTCCCTGTAGTACACTTCCATTTAAACAAAGCCCTAATAAAGCAGAGAGAGGGAGAAAAAAGGCAGCTGGGAAGGTTCAGGATGCAGAGTTAATCTGCTTTCTGGTGCCTAAGGCCTGGCTGCTCTCTTGTGTAAGTGATTGTATGAACTCCTGAGCTAAATGTAGGGCCTGACTACACTTAATGAACCTTAGAGTGCAATCAAAAAGACAAATATGATATGTCTGAAAATGTGAAGGTTTTTTTCTTCTTTGAAGACCTTTGGAGTCCTCTTCTTCATCTTGATAAAAGCACTATTGTATCCAGCAGTGTTTGCCACTGAAGCTGTCCAGCCTGATACTGAAACCACAAAAGTYTGAGTAATCACCCTGTTTTATTCTTTACATTGACCAGTGTCTCTACTATGGCATCACTGAGGGAAAAGGAAACAATATTCTAAACACACTAACATAGGTTAGTTTAACTTAATTTTTGGCTTTAGCCTACAGTACTTGTGAGAAAAATATATTAATATGAGACTTTACTGTTCTCAGAGAAGCCTTTGTCAGGAGTTTGAAATGTCTGAAACACGAATCCATAAAAGTGTACTTCAGTGTTCTGATCTTTCTTCATTTCTTAGAGCTTTTCTGAAAAAAAAAAAAATCAGCCTACCCTTCTGAAAAAGRGCTGAGAAACCAGTCACATTTCTGAGAAACTACATTTCTTCTCTTGKAAACTACCCCCTGGCTGTAGTTGATACTAAGCTCTGTTGGATTTTGCATCTTTGGCTCTGAAACAGTAATCAGTATCTATGGACCTATTTCACAAAATTAATYTCAGCAAGGAAAAGAACAGCATATTTGGATTGAAAAAGACCTTTTACATTCTTCCCTTTTCTACCTCCTGTAAGCACAAGTTCATTTCTGCAGTGCACTGCTTTCTCCATAAATCTTTGCTTAAAATCTAGGGCTTTACATCTCTGGGAAGACTGCAGCAGAGCAACACGTTTTTGTCGCACATTTTCCTGACTTCTTCCTAATCAGCTGTGCACATTGATATGCTGTTCTACTCCACTATCTTCTGTTTCTGTTCTTTGCAAGGAGCAAGAGGYTTTTACAAAACTTTTCCTGTTAGTAAGTATTTTCAGCTCTTACCTGTGTGGTCCCCAAAAACAAYGAAAATACAGACTCCATTTTTATTCTACTTTTCATAATTTTTTAAGAAACACAGTACAACTATGCTTTCTTATTCACAAAAATGTCTGTAATATGGCACAAGCATTATGACTACCACTTTTTAAGCAACTCACACGTACATATTCCAGTTTCTTCTGAATGCAGAAATACTTGTTTCTGCCAAACTTTCTTTGTGAAATGTGACACTGATGCTTTCATTGAGTAATTTATCCAGCTTTCTCTGATCATTTTCACATGTTCATATGTATATACTTGCCACAAATTCTGATCTTGGAGTTCATCATGTCTGGGTTTATACATGTTGGCAAAAAAATAAAATTTTACTGCTTCTGGAGACTTAGATCAGGTTTTTTAGTAATTTGCTGTGATCTTCCCTCTATAGGCATACAAAAGTGCTGTGAAAATGGGTCTACAAATGGTCTTTTAAATCAAATGGATTGATGGCTCATCAATCTGAAACTATAGATAGGTGTAAGTATGCCAATACAAGAACAACATTGAAAATTGGGACAAATTTTGAGTATCTCAGAACAGTAATTTTTTGTTAGACATATCTTTATTTACAAATAAAAAACAATCTTTAAATCTTAAGAGATTGAACACCCTGAGTTTCTGCCTTTATTGATTTCATCTACAGTCTTCTGTCATATGCYTTGAAATACTGACCTGCAGCATTTGCAGAGTTACTGTGCCACTGAAGGAGCACTCACTGAGCCTGATTTCCCAGAATGGTTGTAGGCAAAAAGTCTTTCTTATTTTCACAAACAGACCTCATGACTGTGTGCACAGACTGTGTCCTAGTGTGGCCGTGGAGGCAGCGTTCATAGTGCCRGTCAGTGCAGCACTGCAGAAGCACTTGAAGAGCAAATGAATGTGCACTAAGGTCTGGCACTAACACCAGATGGACTTTATGGGAGGTTTCCTTTACAGCTTTGCAGGCTGTGGATCAAATATTTTAGGCTTTGGAGGAGAATGTTTTGGGGCCCCACTCCAGGTTTGGTTTCATCTGAAAGAAATTTCATGTGGGTGTTCAGAGCCTGGTCCCTGTGTGAATGTAACTGATAAGTGAGGATGATCAGAAAATTMATCTCAGAGGTGCACTCCTGAATTGAAGTAAGACTGAAATCAGGACATCCAGAGCTAGTCAAGCATCCAATTGTTCTCTTCAGCATACTTGTCATACCCTGTTCAGGAACATAATGAGTCACAAAAKCAAAATATTCCAATGTCTGTTTGCTTTACTTTGCCATATGTGGGGTTTGGAGGTTTTTTGTTTCTGTTAATTGGTTGGCTTTTTTTTTAAATTACATATTCTCCAGTGTCTTGTCTTGTATAGAAGAAAAGGGAAATGCCCTAAGGGACCTAGATTGCCGTTGTGATCAGCCAAATTTCTGGATGAGTGCTTTGAAAAATGGCTCTTCCATTGCTAAAACAATGGCTGTACTCCTCAGCAATATTGTGCAATCCATCAATTCTGCATAGGTTTATGGGTTGAAAAGAAGTCTAGAGAGAAGGAGCAAACAGAAGAGGAGGACTCTAACTAGGCAATAAATGTTATTAAGTCCCTTTAGTTGTCACAATTTGAAATGTGCAGTGTGAGATGTGTCATTTAGTCACACATGCACTGTCAGAGCACCCTCAGGGAGCATTAGTCTGGCATTGAAAGTTACCTTTGCAATTCTGCTCTGAGAGAGGAAGAAAAGCCTGAGCCAGATGGGGAACTTGAAGCTTTTGCCAAATCATCACCAACTTCAGAGGATTTTTTTTAAGGAAAAAGGAGAGGAAAACATGGGAGAACAGGATACTCACAGAGGTTCTTTGCATGTTTTAGAATGGATTTTGTAGTTTAAATTAAGCTTGTATTTTCAATCATGGTTTATATGAACTAGCAGAGTACTAACTCCTACCTGGTTTCTCTTCCTTTTAGCTAAAGGAAAAGAAAGCAATTTTCATACCCCAGTTCTTGAATTTAAAACCAGCACAGGCTGGTTTTCCTCAAATTTAATGAAGTGCCAATCAAAAAATCACTCAAGCTTTGTCCCACAGAGTATATGCTTCAGTCTTATCCTAAATCATGGCAAGTAAATTGTGGTGTTCAAAACTCTGCATATGATTACAGAGTTTTTTATTATAATAATAGACTTTCCCAATGACACAGCAACTTTTCTATCTTAGCAATGAATAGTATGTGGGAAGTTCATAAAATTATAATCTGATTTTAATAATAACAGCACAATACATTTTAAATTCCCTATAATCTTTTTAAAGCCAGACAAATATCCTTGCATACAGAGTTATTATTTTCTGATCTTCAGGAGTTCCTAGAAGTATAAGAAAATCCAGCCAAAAAAGCCCTAAAAAATAGAAAACCTTGCTGTTGACACAATGAATTTAGGCTCAGCCATGAGCTATCTCTTTGAGTGCTCACCATTGCAAAGAAGGCACAGTGTGCAAGGTAATCAGTGCTGAGTTTCTCAGCTCTTCTGTAGTTGACCCCATAGGAGGAATAGAACTTCTGAAAATGTCCTGATTTTTTCCCTATAAATACCAGAGATAAGATAGAAAGTTAGTTCTATGATGGAGACATGTATCTGAGCCTGTGCATTCTGACTCTTTGGCAGACAATACTTGAACTTCGAAGTCTATAGTGACTCATAAAAATGATTTTTAGAAAGGAGGAATCTTTCTTAATTGAAACAAATGTCAAAAATTTGAGAGCCTCACTGCCTTCAATAGAATATGTTGATCAGGAATTATCAAGTTAAGAAATAAAGATAATAACCTGCTTTTCCTGTGGCCTGTCTCCCCTGGAGGACCTTGGGTCATTTTTGTTTTGTCTCTGTTTTGCTAGCATTTCGTCCAGTTATAACACCTGTACTCAGTTCTCCAAACACCATGAAGCAATGGCAGATAAAAGAATGGAGATTATAGAAGATTGATAGAATTGTTGCTGGAGATATATTTACAGAGGCTTTGAGATTTCACCTGAAATCCCTCTAAGGCACTGTTTGGTACAGCTTGGCCRTAGCCTCATTGTGTCTTTCTCAAGCTTTCAGCATTACATTTTATGGCAAACAGACACATACCCAAAGTATCTCCACTGTCTCATCTCTCCAGAATGACAGACCATGTAAGCTGGATGGTTCATATTTTGCATGAATTAAATTATGTCTAAAAGCCTATTATCTGGAACTCTGATGATCTTTGTCATTCATCAGTTAGAAAGTAGTACAGAATTCAGACTTTGTTTTGTATATTCTGCTGTTCTTCTTGAGATTAAGACTTTACTTCTACTGTASCCCTACCATTTTCACTAACACGTCTAGAAATAAACTAATAAAAACTTTAGAAATCATAATCTTGATGTCTTATGTTGTTGCAATGCACAAACCCACATGTTCAGTAAGATCAGAATCAGGACCTTTAGTTTTCCAAAGCAAGCAAAATCTTGGTGCAAATAACTCAAGGTAAAAAAATAAAAAAATAGATAAATATATGTACACTTTGTCCTACTGTGTATGTAGTGCCATTGTGTCTTTCTTTTCCCAGTCCAGTCCAGCATGCAGGCTTCTTGCTTTCAAGCTCAGCTACAGTCAGGAGTAAAGTCACTTTCTGTGGCAGCTTTATCATACTGGTGACAAATGTTAGGAGTGAAGATGTGCACAGGAAAGAGGACTGAACTTAGAGTATGGGGCTGCCTCTATTATCAGCACACTTAGCATGGCCCAGTGTCCGGGGCTTATGGGCTACCCAGTRTCATTTAATGTGTTAAAATGGTAATATTTTAGACCCTATCCATGCCAAAAACTCCCTGTTCAGATACAGAAAGATATAGCACAGGGTGTGGGAAGGAAAAAAGGGTTTAGTGGTTTGGGTGTGAATTTTTCTGTTGCTTGCACTTCATTTACTGTAGTAGATGCAGCCCCAGTCTTTATATTCAACCCTCTAAGTGTTGTGTTCTACTGAGGAGGAGTCAGATATGATGAGATGTTGACAGATGCGATTGGTTTTAGTCATAGATTTGATTGGGAAGGAGCTGCAAGAAACAAGATATTAAAGTTCATAAACAACAATTTATAAAATCCATTAACTGTTGTTGTTTTTACTACAGAAATAACAGAGCTCTTCTGGGGACTGGAAACGYTTTCAATTTTGAACATGAGACCAGAGGAGAACAAGTATATTGATTTTTTTTTTCATAATTGTAGTACACTTTCAGATTACCCACTCTGATAGCTCCATCAGGTTGGAGCTTGACTACCTTTTTCTTAAGACAAATTAATTTGCCTACACTTTTCAATAAGTTTGTTAATATGAAATAACTTCTATRAAAAAGAAAAAAACCCATGAAAGATAATTAATTTTGTATTATAAAACTGTGGGTTAYCTTGATCTTTTTAACATACTCATAAAATAATAAGATTTTTGGGGTTGGATTGGACCTTTAAAGGTCAGGTAATCCAAACTCCCTGCAGTGAGCAGCACAAACAAATCACGAACATACCAACACCAGCAACATGCTTTGGATCCCCCTAATTTTTGATGATTAGTGAGGGGTATATACCTTTGCCGGTAGCCAAAAGATTCCTGATTCATTTTCCCTGGCTAAATTCTCTAGCAGTAATAACATATACTGAACAAACGCATTCAAAGAATATTCACAGTGCACACAGGTTTCGTCGAAATTTCTCTAATTATTTCCTAGCAGAACTCTTTGATTTGTGTTCTTGATCAAGATCAAAAGCATGATGTTTCCTTTTGAATTGTAAAACTCTGAATACTATTAAAATGCATTTTCGTATGAGACCAAACATCAGGGTTTTCTTCTCCCAACCTCATTCTCAGAAATGGTTGAAATACAAAGATTGAAATATTAGGGAGGAGAAAAGGTACAATTCAAGTAATAAGTGGAATAGAGAACTTTCATTTAAAACTGTTGACAATTAGAAGAGTTCTAAGGAATTGGAAGTAAAGCCTTTGCACATGAAGCAGAGTTCTGTTCAAGTTTGTGGTGGACAGCTTTGCCCATAGATAGTGATGCATAAGACATTTTTATTTTTGTCAAGTATGTCATACTGAGTACTTGCTGAATTGTTGGTAAAATTCCCATCAGCAAGTTGGTTAGAAACTGCCTAGAGCTATTTGTTCTCTTGGGTTATGTGACTAATTTTATTATGTATTACTTTTAATAAAACAAGCTCCAAGCCAGGGCTCTGTAGGTATGGCCAAGTACTCACACACTTTGCTCATAGCAACTTGCAGTCTAATATGAAACAGGTCCCAGCAAGCCATGGGAACAATAGTAGGCAGTGATCAAACTGCACATGTCAGTGAGCACAACAGCACCAAGAATATGCTTTCATGCTGCCCTGGCTCTGTCTCTCTGCCAGTAGTTRATCTCAGTGACACAAGTTCAGGCTTAGAGCGTGTAACTTGGGAGTACTAAATCACTGAAGATGGTTTTAGGGGCACATAAATCCAATGTGTGTGTGTTCATCAATAGATGCAGGGGCGTGCTGTGTCTCAGGTGCTTCCTGAGCTGCCTTTGGCGTGGCAGTGCTGGCAGGAGGCAGGGCAGCAGCCCCAGCTCCTCGGCTGCAAGTGCAGGAGGGCGAGGCCGCAAAGGCTCTGCCATCAGCAGTTCCCAGGCTTTGGATGTAGCTCAGTAACAGAGACTTGTTTATAGTTCAGACTTAAAAGCATTTATAGAGGCTGTCTGAAGTTGCTGGGGATTCTCAAATTTTCCTGCAATAGCTGTTGTCACAGTGACTGCAAGTAAAATTGTCCCATGGGTAATAGCTAGATCCTCATTCCTCAAAATATTTTATCTATGTATTCAGCTACCTTAAAATAATGGGTGCAATGAGTGAACTATAAACTTTTATATGGAGAAATTAATGACCCATATGTGTTCCTTTAGTGATGTTGCAATCTACTTGCTCTGTAATTAAGATTCAGCACAGCAGGATTACTATTAAGACAAATCAGTTTCCTGAGGAGTGAAGACAAAATTGTTCTTTTGGCTTGTGGCCCTGATGTTACATATGAACTTTGTCCTCATAGAAGGCTTATAATCTTCCTGGCAATACCCACGCTGCTTGATCAAAGGTGACTTTGAAATTCAGTGAATAACATCTGCTATGCAGGCTCATGATTTGTCACATTGGGCATGGTCTTGCTCTGATAAGATCAGAATTCTTGGAAGAAATAGCAACAATGGAGATTTGAAACAACACTTGTCAAATTCTCTAAATGAAGCAAGCTTGGGGTGGACCAGAATAATGAATAGGATATCTTCAAAGCTTACTTAAGTAATACCTGCATTGAAAAGCAGGAGTCTTTCCTGTATGGTCTTGYTTACTGTGGTTCCTAGAAAATTGTGGACCAGAATAATGAATAGGATATTTTCGAAGCCTACTTAAGTAATATCTGCATTGAAAATCAGAAGTCATTCCGATATGGTCTTGTTTACTGTGATTCCTAGAAAATTGTGGTTGCATGCAGTCATGGTGACTGACCTAAGTTCTTCTGGTATCAGAACTGAAGTTAGTGTAGATCTTTAGATCAGCACAATGCTAAGGGAAATGCTGCCAGAGATTCTTGACTCGATGAGAATTAAACAGAGTCACTTTTGCTCATTGCCACAATTGCCTCACCTTACAGGTTCTGAAACTGTCTTATTTCACTTTCTGCAGATGTATTTTCTTCCTCAGGTCCATAAGAAAATCTAAGTAGTGGGTTACTTGTTTGTTTTTTATTGCCTGTGGACCAGCAAGTCTGGGGAAAACCATCATAGAAGCAGAATATGTTTTAGGGACAGTTACAGATATGGAATAGTTTTATGGGGGCAGGCATGCTAAACACAAGAGGTTGCTAAATATTAGATCAGGCAATAACAAGATTTTTCACAGAATCCCAAAATGGGCAAGGTTGGAAGGGACCTGGGTCGTGTGATCCAACCTTCCTCTTTAAGCAGGGTCTTCATAGAGTGAATTGTACAAGATTGTGTCCACACTGCTCTTGGATATGGCCAGGGAGGGATACTCCACAACCTCTCTGGGCAATCTGTTCCTGAGTGTGGTCACTGCACAGTAAAGAAATTCCTTCCTCATGTTCAGGTGGAACTTCCTGGGCCTCGGTTTCTGCCCATTGCCTCTTCTCCTATTGCTTGGCACCACTGAGCAGCRCCTGGCTCCATCCTCCTGACAGCCTCCCTTCAGACACTGAGAGACATTGATGAGTTTTTTACCTCTCAGTTGTTTCTTCTCAAGGCTGAACAGGCTTAACTCTCTCAAACTATTCTCTTACAGGAGAGATGTTCCAGTCCCCTTGTCATCCCCCAGTAGCCCTCTGCTGGACGTGCTCCAGGACCTCCAGGTCTCTCTTGTTCTGGGGAGCCCAGAACTGCACACAGGGCTGGGCAGAGGGGCAGGATTGCATTCCTTAACCTGCTGGCAATGCTCTTCCTAATGCACCCCAGGATACCACTGGCCTTCTTGGCCACAAGAGCACTGCTGGCTCATGGACAGCTTGTTGTCTGCAAAACCTCCAGGCCTTTTTTGGCAGAGTTGCTTCCCAGCAGGTCACCTTCAGCCTGGGTTGGTGCATGTGATTATTCCTGCCCTGGGAAAGAACCTTACATTTGCCTTTGCTGAACTTTGTTAGGATCTTCTCTGACCATCTCTTCAGCTTGTTGTCCAGGTCTTGCTGCCTGGCTGCACAGCACCCAGGTATTTGTCTCTCCTCCCAGCTTTGTTTCATCAGCAAACTTATTGAGGAGCCACTCCATCCATCCCATTGTTCAAGTCACTGGTGAACAAGTTAAAATGTTTTGCCTACTTTCTGTGTGATGCCTGAATCATTTACCACATTCCTTATCTTCAAGGCCAAAACATCATGAACTATCATGATATGTAAATTATCATATCTATACGTCACCATTTTTATATATATAATTCACATGTGATATATTTACATATTACTTTGGGTTTGTGAAGCATGGAAGGTCTTACAGAGTATCCAGTTATTGTAGCAGATAGCCATGGGCCTGCCAGATGTGTTGAGACACTGTATTTCCTTTGGTAAAAAACTAGGAATGCTAACTGAGGCACTGAAGGAGATGAGTGGGCAATGAAATTTATAAGAGCACCTGATTTTTATTGATCCATGAATAAATTACTCTCTGTCTTGGCCCTGGTTTAAAGATGTAGTAGATTACTACAAAAGTGAACAAGAAAATCTTTTTTTTTCCTAAATAAAAGCTCTTCTAGTTTATATAGTGATCTTACAAGAAGCAAACTGTGATTTCCCATCCAATTTCTTTGATTTTGTTTTGTTTTGCTTAGTTTTTTTTTCATTATACAAAAAGCCCCCTGTGATTCTTTGATGAACAAATAATACACCCATTTTTGTGCTGCCCTGTGTTAACAGAAGCATTCATATCTTGACAGTTTGTCAATCTGGAACATGCTGTTGGCTGTGATCTCGCAGGCACATGCTGAATTAAGTTATCATTGTCCTGCCACTTTGCAAGGAATGTGGTTTGTGTGTTTTGGCAGTGTCCACTTTGTTTCTCTGTCTGATTTACTGGGAAATAGTCTCACATTTTTTAAAATTTTTTTATGAGGTGAGAGCATTTCTTCCCTCTCATATTATTTTTTCTCTCCATCTCCCTTTGCTATATGAGTTCACTGGAGAGAACAAGCAGGTAAGTCTGTCTTGTCCATGACAGAATTTCTGTAACTCATGCTGCAAGGATACCCTTCATCAGCATTTGCACCCAGGGGAAGAAAACACAGCAGTGCTTGACTTTGCTGCAAAAAGAAATAGAGGTTTGAGTGTCATCAGCAGTTCACACCACCACCTCAGTATGTACTAGTGCTATTAGAAGATAATACTACTACTACTACTAAAATAATACTCAGATTTAAGTGTCCCATTGCCTTAAAGAGGTTTACACTTGGGTGGAAGACCTTCAGGAAGAGGCAGGTAGAGGCTGGCTGTAGCAGGAGACAAAATTTGTACTTTGCCAAGCCAGGCATATGTTCCTTTCCTTTTCTCATGACCTTCTCTAGCTGCTGCTTTGCTATTCATGTGCTCAGTTATGACTCAAACATCTTGTTGAAATACATCAAAGAATATTTTATCCCAGCCATGAGTGCATATCTCATTTATGTGGTGTGTTATAAACTATTTCACAAGTTCTTCTTATGGAGGGCTTTATTTCTCTGTCAGAGAAAGTTCTCAAGACAGAAAAAAGCCCTCTTAAAAATGGACTTATCTGTTTCCAGCCCCAGTTCTGGCTGGCTTGGATAAGTTTTCTACTTAAAGAAGGGCTATGACATTTTCAGAAAGAATTCATTCTCAGCTAAATAAGGCTTGAAAAYGGGACAGGCTTGCATCTCTCATCTTGTTCTCCCAGTGCGTGGTGGAAAAAGGCTTTTGCAGTCTGTGCAGGTGTCTTGCATAGTTTGGCTGTCCAGTGTTGCTTATGACRTATCTGTTAGCCAAGAAAAGATCAAAACAAGTATAATTTGGTTTTGCAATTGTCTATGAAAACCTTAACAAGTATTTAATAAACAAATTCATGTGAGTCATAGAAGGAATCAGTATTAGTGGATGTAGATAAGAAAGTCTGGAATATTTCTATGCAAATGCATGCTATTGTCACTTGGTAAAAATTACCAAGAAACAGTGATGAAAGCACAGTCAAAACACAGACAGGTTTGGGTTTTATTTCAAGTGCRAGTTTCTAGTTTCCTGTGACTTTTTTCTTCTTATTAAAGTAAAGCAAACAAAAATTCCAATAAACAACGAATGGAATTTTTTCCCCCATRTTTTTCTAGTAACTTTTTGTTGTGATTTAAAATGCGTCTTTGTTAAGACACATTTTGATCTCTGCATTGATATGACTTCTGTCTAATCGCAAATACTGGGTATCAATTATCTCAATAATTCCTCTTCCTCCATTTAAAAAGAAGTCTCCTGTGGATAATAGCCTAGATTAACAATAGAGGAATTACACGTATCTGTAGTGAAAAATACCATTATATTACAATGAAAAACTGAAAATAAATTGCCAATATTATTTTGCCTGAAGCACAGAAGAATTTGGGAGCATTTGCCTGAGGTACTGCAAGTGATGAATATCTTAGAGAAATTAATTTTTTTACATTAGCCATATTTTAGTGAAACCCAGTAATATAATAAGTTAAAGATCACTAAATTGAAGATCAATAAAAATAATTTTATAAACCTTGCATGGCTATGGTTGGGGTTGGGTTTTTGTGTGCATGGGGAGAGAGGGAGAGAGAGGCTGAGAGACCTAAGTCCTGCCACATTTTCTACAGCACAAATAAAAAACGAACATTTTGTGAGTGGATTAAGAACCAAATATCTCTTGAATGTGTTCTATGTTCTGATGGGTTTTCTCCTTTTCACTGGGATTTAGTTTCTAAAAATCTTAGTGTATCAAATTTCATGGTGTTACAGCAGTCCTTCTTGCCTTGTRGTACAGAAATGCAGGATAACTACAGATCCCCTGAGCAAACCCTAATGCCCATTGTTAGTTTGTAATTTAAGACATGTGAATTCACCATACCACTGATGAAGGGGGAACAAGAGGCTACACTTTAATGCACATTACTAATGTATCTCATGACAGCTATAAATCATGTAACTACTATTTTGGCATCTAGACATAAAGAAGGGAAAAGTTTTCAGAGCCAAATAGTTTTCTTTTTTTTTCCTAAACAGAAGATGAAAAGAAACATTTGGACTCTTAAGAAAAACTATTCTTTTTTGAGCTATTCATTATTTAAGACTTTGGGTTCAGATCTTCAAAGAAATCCATGATTTGGGTTTTGTTGCAATATCTCTGTATCTTAGAATGGTTTTAGTAATTTTTTAAACCACTAAAGTGTTCCCTGCTTGTGAAAACCACTTAAATATTGCCAGAAAGGTACTTTGATCTGGTAAAGATGATGTTTCAATCACTKCTAGGGGGCAGCTGCCCTAAAGTTTCTAAATTTTTTTCTTTACACCAAAAGCATAGAATACTTTAACCATTTTATCTGTCTTAAATAGAAAGGCTGCAATAGCTTTAGGTGTTTAATATGGATAAGAGAAGCATGCTTTCAGGTAATGGAAATATAATAGAAAAAAGCCAAAATGAATGTGCAGACCTCTGTAATGAATCTCTTTTTACCCAGGATGATTTGGAAGTTCATTTCAGAGGGAGAGCTGCAGCTGATTTCTTTCATTCCCCAGCATCACAAGAGCATGCTTAGATTGTTGGACACTGCTGTGCAAAAGGGAATTTTAAACTTGTTCTACTCAAGGGTGAGAATTCAGAGCCGGCAGTGAGCTCTGAGGCAGGATGAGCACCTCTCTCAGTCTGGCACTGCTGACAAAAGAAAGGCGTCAGTAAGAGCATGCTCAGATTATCACAGTATCTTAGGGCTTTTCATAGAATCATAGAATTGTTTARGTTGAAAAGGGTCTTTAAAATCATTGGGTCCAAGTGTTAACTCATCWCTGTTATCTTCACCACTAAGCCATTCGACAGCCGCACTTTTTTCCAACATTTTCAGGAATGGTGACTCAACCACTTCCAATAACCCTTCCTTTATAACTCTTTTAATGAAGATTTTTGTCATAATACCAAATCTAAACCTTCCCTRGCACACCTTGAAGCCAGTTTCTCTCATCCCATCACTTGTTACCTGGGAGAAGACATTAACCATAACCTCACTATAACATCCTTTCAGGTGGTCATATAAGGCTCCCTCTGATCCTCCTTCCCTCCAGAAAAAACAGCCCCTGCTCTCTCAGCCATGACCTGTGCTCCAGACCCTTCCCCAGCTCCACTGCCTTTCTCTGGACATGCTCCAGTGTTGCACAGTGTCTTTATTGTAGTGAAGGGCCCAGAACTGAACACAGGATTTGAGGTGCAGCCTCACCAGTGATCAAGCAGGACCTGCCTTTCCCAAACCCAGRCTCTCTGGGCCTGATCCCCTGGCTGTCCTGCAAGTGCTATGGAATGACATTCAGGGTGATCTGCTCCACAATCTCCCCTGGCCCCAAGGGCAGCTGACAGCCCTGTAGATCCTCAGATCCTTCTTCCAGCCCTTTACATGGGCATTGCATTTGCAAATTCCTTGTCAGCTAGGATGTCCCTAGTTAACCAGAACTGCTGGTAAATGATTGACAGTGCTTCAGTGAGCACTTCCACCAGCTGCATCAGTACCCTTGGGTGGATCCCACCCATCCCCATAGAATTGCAATTGTCTAAGAATTGCAAGTGTCTAATTGTCAGCAGGTACCTGACCATTTCCTCTTGGATTATGGGAGATTCATTCTGCTCTCCATCTCTGTATTCCACCTCAGGAGGCTGGGATCACAGAGACTGACTGGTCTTGCTATTAAAAGATTGAGGCAAAGAAGGCATTGAGTACCTCAGCCTTTTCCTCATCCCTCATCACCACCTCTCCATTTCCAATAAMAGATGGAGATTCTCCTTAGCCTGCTTTTTCTTGCTGATTTATTTACAGCACAATTTTTTGCCGGTTTTTAGCTGAATTAAGTTACAGTTGGGTTYTGGCCCTTCTGGTTTTCTCCCTGCCCAACCTCACAACTTCCTTGTAGTCTTCCCACGTTGTCTGCTCCTTCTTCTGAATGTCATACAAAGTTCCCTGTTCAGCCAGACCACTCTTCTTCCTCACTGGCTCATTTTTTGGCGCATGGGAACAGCTGGCTCCTGGACTGTTAGGGTTTCCTTCTTGAAGAAGGTCCAGACTTCCTGGACTCCTTTGCCCTTCAGGAATGCCTCCCAAGGAGCTCTCTTAAACAGTCACCTAAACAGCCAAAGTCTGCCCTCTGGAAGTCCAAAGTGGCATTTTTGCTGACCAGAAAAGTAAACTCTATAGCTTGGTGACCACTGGCCATCACATCATCCACCAGTCCTTCTCTGTTCACAAGAAACAGGTCCAGCAGGTGCCTCCCTTGGTAGGTTCCCTCACCATCTGCATCAGGAAGTTACCTTTCACACACCCCAGGAACCTCCTAGACTGTTTCTTCTTTGCTGAATTGTATTCCCAGCAGGCATCTGGTAAGCCAAACTCGTCCAAAGAGCAAGGGCTAGTGATTCTGAGACTTCTCCCAGCAGAAAATAGAAATATTAATTTCTAATAGAAATAGAATGTCTCCTCTGCCTCTTCATCCAGTTTGGGTGGTCTATAAAAGCCTCCCACYATAACATCTGCCTTGTTAGTCTTTCCCCTGGTTTTTATGCATAAAAATTCAGCACTGTTGTTGCCATCACTAAGCTCTAGGCAATTGAAACACTCCCTAAAATACAGGGCCACTCCACTGCCTCTCCCTTCTTGCCTGTCCTTGCACTCCAGATGTGTCAGTCATCTCACCATGTCTCTGTGAAGGCAGCTATGTCATGGATTTCCAGCTGCACAAAAAAAAGCTCTTACCTTTCCTAGGAGTAGAGTATATTCTAGAATCAGACCTAATTCTCTAATTAGGTCTGCTATGTTGCTGTTTTCTTCCTTCTGCTGTTTTTGCTGGTCTCACTCTGGGTATTTAGCATTCATTGGCTATGAATGTGCTGAGGACCCAAATGCCATATGGAGTCAATAAACTGACACACCAGTTCAGTGATTCAGCTAAAAATCTTGTGTGGAAATCTCAGGCCAAAAAGTCATGCTAACCTACTCAGTCATTTCAAACTTGTCTCATAGAAACTGCTATTCAGGGAACATTTACAGCTACAGATGGCTTGCAGTCAGGAATAGTTTTCCTATGAATTTCATTATCCAAAGGGATTAATTTCATCTTGTCCTGTGCCAGCTGGGTGCAGCAAAGAACAGTTAGTTACTCACTGCTCTTTATCCTTCTAACCACCAAGTGTGTGGCTCTCCTGCTTTTGTTAGCAATGATGGAGAGTAAACAGTGTTCCTTTGGACTCCTCTCCATGCCCATATTTTTTTACTGGATAATGGATTTGGCTTGTGCCTGTTTGTTTGCTAATGTAGCTCTTTGCACTAGCTCTCACTCTGCCAGTTTTGTAGYGCCTGTAGCCAAGCAGCTATGACCCCAAATAATGCAAGACAGCTCTAGCTTGCACTGGCCAGAAATCCCACTACTCTAGCAGTTTGCAAAATTGGGCAGTTCCAGAAAAGCTTACAGGACCAAATGGCTGTTCATCAGCAGCAGCACAAGAAGGGCAGAGGAGATGGATAATGCCAATCTTCCCCCTCAAYTGCATAGACATCAATGCATCGAGTAGCAAGAGCCCGCATTTTTTCCTTAGTTATCTCCAATCATCAGCTAAAGTGGCCATCAGGGAGTATGAGAGACACATTTGGCTTCAAGAACAGGCTGATGATTGCCTAAATCACAGCCTAAATGTACTTGCTTGAGAGTTTTAGCTTACTTCCTGCCATTGTCTCTGTCCAGTAATGAGTTGTCGTGCTACACAAGTATCTACACCTACCTGCCTTATCTGATGCAGGATATCCTCCTAATCAATCTGTCCAGTGCAGTCCATGTGCACTCTGCTGTCTTCAGTTGTTATTCTGTGCCCTGCAAACAGGCTGGAAACAAAGCTTTAAAGCTGAAGATGTGCAAAAATGCATTAGCTGTATTTCTGATGTTTAATGTGGGATAAAGTAGCATATTTCTAAATTTAATATGAAATATGAAAGCTTTTTTTTAAAAAAAAATTACACTTGGTGCAGTGCTGGATGCTGAGCTGGGTGCTGTTGATGATGATGACATTCCATGTAACCCCCACTAGGATTTATAGTGAAAGGAAGAAAAGCAGTCCAAGTCTCCCCATCTCAGTTCTAACTCAGATATTTTCATAGGGAAAAAAGGACTTGAGAGGTCTTGTCAAGAGCAAGCAATGGGCCTGTAATGTATGAAAGGAATTTTTAGGTGCTCTTTGCCCCCTTTTCCTTCCTGAATAGTATGTGACAAAAACTGAAATTGAGAGAACCCTGTCAAAAATAAACTATTCTTGAATACTTTTCTGAACCTGGTCTTGAACAGTCTTTCTGTTGTATAGCAAAGGTGCCAGTTTTACTTTTATTTCACACCTTTAAATATTGTAAAGATATTTTTGTCAGAGCTCTAGTTTTGCTGCAAAGTGTTGTGCAGTGCAGAATTCTTCATTGCACTTGTAATGTCCTTCTGTTTTGGACTACCTGTAAAGTTCCCTGATGGCTAAGGATCAGAAGGAAATTATGAGTTTCAGCTGTTAACAGCTGTCATTTTTTGTGTGTGTGAATGTTAATAACATTCTACCCCAGCAGGTGGATGAATCTGTACTCCCAAATTTGGCAAAGGTTTTCCTTCACCTTAGCACAGAAACAGAACATTTTTTCACCCCTCTTACAAGGGCGATTTTTCATGTGGATCAGCTATGTGTAATTCTCACTGAGACAGCTGGGATATTTTGATCCCTAAGTAACTTTTTATATCTCCAGTTTTGCCAATATGATTTTCTTTGCTTATTCATAGTCTTTGAAAGGGCTGGTTCTCATTCCTGATGGGTAAGTGTGCATTCCAGCCTAATATGAAATAGTTGGGTGGAGAGAACAGTTGTTGATACTTCCATAATAATTTAGAAAGCCAGTGGGTTGTAGCTACACAACAAATGAGCCAGACTGTGCACTTTAACCACGTTGAGTTTGAATTTGCATTTAACCAATTTTTTTTCCTTGCACAAAGAACATTACTACATGAATAGTCCAATGGAAGTCCCACAGATCAATGGAAGTACTTATAGAACACAGTGCTGTTGATAGGAAACTGGCAGAACCTCATTCTTTTCTCTGAAATTTCCACGTGCCTCTGCTGAGCTAGTTTTTCTCCCTTCAGGAAAGCTACTCTGAACTATTGGAGCTGTGATGTGTTATATGGCAGATATTCCCATTCTTGGTCAGTGGGCAGCTATGTTAGTCCACAGTTTAGAACCACACACTCTCTCCTCCTCCTTCCCCCCTGCCAGTACTAAATGCAACAGAGAATTCCTGGTGCCCTGAGGCCATGATCAGCAGGCATGTGTGTCTTTTGTGTCCAGGTTCAATGTTTTTCCCCTGTTAAAGGTGGCTGCATTTCTCCCTGAACCCTAAGAAACATAACATCTGCTTTGAAGAGCTGATCACTGGTCTTCCCGGAATAGCTTCATTTACTGATCCATGGAAACAGAAGATAAGAGCAGAGAGGAATTATTATGGAATCCTATTTTTTTGTTCCTGTATAGGAAGAGACATCTTGGGGGATTTTAATGAGTTCTTGGGCCAAGCAGCCCACAGCGTTGGTGTTTATGACACATGGCCTTCATTGCCACAGAGAATTTTATGCCATTGGTAAACCTGACTGCAGCTCATTTGATTGCTATCAAATTTTCCTTTCTTACCTTTCCATGCATTCCTATATGTCTAAAGAGTGTGGCAGAAGGAAATGAAATAAAGCAAATGAAATAAATAGTTTTGACAGAATCACAAGGTTTGCATTGCTAATCTAAATGGATTGTTTTCTTTGAAATTGTATTTTGGTAAGGCTCTTGTTTTTATAGAAACAGATTTGCTGGAACAGGGATTCATGGCATTTAAGAACATTTCCTAAACTGGAAGCTATTGGAGCAGCAGAACTTTTCAGAATGGTGTGTATTTACAGGCCCAATTGCCTGAGAACAAGAGCACTCTCTTGATGAAATGTCGTGACCTTTCCACATCAATTTCTCATCGTTAACTTTCTGGTACACTGAAATTGGCCTTTAGGAACAAGAGGTGGCAGTGCCTTCTAGTTCTAAAACATTTAATCTTGCCTGTGAAAGCTCATATGGTCAAAAGGATACTTTRATTACAAATATTAGGAAAAAAGTCCTTAATTCTAATCGCTGCTCTGTAATTACAAACCATTGTCCATAAAGAATTAGAAAAGATCGAGATTAAAACTTACAGAAATTTTATTTTACTGCCTTCAACTCTTGGTCACTGTTTATCTGGACCTATTTCTGTCAAAAATTCCTTTTTTTTAGATCTTGCTATCTAGCCTGAGATGATTTATTATAGTATTCAACTTGACACCTGAATGGTTGTTGCAATGATAATATGCTAACTTTTATTTCATTACTTTCATTGCTATTGATTCAGTTAGTTTTTCTTCTGTGTTGGTATAAAGATGGTCTATTTCAATATGTGAAAACCGTGTACCCATAGGAATTCATTTAATGCATTTTTCTTTGATGAAAGCTTTGTAACATTTTCAGAAGCAATATCCTTTAATAAAATCAAAGCTTCCAAACTAGTTGTACAGGGAAGTACAATTCTGACTTGTTTAATCTTTTATGAGCTAGTGTATGGCCACTTTTTAAATGCAAGTTTCTGCAGTTTTTATCATGTTTGATTTATAAATTTATTACTTCACATTAGCCTACAGTGAATTGCCATCAGCATATTTTACTTGTCTAGACTATAGACTCTTAAATATAATTTATGTCCTGATAATGAAGGTAGGAATTTATAGAATCCTGAAGGACTACCCCTTAATGCATCTTTCGTCTTTGTTGAATCTTTCCCTCTCTGCATATCTGTAGCTCTCTTCTTCTATCTTATTTGTCACCTTGCTAGACATACCATTTGCCAGGGCAGAGTTCTACAAAGGCAAATGCAGGATCCTGCCCCTCAGGAAGCATAACCAGTACAGGCTGGGGGCTGACCTGCTGGAAAACAGTTTTATGGGGAAGACCTGGGGCTCCTGGTGGACAAGAAGCTGTCCATGAGCCAGCAGTGTGTCCTTGTGGCCGAGAATGCCAGTGGTATCCTGGGGTGTATTAGGAAGAGCATTTCCAGCAGGCTGAGGGAGGTGATCCTGCCCCTCTGCTCAGCCCTGGTGAGGCCTCACCTGGAGTGCTGTGTCCTTTTGGGCTCCCCAGTTCAAGAAAGATGAGGAACTACTGGAGAGGGTCTAGTGGAGGGCTACAAAGATTATTAGAAGCACCTTTCTGATGAGAAAAGGCTGGGTGAGCTGGGACTGTTTAGCCTGTAAAAGACAGAGGGCATTCAATACATTATTTGTCAATACATGCACATATCTTAAGGGTGGATATGAAAAGGATGGTGCCAGACTCTTTCCAGTGCACACAGGCACAAATTGAAACACAGGAAGTGCCCTCTGAATATGAGAAAAAAATTCTTCACTGTGAGGGGGTGACAGAGCACTGGAACAGGCTGCCCAGAGAGGTTGTAGAGTCTCCTTCACTGAAGAATTAAAAACCTGCCTGGACATGATCTTGTGCAACCTGCTCCCGTGCTTGAGCTGTGACATTGAGCTAGATGATCCCCAGAGGTCCCTTCCARCCCCAACGCTTTTGCTATCTTATGATTCTGCAAATCTATTCAGAAGCTGAAATTGATCAAACACTGGCAGATTGTTGATTGTCACTAAAATAGCTCTAAAAGTTGTTTAACTACAGTAGTTGTCGCAACAGG
Organism: Cardinalis cardinalis; assembly: GCA_014549065.1. Taxonomy (NCBI): domain Eukaryota; kingdom Metazoa; phylum Chordata; class Aves; order Passeriformes; family Cardinalidae; genus Cardinalis; species Cardinalis cardinalis. Next base: position 17,156,558 of record JACDOX010000001.1, read on the forward strand.
GGATGAACTTTTCACCCCAGTGCACTATGTATTGACAGCAGTGGTGGTATGGAGATATCTCTGTATGGAGATATCTCTGTGTGGAGATATCTATTGCTGTATGGAGATATCTTTGTTTCCTTAGAAATCGGGGTATTGGAGATTAATACAAATTAAAACACTTGCTAATATATGCTATCAAGAGCAAAATAAGTAAAATGTGAACAGAGAGGGACACTCTTCCAGCAGCAGCAGGAAATGGAGTTATTATTAGCATGCACTCATGATGACATCATCTGTTACGTGGTGTGGGAATGACCAGGAATAATTCTCTGCTTGGGAGCACTGGCATGGAGCTGTGACTTCCACAGGATGACAGAAGGAGCTTTGCTCTGTAAGGATATTAGGGAATCTCGTGCATGGCATTAAGTGCTTACGGGAAGAAACGGTATTAGCAAATACCATTTCATTAAAACACATCAGGACTTGCAGGAAGATTATAGAAGATGTCAAAACAAAATGGGAACAGACAAATTACCTGTTTTGCAAAATGTTGCATCTTATTAGTGGGAACAAAGTATCCTCTTATTTTCCACCCCACAGAAAATGTGTCACTGGTAATTTTGCATGACTACAAGCGCACAGATTTTCAAATAGAAATGGTACTTGGAACACATATAGGAGAACACACAGAGAGGTTAACCCTACCAGAGGAAGAGAGTAGTATATAAAAATTACAGTCAATAAATGTAAAAAAGATTGAGTGCATTGCAATGTGGTTTACTTTGCATTCTATAAGCAAAGCAAATAATTCCTACTTCCACTCTATTTATAATAGATACTTTTTCTTCTGTAGATTTCTCTGGCAATGGAAGTGAATTAATCTCAAACTCTATTTCTTTTATATTCCCCAAATCTACATTTCAAGGGTATTTTATACATTTTGACATAGGTCAAAATAAGGGTATTTTATACATTTTGACATAGGTCTTATCACAGTTATAAGACTGAGAGGTTATAAAAGATCATTAAGACCAATGGGGTAACCTCAATGAAAATGCAATGATAAAGTCTGTGCCTTTTTGTATGCCTTCCTTGGGAGCACTGATATATTGAGTGATAATCTACAACTGCATCTCAAGTGTTGTTTACAACATAAATGGCACTGAAATTCAGGCAATTAGTACAAACTCTTCACAGAGCCAGAGATGCAAACAGCAAGTTGAAGCAGCACAAAATCCATCAGTGCTGCTAGATATTTTTGCTCTCTTTCGGGGTGAAGTTTATCCTCACTTTCAACAGGCTGTGAAAACATTCCAATAAAATATTTTTTTAAATTGCAAATCCTTCAGGAGTACAGCACTGATGCTATCTGAATCTTTGCACTCAGTTCACCCACAGTCACACGTACCTTAGAAACAGAAGGCATATGAGAAGCCACCAAACACTYTTCTGGGTCTCTCCTAGCAATTATCTGATCTCCAGCACACAAGGCTTCAAAATGGTGTATTGTGGCCCAAATGTGCACTATAGATACAAATAACTTCCCCTTAGTCCTCTTAGAACTCAGGGCTCTGCTCTTCAATACTGTTGTATTAGTTTTTTTATGTCAGATGGAAACTGTAAGGAAAATAGTATTTTCATTGGTTATTTTTATTTTAAGGTTGCAARAATAATAGTAAGCATTGTAAAAAGTAATGGGGTGCTTATTAATGAGCTGTGGGAAGCTGTGTCCTTTAGTTTTTCTGTTTTAGAGCAGTATCATGTGTCAAAAAATACTGAGCCAAAAATATGTAAGGCCAAGAATTTTTCAGCCTGACACCTAGCCTTGTCCTAATGGAATATTGACCCAGTAAATTGATAAGATTTAGGAAGAGCAACGGAATATGGTCCAGGACAGGACAGGWCAATGCTAGCCCAGAGCTTAGCATTTTTCTCTGACAGGTAGGAAATTTTAGCTTAGTTTGCTGCTATTTTAGCAAAAGTAGGAGAAAAATTGCATGTCTACTTATGAATGAGCATTTGTGTTGCTGAACTGCTGGTGTAAAGACTGACATGCTTCTTTCTTTGGAGCTGTAGTCAAAAAGGAGGAAGTGATTATCTCAATGAGGAGGTCCATGCCTTCAAATCCTCAGCAGGGGAAGATGACTACTTCCTGTACAGAGATTTGTATTCAAAACCTGTAGAAAAGCAAGGGCCTCCAGATGCCCGTCTTCTACAATGAACATCTATGCACTGGGTGCTGGCCTTTGTGAACGCTGTGCTGAGATTCCAGATTGATGTTAACATTTTCCAAATGTTAATTCCAGTTTAAAAAAAAATCATCTCTGCTTACTGCCAGCTAGTCATTCTTTTTGCTTTACTCATTCATCCTGCATCACTCTTCAGCTATATTTATGTCAATCTCTGTATGAAAGTGTAAATGGTTAAATTAATGGGGATTTTTAGATGAGTTTTGCCTCTAACAAGACTACCATGAACAGGAGCCATAGGCACCTTGTTCTTCCTCTGTAACAGATTAAATTAATGTGAGAAGATGGGGCTGGCACTGTGGAGCTGRGCCTGATTCTTGCATGAAGAGCAAGAACTATCGGTAACAACAATCRTACTGGGAAAGGGAATTTTTGCCTCTCTACTCACTTTTGCAGCAGTGACATTTTGTAGTGAATATGCAAAGAAGCCTGGAATATCTTCTATTGTACAAAACCAAAAATATTCAATATGAAGCACTTGTGTCTGCATGCAGTTTCATGTAAACTAAAATCTCTACTGCATCCCATTGTCTTGATGTGATGTGAATAATGTACGTAGGATTTTCAGGGGACTTTGTGTCTCAGTGCATGTTACCATGCAAGTTCTTATTCTATATAATTACATTAATTTACACAGGAGAAAAGAATGCTGTTTTTCAAGCTAAATAAAAAAATTAGCTTTTTAATTTGTGTAGAACTATAAATAAGCTAAATAAAGTTACATCTCTTCTGTGGTATCTTTTTGATGCAGGATCCATGTATTTTTAATGAATTTGACTAAAGAAAAAAGCAAGCATGGTGTTGCACATCTTATGAGTCATGATTTAAACAGTTATAATTTCTAACTTATTTTGGAACTTGACATCCAAACACTGGATTTAGCAATCTAAATTCTGTCATCCAGTCTTTTAAATTCTTACTCTCTGGAGTAAGGAAAGAAATTTATTTTATCATGCTTTTAAGTTTATTTCCTTTACAGATTATTTGGTTTACAGACTAAATTTTGTAAAGTTTCAGTTATTTCATCATTTTTAGATCTGAATTTCTAGCTACTGATATGGATAAGATAATTACACCAAAGCCTGAGTGTAAGGAAAAAGATGTAGGGTGATACTCCCATGTGATAAATGAATATTTTGGTTTCAGCTTTTAGTTCTCAGAAAGTAAAAGGTCCCACATTAAGTCTGTTGCTCTGAAAGCCAGTCTGCAGATTTCATATGTGTGTCAAATTATGCTGCATGGATGAACTCTGGGGATTAGAGACACAGAAGAGCTTTTTTACAGTTTCTGTTTTGCAATCCCTAATGTAAACCATTTGATCTCCTCTCCTATGATTTGTGCTCATCTTTAAAACTATCAGAATATGTATTTGCATATCCTTTTCTTGGAAAAATTACCTGCAACAGAAAAGCAAAGCATTTATCCTTTGTGGGTGGAATAACACTTTCACATGCATTATATGGGCATTAGTAAGTTTAACAATATTCTGTACTAGCAAAGACTTGAATTGAGCCTTGCAAAACTGGATTATGTTCTATGCAAGCTTTGTGTTTACACTTGCAGTCAGCATAATTAATTTCCTTCTTCAGTGACATCTTTATCCCTTTTATATGCTGTGTTTTACATTTGTTTTGGGAAAAAAAGGAGGAGGAGTGAAACAGGCTACAGCTGTTTTTCCATGCTCTTAACAGTGTGGGGCCTCTGTTACATCAGAGCAATGTTTCATTGTGAGAATAAATGCTAAACGAGTTGAACAGTGAGGTGAAAGTCAAAGTTTACAATTACAAAAGCCTTCAGGCTTTTTTTCTTGATTTCTAAAATGAAGACAGAAAAAAATATTACAAAAAACAACCTTCCATTCCACTGCTGTTATATCAAGTCTTGATGACCTATTTTGTAGAGGTATCAAAGACCAGAATGCCTTGCCGTAAAACTCTGCTTAGTGAAATTCATGGCACACTTCTGGCATGGGATCCAGGTTGAATCCATTTGTGAGAAGCAGGGACAGGTAATTCTGCAGCTTCACAGGGTCTGGGCAGCAAAGTGTTGTGAAGAGTCTGACCATCTGTGGGCAAAAAAAAGATAACCCTSTGTCCAGAGATTTTGCCTTCTGTAAGCTGTAGGATGAGCTGTGTCCTCACAGTATCCGCTTCCRTTCTCAGGAGAGGGTGAGGGAGCTCTTCTAACAAGCACTCAGAGCCAGCCCACTGTCCRGCTGTGTAGGCTTGGAGCAGATTTTGTGTAACCAGATTTCCACRTGTTCAGTGACCACTGCCCAACATTTTTTGGTTGTTGTTTTTTTAATGGGACATTTGAAAATCTCCAGAGAGAAATACTGCTGTCATTCAGGAAGAGTGGAAAGAAAACTTTGGAACAGGCTATAAAAATCTGGCTTGACTCTGAGAAAATATGCATATAAAGGGAATGTATTCTTGAAGATATATTTAAAGAGTTTTTCTTAGGTAAACCATGAACTTAAAATAAAGCAAAGAAAGATTAGAATAGCAGCTAAGGATAATTCAGTTAAAACTATATAAAAAACCTTATTCTTGACAGTCCTGTTATTTGACATTATTTTCATCCCTGGAGTTTTCTCTTCCAAGAAAATCCTCAAAAAATCAGCAAAAATACTAGGATGAGGTTACAGCAGCCAATAATGTCCTCAGTGGAAGTCTTTCATTCATTGACATCTTGATGTTGAGAAAATTATTCTTCATTTATGATTGTACTATTTTCCTTCTGTTGTTTGCAATCACTCATTATTCCTCGTGGTGGAGACAGACAAGTAGCTGATGTTTTTGCCTTTGACATGATGCTATTGCTAATGTTCATCACAACATTTCCTGGTATCCATGTGCTTTTTTTAATGTGAAATTGCAAACACTGAGTATTATCCCTCCATCTAGCTTGTGTGGAGTAAGGCTACTCTCTCTGAAGGATAGACTCTACCTAGAGATTAACCACACAAATTTGGATGGGGAAGTGGCCACTCAGAGGCCACAATGAAATACAGATTGCACAGAATTATCAAATGCATTTCCTAATTTTTACTCATAAGCTTCTACAAAAATGGTAGCAGAAATTTAAAGGTTTTGTGAAAAAGCTCGACCTCTGCCCTTTTGCCCTGAAACTTCTGCTGGCAGTGGAAGAAGTGCAACAGAAACAAATATCAGAGTCTTCATCCAAAAGCCTGCATGTGTGACAGGGAAATTTGAGTTCTTTTGAGAGGAAGAATAATGATATCCTTTGTTATTTGTAAAAATGAGTAGAATTTTAGTCTGATAAAGAGAAATTAGATCTCATTTTTTAAAACATGCATGTTGGGAATGGTTATCTGAAAAAAATGCCTACTTATGACAAAGACTTATATTTCTAAGGAAAACCTCTGACTCTGAAAGGATCCAGAAAAAAGGGCATATGTACCCAGATAAGATTTATTTCAAACAAAACTGAGAACAACTGACCAAAGCAAACTCTTAATATGAAGGTCCTAAAATTGCTTTGAGGATGTTCTAAGATGTTGCCAGAAGGGACTTAGTACATACACTATTATTAGAGTCACCTTTACAACGAAAAGAAATGCACAAACCAAGAATATATTGGTGTGAACAAGTCAGTGCAGGACTAGGATGTCCTAGGAGGTCATACTTGTTTACAGAGAAAACAAGGCATATGTCAACATCCAATCCCAATTGAGAATGGGCAATAAAAACAGTATTACTAAAAGTTATGTTTGTTTAGCAAAGAACAAAATGTGTCTCTCAAAATACTTAGGACCTACTTTCACAAAAGCTTTACTTTCTCAGGAACTGCATCATTTAGGGCCTTTGGAAATAAGCCTCTGAGTTAGCCATTTTAAATAAAAAAGAGAACTGGACAAAACATCTGGAGAAACATCCAGCCAGATGTTTTTATGCTTGCGATGATTTCCCATTCTCACTCTCTTGAGACATAGCATGTTCAGAAAACAAAACCTTTATGAAAAAAGAATTCTTCTCTGATGGAATTGAAATAGATAAAGGGAATTGGGTATACCCATAAAGAGTATGAAAAAGGAATTCAGAGGAAATCTTAAGGAAAGAATCTGTCACTACACCAGCATGATTCACTTTGTTGTTGCTTTTCTATGCCAATTTTTAGTTAATTTAAAAATGYGTGGTTAGAACATAATCTGTAGGAATGAAAATACCAATATTCATTTGCTGTTTCTACCAACAAAAGTTCCAGCACTTGTCTAGCTGGTACAGATAAAATCTGGAGAACCCAAGATATTTGTAAGCTGTCTTCAATGTTAATGTTAATAAAAATGGGGAATGATTATCATAAATATTTCTTGCTATGATACAAAGCATAGAAGGAATAGATAAACTGTGGTTAGTGGTGGTAACTTTGAACTTTATTTACAACAAATTCATTTGTTGGTTTACCTAGTCTGTCCATATCCAGGGAAAAATGCCTGAAGAAATGCTGCTTGGTTTCTGCTTCTAAAGCTTGAAGGAAACAAACAAGGAGCAATCTTGGCTTCTAGTGTTACTAGTAGTTGAACATATGAGAAAAATAACTCTAGGTGACAGAATGTATTTAAGTGTTCCAAAAAGACAATATAGTCAAATTAACAAGTTGAAATAACATGCGAAAAGAGTCAGGTGAATAAATACAGACTGTGTTTAAACAAAGATAAATATTCCATCCATGAGGCTGTCATAGAGAAAAGAAAAAAAAATAGGAGAGACAATGCTCATTTCAATAGCTGTGAGTCCTGATCTGCAAAGGCTTTCTGACTCTGAAGTCAAGGCAAATGCTTGTTATTAGGCAATGCAATTAAGCCATGACTTGCTCCAGGACAACTTCCTGACTGTGTGGGAAGCATCCATCCTCCACTGATGGATTTTAAAGAATTGAAGGACACTAATCAATATTCTTCAGGAGAACAAGCACCATTGCTTGTCATAGCCTAACAAAATTTGGTGAGGACTCTGGCTGTCTATAAAAAGAGCTTCTACTTCCCATTGCACTTGATATAAGTGGAACCAGAACCTTCCTTTGTCAAAGATGCTCATGGCTTGAATGAGTGAGTGTTTCACTGGATGAAAATCTGGCCTGATGGCCTGGGCCAGAAAGTCAATGGAGTTACATCCAGCTGGCATCCAGTCACCAGTGGTGTTCTCCAGGGCTCAGTACTGGGACCAGTTCTGTTTAATGTGTTTATCAGTGGTTTGGATGAGGGGATTGAGACCACCCTCAGTCCCCGGTCAGCTGGCAGATGAAGCCAAGTCTGCTGGAGAGCAGGAAGGCTCTGCAGAGGGATCTGAGCAGGCTGGATGGATGGGCTGAGGACAATGGTATGAGGTTCAACACTAAGTGTTGGGTTCTGGACAAGGTTTACAATAACTTCATGCAGTACTACAGACTTGGGCAAAGTGTCTGGGAAGCTGGCCAGTGGAAAAGAACCTGGGAATGCCTATTGACAGCAGCTGAACATGATCCAGCTATGCCCTGGTGGCCAAGAAGGCCAGTTTCTGTATCTGCAGTAGTGTGGTCTTCATGATCTCATAGGTCTTTTCAAACTTAATTTATTCTATGATTCTGTGGCCAGCAGGAAGAAATATTGCACCAGGAGAGGTTTAGATGGGATATCAGGAAAAAATTAGATTGGATATAATATTGGATATTAGGAAAAAATTTCTCAGAGGATTGTTGAGTATTGTAATAGGCTGCCAGGGAAGTGGCTGGGTCTCCATCTCTGGAGCTGTTTAAAATAAGCACATATGTGGCACTTATGGACATGGTTTAATGGTGGAATTGGCAGTGTTAGGTTAATAGTTGTACTCAGCACAACTGGTATTAGAGGCCTTTTCCARCCTAAATGCATCCGTGATTCTGTATGATGGTCGTTGCTGCCATCCCGCACCTCTGCATGAGGCAGACAGGTCATGACCTCAAGGGCTGTGAACTTTTGTAGTTGCTTTGGAAACAGCAGCAAAAGTGACTATTCCCCTTAGATGTTTATTTTACACTAGTGCAGGTATAATTTACATGCATGTTTAAACAAATATACCTATGGGCAATAGTAAATGTGCAACAGGAAAACAACCAAAAAGCAATGTCCTCATTGCAAAAGATAAAAGTAACACACCACGGAGCTGCTGTCTTAATGAACACTAGAATTACTTGCTAGACTGCTCTGGTTACATTTAGCAACTCCTAAGTGATTACGAATAGAGAAGTTCAAAAATAAAACAAAAATAATTTGTCTTTAGATTTCTTAATAATTTTACTATTATTGAAAAAAATMATAGAAAGAGAAATAAATTCCTAAACAGCTCAAAAGCTGAAGTGCAATTAAGAGATATGGTATATCCTTCCATAGATCAGAGTAAATGTCATTGTCTGCATGAAAACCTTTAGAAGGGTGGAAATGCATTGTTATATAGCTTCTGCCCTGTAGGGATAGCACAAGAGAAAAATTCAAATATAGCTTCAAAAGTCAAGGAGGAAAATTTAAAACACTCTAACCTTCTGGTGTTAATTGTGGGATTGTTCATAATACAATTTTCTGGGCACATCACTTAAAGCTGTTTTTTAACTGACTCATTGGAAAAAGCTTATTCATTCATCAGAGAATGATACAGTATGAAAATATCTCTATTGAGCAGACTTGTATTGAAGCTGTGGCATGCCCTGAGGGAACTTTCAGTGGTTTCCCTTCCCCAGGGCAGAGGCTCTAATGTTGGTGGTGCTGACAGCTCTGTAAAGTGCTGTGAATGGATGATCTCCTCATGGTCATGAAAAAGAAAACATCTGAATTTCCAGTTGAAGGGAAAATGTGAAGTGTTGGACTTCAGTTATATAGATCCAAAGGGCTCCTGTTTCTTCTTCCATGTGCAAATGAGCATAAGAAGGAGAGTTGGTGGGTGAAGCACATTCTACTTGAGCTGGAAAGGAATGAAATAGAAGTCAGTACATGGTTTCTGCAGACTTAGTGAAAAGCTGTGAATTTCACTATGAATTTATGAATCAAAATGTACATTTCTTGGCCCATTATTTTACTGAAGTTGTAAAATCATGCTCTTCCCCTTCCCTAGATTACATGCAAAATGTAGTTGATTCAAAATCTAGATTACTATTTCTTTTTGTGAAGGAATAGAGATAAAAATTAGGCAAATTAACTGGATATCCCCATTGAGTATAAACTAATATATGTATTATCAGCTGGAGATATTTTAGGGATCAAAGAGGATTTCAAAACTAAGTTTTCAKTTGTACGTACATATTGTTATTTGTGTGACTAAAAGCCTAATTACGTTGCTAGGGATTCATTTGCTGGAACACAGACAGGATGTGTTGTACTCATACTAAGCATGTGTGGTTTTGAAGTCTTCTGCTGGATTGCATAACTTCAAAATTTTATAGGTCTTGTGACAATATTAGAAAAATTGCCTTGAAATGCTTATCTCCATTCCCTCACCTCTCTTACTCAAATCAGTAACAGAATTTCAGTTTTTTATGTCTAGAAAGTAAATGTTGTGGAGTCATCCCACATTTACAGTCTGATGCCATTTAAGACTGGAATCCCTTAAAAGAATTCTGCCTCTGCTAAATCAAAATTTTTATAATTGACTCAATGGCTAAGCCAAGGGATTTGCTCCATGCTCAGTATCTTCCACATAACCAAGGTAATAAACGCAGAAAAAATAATGAAATATGATATCTGCACATTTTGTTAGAAAGCGATATAGTCCAGAATCCTAAATTACTGTAATTTTTGTCATTCAGGAAACCATTCTTCCTTGTATTCTATCACACTTAACTGAGGAATATGAAACACTGGCCAGGCTTTCTTACAACAAAGAATTTAATACAATATAAAGCAAGTAGCRTTTAAAGTGCACTATGGATTTGAGAGAAACATTTAGAATTTAATATGCTGCATCAGCTTTTAAGACTTAGGTAACATTATTTTAGCATTTATTTATATAAAGATTCTTAACAATTTCTTCTCTCATTGGCTCTGAAAATGGAAGCCCAGTGCTAACAGACCATTAAAATACTATGACAGAGATGCTGGAAACTTAAATGATGTATAAGGACAGGGAGTAGAAAGATATTTTTCATAATTTACTATTGTATATCGCGTTGGTCCAAATCCTTAAAACAATATACAAATATTTGACAGTGCCCAAAAGCTACCTTAGTTAAAAGAAAGCTATTCTTAGGGTAGGCTGCAATGCAGTTATATTTTTCTGCTTCAAAATCTTGAACTGCTCTCTTAGTAACCTTTTTGTTGCTGTGCCGCTAGACCATAAAAAAGAAAGATAGTTTTATATAGAAATGTTCTTGCTCAACATCTGAGACAATAAAAAAAGAGGTCATAGGTGATACTTCTATTAATGTTGCCTTGTTTATGTCACAAATCATTTTTTTTCTAAAATTTCGTATAAACTCACTGATTAAAAACATCAAACCCACTCAACTTAGCATTCAAGTGATTGTAATAAAATCCAGCCTTCTGCTTTCTCTAGAATTGTTCAGCTCTAACCTGAGCAAAACACTTAAATACTTCTTTCTTACAAGGTCTGTTTATTTCAGAGAACTCTAGAGTATACATTTGCTCAGTTCTTTTGATCTTCATTGCACAGATGGGAGTAAACCCAGAAATGTGTGTAGGAACATGTGCAAGCTGTTCTGCTGGAGAAGGTTTTGTGTGCCTTGGAGTCTTGGAGGGCCTTTGTCCTGTTCTCTGGGACACAGCTGTAGTACCTGGCACAGCACTCTAACTACAACTCAAATTCACCAGTCTGGTTTTTCACCTCAGCAGGAGAGCATGAGAAAATACTGAATACTGATTGCTAAAACAATTATATCTACCATTTCCAGAATAAGGAGACAATGTAGGTAGATACCTACATACCTAGATACCTAGATAGTTTCTTGACTGTTACAATAGCAAAAATGCCTTCTCTGCGGTGAAAGTTTCAACACTCTGATCAAAAAAATCAAATACATCAGAGATTAAAATGCCAGATTGTTTGTTAATTTTACATGGAAATGGCTTTTTCTTTAATAAAAATTGATAAATGCCTGTAGTTCTTCTGCGTATAAATAAAAATTTTATAAGCTACAGTATGAGTTTTGATGAGAATCATGGTTAGATTTAGGCAGTTCAATATAATTTTCTAGACTGCATACCCAGGACAAGATTGATATCCTCAAACTATATCTGGATGATTGCCACATCCAGAGGAAATATACTGTTATCTGTGATCTTGAGACATCACCCCATGAATTATTACTTATTTTATCAGAAGCTGTTCCCTCATCCTTGGATATAATATGAATAAAATCTTTAATAAGGCTGATGGAACAATCAGAGACTGCTGTTTCTGAAGATGACAATATTCTCCTGTGACACCTCCATGACCTGCCTCCCTTGCTATGCTCTCCTGGTACAAGAGTAATGCTCATACTGTGGTCAAGTGCCACACTCAGCTTCTGAAAAGTAAGAAGAAACCTCTTCCTGGCAGCAAATAAAAAATGCCAAGTGACACGGAACTAGAGAGAAAGATGATTTTGCTTTAAAAAGTGATATTTCTGACGCTTTTTACACTGTGTGTCTGCTCTACTCTATTCAGTAGCATTCACATTTGCCAAAGTCACCAACTTATATGAAGGAGGCAATGGAGCAGAAAAGCAAGGTAACCCAAAACCCTGTGGAACTAATCCGTTCCTTGGCCCAAATTGACAAAGCTGGAGTCATCTGGTTTTTCATTGTGGACTGATGAGATCTCTGTAACATGATAGAAGATGCAGCATAGCATCACAGTCACAAATTTGGCATAACAGGATTTAAGCTGAGGGGCTGTGGGGAAACTTGACTCCTCAGAACAAAACTGCTGGAGAGATGTACTTCTCACTACATTGAGCCATGTGGCAGAAGGGGGAGACCTACTACATGGGTGGAAATGTAAATGGGTCCCTACTAGAGGAGGTAAAATAATCCCCTCTCAACACTCATCACCTTCCCAGGTGCCCTTACAGAATAGGTCCTGGGTCCAGAGGGTCAGGCAGATGACACTACAGAAAAAAATCTGTCTGGAGGGTCTCCTAGGTGCACTTACTCTGCCAGATGGATCAGAGCCTAGGGTATTAGGAAGAAAAGAAGGGCAGTTGCAGTAGGTGATTCCCTTCTGAGGGRCGCTGAGGACCCTGTGTGTGGACTGGAGCCTTCTCACAGGGAAGTCTGCTGCCTCCCTGGGGCCTGGGTATGGGGTATTACCAGGACGCTCCATGAGCTAATTCAGCCTTCTGATTATTACCCAGGATGCTGATTCAGAGAACACTTTAAAACAAAGGGGTGCAGGAAGGATGGACACACCTAAAGAAAGAAATCCTGAAGGTGCAGGAGCAGGCTGTCCCTATGGGGCAAAAGATGAGCCAGTGGTGAGTTCAACCATAAGGGAAACAAGCTTCTATCTCACCTTTGCTGTAGGCAGCAAGAGCTGCCACAGATCTGCTTCTTTCTCATTATCTTGAAGTCCAAAGTGGAAGGTGGAAAGGCACAGGAGGATTTTTAAAAATGTTTTTTGGGTTAGGATATCACATAATCAAGGCCTGGAACACAGATGGGAATTTCCAGTCTGGGAGCAGTGAAAAGCCCTGTGGATCCTGTACAGGCCTGATTGGTCACCAGCCTGGTTTTGGTGCTGTGCTACAAGGTTTTTGGGTGCTCTTCTACACAGCAATAACAACAATAAAACCAGAACCCAAAATCCACAAACTAAGGAGTCTCCTGTATAAGAACAAGGACAAAGTCACCTTAGATATACTCTAGGTGTTGACAGTCAAGCAGGGGAATATGATTTTTTTTTAAATTTGGATTGAAAAAGATGTAAACCAGACAACAAATATATTATATTACAGTCATTTTTTTTGTTCTAAAGTACCCCTTACTCATGGTACCTCAAATGGCTCAGGGACAAAGATTCAGAGATAAAATAATTAACTAAGTAAATAAATAATTTTTTTCCAGCAGAGGCTTCTGGAGAACAAGATTTTCCCTGTAAAACAGTGATCATGGGAGTGGCACAAATTCTTGCTACCCAGCTGCTTTCAGCAAATTAATCCTCCCTTGCAGCAGTCAGGACAGTGGCCCGGCCACTATTTCAGCTTTCAGTTTTTGGAAATCTTTGGAATAGATTCAAGTTTCTGAAATTCTCTGGAATGCACTTTCATGATAGGAAATGGTCTATGTGAGCAGAGTCTTAAAAACTGTCTGCCTTTGGGAAACACTCTTGCTACTGTGCAAATAAAGTTTATGCACTAAGATATAATTTGGTGTTATTTTGAGAGGGGTATGGCTCCTCCTACATCTCTTTGCCTGGAATGAATGACATCTTTGACCTTTCTGCTTTCAGCTGAAAATCAAAATCCATTTGGTGTGTTCCCACTTGCATTTAATTTGCAATTTCTGATGAAATCTTGGGAGGGCCTGTTCTGGAGAAATCAGGACCTGGGTCACTGAGCCATAACACTGAAATGTCATCAGCCATGGTGAAGATTATCAAAATATCTTCTTTCTGCCCATTTCCCACAGGAATAAGAAGGATGATGAAAAGGACTTGCAAATGTTGGTGGATGAGAGACTGGACATGACCCAACAATGACTGCTCACAGCCCAGAAAGCCCAAATTTGTTCTGGCTACATCCAAAGCAGTGTGGCCAGCAGGGTGAGGGAGGGAATTCTGTCCTTCTACTCTGCTCTGGTGAGACTCCACCTGCAGTGCTGCACCCAGCTCTGGTGTTCTCAACATAAGAAAGATGTGGACCTGTTGGAGTGAGTCCAGAGGATGGGCACGAAGGTGATGAGAGGGATGGAGCACCTCTCCCACGAGGAAAGGATTGTTCAGCCTGAAGAAGAGGAGGCTTTGAGGYGACCTAACTGAGACCTTTCAGTACCTGAAGGGAGCCTACAGGAAAGATGAAGAGAGACTTTTGACAAGGGCCTGTAGTGACAGGATAAGAGTGAAAAGCCTTAAAATGAGAGTAGTTTTAGATTAAATATTAGGAAGAACCTCTTTTCCATGAGGGTGCTGAGGCCCCAGAACGGGTTGGCCAGAGGAATAATGGGTGCCCCAACTCTGGGAGAGTTCAAGGTCAAGCTGGATGGGAATTTGAGCAGTCTGGTCTAGTGGAAGCTGTTCCTGCTCATGGCTGGGGGCTGGAACTAAGTGAACTTTAATGGCTTTTCCAAACAAAGTCATTCTATGATTCTGTGATTCAATTCTATGATTCTATGACAAGGTAACCAACAGAAATTACTTCAACTAAAGTTATAGATAGAGATTGAAAGATTAGTTGTTATGTGTAAAATATCTGGGGTTTTTTCTGTTTTGTTCAACAAAAGAATGTGAATAGGCCCCAAAATGGAGGAAAAAGCAATTAATTTCTACTTAAAGCTGCTATATATTGCAGAAGAGGGATGAAAAGGTTTCATATAGAAAAGAATGTGACCTACCTAATAATACTCTATTACAAGAAGACTCATGTCCTTTGAAGTCACTGTTGTTGCATCCACTTGCCTTGTGACTGTGCTTCCAGAAATTCACTTTTACAGCTAAATCCAATGTTTGGTAAATGTGTCTAGACTGTAAACATATTGTTTTGACAAAGATAACAGAAATTTGCATCAAAGCAGCTCAGTCACATGCTGTGTGTAAAACCAGATAGTCTAAAGYCAAGCATTTTCCAAATTTTTAGTGTCTGGACAATGTGTGCAGCTTTAAACAGCTGGTCTCTGTTGTTTTGAATTGAAGTATACCATAGTACATGGGGTAAAACATTATAATCACATTTTTCTCAGAGTTTTCTCATGGATTGCCTTCAGCTGCTTCTGTAAATGAGCAGTGTTTCTCAAGTCTTGTTCCTCTAGACAATCCCATTCTGTGCATGTGTTTAGTGATGCATTCATCTCTTGGAAGAGAAGTGTGTTATAACCACAATTTTGCACCACCTGGGAAGAGTACAGCCTGGCTAAACCAGCAGCAGATTATTTCTGCTTGCAGCTGCACAACTCAGTGAAGTTTAGGTTTCTTCCTTGAAGCCCAGCTCCTCCCGGTGTTTGCTAGAGACTGGACATCTTCAAAGAGGACAAAAAGAAGGTCAGAGGAGGCAATCTACTTACAGGCACGAGGGCATGTCTGACCTCCTTCAGAAAGCCTTCAAGGCACCTGTGTAGTCTCACTGTGGGTTAAAAATTACCAATAGGGCAGCCTAATAAAATACAGGTGCACCAAGTACTTCTCGTAGCAGGTAATATTAACAAGAAGTTTGGGCTTACAAAGACCTGTAAGTATGCATCAGGTCCCTAAACATAAAATCATAAGAAACCAAAATACACTAATAGCT
Source organism: Cardinalis cardinalis (assembly GCA_014549065.1). Taxonomy (NCBI): domain Eukaryota; kingdom Metazoa; phylum Chordata; class Aves; order Passeriformes; family Cardinalidae; genus Cardinalis; species Cardinalis cardinalis. Next base: position 17,172,193 of record JACDOX010000001.1, read on the forward strand.
TCTTTTTAAGACAGCTGTAAAGCAGAAGGCCATATTCAGAGGATGTAAACATCRGGAGAACGAGGTTGAAGTTGTCACAGGACCTCACTGGAATGCAGACACTGTCTGGGGAGAAGCAGGGATCCTGGACTGCCTCAGAAAATCCTGGCCAAGGAGATTCAACCCCCTGAGGGCTGAATTGAGGATGGGGAGCAGCACAGGATTGTCACTGCAGCCTCAACTGCACCCTAAGCTTTTTTCTTGCTTATTACTCTATTGCTAAGTTCACATGCTAAGAACTGTCTAAGCCTCTGCTAGGTCACAGGGCATGAATCTCACCTTTGCTGGTTATTAAAAGGCCTGTCTATTGTCATGGGTCTGTATTTTGTGGGACACAGACACTCCCAGTGGAGACTTGCCTCAGGAGTTTGGCATCACAGTGAGCACAAGGAAGTCAAATACCATCTTCAGATGTTCCTCAGGTTGCCAAACATGTGTTTTCATCACACAGTGAACACACAGTACTTTATTCCTCAGCTGAAATATTCCCAGATATGTTATCATGCCTAATGTTCCCTTTTTGACAACAAGGTCTTCTAATTATGTCTGACTTCTGAGGAAATTAAAGATTCTAATACTTGCATGTACAAAGATCCTAACCAGATCTTGGAGAACAAAATTGACAGTCTGTTTGCTTTGCTTGCATGTCAATTGTTGGGAAAACAGAGCTGTGTTGTAGCAAACCTCATCTCTAGTAATGTAGAAAAAAGAAAATTCTTGCATCAATCAGCTATTCCAACTGCCCTGGGGAAAGGTAGCTGGAGCCTTGCATTTCCTAAAAGCCAAAATTAAATAATGTGCTGTGAAGCCAGAGTTTTGCAACCTTGCAAAGCATCTGAGACAGAGGTCTCAGTCAGTCCTCTTCCCCAGTCCTGGCAACATCCTTGGATGGMGGGCATTGCTACAGGAGGCAGAACTGTAGCCTGTGAGCCTTGATCTTCATCTTCAGGATTTACAGACCAATAGCTCCTGAGGGTGCAGAGACTCCTTTTAATAATAACAAACACCCGAGGAGTTGAGAAAAACAGAAAATATTTAATCAATCACACCAGCTGCTTGTTACTTGTGTGGTCAGGGAGGAGGTGGAAGGGTGGAAGGTGCTTATTCTTAATCTTGGSCTGCTCCAAGGAATACCTTCAGAGCTTCTGATTCAGAAATCTTCACTGCAAATCTTAAGTGAAGCATTGGTGCCTTTCAGCTGGGAAGGGCTGGACATCATTCAGTGAACTCTGACTATAGCCCTGATGTTTTCATATCTATCTCCTTCCAAGAGCAGCCTGTCTGTCCATGATGTATGGTGCTACAGAACTTTTCACAGCATTACAAAGAGCACACTTGCCGCTGGCCAGCTGAGGAATCCACCCAGCTCTCCACGGGGTTAGAGAACTTCCTATTAGATTTCCTATTCGGGTCTCAGTTTCTCCTTTCACCCCACACTTTGAGCAGCTATGCCCTGCTCCAGCACTTCAGAGAGGAGAGCAAGCAGAGCCACCCCTGGCTGCAGTGGAGAGGGAAGGGTTGTGTAGCCCATTTCCAGCCTTTCTGTCTGCACTGCTGGGACAGAGCCAAGAAAGCAGCAAAGACTAGGAAATCACACTTGGTAACGTTGTTATCAGTGGGTGTTGGGGACAATTTACTGCTGATACTTTTGGTACAAGATACTGTAGATATTTCTACTGTAGGGAGTAGAAATATRTTGCCCATCTCTACTTAGTCTTGAACAAGTGACAGATGCCAGGAATGAAGGAAGAAACAAGTGACTATGGACAGTGCTGTYAATGCTTTGTCTGAACTGGGAGCCATTTCCCTTCAGAGTAACACTGCAGGCACATGCCTCTTGAAAATAGTATGAGAGAATATCCTAAACACTGCTATTCACTTTATAGTTTTTTACTAAGATGGAAAGTACTGTTGATTTATAATTTACTGATCTGATTTTGAGCTCACCCATGTCACCCCAGAACCCCRATCACTGAAGCAAAAAAAGTTTAAACTCCCATCCCCTAGGCATAACTTTCTCTCGAGGCACTAGTCCCTGTGGAAACAATTCAGTTGTTTTGTTGTGTTTGACAGTTTTACAGCCATCATAAACAGCATGAAATGGCCTTACTTTGAAACATTGGGGCACCTTGTCCTCCCCTGCCTCAGGTCAKACTGAAGATAGGACAGAGTTCAGCACAGCTGAAGAAAACCCTCGTGTGAACATGCTCACACCTTAAAAGCAATCAGGATTAAGGACCATTTGTTGTTGGGGATACCTTAAAACTGCATTTTCCAGCAAAATATAAGTCACTCCAGTCCAAACCTTTTGCTCAAAGCAGGATCAATTCAAGAAAGTGGCTGTGATATTTTTCCTTATCTATGGTAAATAACTTTGTTTAGATCATTTCCTATATAAATATATACATATATATAGACAAACACACACACACACATATATATATATATATACACACATATATATAAAGGTACTTGAGGGGAAAAAATCCAGCCAGAATTCACACAACAGTGAAGTATTCACACAACAGTGAAGTAGAAAGCCAGTCAATATCCAGCTTTCCTACATTTTTTTTCCCTTCAAGCAAAATTAAACAGAATGTGGCACTTTGCCTTGTTCAGTGCTGTTACAGTTACAGAAAGACCTCTTTTCTTTGGACTGAAGGCTTAAATATCCAATGAAAACCGTGTTCACTGGTCAGCACAGTGTCGATTGTGTTGAATAAAAAGTGATACTAGCCATGCACAACTTGCATACTCCATGTTAAAGGGCTGACTTCAGTCAGATATGCACAGAACCAAAGATTGTGGATTTCCACAACCTCTCTGGGCAATACAGCATTGTACAGCCCCCGCCCCCCCTTAAACTGTGACTTCAGAAAATCTTTGTGACCTGAGGCAGCCCACATTCTGAAGAACATGCCAAAAGGGGGGACTAGAAAGACAATGAAGTCTTAAGTTTGATTTTAAGTTCTATGGTGCAACACAGAACCAGAAGTTTCAAAATATCAAAGTGCTGGATTTAAATAAATCTGTTGCAAGCTGCCRTACTAATATTCCATTACAATATATCCTGAAAACACTGAAATTCTGCCACCAACTCCACTAGGAACAGAAAGTGTCACTATTAGAGCCTCTTTGTCTCTCTAATGCCACTATGAATGTTGGGAGGAGGGTAATTTCTATAAAATCCATTGAAAATTTCATTACAGGAGAGAGAGGGATTGTTTGGATATCTGTGAGGATTTTAATTTGTCCAAACTGTAATGCAGGGGGAATCCAAAATGTCAACTTGCAATGCTTCAAATCTATCCTTGAAATCCCAGTCTCTGAGGTCATACTTGCAATTCTCTTTATTTGGACAACTCTGCATTATAAAATAGTATTCATTTATTACTCTTGAGATTCTTGAACTTCCTTCATTTATGTCAGAGATGTTTCAAAATTAGTGAACAAAATTACAGCTGACCTGCTGTAAAAACAAAAGATGTCCCAATATTATTCACCTTCACATTATCTATTTTATTATTTACTTTAATACCATTATTCTAACATAGCACACTTTATAATAAAAAGTTTTAAGAGCAGTTGGATATTTTTCAATTTTGTCAACAACATTTGTCTGTGGAAATAGATGGAAAGAAGTTGTAATTGTGAAGTTTTYCTCTTCTTCTATCATATAGACTTTGCCATCTGTGTCACTGGTTTTGTAACATTTTTTATAGCATACCTTCTTTCAGACAGGCAAGAAACATGTTTCTGACATAATCAGAATATGGCAACAGAGAGCAGGGGCACATCAATATAGAACCTTGTAAATGTAAAATAAACATATTTCTCATGCTCAGAACATAGGAATGAAGCCAAAAGGAAAATAAATCTTCAGAAGTTAGAAGTTTTCTTCCTATAAGTATTTTAAAGTGATGGGTTTGGCAATACCCAAGTTCCCAAAGAAAAGGGACAGCCTGAGTTTCTCTCCCTTGGTCCCAAATCTGCCTTCAGCCCACAGAAGCGAGAACCTGACCCTGCCTGACGTGGTGCCCTTGAACTCCTCTAGGACTGTAGGTCTGAAGGATCACCTCTGGGAGGAAGTTGCATCCTTACTGTCAAGCAAAAGATGCTCATACCAAGGGGCAATCAGTGAGGCATAAAACACACAGGGGAAAATTATGAAGGTGAGGTGACAGATGAAGAAACCTTTGGGATMCAGGCCACTGGTAAAAAGCCTAGAGGAAAAAGCTATACATAGTTAAGAGAGGGAAAGAACACTGTTCTTGKGAGATCAGTGAACAAATTGTATACCATCTGCAATGCAGAGATACAAATAACTCACAGAAAAATATCTTGGTCTAAGGAATAAGCTTCTGAACAGATTCTGGAAGCACAGTTTTATCACCTGCAAACAGGAATTTACAAGGCTGAAATAGTCAAATTCTGTTTATTCCAAAGGGGAATAACAGCTAGGGAGTGTGGCAGTGCTGGTGCTGTCTGTGGTCTGGCTGGCTACAGGAGCACTKCTGGACAATGTTGAACAGACAGCCACATCTGCCCCCCTCAGCAGGAGGAAGGCCATGGCCATGGGGATCCCTGCAGCATTTAGCTAGCAGTGGCAAAATGAAAAGCTCCAGGCTGGATCTCTGAAACATTACAGGAAAGTCACTGTGTACTACAGTTCAGGACCAAATAAAAAGTCACAGAGGCAGGGGAAGAAAGTGTTCTGTTGAAGCAAATGTTAAAACACAGAAATACATTTCACCTGGCAGCTTGTCACATTTCACTGCAGTAACTGAGTGAGCAAGTGAGTTCACAGAACAAGCTGAAAGGATGCCTACCTTGATATCTGACTTGGTGACAATAGTAGAGGCTGGATGAGGTTGCAGATCYTTGCAGAGAGACTGTAGGCACACATTCCTCACCTTTTCATCCTGGAAAGAACGAGAAAAGCAAACGTTCAGGAAACTGAGTAACAGATGAAAGAAATGGAAGTTAAAGCCTTGAGGTAGCAGATCATCCTCTGCACAAGAATTGAACAGCTGCACATTTGCTTTACACAGAGCCAAATCTAGAGCAAAGAAGAAAATTAGGGGAAACGGCCCATATTTCTTTRGTGGAAGTTTGTTGGACTGCAAGTAGCATTTGAGGATAATTCATAACAGATGGTAACTTAGTGGGAAGGGAGACAGAAAGCAATTTACAGTATAGAAACTCTTCTGTGAAATAGCAGGGCAAAAGCAAGTGCTGAAGGGATTTGGGGTAACTAGCAAACGGTACAGAAAGTGAAGGAGCTGGGGCCTGCTTGAGATAAATGAGAACCTGCATCTGTTGGGTATGTTCTGAGCAAAAGATAAAGAGACATAGATATCCACTGAAAATAACAAGAAAGGGTTAAAAGGGACAGAGAACATTAGTACAAATGCAAAGTTAATGTACAGAAGACCAGTAAAACCTKGATTGAAGGAGTGTTTGTAGGAGTGCTCCACTGTATCTTAACTCAAGCAAAGGGAAGATTAGAAATCAGAAGAACTATATAAGACACACCTAGGAGTTAAAAAAAAGGAATKAAGTGTTCTGTTGTTTTCAAATAGCCAATGTAAAGGAAGTAATGAGAGAAAGATAATACTATACTTTCTTCTGTAGCTTCCCTTCATCTGCCCCTTGATACTACAGTCTTTTAACTGTTGGGCATATGCAGAACATGAACACCAAATCACTGTGGTGCTTGGAGCATTATGCCACACTTTACTCACAACAGGATCATCAGACCAGGACCTCCATTAACCTTACTTGTAGATCCTGTGTCTTGAGGGAAAGGGAGAAAGAGCTCAAATAATGGTCRTTAATTTCCCAGCAAGGTGCTCTTAGCACACAGAGCCAAGTTGGGCTCAGGCAGGGATTCTTGCTATTAGGGCTTCTCTGTCTGTATGAATACTTGAATTTGTATTTACCTCGACCAGGGAGAGAAATCATTTGTTAAGGTATTAAGTCAGGAGTTAGCATTAGCAAGTAAAGATTTGAATATTAAACCCCCAGAAATAATTAAATACTCCAGAAATGGGGTAGCCTAGCTGAAGAATTGAGCTCTAATAAGTGAAAGTGTAAGTAGGAGATCTGAGCTGAGGTGAGCAGCACTGTAATGCTAATGCTGAAAACTGCAAAGGAAACCTAAGTACCTCTAAGCTAGAGTGACAATGTCCAACCATGACCATCTCTGTCCCCAAAATCCGTAACTGAGCAACATCTGGGCTCTATATGCAACAYAGGAGGAGGATGTGTTGGGACACAAAGCTGGGAGGAGTGGCTGATACCCCAGAGTGCTGTGCTGTCCTTCAGAAGGACCTCAACACATTGGAGAGATGGGCAGGGATGAACCATCTGAAATTCATCAAAGGCAAATGTATGGTCCTGCACCTGGGGAGGAAAAAACCCCAAGAGCCAATATAGGATGGGAGCTGACCTGCTGTAAAAACTCCATAGAGAAGGACCTGGGGGTCTTGGTGGACAACAAGCTGTCCATAAGCCAGCAGTGTCCTTGTGRCCAAGAAGGCCAGTGGTATCCTGGGGTGCATTAGGAAAAGCATTGCCAGAAGGTCACAGGAGGAGATCCTGCCCCTCTACTCAGCCCTGGTGAGGCACATCTGGAGTGCTGTGTCCAGTTCTGGGCTCCTCAGGGCAAGAGAGACATGGACTCCTGGGGCAGGTCTGGCAGAGGGCTACAAAGATGAACAGGAGACTGGAGCATCTTTCTTGTGGGGTACAGTGAGTTGTGCCTGCTCAGTCTTGAGAAGAGATGACTGAGAAGGGAYCTCATCAATGTCTGTCAGTGTTTGGAGGGAGGGTGCCAAGAGGATGGAGCTAGGCTCTGCTCAGTGGTGCCAAGCAATAGGACAAGAGGCAACAAGCAGAAACTGAGGCACAGGAAATTCCACCTGAATATGGGGAAGATCTTCTTTACTGTGTGGGTGACTGAGCACTGGAGATTGCCCAGAAATGTTGTGGAGTCTCCCTCACTGGAGCTGTCCAAGAACTGTCGACACAGTCCTGTGGTGTGTGTTCCAGGATGACACTGCTTGTGCAGGGAGGTTGGACCTGTGTGGTCCCTTCTGACCTGACCCATTCTGTGATTCTGTGAATTATGTAGCATCTACAGAACMCAGCCTGTGGAGACAAGGGACAGTGTTGCTGATAGACCTTACCAAGAGAAGCACAATTTTTAAGTATTACATCTTGGTGTGTATCTCACCCAGACTGAGATACCAGCAATTTGAATCCAGAAGAATCTCTGATTCTTCCCTGAAAAACTGTTTTATTCAGGCCACAGAGGAAGAAGAAACTCACTTTTTAAGTCAGATTCTAGAGATTAAGATTGTTAATTATGATGTGGTAGCCTGCCTCACCTTCCTTTCTGCAAGGCAGCATTTCAAAATTCTGGARAAGTATGGATACTATGAAAAAGGAAATTGATAAAACACAAAATTCTTGTGGAAAAGTGGCCAGTTTTATTTAACATTTTAAAATGGAAATAAACATCTGAGAGGCTATTTTTTGGCAAAATAAARCATGATAATTAAAACGTCTTTAAAAGCAGCAAGGATCATGAAGTTGTAGTCAAGCTGAAAGCACAAAAAAACTGAAAAAAAGTATTCCATAAAATTAATTCTTTGTGTCTGTAATTAAGAATATCTTCCTGCATCTGTTGTATTCTATTCAGCAGATATTTAGCTGAATGTAGAAGGAAACTAGTAAGCCCCAGCATGTGTTGATTTGTAACTCATATGTTTTAATGGGTCTGTATTCACTTCACTGCATCTGCAGAACTCCTGCTAATAGCAAGTAATACTGTGTTAATGAGGTAGTGCAAACCGGCCTTATAAAAAGGCTTGTRTAGACCTGCAACAACAAAACCTTGAGAATGACACCATTGAGATTAATGGTGTCCTATGGATTCTCTTAAAATCTACATTCTAGCTTGTCCCTATTAAAGGACTAAATACCATTACTACAGCAGTTTGAGTTACAGTGACATTCTAAAAATAAACAAGAAGTGCTTTTTATTGAAAGATCTAATTCTCAATGCTGACTTATAACTGTTCACATGGGTACCCAAAAGTTTTTACTAAGATTTTTTTCTCCTTTGACTCTGCAATTGGCAGCCAACTGGATTAAGATGACCCCACTTTGTCATAAAATCAATAATCAGAGAATCACGGAATAGGCTGAGTTGGAAGGGACCCTCAAGGGTCATCAAACCCATCTCCTGGCCCTGCACAGAACATCCCCAAGAGTCACACCATGTACCTGGGAGCATTGCCCAAACACTTCTTGAATTCTGTCAAGATTGGTGCTGTGACCACTTCTCTGTTCCAGTTGAAGGGGAGCCTGTTCCAGTGCCCAACATTTCTGGGGGAAGAATCTTCTTCTAATATCCAACCTAAACCTCCCCCGACACAGCTTCAAGACACTTCCTCTGGTCCTGTCRCTGGTCACCAGAGAGGAGATCAGTGCCTACCCCTCCTCATCATGAGCATCTTCAGTAGAGTTGTTGTGAGCCATGGATGCACAGTGGCCATTAATATCCTAATCCAGCCTGCTGAAACTTTGCAAATACTGGAGATGAGCTGGAACAATGTATGAAAACAACGTACAGTTTGTAACTGACAATAAGCTAAAAAAAGTACTTAAGCAGTTAGCTTCCAAATGTCAACAGTGAAAGTAGCTCAGCTGCTAAAAAGCAATGCTTCCATAGAGAGGTTAGGCTTCACAGTAAGAAATGCATCTAAATTTACTAACAAAAGTCAAGACTTATTATTAAATGCCATCATTTGCATGATGTAATTTGTTAACCTGAAGCAGGTTGTACTGCCGTGCTGTAGCATGGCAATTTAGCTACAGAATTGTGGACCCATTGTAGAAAAAGTCTTGTAACTTTATGTTGATAGAAATAGATTTATAATAGAAAATAAGGTTCTACCAACTTATGATCAAAGTTTACAGAGTCTCCAAGATATGTTAGGAAATTTATGTGGCAAAACTGTGGAATTTTCCCAAAATGGATAAAAGGATAAACAAGATAAAGGCTTACAGATGGTTTTATCTGGTGATATTTAAAGTTAMCTGAAAGTTGACTTCTAATAACAAGTGAAAGCCTACACCTCATTTGAAAATAAACATGTGCCTACTGTGCATCTCTCTACAAGATGCAGGAGAACAGAAGTACTGGTGGAGGCTGTATTTACCRTGGGCCAGCTGGAGGCTGGACAGCCTGGCATAAACAAGCTGAGGAAGGGACACTTCTCTGGGAGGGGGGCCTCCACTTGTCTTTGCTTATTGTGCCATGCAAAACTGAGCATTCAGAGACTGACATCTAACCCCATTACACATTTMTCTTAGAGGTAATTAGTCCCATTTTTCTTCAATGTCTTCTCTAAATTTCTCCCCTGCTAAACTATGACACTACGCTATGTTTTGCTGCATTTTGTTTTACTCAATGTCAGATAATGTTTTAGGCTCTTGGACTTAAAATTCTTTGCATAGAAAGAAGAGATCAAGATTGCCTTGCATGGTCTTCTTGGACAAATGATTAGTTGGCCTACGTTACCTTTCCGAATAGCAGAGTACTTGTAAAAAAAAAGACTGACTCAAAAAATTGAATAATGAAGTTTTTATATTAATCTTCTTTTATGTTTTGCAAAGGCAAATAAATCAATATCTTATAGACTTGCATAACAATCAGCRAATAAAACTGGCAGATAGTGAATGCAGAAAGATTTCCCATTCATGCCATAAGTGGTTTATGACAGTAATATATTATTGATGCTCTGTCTGCCAGTAAGATTCAGATACTCTAAAAAACAGCTGAGCCCAAATGTCCCATAAGTAATTTTCTGACTGTACACAGTGTCCTTGTCAGGCTTTCTGAAATACTGGCTGACCAGCAAAATGGTAGAATAAAAGTATGCATAGAGTGTAAATCAATCACATTCTTCAAAAATCTCATGAAAGAGTTAAAATTTTACGTTTCTTAGCTATGCTACTTTCTCCAGCCTGAGTGTACCTTCTTCTGAGGTTTTCCAGAATTTATCCTAGTGCTTAGATGCCTCCATATGCTGCMAAAAACCTCCACACATCTAGTATTCTCTCTGCTTCTTTCCTTCCCTTCCACCAAGCCTCATCATAGCCATTTCTAATTTGTTGCCTTGGGCTGATGGCAATTACCACTTAAGAAATGATGTCCTGGTGAATGTATTTCAGAGCGGAGCAGATTGCTGAAGCACTGGTGTGAGACTGCTGCTCTGAACTCCCTGATGTTCAAACACACATGCAGACTTGCTGAGCAAGGGAGGGCACAGTGGTGTGTCRGAATCCAGGACATTCCTCTGACTGCCCTGGAGGACTTGAGACYCTGGCAGGGGGCTCAGAGACCTTGGAACATAGTCAAAGAAACCTGTGCCTTCGATTTTAACCCATGGAAACAATTACCAACTTTGTGAGAGGAGTTACGAGCTGCAAGGGTTTGGATAGAATGATAGTGAATTCATCACAGGGTGAAAAAGTAGAATTTTGGGGTTTTTAGAATGGGGGTTCAGGAGGCAAGATGGAGGAATCTGAGCCTGTCCTGTCTTWCTCCTTCTTCTTCTTCTTGTCCTCCATCTTCTGCTGTGATGGTGGCACTTTTGGATTGGTTTAGAGTAGAGACAGGCTGTCTAACATAGGTGATAGGTATTGGGAAATTATTGTAAATAAAGTACATGTAGTTTTTAGTATAAAAAGATAACACTTCCCCAAGGGCGGTCAGTGTGCCATAGACTGACCTGCCAGACAGACCTCAGCGGGTCCAAAAGAGAATGTATTAGATRATAGAAAATAAACAACCTTGAAAACCAGAGCTGAGGAATCTTGACTTCTTCAAGCACAGGGCTGGGARGAAAGACTTCTTAATACCTTGGGAGCTGTTTTGACAACAACAAACACGAGGGTGTGGGGGAGAGGGATGGGAGCACTGGCAGCAGGTGGGAAGGGGGGGTCTCCCTCTGCCCCTGTTCCTCTGCCTGTCCCACAGGGCACAGCTGCTACCCCAGCCTTGCTGATTCAGCTGCACTGCRGCAGCAGCCTTCTCCTGGATGAAGAGCAGGCACTCTGCATGCTGTCTCAGATGGCCRCACAGAAATCTGCAGTAAGAAATGGGGAATACTTCAGGAAATTACTTCCCATCTCAGCATCCAAGGCATCACAGGTGAAATTTTCTGAAGAGGATATCTGAGGTCTCAGATATCAGCTATATTGTTTGGCCTGTCCTGTTCCTGCATTAAAAGGCTTTCACCACCTTAAATTGTAACTTTAAGACACAAGAGCCGCACAAGCGTTGGATTGCATTTTTTACTCTGCAAAGTCTCCAATTTGAAGTTATGTAACCAGAAATGAACAGGTTATACAAGTTATAAATTGCAGATTACATGTATTTCGGTAGGCTCGGGCCAGATGGTTATGTTGAATTATACTAAAAATTTTTTGATAGCATAATTCTCCATCAACAAAAAAGAACTACTTTGAATACAATCTGATTCAATGCAACAATTCAATAAGAAGCTGGGGAGTATGATAAGAGCCAGCCTCACTGCCACCAAAATAYCAAACATAAGCTCAGCCCATGCTGGATATTTTAAGGAGGGTGAATGTGTACATTTATTATGGGAAGAAAGTATGAACTAAATAGTGGTGAAGAACAGTAACTGTTAGAAAGAGATGACAGATGACTGCATAGGTGTTAGCAGCAAACAGAAAAATCTACAAAAAAACCTACCAAAAAAAACTACAAAAAACCCTAAGAAGCAACCAAGAAAATCTAGTTTGAATTAGGTATGGTTTAACACAGATTAAACATACTTAAAAGTAACAAATAGACATTCCCCGTTAAAGGGTGATGAATCTAATAACTTTCTCAAGGAGCCAGAACATCCTCCATAGCATTCAACAAGTGCCTGCCTGGCTTAAGTGGACAGCTGGTCCTGCACTAATCAAGGAAAACAGAACTGTTTTCCAGTGTTTTCTTGTGATCTTGAAAGCTTCTACTCTTCAGCAGGATCTTGAAATACATATCTGAAACCCCAGGCTGATACTTCCCAATACCACAACTTCCTAAAAAATCAGTTATAAACTATTTCCCAAGAGTACTTTTAAAATTTTGCTGTGCTTATATTTATTTTTCACGTTTTTGAGTTTTAAAAATTCTTCTTAAAAAAAAAAATCAGGCTTGAAATAAATTTGTCCTGAATTTGTAATGACTTCAAAAAATCAAAATTGAATAAATAAATGTGTACCCTCCCCTATCTGTCAGTGAGACCATTGTCTTTGAAGAACTTCTCAATGCTTATATATTCCACTTGAGATTTGTTTGAAGAATAACTCCTATAATGTTTTTTCTCTTTCTAGATGAAATTATTGTGAGAACTTAGACTGGATCTAAATCAGAATCACAGAGTTGGTATAAATTGTTTTACAGGTTTCAACCAAAATAAAAGTTTTTGTGTATGAATTTCTTTTGTCATTCTTTGGCAATAATTTGAAGAAAATTATGTGAAAGGACTGTGTAAGGACTTTTCCCATAGTTAACATGAAAGGAAATTAAAAAGTTATGACACAAATGCAAAAACTATAAAACTGCAAACATTTTATTGGCTGTAGCATTGAACATAAAATGATATGGTTCACTGTGTAAGAAGAAGTAAAATCTCTGTAAGTAAGAATTTAAGGCATTCCGTGGATGAATTTGCATAAGTATTTTAGGTTCAACTGGTGCATTTTTAAGCAAATTGGCTTATGACACACAACAGTATTTAATGGCAAAAGCTGTATTCCTCTTAGCAGAAAATTAATTCAAAATAGTACCACAGATATTTAATTGACTCCAGATGCTAGTTTAGTCTCTCTAAAAAAAAAGCTCCTAAAACATATTTTAAATGGATATATGCAGAAAACAAAATTTTCACATTACAGAACCACTCCTACTGTCATGGACTAATAACTGATGAAGCCATAGCAAAAGCAGGAGCCATTTGTTTTGCCAACTTAAAAGAAAATGTTGTCCTTCATTATCTGAAAATCAAATTATTTCTGAGATAGTTTTTTAATTTGACAGTTGCTATAGTGTCCACACTCATGTCCCACCTCTCTCTTTCCAGATTGAGAGGTTTCAGTTTTTCACTGAAGAGCTGTGTGCTGGTGAAGCCTGGCAGCTGGGCCATGGAGGGAACACCTGGGGCACCAGGACATGCAGCCTGCAGATTGCTCTYTGCTGCTGGGGCTGCTTGTGATCTCAGGCAGCCATTTTCCATGACCTTGGGAATTTCCTTTTAAAGGGGCAAGGAAGGTCTGCCATGGAGAAATGGGATGAATCTGGTGCAGAAGCAATGTAATGGTTCTTGCTAACCTATGTTAGTTTCCATAAGGAATTTCTCTCTTTGAGCTTTAAGGGGAGAAACGGGATGAGTGTGCCTATATGAGAGGCTCCTATGCTCTCACAAGAGATCTGAGCAAAAAAGGATCCCATCTTAAGTGCAAATAAATTAATGTGTGCTTYCTGGGAAAGAGATGGGGAGGGGGATAAATTATCCTGTGAAACACAGAACAGGACAATTAGGATGATGAAGATGTGGTAGGCAGCTCACAACTGGATCTCTGCAACAGATAAACAGAGCTCTTTGAGGGAGACAGGCTGTGAAGATGAGACCTGGGGGATTGCTACAGATTGCACAAGTAATAAGGGAAGAAGGTGGAAAAACCTTTAATAACTTGAAGGATCCCCTCAGCTGAAAGCTCTGGTTATCATGGGGAACTCTAATCRCTCCAACATCTGCTAGGAGAGCAGCAAAGCAGGGCATAAATGATGATTATTTTGTGTAGCTCTGAGACAGACTGACATAGAAGGATGTTCTGCAGATCCAGTTATTCATAAACAATGAAAAACTCATTCTCCAACCAATGTTTGTCATTGGSAACTGTGACTGCAGGGACCATAAGCTGAATTTAAGAACCTAGGGAAATAAAGAAGACAAGCAGCAAAGACACCAGGTTTCAGGGGGACAATCTTGGCTGCTTCAGGACTTTGGTAGGCAAGATCCTTTAAGAGGCTGTCTAAAAGGGCAAAGGAAGCAAGAGGTAGATTGTCAAGGACAATCTCCTCAAGGTATAAGTCTGATTAAACAGTCTGACAAGCAGTGTTTGCAGGAGGCCAGCATGGCTCAACAGATTACTCCTGAGCCCAATAGCAGCAAGAAAGCTTATGGAAATGGAATAGACAACCACGGATGAATAGGAAAATAATTCTCTGGGGAGGAATAAAGAACACAGAAGAGGTTCAGGTGCTAGTGTCTCCTTTGCCCTAATCCTTATTGGCAAAGTATGTTCTTCCTGGAGAAAGAAGTACTATCCATTTCAAGGGGCAATCAGATTGGTGACCACTTTTTTCAGCTGGATACACACAAGTCCATGGGATCAGATGCTGAGGCATCTCAGAGATGACACAGCAAAGTTGTGGCCTGTTAGTCTTAGGAAAAGGTGTGATGACTTGGTARGTTTCCAGTAACTGGGAAAACAAAGCAAACACCATTCCCATCTTTGGAAAATGCAAGGAAAATCTGGGAAAATACAGGCRGATCAGCCTCACCTCTATCCCTAGAAAGACTGTTGATGATGTCTGTGTGTCCTGAGACACAAAAATAGAAGCAAACAAGGTGAACCAGAGGGCAGATGATGACTGAACACCCTGATTGACATAGCTGTCACTCTGATTCTGCCATAGCTGATTCRCTGCAAGAGAGGACAGGGATAGGTTTTGTGGCACCTCAAAACTGGCTGGATTTTAGGTACAAGCACTCCTGCTAATAGTCAATGTGAGGTATGAAGCCTAATTGGCCAGTTTGTAAGATGTATGGAAGACATGTCTGGACTGCTGGACTCAGAGAGCCGTGGCTGATGGCAGTCAGTTACAAGTGCCAGTCTTCATGTATCAGTGTCTTCAGGAGCAATCCTGTTGAATATCTCCATCATGTCCCCTGTACATTCCCCAGGTTTATAGATGTCACAGAACCGGGATGGATGAGAAAATTGTTGTTATTGATATATTTGAAGAGAAAGGCTGTCATTCACAGGGAGCTTGACAGGAACATCCTGAACTTCAGCAAAGATGAACACAAAGCCCTGCATTGTTAACAAACAGCCTCAGATGCAGAGCTTGAGGGATGTGTTTATTTCCCTCTGYTCAGCACTGGAGAGATTCTACCTGAAATGCCATGTCCAGGTTTGAGCTATCCCAGACAGWCAAGACAAAATGGTCAACAGGCTGGAAGGTGTCCAGTGGAAGACCAGAGGGATGGGTAGAGTTTGGAGAGCACAAAATGCAAGGAGAGGCTGAGGGAACAGAGATTGTTCAGTCAAGAGCAGAGAAGTCTTCCCCTTGTTCTATTCCACTGTCAAAACAGCACAGAATGGAAGATGAACTCGTTTTCAGACATGTGCAGGGAATCAAAAGGAGGCAATGGCTACACATTGTAAACATAAGATATACCTGTAGGCTTATTCTATGATGTGAGAGCCCCAGAGGAAATTGCATAGAGAGGTTTATGAACCTCTACCCTTGCAAATTTCAAAATGTGACTCAGTGAGGCCCTGTGTAGCCTGAACCAGCTCTGAAGTTTTCCTAGTATTGAGTGGRAAGTTGGAGTGCATGAGCTCCAGAGGTCCCTTCCAACAAACATTTCTAATGATTCTGTGCTTCTTCTGAATCAGTCTAGTCCTGTTTTCTAGCTGATTGTCGTAACATTTTGAAAGTGTGGGGTATTTTGACTGTGGAGGGTATGAAAGTTGTTSTTACCTTTTTCATCAAATAGATACTGGATTATTATTGTGTGAAGTAGAAACATTTTTGTATATGTAGAATTTAATGTAGATGATACAATTGCTTCATCTACACATCTTTAAAAAACAGGAAATGTGTTATGCATCTCCATCAAACCATGTGATAATTATGACATAAAATCTCCCTAATTGTCTTGGTTTAAAAAGACAGGTGTCTGCTAAGGATGGCAGGACCCTTCCTTGAAATGGAAAATGCAAACCCCCTCCCTCCAAATTATTATAATTTTGAAATTAAAAGGCTCTCAGGCAAAGATATGGCAATAGGAATACCAGTTCTTTACTAGGAAAACTAAAAATACAAATGCAATAGTACAAAAAAAAAATTACTGACAGGGTCAGAATACAACCTGACGCCCTGTGGGTCAGGGTGTTGGTAGCAGTCCCATTAAATGGTGGCTGCAGCCCTCCTGGAGGRCAGATGTGGTTCTGTTGCAGCAGTGATCCTGTAGAAGGATGAAGGTTTCCTCTGAAGGTCCAGTGGTGGTGTAGATGGGCCTGGTCTTCCTCTGGGAATCCAGTGGAGGAAAGAAAGCTGCTCCTCTGGAAATCCAGTGAGAAAAGGCTGCTCTGGTGTTCCAAATCTCAGATTATATCCAGGTAGGAATGCTTGGCTCCTCCCCCTGGGTGATGATGTAATTTTATCAGTCATGCAGTGACTCAATGGCCCATTCACAGAAGATTTCTCCCCAGAGGGAGGATTGGTTGTGGAAGAGATAAAGTAAACTGCCCAATTAACAGAAGATGACTGCCCAACCTCTAACAGATGGGAAATAGAATACACATATATCTTACAACCCCGAACATTAATGAACCTGATCCATGTTGTAAATAACTGGAGTTTCTAAGCATTTTTTTTTTCTGAAATCAGATTGTTTTTTAACTTCATGAAAAACTTAGAAATTATTTTCCTGTGTCGATAGAAAAATCAATGTTACTGCCTCTCTCTGATATTCTAAAATCAAAAATCTCTGCTTTAGATATAAAAATGGCCTACTAAATCAGTACTGTCCTGAAGCTCGATGCATTCTTTTTTATCAAGGGCTTTTGTGTTCACTGGCTACTCTGTATCCGAAAAGCTGTAACACATGAAATTTACCTTCCAATTTTGACCTTGAGTTGTCTTGGTTTTAAATTTGTGCAATTTCTACTTCTATTTAATTTGTATTAAGACATTTCTGGGGTTGTAGAGGTATTTTTTTGTAAACTTTTTAAATATTCTATTTCAGATGTCTGGGAAACAGTTTAAAGTTCAGGCAGCCTATTTTGTACATGAGAAATCATTCTTTGCTACAACCAAAAGGTAGAAGACTTGCAGCTTCCTTCACATTACTGAAAGCTTGTATTATTTTAAATGAATGATGACTTTTTCTACAGTCACAGAAAGTGGCTTTGTGAAACAGTCACATGTTCTTTCCTGCCTGTGTTTCATTTTATTAATATTTGGCAAAAGATATTATATTTGTGTAGTGTGGGCTTAAAGCATGCTTTTATAACATTTATGAAATATCCCATCTTAGCAGGAACTTCTGAGAGCTGATGAGTAAATAGAGGTAGTTCCAGGAGAGCACTGGAAACAGGGTTATGGTTAACCACCATCCTGTTGGATGCAATGATGCTGCTACCTTTGTATATTGCCATGTATGCCCCCTATATGCAYGGCAATTTTTCATACATTCCTAAATATTTTTATGGACTATAAATCCATTAATGAAATATTCAGATTTCAAGTTTGGGGACAGACATGCAATTGATGGGGTGAAGAGAATAGTTAATGGGGTTCTGTGTCTTGTTTTCAGATGCTGAGATAKGATATTTGCCAGGAGTTCCTCAGCCACGTGACAAGCTGACAATAATTTTCAATATCCTGCTGACAGCTCTTTTCCATCTCATGCCAACAGATGCCCTGGGTAACTTTCTACTAACTGAAGATTAAYCTTGGGAAAAGTTCTTGCTAAAAACAGCCCAAGCATGTAAATCTTGCCAGGAAAGAAGGTGAGGGAAGCAGAGATGTTGAGTACCAGACGCCAAAGCTGAGTAGCAGCTGTTGCATGGAGGAAGCTCAGTAATGGATCCCTGCACCAGGAGTCAGAGTTGAGATTGCTCAGATTTCAACAGTGACAATGGAGATAAAGTGTGCTGGCAGCATCRCTGGAAGCACAGAGGAATAGAGGAACTTCCTCACAGAAAGGRTGTYAAAGATTGGAATGGGCTGCCCAGAGAAGTGGTGGAGTCACCGTCCCTGGAGGTGTTTAACAAAGGACTGGATGTGGCACTCAGTGCCCTGGTCTGTTGACAAGGTGGTGTTTGGTCGTAGATTGGGCTCGATGATCTCAGAGGTCTTTTTCAGCCTGATTGATTTTGTGATTCTGTGGTTCTGTGAAAAGCTTTTGTTCAGGCTCAAGGAAAACTTTGCWCAAGGAAAACTCAGAAAAAGCTTACAGCCCTACATGGAAATCCATGCAGCAGTTAGATGCCTCTTCTTATCTAGAGGTTGAACATTTCTTCTCTTTGTGGCACTGAAAATGTACAGTGATTTACTCATTATCTCTGTGAGTGATGTGTTTCTTATGTTTGGAGAGTATTTTCCTTTCAATTAAATCTGAATTTTGTTGTCAGAAAAATTACCTTTAATAGCCATTAAGTACTAAACTCAGTAGAATTGAGACCTTGCAGACATTCCAGCCGATATTTTATCCATTTTTTATTTCAAGCAAAGAGGAGAAACCTGCATAGTTTGAGAACTCATTCCTCTTGCTTGGTCAATAGCCTATGTATAAAACTTTCCAACAGGCAGAAAATTCTTGAAGTATAATTCTTCAACACAGTTAATCTCCCAAATTAAACTCCACCTATGTGCAGATGTGTCATCCTCTGGAGCACTATTTATCACAATAAAACTTTAATATAGGCTTGGCTCACAACAGGCCCATAAATTGAACTGTCTGTTAGATACTTTATGTCCCATTGGTTATGAACCTGTTCACAATCTTGCCTATAATTATTAAAAWGTATTGCTTGCAATTTTTGCTGAATTTTTGTATTTAAGATATTAAGTACTTGATGCACATGTAACTTGGAGAAGAATTTAAATGCATCTTATCTTGAAAGAATCCTTAATAAATTGTATCTATTTATTTCAAACAAAACCAGAATGTCTTCTGCTCCCTAACATCTGATAAAAATACCCATGGATCACTATTATGAAAGACTGGAATTTCCACCAGTCATTTTGGCCAGTCTTGTATATTTTGAGTTCTATCTCATGTTCTATTTCCATTAGACATTTTCTCTGAAAACAACATGAGGGCAACAGGCTTTTAAAAACCTTGGGCTGAAATGAAATATTCTGGCAGATATATATGTACTGTCATATTAGCTTGAGTTTGAGCTCACCCTTGAAACTGAGCTCTCTAAATAATCCTCCTTCAGATTTTAACCATGCAGCCACTCAACTGGAATTCCATATGGGGAGAGGCAAATGTACCTTGGGTGCTGGCTGCAACCTCACTCCTGTCCATACAGGCATGGGCACCAAGCAGCTCAGGGCACGGTGAGTAGGAACCCACACTCACATGTCTTAAAGAATCCATATTAAAATAAACCCACTGAGACCTGTTGTTGTTGGGTAACAGTGATCCATCCCATGCCCCTCATTGTAAGGATCCTTTCCCCAGTGTTTGCTAGATTGCCTGTTGTTATGAGAAGTATCATAATGACAAATGTCAGCCCACAAGTGTCCAGGAGTATTGCATTGATATGAACGTTTATTGTGATCTTACTACTTTACAGATGAAAATATGACAGAACTTAAATTTCTGAGGAAGGTGTCACTTTCCATCATGAAAATAACAATAATACTCATACACTGCAATTTTTTTTATATTTAACCATGTGGACCATGGCTTTTTGGCACTCCAAAAAAGCTTTGGAGAATACAGCCTAATGTGTAAAGCAAGTTAGATGCCCCAAGATGCATAGCCCCAAGCTCCTTTGTTTCTTGAGTGAACCCCACAGCATTCCTATCCAGCCATCTAAATATCTATAAGTCAGAAATCCATTATGAGTCTGTCTGTGAGTCTCTGAAATTCAATGRCATCTGGAAATTTGATTGCAGTGCGATCTAGTGGATAAAAGCCAGAGCCAGGAGTTTCTGACTCCTCAATGCTCATCTGATTTTCCTGCAAACATATTGCCTATCATTAGGCAAGCTATTTAAATGCCATGCCCTGGTTTGTCATGCTGCACTAATGGGAGCAATAAATACCATGGAACCCTGCTAATTAGAGCACCACACACTCCTGCTGCTGGTCAGACTGGTGAAAAATTGCTGTACTATAGCTAGAAGCAAATACATATTCAACTGTGCTACAGATATTTCCAACCAACGTTAGCTTTTCCATGTAAGATGAAAGAAAATAAGCTATTGTTTTCAAGTTCTTGTAAGAAATATATTTCTTAGGATAATCAGTGCAGATAACACAGAAGTTATTGTTGAGAGAAGTCAATTATGTGTGTAAGTAAATAAGCAGGGCAGTAAGGTTTCTCTGTGCTGGTATTGCTGGATGTTTTGAAATTTAGAATGTGAATACATTTTGCAAAAGCAAATTGCATATAATCTTTTATCTAGCATCTATTTTTATGCAAATACCACAGTTAGTAGTAGGTCCAGTGAACATGAACACTTCTAATTACTCCCATGTTGTCATGTGATTTAAAATGAAATCTTCTGCTAAGTACTAAAGCATTTTTCAAATTATAGCACAGACTGTTTAGCTGTTTTGGCAGCTTTAATATGGTTTACAAACAGGAGTTCCTGGAAACAGGAATTATAAAGGTGTCATAAGCTGGATGTTTGCAACCTAATTGCAAGTGTCAGGAAAGACTCTGGTTAGGAGATATATTCCTCACTCTCATACTCAGCATTACGTTTTCAGCCTTTTTTCTCTAGCAAGGTAAATGTCCTGCAGATCTAAGACTACTGCTGCTGCTGCTCACAGTAATGAGCTCACCTTTACCCTTTCTCATTTCATCCTCACATCAGGTGTTTTACCTTTTTTTACTCAGTTTATTAGTTTTGTAAGGAAGGGACCATCTCTTACAGTTTGCATTCTCTAAATCCAATGAAGGCTGATATATTTTATGTTCATAAGTCACATGCACCACTCAAACACCATTTATATGTTGATTCTTACCATTCATATGTCATAAATTTCTATATTGGTTAAGTATGACATCAATCAGAACATACTAATGTAGATTAAATCACAGCAAAGGGGGGGGTTGTTACATCCTAATGTTACAAATTCCTGTATGAATACAAAACCTCTCATGATTTTTGTGTGCAAGAGGGGACAAAAACATTTCTGTTCTGCAGCCAGGACCCCCAGTGTGTATAAGCATGTAGTGACAGCAAGGGACAAAGGCAGAGTGCTCTGTCCCATTGCTCCTGCTGGGAGGTTGCAGAGAGATCTTGGGTGGTTCGTGTGGGATGCAGAGCCCAGGAAAAGCTGTCAGGAGCTGCACCATTCCTCAGCTTTCTCAAGGGTGTTGTCGGGGACCTCCAGATGATGAAGTTTGTCCTCACATATCTTTTTCAGAGTGGGAGGTAGGCCTTATGTCACTTATGATTAATAGATTTTAAAAAATAAGACAAAAATTACTTTTCTCTCTAAAGCAAAGATCAAGATCATTTTTAGAATGTCAGAGTGCTATTATCATGTAGAATGTCTTTTCCAGCCATCCCAAAGTGTGGGTATTCTCACTGCAATTCCCTGTGGTCACACAATGAAAACAGTACAGAAGTTGACAACAGGCACATTAAGAGAAAGATGGGGGTTTCCAGCCATCTCAGAAGGCCATTTAAGCCACTGTCCATTTAAACCTGTTTGTGTCTGCTGAAGTGGGACTGCACAATTCTCAGCTGCRCTGGTGCCTGGATATGGATGTGGGATCACTGTCTCCTGCTCCATCCTTCTGGCACCTCCCGTCACACCACCACCATGGAGAGATGGTGTCAGGCTCGGGGTATCGTTTACAAAGAGCTCAGCTAGAAAGAAGATTGCAGGTTGAGGCTGGTTTAAAGCTGATGCCAAGATGTCTTTGTTAAATATATTCCATGGCTTCTGCTGGGGGCTCCATCCTCTCCACAGCCTGATGTCCAACATCTCCTCTTAAGCCGCTCCCACCCTACTGCAGAACACAAGGGTGCCACAAAGGTAAGGCACTCTGGAATCAGCATTCCTGTGAAATTCTGAGTTCAAATTTGTGAGGTAAACCATCTATAGTCCTGTTGAATTTATGACATTTGAGTCTCTGCATGCAAAACAATCTAATTTTAAATAAATCCAATTAATTATTCAAGATAGTGTTGTATTATTATGCTAATACTTTAATGTGCATATTTTTATGCTTTTGTGCTGATATAATTTCTCATATGCATCACTTTAGATAACTTCTTTTGATTAATTGTAATATGGCTAATAGCCACTGTAAAAATAAGGAAATGCAACTAATAAAAAAGTAGATGAAATTACTATGTAGGGTTACATGGGCTATATTTTGAGGCAATTTACTTTCATACATTAATGTATTATCTATGTAAAATATAAACATTCCTTCATTTGCACTTAGTTTTTAAATCAGAGATTTGAATACAGATGACTGAAATTATCTATCACTAAAAGACATATAAATACATAAAAAATAATTTACAGAGGCTTTATACTATACCAACTTTCAGGTGGTGAAATTTTCAAAAACTGTTTCCTCTGGCCACATTAGATTGTGATTGCAACAAAACCTGAGTTAAATTCACAATACTACTACACAGTAATTGCATTCAGTAGGTCTTAAATATGCTCTACAAGATACCAGCATGTATTTCATTCTTTTATAGCTAATAAGGAGATTTTTATGTTTTTCAGGCTGTAGAATTTATCAGTAACAAAGCAATGTATACTGACATTTGGCCATTCACTGTTTTCACCAATACAATAAAACAACCAGGTATGATTGCATACTAACTATGGATGCAGCTATATGGTTCCAGGTGAAACACAGGGGAAAATGATCTTGTAAACAGAAATTTCAGAAAAAAGTCCTATTCTGTCAACTCTGATTTTATTGTAAGCGCCTATTTTATCTAGAACCTTAATTTCTGGTAGTAAGTGATTTCATTACTACCTTCCTATTAATAAACATCTTCCTGATGTGCTTGAACAGTGCAGTTATGTTTTAGTTTTATTTTSTCTTTCATTTTAATTTTTAATCTGTACATGGATATATATATACTAGAAGGGAGGGGCTGCAGAGAGCAGCCTCACACTGCAACCTGAATTGTAACATCACTTTTTTTGGGAGTCAGTGCCATGCTAAGATAAGTAATATCACTTCACATTGCAAACACTGCACTTTAACCCATGGAAGAGGTTTCCTGTCATGGGGATAAATTTCTGCTTTAGCTTCATATTTTACCAAGTCTCTCCAGCATAAAGCCACTGTAACTCCTCAGAAAAGCTTGTATTGGATGACAGACACAGAGAAAGGGGCTGAAATGAAAACCAAAGACTTGTCTAGCCTCTGAAAGATCTTCCATTGCTTTAAAAGCCAGATCCCGATTTKTCATTTCTTCTGGGCTCTTAAAAAGAAATCTCACTTGAATTCACTTTTTTACCTTAAGGGAAGGATGATTTTGCCGCAAAAAGTGCTGGTGAGCTTTTATGTTCTGACTGRTAAACAACAGCACACACCAATGGCCAGTGTATGAGCTTTTGAGCTTTTTCACCTACTGCCAGGAAATTATTTTCAGAACCCTCTCCTGAAGTATTGTATAGTAAAAGCTCAAAGGCGAAAAGTGAGCTATCAGTAAGAGCAAGATGTTTCTTATGGAGGCGTATGAATAAGCTTTAAATTGACATATTTCAAATGTTGATGCTTCATGATATGAGAAGTGTGTGAAAAATAAGATTACTGTTTTTATAATGTTTTATTGGCTTTTCCTAAAATTATAATAGCAATAAAGATGGGTGTTGCAAAGAATCAATTTTAGCCCTGTGTTTTATGCTGAACCTTCCTGACATCTGAGCTTCTGCAACATTGGAAACTGACATTATTACTTGTTCAGCGCTATCAAACTCGAAATTTCACCTTATTAAAATGCAGTTGCTATGGAAACACCATAGTTCTGTGATTTTTGCTTGCAGGCGGTAGAGAAAAAATCTTAGTATCAATATACAAGTCAATGCATGTCATTTTAAAATACCTTCTTGATCCTCTGATGCTTTTATATCCAGTAGGAAATGTAAGATGTAGCACTTTATCTTAATGTGCTGGAGGAGTGAGAGACACTTTTCAACAACAATCTTGGGTGTATGCCATAGAGATATAATACCTAGACAGATACACCTTCTAATATTGCTTTTTTATTATTATTATTATTGCTAACACTTCTAAAGGCCCAGTTCCTGTCCCTGTTTTATTCATACTTACTTATTTMATTTGAATATTTTCATTTTAATCACTTTGTCCTTGGGTCTTATAGGCCTCTTTTCTTTCTTGAAAACCCTGAAAAACCTTTCAAATATATACCATGCTATCATCCTTTATGACAAGGAAATACAGAACCTGATAAGATTAGTGCCTAGGATGTACAAAGAAGCTCTGAGTAGAGCAGGAAGAAAAGTGCATGCAACAGTGAAGACTGACCTTTATCCACTTCACCATATTACCATCACCTTTTAAATTGGCCTTTTTTGACAGTTTAATTTTCTTATTCTACCTTCTGTCATTTAGGTCAGGAATATATATTCAGCTTATCAAATTCTGGACAGCCAAGGATTTATTCATAACTCTGGCACAGATTTTCTGGATGTGTAGTATAGCCATGGGATATGAATTGGGCCAAAGCAAAGGTTTGGTGTGAATAAAGGTTTTATTCACAGTCTGGTCAAAAGTGGATGCCTAACAGCAAAGATCTTTTCTGATGTTGTCTTATAGCCTCCAGCAATGAAGTCCAGGGTCCTCCAGGATAGATTTTCCATTCCATAGTTTTTTCTAATGCATAGTTTGGTCARGTAGGTTTTATGCCAACCAAAAACTCCTACTGTGCTGCCCAAATTTTCCCTGGGGACTGTGTGAAGAACCTCACTGGTTTTGAATTTGCCATCTGATTATCTCACTTGATACTCTCTAGTTCCCAAATGACAGGAGTCAGTAAGAAATAATGAATTAGGTATGTAACCCACTTTCTCCACAAATTCATGACTTCATAAATCATTATTGCATCATTCACAGGCCAGCCACTGCAAGTCCACTCTCCTGTGTCTCACCTTGAAACAGAGATACTGAGACCTCTCATTTTCAGASAATACTCATCTCTGCATACTAAAGAAACCACTGTATTAAAGTCAGAATAATAAGTAAGATTATGGCAATGGATTAGTACTGAATATGACTGAGTGAAAAGTGAAGCATCTCAGACCCTATTGCACCTGTACTGGGAGTGACAGGCCASGGTGGGCTCTTGTGCATCAGCCCCTTCTGTTTCTGCTGCTTTGGCAAGGTACTGTCAAGTGGGAAAGGCAATGGGGCTTTTCCCAGTGATTCAACTGCTGTGCTCTGGAGCAGTATGGATCCCTGTATTTGGATTGTTGAGGCACTAACCATTCTGAAAAGGGAAGCTTTGTCAAAAAACCAAGCCTGGACTTGGGACTGGTGTGGCTGCACCTCAAATCCTGTGTTTGGTTTTGGGCCACTCTCTACAGGAGCGACACTGAGGTGCTGAAGCCTGTCCAGGGAAGGACAGCAAAACTGGTGGAGGGTCTGAATACAAGTCTTACAAGGAGCTACTGAAGGAGCTGGGGTCGTTCACCCTGGAGAAAAGGAGGCTCAGGGAGGACTGTATCGCTCTCTACAACTACCTGAAAGGAGGCTGTAGCCAGGTGGGGGTTACTTCTGCCAAAGAACAAGTGACAGGATGAGAGGAAATGGCCTCATGTTGTGCAAGATGAGGTTTCAATCAGATACTAGAAAAGATTCCTCCACTGAAAGAATGGTCAGGAATAGACTGGCCAGAAAAGTAGTAAAATCTCCTGGAAGTGTTTGAAAAATGTGTGGATGATGACACTTAGGGACACAGTTTAATGGTGAACGTGGCAGTGCTACGTTAACAGTTAGACTCCATCTGAAAAGAYTTTTCCAACCTAAATGATTCTGTGATTCTGTGACAGTATGTTTGTCCTGTAAACACATCCTGAAGCATTTATAGTCAAAATAGAGGGCACTGTGATTGTAAGGTTGAGGYTTATAAAAATGCACTGAGCACAATATTGGCAATTTTTGTTTTGAATAAGTGTAGTTTGGAGGTTATCACTTCTTCTAGACATCACTGCCTCCTCCTTCTCTTATTAATTGAGGTTTCCTCCCTCTATTCAGTTGAAACCAGATGGTGACTGGCTGTATTTCTGTCCCCCATAAGCACAAATCTGCCTGCATGATAGTGAGGGCTGGGTGACTGATTGATGCCTCGAACTGCCTGAGTCCACTAGGGGAGACATTTCCATGCAGCAACTTGAACATGCAAATATTTAAATCTGAAGAGAAGATGTACTGAGATATGTCTGGGTAAGCTAAGGCTGGACAAAAAGGATTTAGTTGAGCAGATTTCTGACCCATGCAAAGAACCTTAAAGTGCACAATTGACTGAAAATCCCTGTAGTAAAATTAAATTAATTGCCTTTGTAAGACTTCATTTCTTGCTTAAGCTCTCCTTCAGCTCTGCATAATTATGTAAGTAAATATTAGTAAATTCACAATTTTCAAATGCCTTAAAAACACTGCTTTTAATGCGATGCCACTACTGCTAATTCTATCCTGATATGACACACTAGAAATATTTTGTCCTTCTTGGTAAGGAGAAATTATCAGGAGACTTGTTCTCATTTAACTCCTGCATAGAAGTCAAGGAATTTCAACTATGTTAGTTCTTGGAATGACTACATTTTCTTCCTTATTTTTTCATGAGGAGAAAGAAGGGAGTTTACAGTACATTATCTGAGGCTCGGTAGCATTCAGGAAATGAAACCTCTGGGTGCAGAGAACTATTATGTGCCCCAGGTCATTATTCTGAAGGAATGTATTTTTCATTTCCAAGAAGTCTGAGTCTGTTAGCTATTCAGTATAGTTGTTGGTTAAATGTTAATATTTGGTATACGTGGCCAGACACTTGGTACGAACAGTGGTCAAACCTCAAAATTCAGAAAAATCAGTCTGTGGCTTCTGCACAGGAGTTCTGGCAAAGCAATGTAGGAAATGGAAGGTGGTTACTTCCTCCACATTTCACAAGGGCAATCTTTCCAGCCCATTTCTGTATTGCAGTACACCCCTGAAGTATGTGTTTGCTCATTCTAAGTTTTTAGGAGAGCAGAAGAAAGACAGAATTCTGTTTAATGGTTTCAGAGTATTAGAGGTCTGAAGGGTCCAGCCYTCTGTTAAAGCCAATACCATGTCACAGTGGTGGGTGGCAGCTGGTGTTGATCTTTGTGTTTGAAACCTTCCTGTAATATCCACACATTTATTCATGGGTTGTTTACAGCCAGTTGCTTTTGTGCCAGCATCTTGCACAGCCAGCTGTGTTCCATTTTGAGTATTAGCTTTTGATATAGATTACTCAATGGCACCTGGGTAATCTAAGGGCACAATGACCATTGAATTGTACTTCCATGACAGTAATTTGCAAATTCCTGTTCAGATTTCTTCACATTATTACAGTGTAAACAAGGATCAAATACAGAGAAAAATAACCTAAAATTCTACTTGAACGARTTGCTCTTCAAGCTGCTCTTGAAGAGAGTGAAGGGAAAGGGGAAAAGAGACTCCATTATTTGAACAGCAGGCAAGTACATAATGTGATAGAAATGATGGTGGTTTTGGGGAGATATTAAAACAGTATCTTTGTGCTGCTACATGATAGGGCTYTAATTGCTAAATTAAATAACACAAATTAAAAGTACTTAGTCATTATCATAACTCCAGAAAAATTCTTTGAGAYTTCAGAAACAGAAATACTTCAGGRAAAAAAACACCAGCAAGAAACTGGGGAAAAAAAGTGTGATATACAATGCAAACTGAGTTGTTTAAATACTCAAAAYAAAGGATAAGTTTCAATATTTTATTGCAAAAAAGATTTTGCCTGTAGGTAATGGTAACTCTGTACTATGGTGCAGCAATGAACCAAATTCAGAAGCACTCCTACTCTTGCTACATTATTTCAGTTTGCTGAGGGTGTTCCAAATTCTGCCATGGTTGCATTAATGTAATTTTTAMAAGGTATGTTATACCAGATATGAGCAGTATAATATTTGGAAATGTGTTTTCATATGCTTAATTTATTATGCACCAAGGACTTTGTGTCATAAGGAATTCCATTCTGGTTGAGTAGGCTGCTGTAATAGCAGCCTATTTGACATCCTTTTGCTGTCACTCATAACAGCAACTCAGATAATGTTCCTATCTTAGACCTGCTGTCTTTGATAAAGAGAATGAAAAAGATTGCTTCTTTTTTTGATGCACCTCAGGGTATTTGGCCAGGTATACACCAAGTCAGCTGCATATGGTTGATATACTGAACCTTAAATTTACTGAAGTTTCTCAAAAGTTGATTTCTGATAAATTCTTAAACTTCCAATATTTGTGATCCTTTTAGTGCTGTTAAAATATTTCCCCCTAAATACAGTAGTTATCAAGCATCTCTGACTTTCTAGAATCGTTAAAGAAGCTTAATTTTCAGAGCATGAATATCAGCGGTAAATTCTGAGCACTGAAGAAAAAAATTCTAATGAAAACTGAAGCCAACATCCTGTAACAATACAAAATAAACTCCCTGTAGTAAGTGTTTCGTTAATATTCCTGTCTTGCTGTTGCTCTCAAAATTCTGTTGTCCCACTTGTACAAACTGATCATTTCAGCTACCTTGCTCTACCATAGCAGGTATAGTTTCTAACCTGCTTATTTGAGCTCTGAATGGGGTAACTGTAGCAACATTACAAAGAAATGGCATTTTCTATGATGAGACAGCCATTATTTGGGGTAATCAAAGAATAACACAGAAACAAAATAATCGTGAAATAACAGCTACCCTCTTACTCCCTGCCTTGACCTAATTTGCTACAAAACTGGAAATAGAAATTGCATCATCCCTAAATCTTGGCCATTTTTGATATTGTAAAGCAGACACGGTTTACTCTGAAAGTGAACCGTGATGACCACATTTACAATGTTAAAGAGAAATTMATCAGCTGTCCTACCCAGGTATGCTTTGTTAAAACTTCACAAGTACCAGTTTCACTTAGTAACCATAGTCCCCTTACTCCAGCCTCACAATAACTTCYAACAGTTGTTTTTTTACTTTATCTTTAGAAAATTAATGCCTTTGAGATGGGCTTTTGAATCTGTAGCAAGAAAAATTACACCAGCCAGACAGCTTATAGAATGTGATAGAGACAGCATAATAATCAAGTTGAAATAATGCTAAAAAATCACATTCTCAAACATAAAAGTTTGGATATCTTAGAATGACTTTTAAATTTCACGTCTGCCCCATGTTACTTCTGCCTGTATGCTATGTGCACTTGTTACAAGGGAACACTAGAAAAATCTACATTCAATGTATGAAAGATCTAAGACAATATATCTGGAGCTCAGAGCAAGGTTTGTCTTCTTCTAGGAGGCTGGTTGATCAGCTAAATTCTWTCTTGTGCTCCACTGAGTTGACGAGGGGCTTAGGATGCACGTGTGACACCATCCATCTCTCCAGGACATCCATATGGCAGATGTGGCAGAAGATTTGGGCATACTCATGTCCTGCAGGGTAGAGGACTGTGGGCCAAATGTGATATCTGACATTTCTTTCAGAGGTCTCAACAGAGGCATCTAATGTCAATTGATGTGAGCAAGCTCCAGGGTGTCTGAGACATCCATATGGGATTGGCAGAGACATCCATATGGGATTGGCAGGTATGGTACTTACGAGGGACTTGTGTCCTTCTACATCTACAGCAGCGCCTAAAATGTCACTGACCACTTAGGTTGGTCACAAACCACACTGCAATACTTTTTCGTAGCAATCTAAAAGCAGATGTGTAATTTATGATGAATAATTAACATGGATAGTTTAGGCATATTTTTCTCACAGAAAACCAATGAGCACATTTGGATTTATTTGAATCTATCCATGATTTAAAATTATTAGCACTTGTTATTGTTACGGTTTTTGTACTCTATAGATCAACTGCACTTAATTCTCTAGGCATTATTAATATTTGATGTTTCAGTTCTGTTGTTTGTTGGGGAAAGATGGTACAAGGCAGGAATGGATATATCTTAGGTTAAAGTGGAGTCTTGTGTTCTCATGTCCCTGGCACTTCTTAKTGCTTTTTCTGATAATAGTGTCATATTTAGATGAAAGGGGGTTTATAAAATCTATCATTGAGATAGTGAAAAATTGTTTTAAATGGTTGTTCATTGGATTTAAGGGTAAAGTATTTGCTTTACTCTTGCAACTCCCGCAGTCAGTTGCAATTTACCCGCTGCTGAGGGCAGGTGAAGCTTTAGCTCAGCAATGAAGATGTCAGCCACCTCTCCAAATCACTGTCTCTCTCCATCTGKAAGGCTGCCTTGAGATGACCACCCTGTGGCACCTTCTGCAATCTGGTGGTGCCTTATGCCACAGGAAGAGCCCCAGGAAATCGTCTACATTTCAAGAAAACATTTGAGTCACACATACAAAGGGAGCTGAAAATGAGCAGCAGTGTTTAATGTTCCAAGATGCAGAAGGATTGATAGTCCTGAAGTCAAAATTTCAGTAGGAGGAAATTAATCCACTTGCTAAACACAGCCAACAAACTGAAACAGATCTGCCCCCAAGCCTCTTTGCTTTACTTAATGGCTTAATATAAAAAGTAAAACTCAAAAAATTAGCAAAAATCTCCAATATGAACACTGTCATCTTACATTTGTRAGGTTAACTGGGCATTTTAGGGAATTTTTGAAGCTTTTGTTCTTTGCTGACATCTCTATATGTCACGTGAAGCAAGTTAAGAATATGTCTGTTGAAATGACATCTTCTATCCAAATAATCACTGAGACCTGTGGGCTGTTTAGTGGTGAAGTACTGGCACCATTATGGATAAAGATACTTTTGAGCTGCAGAAGGAATGATGCTTTCTTCTGGAATTKATTTCTTAATGATGTTTATATTACCAAGTCTCACTTGGTAGGAAAGAATTCGGTTGGGCCTTGGCTAGGAACACTGAAATTTATTTCATGAGTGCCACTGCTGAGGCTCAATTAAGTGCTTATGAAGTTCAAAATTAAAAAGGAGAGGTTACAAGACTCACCATGGGTTTGATCAGGAGAATAACCCAGCATGATGTATGGCACATTGGATTTTCTTCCCTAATTAGTGTGGTAAGGTGGAAAATATATTGAATTGCAGTGTTCACCAGCTTAATCAGACTACAAGATTAATTGCTATGCAATCAATGTGCCAGTGAGCAGAGGTGCCAGATTTCAAGGGCTGATTCTCAAGGGAGAATTCAGTGCTTGGGTCTTCTTCCCATTTTTACTAACAGCAGCTAACTCACAAGGTCATAGGACACATAACTGAGCAGTTTAAAGGACAGAACAATAACTGTGATGAAAGAAGAGCTACCTGAGTTATGCAAGCTGTCAGCTACTGTCTTAAAAGGATAACATATCTGCCTTTGAAGAGTGCTGCTTGAAATGTCAGAAACGACATGTCTGCTTCCTTCCTGGTGTACTGCCACAGGATGTGTCTTCCACAAACAGCAAAACGCAACTTATTACAAAACAGGATTGTAATGCTCAGAAAGACAAAAAATCATTAACCACTCACTGAACAGGGATATATATTTAAAGCTATTGTAGAAAAATGCTGCTCATGAAGAACAGCTTAACTGTTTTCAGTGTGAGACTGCCAAACAAGAAAATTTAGCAGGCAGAGTGCTGAAATGCACAACAGTTTATAAGGAAAGAAACTAAAATTATCATCATGGGAATAGACAAATCTCAAAAATTTTGCTTGAAAGCACAAATAACAATCTATGACAGAGAACAGAGCTGCCCAGGGACAGAACTTTTCAGATGTAGATGAGAACAGGAGGAACTAAAATGCTATTTTGAACTCAAATAAGCATTCTAAACTAAACTATTTAGTGTTGATTTGGGTTATTTGTTTTATCTGGTTTCTAATGATGGGAAATTTTATGGACTGGAATTATTGGAATAAAAAAAATTGCTTAGAGGAATCATAAAATTTAGCAATGACCAATGAAATCACATATTTAGACAACTCCAAAGAATCCTAGAAAACAATAGGTTGGGCAGACTATTGGGATTTGGAAGGCTGGACAGAGTTTTGTCTTGCTTTGCCAGAGTTTGGGATTAAGAAACAGATATGGAAAAACATTTTTTTCATAAAACAAAGAGATGGAAGACAGTTCTCCTGTTATCAGGTCTTGTTTACATAGGCTAGACAGATGAAATTGCAAGCCCTTTCCTTTGGAGGAAATAAGCCTTGGGAAAAATAGTGTGTGGCAGCTTCTGTTGTTTTAATTCCCTCTTTATATTACCAGCTACAGGCTTACCAAAAAAAAGTCTTCTTAGTAAGACAAATAATGGAGGCTTGCTATTGACTGCATTAAGGATGACTTTGATTTCAAAAGCTTGTCATATTACACCTTTTTCATTTATTTTCAAGATATCAGTTACTACCCCCACACCATAAGGAAACAGAAATACACCTTTTAGTGCACTTCATTTTCTCCTGTTGCCCTGTAACAAACCAGGTCTTTCCATGCCCTTGTGAACCTGAAAACTTTATATATCCTGGGGATTCATTGTCAGACAGTGTTAGCAGGAAAACAGAGGGAAAAAGGGTTATAATAGACCTTCTACTTTCTCTCACCAACCCACTCAATCAGTTTAGAAATGCTAGAAGGAGTTCATTTCAGCTTCAGTTCAACATGCCCATTTTCACCACAGCCTTGGACCAGAGACTATTATAACAATCCTTTTCTCTCCATTTATAACACCAGCCTTTCAGACATCATCCCTGGCCTCTGAAGTGACAGGTCTAGTGGCATAATGYAATGGAGTGGATTCAAATCTAGCTGGGAGTTTTGGTCTGAAAATACTTTCCAAAATAAATCAGCATTATTCTTACAGGTCAAGCCTGGTAATAAAATATAGCTTCATCTTCTCAATAGTGGTGGCAAGCTGGGAACACAAATGTGAAAAATGGGACTCTTAGAGTCAAAAACATTTCCCAATTACATTTTTTATCACCTGTTAGAATTGTGCTAATGCTAATGTGGCAGAAAAGATTCAAGCTCTTATTAGATACAATGAACTTTATCTGTACAGGTCAGAAAAGAATGTGGAAGTCTTGTCTTAAAA
Organism: Cardinalis cardinalis; assembly: GCA_014549065.1. Lineage (NCBI taxonomy): Eukaryota > Metazoa > Chordata > Aves > Passeriformes > Cardinalidae > Cardinalis > Cardinalis cardinalis. The sequence goes on from JACDOX010000001.1 coordinate 17,205,610, forward strand.
ACACAAAGTTCTTCTAAATTGCCTTTGTTTTTTTCTTTTTTTTTTTTTTTTAGCCAAATCTAAATAGGGAAAAAATCTACAGTCTACAGCTGGGCCAGAAAATTCTCGGTTGAACATCACATGCCTTTCATCTACCAAAGGAAAAAAAATTATTGGACTTGGGATTTTGAAAAATTTCAAGATGTTTTATGCTAAATAAATAAAATTTATGTGTTTAATTTTGAAAATACAAAAAATGTTAAAGTTAATGTTCTTTGGTAATAAATCATTTTCTAATTGTAAAATGAGTGCTTGGTCTAAAAATTTATGGCAATTTTCCTCTTAAAAAGAAAAAAAATTATTTCACATCTCTGAAACTAGGATGAACTAAAATATTGCACACAGAACCAAAATAAAGTCAACATTTTGTTTCAAGAAACAAAACCATTCAGCTTTGATTTAAAGAAAATTTAATTTTCCTGGTGATAGTAGGCAAATAGGTACTGAATACATTTTATTTCCTGTCAACATGCTTGCATTTGAGAATGACTAAAATATGTAATTTCTTGGCTTATATTTAAATTTTTTAGGGATTTTCTCCTTTGTTTTTCTATTATTCCTCTTGGAGAGAGAGCACATCTTGAGATACAGTCCCCTGCATTAGATTTTGAAACATAGGAACCATCCTACAGGGATTCTGTCTTGTTTGATTACACCAGAGGTTACAGGAGCACTTTCTGTTTGAGTATGCAAATAGTTAATGAAAAGCCAGTAGGTGGCACTCCAGAATGTGCAGCACTGATCATACCTAAGAATTAGAAACCTTGCTGTGCTCTGGAAATGGCTTCCTGAGCCTTCTCTGCRCAGGAGACCTCTAACACCCAGGATCCAAAGGAAGCTGAAGGAAACCCTGYGCTTTGTATCTGAGTGTTTGGGCCTGTTCCTCTCCATGAACTTTGCAAGTCTGGATTTTGTATGTCTTATAAAAATAATTGAGTTAGCATTTAAATGCAGTAAAAATAAATGAGAAGCCTGTAGGGAATGCTTTTGGTCCTTTTTTGGCTATATATAAGACTGGATTTCAGTTAGCTAATGCAAATTACTGCATTTTCTCCAAACCAAGTTTGATCAGTTTGTTCTGATGCTGTTTGATATTTTTCCCAAGCCAAGATTTATTCTTTTTAAATAATTTTTGCAACATTCCCCTTTAACCCAATATCAATTACTTATGCAAACAGAAGAAAAACAGTCTAGTGAATCTTCTTGCTTTTCTTGGAAATATCCTCATCACCACACTGGAGTCTGGGAAGATCTGACCTCAGCTGGAAATGTGGGAATGCAGAGACTGCCCTCCCAAGTGACCACTGTCATGGTAATGATGCCTTGTGGAGGCTGACCTAGAACAGAGGCTAGATGGAGTTAAAGAATAAAGTAGGGATTCATTAAAAGGTCTGAATGGATCCACCTTAGGCAGCACAAGAGCCCAGCCAGGGCTACACCCAAGATGAACCCAAAATGGTCACAAAATGGACAACCAGTCACACGGTCTCACAGTTTTATAAGTTCTGGACCATTTGCATACTGGAGTTAATTGTCCAGTTATAGCTTTAGCTTATGAAGCCCATCCTTCTTGKTTTTMTTTTTTTGTTCTGCCATTGTTTATGCTCTTGGGCCTGAAATTTGGATTGATTGTCTTTGGTCCCAAGCCAGAGAAAGAATTGTTTTGTCTACCTACTCTGTGAAGAAAGCTCACTATCCCCTAATATGAAGTGCAGAAGTAAACACTGAAGAAGTGCAGAATCTAAAAAATATAAAAGCTAAAACCTGAGGCATCAGTAATAGGGAAGAAATTGTGTAGGGTCAGTGATCTGTGATCTGAATGGCTTCCAGATATGGTTCTGCTGCTCATAACTGGCACAAAGACCTGTCTGATATGGGGATATTTATAAAGATGAGCATATTTGAGTCCAGATGGGGGCCACAAATATGAGCAGAGGTGCTGGAGCACCTCTCCTGTGAAAACAGGCTGAGAGTTGTTGTTGTTCAGCCTGGAGAAGAGAAGGCTCTGGGAAGACCTTATAGCACCTTCCAGTACTTAAAGGGGCCTAAAAAAAAGATGGAGGAGAACTTTTCTAACAAGGGCTTGTAAGGACAAGGGGGAATGGCCTTAAGCTGAAGCCGTGTAGGTTTAAATTAGATATTAGGAAGAAATTCTTTGCTGTACAGCTGGCAAGACACTGGAACAGGCTGATTGGGGAAGCTGTGGATGCTCCATCCCTGGAGCCATTTCTGGCTGGGTTGAACAGGGCCCTGAGAAAACTGGCCCCTGTCCATGCAAGGAGGATTGGAATTAGATGATCTTTAAGATCCCTTCCAACCCAAACCATTCTATGATTATACGAAGTTCCTTGAACATTTATTTCAAACATTTTTTTCAGCTCTCAGAATTGCTCTGGGAAAAGATCTTTTGTTAGTGGGTTCTTGTAAAAGTAGTGAGCAAATTTATCACAGACTTGGTTGAAAGCTGAATAATTTTGGCCAGCCTAGCTACTTGTCTGAAACATTTCTCTTACCCTTGTGTGAGGCATAGTGAAGCTGTATTCTGCCAGTTAGGATGATTGAAGTTAAGAGAAGACAGTCAACAAATGTGGCTAAGTTAAAACAACAGGAGGAAATAAATCCAGCTGGGAGAAGTGAAGGGAGAATCAGTTCTAAATTTCTATTTGTGCAACTAACATAAAGTCTCCCCCCAGATATGAGAGGTACTGACTACTCTGCTGTAGTAAAGGGAAGAAGAGTGCAGGAAGCAGGATGGGGAAGAGAAAAGAAGCAACATAGAGAGAGAGAGAAGAAAGCAAATCCCTGGAGAGTTCTGTTCCCCACAGGGAAATGGGAGAGTGTAATCACTGCTGGTGGCCAAGGCAGCCTGATTTTCCATCCCCACCAGCCACTTCTGCCTGTCACAATTCAGCCACCCATGGTGCTCCCCTGCCTGTGCTGGCCCTGGGAAAGCAGCAGGCTACACACTGGCTGACAGAGAGCAAAACTGAGGCATGGCCATGGGGTGTGGCATCCTTGTCACTCAGGTCTGACAGCCTGCATGACCTCTGTAGCCACACAGTCATRGCTGGGCTTATGGGGAGATTTTGTAAGAGAGGAAGAAAAGTGAATTTCTCTTGTAGGATACAAAGACACTGAGCAATACTTGTGCCATTCTGATGGACCTGAGAGATCAGAAACCTCATCTGAAACTAATGTAACATGAGGCCTAAGTTAAAGGGAGTAGTGTTGAAACATAGTCTTTTTCATTTTATGCCTTAATAAGAACATGCCTCCTTTAGCTTCCAAATTTGCTAAATCCTTTTCCTAACCATCACATGCTAGGTCCCTCCATCTTCTGCTAGATAAACAGGCTTCAAGAATCCATCCAGTTCTTATGACAGGTGTTGCTTTCATCTTCAGCTCTTACTATTTTGATAGGTTAGTGTATTTCCTACCTTGCTCATGCTCCTCTGCATCTTCTTCCTAAGCAGCTTCATGCTTGCTTCCCCTGTCTCRCTGATGTCAGCCTTTCCCCACTTCCATCATATTTTCTCACTCTCTACCCTGCCCCATCACCTCCTCTGTTGGCAGCCAACCTCCTAACTGTATTTTTGAGAACAAAAGCCTGCAGGCAAGGAGTAAGAAAAGGCAGGTTATGAAGGGTTACAACTGAATAGGCCCATAARGTGCTAAATAACCCCTCTCAGTAGCATAGAGTTTGGAAGTCTGATAAATGGAGCCTTGTAGATGTTTCTAATCCAGCAGTTTTGCCTGGTAGGGAACATGTACTGAGGGGTGATTTGGCAATTCTGATATCGAAGAAAGAAGAATGAATGAAAACCAAGTATTAATAGTTTAGCAAATGGAAGCTTAAGCAGCTGATATACTGCTTTGTAGCACAAAGCAGTGTACCAAGAAGCTTCTTAGCAATAAAACAGAAACAGAAAGGATTTGTTCTATTTACATTAGAAAAAAACCATATACCCTGGAACAGTTTCAGCGGAGAGAGACCCCTAGGCTCCTCTGTTTGGCCCTCCAAAACCACAACCATTATTAAGAATATTTTCTTCTCTCTAGTCAGAGCTGCCCTTGCTACAGGAGCCTCTTGGCAAGTTTTGCCAACAATGGGAGCAAGTTTCGGCAAACATCAGGTTTTTTGCTGCATGCCTTGCTGAACGGAGCAGAGGTGGTATCTTAAAGGCCTCTCAGCATGTTGATAAAAGCAGTTTTATGTGCTCATATGAGCTAACAGAAAGATGTGAGATCATGTCAGAGATTTTTATAGAACAATGCAAGTCCATGCTGAGTTCTGTACATCTTTTTTCTTTCTTTGGGTGCATTAAACATACAGAGTGAGGAAGATTTCTTCAAACCTATCYGATACCAGAGTGATGTACTAACATTAGGAGGCTCCATGCCTGCAGGAACTTTTCACCCTGGCCCAGCTTTGTTAGTTCCTCACAGAGCTAAGCAGGCTGACATAAAACACAGGTTGAAGACATTAATTACTTGCCAACTGGATTAATATTTAGAGAGAGTACAGTTATTTGAAAGGTCAAACACTATAACTATAGCCATATCACACACATTATACATTATCTTAAAAAAAAAGTGAGTACTGCAAAATACAACACTGTATAATAGAAAACAATATTGGGGCACTATTTAATACTAAAGACTGTGGAAAAATGTAAAATCTAAAACGAGCTGCCTGCAGAATAAAACTGTGAGAGAAACACAAAATTCAATTTTGTGCTTAACTTAAACAGATCTAAACCCCTTGCATAAAATAGTGAGATTTTGYTTCTATAATGATGTAAAATTTTTACAAATTATTTATCTAATTAGTTAGAGAAAAGAGTTTTTACTKTACCATTCATCATGTGGGTTAGCAATTTTTTCCAGTGATACACAAAGTAAATCACACATGGGCTACTATTAAGAGTACATCATTATCCAAATATAAAGGGACTCCAAAGAAATACAACTGGTTTGAAACAAGTAGAAAATGTTATAGAATGACTGCACTCAAAAGGGSTGAAAAAAGATCATGAAGATTTTTCTTATATCTACAATTTTTTTTTTCAAATGAAGTTTTCTCTTTTCAAAAAGAGGATGCAGATGATAACAGGGAGGCTGTAGATCTTATTGCCTTAGGCCAATTTAACACACAGCACCCAGCACCCTACTTAGGTAGAACACTTTTTCCAAAATCATTCAGAAATCTAAATACAAATCATTCAGAAACCTAAWTTTAAGTAGAAATCAAATATTTCCCCATAATTTATATTTTTCTTATCCTGAAAAGTAACCACATTATAAAGAAAAGTTTTGCAAAAGTGAAAATATGTAAAATTAATTATGTTAAGGTCAATCAAAAGGTAAAACTAGAAAAAGTGAGCGCAGAGAAAAATGCACATGTATTAACTTACACACATTTCATCACCTCCTACCTCCTGTCACTTGAAAATCCATTGACACACTTCAGCAAACTAGCAGGTTTCTTGGTATGAACATTTCTCCTCAGCTGAGAGGCATTGATTCCAGTTTTCTACATTTTATAATCATTTCAGGGAAAAAAAAGAAAACCCAAACAAACCAAAACAACTAAAATTGGAAGGAATAAGAAACCCAAACAATTTGATCTGCTTGATATTGAGGTCAGATGTAGTTCCATACAAAGACTCACCAGGGAACAGAACACAAACATACTGAACATAAACCTTCCCAAAGAGCAAGAACTACATATTAAAGAATTTTATTAGATGGTGTTTTAAAGTGTCCCTAGGCATAATACAAGCTTTTATCTTTTTTTATGTGTTCAAACAGCACAGTTTTAAGAGAATGAAACTGTAATATGCCATGTGTCAGTAATTCAAAAAGGAAAGCTTGTAAAAATTAACAGTCAGGAAAAAATAAGAAGCTGTATATCAAGAGAAGCAGCATTATTAAAACAAGAAGGATCTGAGCTGGCAGCATGTGGTGAATACCACAAAACAAGAAGGCAAGAGGCATTATATCATTTGAGTAGCTTACACTTATATGTACCCCTTTGGCCTCAAAGCATCAGTGGAGGCAATGCTTAGTCCCCAAGATCAATGGGAGTACCACAGTTACTCCCCTCAAACTCTTGCTTAGTTGTTTTGGTTTTTTTTTGCTTTTGGCATATTTTGAAGTGTATTGTTAACTGTTGCAAGTCAGTAATAAAGTAGTTGACAACAGCTCAGTGTTTCATAGACACAAGAGAYCCTACAGCCCAAGATTAGCCATGATGCATGTTCACTACATTTGTTAATCCCTCCTCCCAAAGCTGTGATTCAAGATAGTATTATAAAACATAGTAGGCTCACAGAAAGACAATGAGATCTTCTTGTTGTTTTTTTCTGCAGCTCATTCTATACAGGCAGAATCTGATCCCAAGGTGCCTAGAATTCCAATTTGTTTCTATACTTGTGACCTCAAAGAAACATCAAACACGGAGCCCCAATTTAATGCATTATCTTTTTTATAGTAACGACACCACAGGTGCTGCAAGGCTGTTCAGAACTTGCTGTTCAGGAGTATGAAGGCTCATGCAGCAAACCCTCTTGTTTGCCCGTTTCTTAAAGGAAGGATTCCATGGTAGCAAGGTCAAACGTGATCCCTGAAGGTTGCCATGGCAACTGTRTATTGATTCATTACCTATCAGAGTTCGTTCTGAAGCCTCTCCAAGGCAGGATATTGTCCTGCCATAATTGCATTTCTCTGCTCTTCAACTTTAGTGTTTTGTGCCATGGACAACTGATACTGAATGCAAAGAAAAGTGATGCACACTGATGTGTCTGTTTTGCAAGGACAAAAGGAAGAAGAGAGAGAAAGGAAGACCAGAGAAAGAACAAAAAAAAAAAAAAAGACTAAATAAGGCTGAAGGGTACACAGTGCACACATCAGGGAGAAGAGAAGAAAAAGGGGTAAAAAGATGTTCTGATGTTTTCTGTGTTGCACTGAGTCAATAAATTCACTTTAGAGAGTTTTGAGATTAAATGTGCCTCTTCCTGATAYGAACTAAAATAAATGCTGTTCTGACATGGTGAATCCATAATCCCCAAAGCTTACTACAGAAAATATGAGTGAAATATATGTTCCTTAAATTCCTTCTGGCAGCAGAAAAGTAGAAAATCTGCAGGATAAAGGGATAAGTGTACAGAAACATAGAGTAATAGAATATACAATCACAGAAATGTTGGGGTKRGAAGGARCCTTAAAAATCATCTAGTTTCAACTCCCCTMCTTTTGGCAGGGACACCTTCCACTAGACCAGGATGCTSAAAGCCCCCTCCAACCTGGCCATGAACACATCCAGGGATGGGGTGTCCATAACCTCTCTGGGTAGCCAGTTCCTGTGTCTCAGCACCCTCATAGTAAAATATGTCTTTCTAATGTCTRATCTAAACYCACAACCTTTCAGTGTAATRCCACTTCCCCTTGTTCTATGGGGACTGTATGCCCTTGTAAAAAGTCCCTCTCCATCTTTGTTGCAGGCTCCTTTTGGTACTGGAAGGCTGCTGTAAGGTCTCTCTGGAGCTTTCTCTTCTCCAGGCTGAACAATGCCAGCTCCCTCTGTATCGCTATCCTGACCTCTGCTGATGCAGYGTTTAAGGAAATATGGAGTAAGTATTGATCACAGCCACAGATCTGCAGCTGCATTTCCATTTCAAATTCACATTTAGCTTGCTAGTGAAAGGGGCTTTCCCCCTCCATGAGGTCKTGTGCTCTTCATTGAGTGTTACAGATTTTTTCTGCTTGTGTTCAAGCTTTCAGTTCTGCCTTTCATGCTGGAAATTMCTAAATGTCCATCACACAACAGGTAACCAAGAAAAGCCAGCCACCACCTCTGAACTTTGGTGATTTCCAAAAGCACTATTTTTTTGCATGGAGAAATTAAATTACCTTCAGGATGCTGCACCCAAACCAGATTTCACATTGTCTCTCCAGCAGACACATCCTCCAAACAAACCTGGTCCTTCACTCAGTCATGAAAACCAATCAGCAGACTACTGCCCATCAGCAGAGCAGTAGAATTCAGTTTTAACAAACATTATGACAGATTTACCCTTTTGCTGACAGTAACAGGTACRTACACATATGTATATAAACTCTGTTCTTACTTCAGTGCAGAGATTACAAAATTGACATAAAATCTGAGCCATGCAAGTTGTTGACAAATACTGAATACTGTTCTTTACTGAACCTCATGTAAAAATTGATGTGTCAAAAAATAGTTAAATAAGAAATATTAAAAAATTCTGTTATGYAATCACCAATACATTAAAGAATAACCCGGTTTTCTGCTAGTGATAGTCAACAACTCAGTGTTTTCTTTCTTCTTCATAGAGATTCAATAGCAGATATATATGCAAATTTTACAGAAACATGATGATTTATYATAGAAAGTCCTATCTTGACGTCTATATGAGCAGTAAAGTGTAGTGCCATGTAACGGAGAAGAAAATTATGACCAGCAATTACATCTATGTTTTAATGTTATTTATTTCCTTATATAAGCCTTTTCACTAAATTTATGGGGAAGTTTTCATCTCTTCTACKGTCATTAGRTTTTCCGGATATGTTCTGTTTTTTRCCATTATAAAGGGCAATAGAGTCACCAGCATCTCTGTCTYGAACATCTCTATCAAATATTTATATTTATATGCAGTATTATATGAATATAGAGTTAAAATAATCACGTGTTGCCAACACTTTTGATTTTATTTTGGCAGAGAAGTTATGTGGTTTCTCTGARAAAAACAGACATTACTTCTAATGTTTCTCTCTCATGTCTGCCAAATAAACTCAGCTCCACACCCAAACACATTGCTTGACAATGTTTCATCAGCTCTCAGAAGCAAAGTAGGATCAGTCTTGGTCTTGGAAGTGAAAAATACTAGGAATATTGCAAAATATTGGTATGGGAAAGGGATCTCCTGACAAACACAAGACACTGGATATTTATCTAATTTTTAACTTTGCACATGCTTTTAATTCCTAGACATCCAACACTGCTGGGTTTAAGCCTCTCTCTTGTGACTTTGCTGAGCACAGGCAAGTGCATGTTTGTCCACTATGTTCTATCTGTAATGCAATGCAGGAGCTCATCCCTGGGGCAGTGTGCTGGAGGGCCCTGCAGGAGCTCATCCCTGGGGCAGTGTGCTGGAGTGCCCTGCAGAGCTCTCCAATGCAGGAGCTCATCCCTGGGGCAGTGTGCTGGAGGGCCCTGCAGAGCTCTCCAATGCAGGAGCTCATCCCTGGGGCAGTGTGCTGGAGGGCCCTGCCTCTCCACACAGGAGGAAGAGCACTTGGCCTGTGCTGGACTGGCCAAAGGGGGCTCTGTGCCTGCCTAGGCACAGCTCCCATTTCTCCAGCTGGTGACTAATGTGAACAGTATTGATTGTTGAAGGGGGTTGTGTGAGCTGTTATTCTTTCTGTCAGAGCAAGCACCACAAGGTCTTGTGTTTGCTCTGCTTGCCCTCTGTCCTGTTCACATCACAGTGACATGACCTTTTCAAGAACAAAGAGGAATGTGGATCTCCTGATTTTATTGATGCTGCCACTCAAATGTCTTCCCCTCTCATTTCCTGTGATGCTGAAAATCCCACAGGGGCTGGGCAGGGTACCCAGGGTGCATCTCAAGCAAAGGCCATTTTCTAAACTCCCCTGGTTAAAGTACATCAGACTGAGCTTCCAAGAGGCRCTGGGTGGGATGACAGCTTGTAAGTGGTGTTGGGGCATGGCACCCACATCACATCTTTCACATCCCTCGCAGCTTCTGGGAAAAATGGAATGTATGTTCTTGCCCAGAGTCCTCCCTGCTGGTGTCTTGTGTGGGTTATGGAGGCTCCAGGGGTGCATGTGGAGCCATGTGACATAAAAWCATCAGTAATGTCACACTGACAAACCACATGCTTTGTCAATGAGGCAAAAATTTGCACGAGCACAAGCACAAGCACTTCACAGCCCTCAGCAAGACAGGTCCCATAGGACCAGAGAGCAACCTAAAGCCTGATTTTTGGATCACAGCCCCATCTGCATGTCCCTCTCAATGACGATATCAAGACTTTTTCATTGTTTGGATAGCTTATCTTTTTTGGCAAGCTTCTTTTCCCATTTAAAACCAGACCTTTAAAATTTCTATAATTAGTCCTATGAGAAGTATCAGACATCTGTGGAATTGCATTTTTGCAGTGATGAATGAATACAAAATCTTCTGAGAAAGCCCATACYCAGACCCTTCTTAATGGTGAAGAGGGCAGAGGGGAAAGATCAGTGATGAAAGTGTGAATACCAGCCTACATTAGCATTCACCAACAGCTTAGAGCTATTTTAAAACTTGTGAGAAAATGCTGAAGAGGCAAAACAGTACAAACCCTTATGTGTTTCTGCATTTGCACATTTTGAGTTAATTCATTTTTCCTGTGTTGGTTAATAGCAGAGCATTTTCAAGGCTTGATCTTTCCATCATCTTGCCACTTCTACTTTTCATGTGCACTCACTGGAAGTCTTTCAATTAGGCAGGAAAAATAAGGAATTTACATTCATAGGTTAAGGAATCTTTGAAGRTGTGATATCATGATATCATATCTTTGAAGATGTGATCTGTGTGCTTCAACCCACAGGTAACACAGCTGAGGGTAAAGGGCTGAATCTTAGGGATTATTTTATGCAGAAGCTGGGTGACATGGCAAGATAAAGAAGGTATGACTCTCACTTCTGGAAAAAACATGCTCTGAGACATCAGGGAAGAAGCAGAAGTGCAATTAAGTCTTGCTTAATAACTAATTGTATTTCTTAAAGATCCTTTTTTTTTTTTTTTTACTAATCTGATCCATAGTATTGAATACATTTTGAGCCAGCTCTCCCTATAGACATTCATCACTCTGGTCTGGTATTTTAAGCACTCTGCTGCACAAAATAGCCTGTAATTTTATTGCCATTCACACACTCTGACTGAAAGGACAAAAGAATTTGTATCTGTGAAAGAGGGTGGAAATGAGATTTAGGGGTAATAGCCACGGATCTCAGAGTGCTAGCATTCAGGGATATGTATGAAACCACTTCAGCATCATTTTCCATATGGGTTTTATTGTTTTATTTTTTCCCCCAGAATAYTGACCCCACAAAAAGCACAGATTAGGAAGTGGTCAAAGGAATTGCAGAAAGACTTTTGTCTCAATTGCCCTAATTCCAGGATGCAATCCAAGCAACCCCTGTTCCATTCTGAGAGGGTAATAGAGCTACATAACTTTTAGGAATGATAGATGATTAGTAATGAAGGATGGCTGCAAGTATCAAAAGGTTGTTTTAATCACTCTTGTTCCTGTCCATTTGTTTTAAATGTGTTTCTGGAATTATCTTTAAACAAATGATGAGAAAGCAGGCTAGTGTTCAATATAAAAAAATAATAAAAATGTAAGGCTGTCCCTGTAATGTCCAAAATACACATTCCTGCATTGGGGGCCAGATGTCTTCCTCATTATTGCCATTTTTTACCWTTGAATAATCTAGGACCAGTCCATTCAATACAAACATTTCAGAACACAAAATGCCATCTCTTTTCTTGTAAAGCATCTTCAGAAAGAATTATTTTCCACTGTGATTATTTTGACAGCAGCAGAATAAAATGATGAGATGGAATTAATATCTACTGCTGACCATTTGGGCAAAAGARGCTACAAATTCATTCTTTCATAGCMTTTCTGCTATCACCACCAGGAGTAATATGTGCTCTGGAAATATTCTATCACATCATGGCACACAGTGTTATAGGAGTAAAACTCATTTACCAGTGAAGTTATTTATCAAATTTGATGAAAAAAGTATCCTACTACAAAATAATCCAAGCTTAGAATCCAATTTCCCAATATTCTCTTTCAACACAATGTCATTGTCTTTCACCAAAGCACAAATGTACACAGGAGAGACAGCCTACCAGATTCTTTCTTTAGAGGAATAAAGATAATGAATGGAAGTTGTTGCTGTGCTTAATGAAATTTGTTGACATTTTAACCTGCAAATGAATAAAGCCTACGTGGCTATAACCAAAAATACTTTGATTTTTCAAATGTGAAGGTCAAAAACATAATTAATCTTTTCACTTAGGTTGTACTTTGAATAAAAAGACTACTTACTGTATTTCAAAATTAGGTCTTTGTATAAATAATAGTAAAAGTGCATAAAAATGTTTAGAAAACATTGTTTTCTAATTGCAACTCTAACATGCAAGCTGAAGGGGAGGAAATACAAAGAGGAGAAAAAAGAGGGCTGAGATGAGACCATATTAAATGAAACAAGGGGTTGTTGAAGTGAATAGAGAAATGAGTCTTAAATTTGAAACCTTGCATTTGATTAATTAAACTGCATCCTGAATTTGCTAATTGGATGCTTACATGTTGTTGTGGGACAATGACAGATGGCATTGCACTGATGGCAATTAATCCTAGTAGCACTTTTAAAATAAGGCATTAAACTATCTGGTTATCCCTATTTCTGCAGTCGCTCCTCTCAAAAACTGGGCTGGAAATAGCTATGAGCCTCATCATGGGGAAGAAAAAAGTGATGAGCATCCAAGTAGTTCTAAATAATATTTATTTGCACTTTGGAATATAATACCTTTCAAAAAAGGATATTTTGTGAAATTAACAATGACAGTGTCTCCCTTTTAATTAACACCTATAGTAAGGGTGGAAATACACTCCTAATCTTACATCTAATTATTGTATCCTGTGCAAGGGAACRACATGAAATACAAATAGTTGAAATTGCAAAGTCAATAGGGAAACCACATTTCTACTGGGTTTTGTTGGGTTTTTCTCTCTATTTTTAGTATCAATTAATATCTATTTTTTTATCTCATCTGCACAGAAGCAGATGTCCTTTTGACTGACAGTAGTGTAAAATACTAAACTTTGCTACTCTGAGTTCCCAGGGAATTTTCATGAATACCAAAGCATGAAATGTGTGTTCATTTATCCTACTGAAAAAGTCTTTGTGAGAACTCTGCTAAAGCCTCCATGAGAAAGAAACCGATGCTCACTGTGATTAAGGTCACTTAAAAATAGGCACCAGGAAGGTCAAAGTGCAGTGCTATACAGCTGACTCACCCTTTTTTCTCACTTTGTAGTTTAAATTGCTGCGAAAGTCCATGTGGCTGACTTCCATCACTGCAAGCTACACATGAAAACAAATCTACACATTGTCATCACCAGTAAAAAAATTTGCTAAGATTACTTTACACATTTGTGTATCTGCCCTCTCCTTTTTTTTTTTTTTTTTCTTTTTTTTTTTTTTTTTTGGGTAGATAGCTCAATTTTCAGTCAAAAACCATAAAGGAAATTAGGAAATTAGGAAAATTACTCTGCTTAATCCATAGGTTTAGTTCTGTCACAGATCTCCTTGAGGTTTGGGCAAACCCAGGAGCACTTTGCAAAATAGAGACAATAATAATTAGAGACAATAATAGAGACAATAAGAACCCTCTGCTTTGTATGTTTTAGCCTGTGATGTAACCCTGCAACAAGGTGTACTGAAGCAAAGAGTAACTAGGCTGYATAAGATCTTGTCTTGGAGGTCTCCAATAATGCTGGGATACATCACTTAGAAGAAAAATGTCCAATATTTGAAATTAGAAGAAGAAAAAAGAAAAATTAGAAGAAAAATGTCCAAATCACCACACCTCAGTTAATGCCTCTAGAAGTCACTGGAATTAAAATGTAAAATTTATTTACGTTTTGTGATGTGAAATCTCTAAGTCAGTCCATCTGTATGAAGAATGCATGGTAGCTGATTGCAAAATAGGTGAGAGAATTTATTTATTTTTAATAATATAACAAGATTTCTTAAAATAAGAAGCTTCAGGATTCTTTGCTCTTTGACACTGTTTCTAGCCCCACTGAAGTCTCATATTGCAGGAATCCACACATTTGAATTGGACTTAAGGCACAAATTCAAGAGTACAGATGAATATAGGATGACAGTCATCAGAAAAAACATGTAACATTAACTGCACTCAGAGCATAAGGAAAGGAGACTGTGGAGACATTTTTTCAYATATTTTTTAAGGACCACAGTCATAAGATTCCAACATTATTCCAACGACATAGTTTATTGATTAGTGACTATGATTAGTGACTAATGTCAAAAGGTCTGAATTATCACTTCCAGGGCAAAGGTGTGAAATAATTCTCATAGATAGTGAAAGGGGAAGATTGTTTATAACCTGACCATGAAAAGTACTGGCCTCAATCTGTGTTTTCATTTACACTGCTTTCTTTGAAACGCTACATACTTCTTAAAAGGTAATACTGGATCACATATGAAATTATCAATGTCCTTTAACATTTTTTCTGTCTTATCAGCACTGCTTCCTCTAGATGATGGTAGAATTATAACAAATCAGCAGGATATGAATCGTGTTTTGGTGTCCTGCACTGTAAATTCAGGTMATCTGTAGGGGTTTGCACTAGAAGCCTCTTATTACCATATTGATTAGTGAAATGTTATAGTCTTCAACATTGTGCTATGCAGTACCTCTGAATACAATTGCTGTTCTACAACTCTGTATGTATAACACATATGATGATAATAATAAATAAACATATTTATTTAGAGAAGTGGAATGGATCTGACTGAGAAGCCTGGAACGGCAGTATTGACACACAGAGAGAAAATACTGATGCCTCAGACTGCACTGAGATCTTACAGTGCCTGCTCACTCTTTGCCACTCTTGCTGGCTCCTTTCTGACCATTGCAACGTGCTATAGAAAGTATACACTTAGGTCAAGAGAAACTTAGAAAGTAAAGTAGTTGCTGTTGTTACTATTACTACTACTACTACTACTACTACTATTATTATTATTACTAAAAAGCACCTTTCTGAAGCAAACCATTGCCAGCAGTTTGCTATTCTGTGCATAGTGAAAAATTTTGGACTCATAAGACAAAAGTCTCGACTGCTTCTAAAGCCACTACAATCATGGAATATTCTGAATTGGAAAGGAYCCATCAGCATCATCAAATCCAATCAAGGTGTCTCTTCGGATAAATCTGTGAAGCATTTTTTGCCAATAGTCTCTTTCATAGCCCAAAAATTTTAATTTATTTCTTTGCCCATACTTATTCAATATTGTGCTTCAGACACCTTATTCCCCTGAGCTGATCTGCAATACATTTGGAAGTACCTCAATTCCACATTTACAGCATGGTTATGGACAAAGTGACTTTAGAGTATCTTTTAAACTCTTTAGTGACAAATCAGYAAAAGCCAACAAATACCTTGATGAAACACAGCTCATACCCCAGAGTTATATCATTCTCATKATCTCTCTAAACACATTTAACCCCAGTGTAATACACTAATATATCACATGGCTGTGCTACTTAACAAACAATCCCAAATATTTTTAATCATGCCAAATATTTTACATTTCCATTATTCTAACCATCATTGCTAAATTGAATATTTAAGGAGTGTGSATTTTTATTGATACCACAAAGACAAAAAAATTTACTTTTCAATTGAAAGAACAGCCTGTATTTCTCTTAATCAGCCACCAAGGTGGGGGAAAAAAGGTAAAATTAGGACTACCAGGTCATTAAAATCTTTGAGACCTAGCAAATTACACCCAGAACTGCTGCCACTGCTCATGAATGTGCCCAAGGTTTTGCTATTGACTGTTTGCTATCCTTGAACAAATCTGTAGTTTGACTGCATGTAGCACCCAGGAAGAGTCTGACACCCCATAAACATAACCCAGAGCCAGGGGGTGGCCTCTTATGAGCACCAACATTGCATTTTGCTAGACTGTCTAGTTTCCTACTGAGAAAAGACAATTGATTAGGGTCCTGGGGCTATCCCAAGTGTTACAGAGAATCCTGATTAATGAGCAGCTCACTAAAAAATAGACTCTTCCCAAGGAGCTGTCAAGCCCTGAAGAATTGTGCCAGCACTTCTTAGCTGTGCCCTCCACACCTCAGTGAGCCCAAATTGTTCAATTACTCTTGTATATTTTTGGAGGCATGGGAGCTTTTTCCATCTTTCACAGTGGATCAGTCAAGGCGTTTGCTTGTCAAAATGTGACTTTCCCTATCCCAGGGTATTTATTTTTTTCAGATAAAGTTACATAAAAATGGCCTTCCTTTCCATTTTGGGTCGCAGCTGCTGGCTGTGTGTTGAGCAGAGCCTTTGGTAAGGAGCCCTCACCCAGAGCTGGGTACAGGTGTCCAGCTGAGACTGACTGGGGCAGGACTGCAGTGSAGGAAAGGGGTGCTTTTGTTTCCCTTGTTTCACCAGTCTGAYAGAAGGTGGAGGGACAGACATTTTCCCCTCACCATAGGTTATAACAAATGCCAAGCCTGCTTTTGTCAATATTAGGTGGCAGAACTTCTTTGGGGTGATCATACTGGTGAACAACTGGTGAGCTCTAATAAAATCCATTGCTTCTGGCAGGCCCCTTTGCTAAGGTATAGAGTTGACCAAAGCCAAAATTTTCCTCAGGCCAAGAAAAACCTAGAAACTTTAAGGAAATTTTTAGGACTCATTGCAGAGTCATTTTCTGCACAGGATARAGACAGGCCAGAGCTTTCCTATGTATCAGCAGCAGTCAGCTTGTATGATCATATTAGTCCTATGTCAAAAATCTTCCTGTAGACAAAATCCAAAATGTAAAGCCCTGCTCCTCAGAGAACAGAGAGGAATTGCTGTGGAATGATATTCATCCAGGAATTCACAATAATGTGACCCTGCCATGTCCTGTAGTGCTTTATGGAAACAGGAAGGTTATTGAGAAATACTGCTTTGGCCTTCATCYCTCTCAGAAGAGGAGGGCTGGCTTGCTAACACAGTGAAGTGATAAATGTGATGTGCTTACACCCTAAAGTACTCAGATGGAGTTCRGATATTGAGTCCTAGTTTAAATAAAATTAAAGAGGAGGTAGTACAACTAGTCCAGCCTGTTATAATACTTTTTTTTTTTTTAATTAAATACAGGATTCATTGAATTTTTATCTTTATTTCAACTTCTGTTTGCCCTCATTTACTCTCTTGACAGGGTTGGTGGCCTGAGACTTCCTTTTGAAATTAATGGCCTATGGCCATACCTTCAGAAGATGAAAGATTTTTCTTACTTTGTGACTGAGCACTCAATTTGACCCTGAGTTACACWTGTACAAGTCAATTAGCCTAGAGATAATAGAGAAAAAAGCATCAACAATGCTTCTAAAACCTTCAGTCTAATTGCTTTTAGTATACTGTACTGAAATTATTTCAATATAGGAGAAACTAGAGACCCATGTAATTATTAGTTATCTGTTCTGAGGTAGGCAATAGTCAATTCTTGCTATATCTAGGGCAGATGGTACATTTTTCTCCAGATTCTTAAAAGCTTTTAAGCTATATGAATGTTTTTAATTACAACTACACTGTGAAGACGACGAAACCCAATTGGCTTATGATGGTCTTTAGCCACTCAGAGGAAATAGTTAATGATTCCAGTGTCTTCTTGCATTTTCAGTGTATTTTGTAATAAAGAATAATCTAAGATAAAGACAAGAATGGATCTCAGCTTACAAAAAGCCCATAGTATTTTCAAAATACAGGTTTAGTGGCAAGAAGCCTTGCTGCTGAAATTGACTCTTTTTGCAATCCAYTACCTGTCTCTGGTGGGCCCAGCTGTGTCAGGCAGGTCTCAGACAGACGACCCACATGTCTTACACAACACTGGGAGACTTGGGGGGTTCTTTAAAGAGAAGAAAGAAAACAAGAGAGAGAGAAAATATACAGGGCATATGGTCATGATACTATATTTAAAGAAAAATGAAATTAAAATTTGTCAATAAATCACATTAAATTTGTCAGCAGCATCAAGGTTGATACATAACACATGCTCCTCTAACAGTAGTAAAATGTGCTTCTTATCCTGATACAAAATGTTTTCTATTTTGTTCTGCAACTGCCAGATGAAAAAATTGTCTCAGTAAATCTTTAGATTTAATCTTAATTGAYTTTTATCTGTCTGCTTCTCCTGTCCTGTTTTATTTTTTGGTTAGACAACCAAATTTGAAACCAAAACATTTGTTTGGAGCCATATTGACTCTGAGTGGCGCAGGGAGGAAAAAAGCACATGCATACTGAGTCAATGCTTTCTCATGTAGAATGGAAGAACCTTAAAAATGCTTTTCCATAATGGCAAACTGAATTATTTTCATGCTACCACCCACAATTAACTTACAAAGTTCCACAGTGTTAAAAAAATGGCAAAACAAAGAAGCCATGTATGCTGTTCCCTGCCTGCTTTTCCCATAGCAATTATGCAGCCCTGTGAACACAGTTAACATCACCTCTGCTCAGGAGCTGCACTCCATGGCTACGGACTGAGATCACTCTGTAATAAAACATCAGGTCCATTATTGACATTAGAAAGCAATAATTATATCAGTGCATTTGAGGTTCCTTCTCCCTCATGAAACTACCTTTCTTTGAAGGATTAAGCTGACAGACAGCACAGCTGCCTTTTTAAAGGGGCGATATATTTAGCTTCCTCCCACCCCACTGCTACTTGTTTCTCTTATCTCTGGGTTGATCTGAGAAATGAGAGCAGTGCAAATGTTTGTTCCAAGAAAGCACAATGGCAGCAGAGGCAAAGCTGCTGCCTTGATTTAGTGGGTCAGGAGGGTCYCTGTGGATGCAGGAACCCCAGACACGTCGCCCTGTTGCTAGGGAACTGCATCGATCCCTTCCAGCATCTCCACTGACACCCTCTCTGCTCCGCTGTGATTGAGCACCGTCCTTTACAGGAGGGGAAGAGTTAGAAGCTTTGCCTTGCCTTTAATATTTATGAAGTAAACGTTTTAACCATTGAAGCTTTAAATGTCTAATGCTGTTTCCTTTTTCCAGAGCAGCAGCTTCCTTTGGGAATATTTCCATCACTCTAGTATGGCAAATTACTTGACGTTGGAGGCAGAGAGCTTATTTTCTCTGAACTAAATGCAATCGCAGGAGATTTAAGATGTCCACAAAAATAATTGAAGTGTACTTTTCCTCATTCATTTTAATTSTCTCATTATTTCAAGATAATTTACGCTTAAAATGCATCATGCTACAGGCGTAACTGAAAATCATCAAAATCAGATTGAAAGGTAGACCTTTCAAATCAGGATATTCTGAATATTTCTATACAGGTTAAAATATATAAAGCATATGTATAAAAGTGTTGTGTGTACATACAGAGAATGCTGTTACAAAGAAAGTGTTAACTTATCCCAGTGGGGTGCTGTGGGAAGTCCCATACCAAGAGGAATGAGGAGAGCAGGTTATAAGTCTTGAGCTGGCTAATTCAAATGTTCATCCCCGTGCATACACAGTGGGAGGTTTTTAACATCCAGCTCTTCAAGAAGGYTCTGCAGTGGGTGTGCCCAGGTGGTGCTGCAGCACCACCACGCTGGTAAGGACCTGCACTAGAGGATGTGTAGCTGTGCTCCTGTGTGTCAGGCCCCTGTGCAGCCTGGAGGCAGCATCCTCTGCATGTCAGCTGTCTCAGGGGAAGGTGGGCCTGCAGACACCTCAGCTGCTGCAGGCAGAGAGCAAACATGCTGCACCAAGCTTTATAATTGAAGGAGATAGAGCACCTGAGTCCAGTCCCAACAGATTACCAGGGAATATGTATTTAGGGAAAGGTGATGCCATGAATCCTCACAGATTGGAAGAGCTATCAGATGGTTTGAGAGCTTTCCAAACCATTTCTCTGACAATAGTGAGAAGAAGGTGAAGAGATGATAGTTTTCCAGATTAAATATAGAAAAATCTCTCTCTGAATTTYAAAAGCCACCATTAGAAGTGAACAAAACCCACACACCTAAATAAACCCCTGTTGATTTTATATCTATATAAAAATAAAAAATTTAAAACATATGTGAGATGATTAAGTTCTTGGCATCCTTCCTATAAATACTCAACACTGGCAGAAATTGTCTAGCAGTAGCTCTAGAAATTGAAATAATTGCTGTAATCAGACACCAGATGCCTGATACTGAGCTGCATAGCRGATACCACAGTGACCCGAGGGAAGAAAATGTGGCATAAGGACAAGGTACTCATGTGAGCAGCAACAAATTTATCAGAAGAGCTATGGGGACAGTAGCTCCCTCCCTGCCAGCCTCACCCTGTGGGTCACACACTCTGCTCTCATTATAGGAAATGCTGCTTTCTGCTCTTTTGTTGTTCTAACCATTGGCACCACCACACCCGGCCCTGCATCCAGCCCTTTCTATTAGAAAGCCCATACCAACAACATCCCCCACTGAAATCCCAGGACACTAATGCAGAAAGTTAGGTTTGTAAAAGCTGTAAGGGTTCCCTGCAAGGCAGCCAGAAGCTCACACTGTTTCCACACGTGCAAAAGTTCTTTGATGTTGACATCATGTGGGYGTGCACAATAGGATCTGGCTCCTAAGCACAAATCTGCATCTTTAGCCTAAATCACTTTGTGTRTCCTATGGATAAACAGATTCCTCTGACTGAAATACAAAGCTAAGAAACAAAAGAGTCAATTTTGTTTAAAAAATAAAAGTATTCAAACTTTTACATTTTAAAAGTTGTCAGCAAGTTCTAGAGAACGTGCCTTCAGCCTTGCTACAGCCTTTCTTCTTAATCTAAAATAAATTCTCCTTTCCCTTCTCAAAGYTAATCTTCTCCCACTCACTCTAATATTCAGTGTTAGTATGTAACAGACCATGGATTAGGAAATGGCTGTTAAGACAGCAGCAAAGTTCTTTTTTTCTTATGCCCTTATAAGTAACAATGTTATATAATTTTCTACAGCATATAACATAATGGTTTTCTAACYAAGGTGCTGCTAGCACTCAAACTAACACTCTTTCCTCATGCAGCATTGACATGATAATAGCATAATACTTCAGGCCATTAAGTCTATTGAAAGCAAATTATTGTCATCAAAYGTCATAAAACCTAGTTGGATGCATTAAAAATCTTACATTCTGTCTTGATAACACTACTAAAATAGTGATTTCCTCTGCTTAGACTTGCATTGACAGTTTTTTATCTGTTTCTTCTTGAAACGTGTTGGTCAAATGTCCTGCCTGAATCACTGCTCTGGAAACATTAAGGGAAAATGATGCCTTGTGAAGGCTGACCTAGAAYAGAGACTAGAGAGATCTAAAGAATAAAGTAGGTGTTTATTAAAAGGCCTCAAATAGATCCTTGGGCAGCACAACCCAAAATGGCCACAAAAGGGACGACAGATTACGGGGTCTCACACTTTTATAAGTTCTGGTCCATTTGCATATTGGAGTTAATTGTCCMGTTAAGCTTTAGCCCATGAAGTCCCATCCTTCTTGTTTTTCTCTCTTCATTCCACCTTTGTTTGTGCTCCTGGGTCTGAGATATGGATTGGCTGTCCTTGGGTCCCCAACTAGAGAAGGAATTCTTTTGGCCRCCTMTTCTGTGGAGAGAGCTYACTATTCCCTAGTACGAAGCTTAGACTTACGCACTGRAGCAGAATAGAATCTGAAAYCTATAAAAGCYAAAACCTGAGGCATCAGGGACACCAGTGCAATACTTCAGATCCTAACCTGAACTCTGGCAAACTCAAGGGGGTTCTGCTGCTAGCTATCAGGTCTTCAGCTCTCTGTGGGCTATCTCATGTAACTAGTAACAGAGATATGAAAAATTCTAYTTCCCCTGAAGCCTGCTGACTTCTGCATAGCTGTTATATATAGATCCATGTCCATGATACATGTGTGCCTGTATTATACACATTCATATGTGTATATTATTTATTATTGATAAACTGAATTCCCATGAATCCTCTGGCCACTAAAAGGTATTTACACACTGTTGTTTTTGTTTTAATTTCTCTAGTGACTTATTTGGACAAATGTTGTAAAAAAGGTTGTTAGAAGTATCTAAGAAACATGTATGAGTTTTAAAGACTACCAATAGGATGTGTCTCTTTTATTGCTGAGAATTTTTCCATTTTATATTTCTTTTTTTTTTAACTTGGGGTGGGTATAGGTGAGAAAAGTGGTTCATCTCCCAAAGTGGTTTTAAGTTATTAAGTGTTTTTAATATCTATTTTCATAGCAGGATGTGCCTGTTATCTGACACATATCTAAGTAATATGATTTACTYGTAGAATTATAAAAATCCATCATAAAGTACAGCTTTGGAGTATACTAGGTTTTTCTCTAAGACAGTGGAGCAAGAAATGGCAGACTTGTCTCTGGTGTGCAATCTAGGCACCACTGCATGTACAATAGACATGTAACACCAAGTAAGATTAATTTTARTACCTGTGAACCCTGTTTCTACACATAATCAATTTAGCAAATAGTAACAGTATAATCTGTGGACATTTACACACCAGCAGGTTTGTCAAGACACACAGCTGCTTGTGCAGGTAGATAAATCCATCATAACAAAGAAGTCTAGGTCACACATAGATCTGGCTGTTACAAAAACTTCAGTCACAGGTACTGCCACCCTGCCAGACCCAAGCACTGTTAGCGTGCATCTATTAAAATAAAGGCACTTTCCCACCTCCTCTACTGTGTCAGACTTTGTAGCTGTCCCTGTAGGTGAATAGATTGTTTCTTGACCGCAGCAATTAGCTAAGCTGCTCTCCACATCCCTGTCTACTGCTCTATTCCTACTCCAAACTGCACAGTTTCAGGGGGGATGTTGGTGTCAAATGCACTTGGAGTGATGGTGCTCACTGCTCAGCATTCAGCTCTGAAGCCTCGCAGGGAGGCAGTGTGAACTTATCTGGCTGCCTGTCAGAAATGCTGGCCTGGATGGATAGCAACTGCCTGGAACCGTTTGGTAAATAAGACCTAAAGCTTCCACCAAGGGTTTACAGGCTCTGGGCAAACAAGCTCACTCACAGTTGTTACATTTGACAGCTTGTATCCCTCAAGTGATCCCTGTGAATTTTATCAAAGCTTCATCTTATTCCCACTCCAAGAGTTTAGCTATGTTAAAGTTTTCTTAGGGAGATGGGGTTTCTTATTCCAGAAAACTTCTTCCTCATGCATGTAACGGGAGAAAGTGGTGACAAGTAACACAACCTCTCATATGAGGCTTCCCTTAAGCACATAACTAACTCTTATTTGCTCTCTTTTTGTCCCAAATTCTGCAATGTATTAGCAAGACAGAGAAACAGCAGTAATACGGTCCCTGCAGCTTCTCGCAGCCGTAATGCTGGGTAGAAGGTCAAGGCAAGCACTGTGGGGGTAGAAGGAGCAGGAAACAAAAGCCTTATCCTCTGCTTGGGGCCCTCAGGAGTCAGGTGTTGGTTATGCTCTAAATCTCTATCTGCTCTTCTTTTATCCCATTTTACTCATATTCAGAGACATCTGATTTTTATTTGGAGCTGCCTTCTCTTGGATGTCATTAACATAATTACTTATTTTATAGTTTATTCACTGGATAGTTCAACACACTCTGGTTCTTTTGCGTATGGAATGAGTTGGGTGTTGTGTATCACTAATAAAATTCAGGAGCAAGGAATTTAGTATACAATAGAAAAGAGAGAGAATTATTTAAATGTATTTCTCTATTCAACTCATGACTAAGTGCGTAGGGAGCTTAATAGTACTGGGATATCAAAGGCTGAAGATTAGCATCTTCYAAGAATGCCCTATGCGTCCACACAATCACTGGTAAAAGCTTTTGAAAGCCATTTAAGATGACATTGACCTCCATTTTCTGACAAACTGCAAGCATTACGTACAACTTAACAAGAGAAAAAGGGGGAAAACTAATTGACATAGAAAGGTCAAAGCAATGTAAATGTGATGTTTTCATGATGGGAAATATCTTCATAGTTGAAAAAGAAATGAGGCAGGTTATTGCAGATATTAATACAAAAAAAGCCTGCTGTTAACATTAACATCTTATTTGCCTAACACAGTTCATTASTGTTCAGCATTTCCTCTAAATCATTTTCTTATTGGTGCTTAACCAATACCAAGTAACTTCCCAGCGCTAGCCTTAGACATCTCTATGAATTTTAGTAAATTTATTATACTTGGTCCTGTTGTAATGAAGCTTCAGTGCATTTATAATAATCAGTTACTTAGAATAAGAAGTGAGCATTGAGGAGACTCTTCATTCTGCTTGGGTGAGCACAGTAAAATACCAGAGGTTCACTAGAGACATCCTCATCAAATTTGGACAGATAGTAAGGCTGGGGTGAAAATATATCCTTTTTCTAATTGTAAAGAGGGACAACTGTGAACATCTGCAAAACTGCTARCTTGAATTCCTCCTCCTAATCCTGATGATTGTACCAGGACTGATTAGGTGCAGCAACTTTTCAGGCAGCATTTAGTTGAAGAAAAGGCAGCCTATTGTCCATTTAACATGCTGGACTGCATCCTTCAGCAGGCGACTAGAAAATTTTACGAACTGCCTTCTTCACTTTAGTTTCAAAATATTAGTCAATGGGAAAAAAAAAAGTTTAAGGCTTCTAAAATTTTGGACTCTAASAAATAAAGAAATCAGTGTCTCACCAAGAGAAGTGGTGTGTTATGGTAAAATCTGTARTGTTTAGGTAATATATTATTCTTCACAGAGTTTTGTGGAAAAAGATCAGTGGGATTGATTCAACCACTATGATCAGAATGTTTGCATTTTAATTAACACATGAGAGAATATGCATTTTAACTTTGTAAGTAAACTGTACTACAGCACCTTCCTCTGAGCACAGATCATAGTAGTCAGCTGTATCTTTAGAAAACTGTATATTATCTATTCTGAGAAGAAAAGCAGGTRTGAATGTGGATWTTTCTTCTAACTTTGGAGTTCAGCTGACTGCACTGCATTTCCAGTAAAATATTATTTTGATTTAATATTCAATATTTTATGCCAGAAAATATCAATGTCACAATCAGTAGCTGAAACTGCTTCTATAATGTGACACACAATATTTCACAGGTGTGAACCTGGGTACTCAGGATTCACCCTGGACCATTTAAAATGCTGGTCACAGCAAATACTGATGTACAGTAGATAGTAGCCATGGAAACCAGTCAGAGCATACCTTAATAATATTTTTTTTAAGAAAACTAGATTTCAAAGGGTGATATTTCTCTTTCTTTGGCGGCACAGTGCCTTATAGCATCTAGGAAATTATCCATTAGAGGTTTTTCAAAGCAATTCCCTCTTAAAATCCCTTGCAGAGGTTGCACAGAGCTCATTTCTGCACACTGAAGACCAGGTGTGTTATTAAGGCATGATAAATGCACCAAAACCTCCCTGGGGAATGCAATAAGTGAGGAGCAGAATCAGACCACACCCAGGCTGCACTGAGAGGAGGCAGATCCACTGCTGAAAATTTATTTCCAGCCACTCCTGGAGGGACTAAACAATTGGGGAGGATGTGCTAAGCAASAGGGAAGGCAGGCAGGCACCTAGAGAATACATGCAGGGCAGGAGAGGAGGGGTGGAGCCCTGGCTCTTGTGCAGACTAGATGCAAGGTGGGAGTTAATGCTTGGAGCCTGAGAATAGGGCAGATGGAAGCTCTTGGTAAATACAGGCTTTGCTGAAATTTGCAGTGAGGAAAGTGAAGTTTTCTGGCAGGAAATAGTAATTTAGATGGTATTTTTTATAGGAATCAAAAAAGCTTTTTGACAGAACGTTGAAATCAGGTRCTGAAAAGTGCAAATAGGATTCACAACATATTCTGAGTTGCCAGGGACCCAAGAGGACCATCATGTCCAATGTTAAGGAAATGGGCATTGAACCCACAAACCTTGAKTGCTGTGAGCACCAAACACTGAGCTAATCTCATCTCCCTGCCGGGAGGGAAGCTGCCTGGTCAGCAGTGATCACTGGGGGGGTGTGCTGCTCAGCAGGAGTTCTCTGACCACAGACTTGGCAGTTCTCTCAGCTGCAAGAATGAGCATGCAGACCTGACTGAAGACATGTTTGCAGCTAAATATAAGTCCTATGGTTGTGAAAAGCAAAGGGAGGGAAAGAAAATGGGAGAGAAACCTCCTCTTCCTTCAGCAGGGAGCCTGTTCCTGCCTCCACCCCAGCCCACAGATCCTGTGGGCTTCCTTCGGCAGGGAGCCTGTTCCTGCCTCTACCCCAGGCAGCAGATCTGACTCTGGACGAGAAGCTCTGAAACAGACCCACAGGTAGAAGAAAAAGCAATGGAAAGGGTATCAAATGAAGTGGAAAAATWAATGATGAGCAGAAGCAAAGCTCAAGACATTTTCCATTGCTTTGAAAGGACACAACGCCTACAGGAGCAGGAAGACATTTTATATATGTAAGATTGATTTTTTTTTCACTCATTAAAATGTCTGTATTTTCAAGTTTGTCATGCATGTTCACTTTGAAACAGTTTTCCTGCTCTATTAACTGTGCTTTGGTAAGAGCATATGACCTCTGCAACAGACCCYACTGGACATTCATGGGCAAGGTAACAAAAAATAATATCCAAGTGAGACCTGAAGTCACCCTTGTCACATTYTTCATTACTTCCTATGCTAGGAAAAAACATCCAAAACCCAACCAATCTTATGGATGCTAGATACCTGCCACATTAGTTAGAAAATGACCCACTAGGAAAAAATAGTTGTGTTTTGTGATGCACAGGGCATTCACAGTACTAATTTCAATTAATTTCAATTCACCACCAAATTTAGCAGGGAGCCAAGCAACACCTCCAAAGTTTGTGTGACTCTGCAGCAGAAACTGAACCAAGGTCCAAATTTCATAGTATGGTGAAAAATAGTTAACTGCAAAGGGTTGACAGATTACTATGCAGTCTTCCCCAAAACCCAAATATAAAGCTGATTTACTACAAGATTATTTCCTGTCAAATTAAGAAACTTTTTTTTCCAGTTTGGTTGGCAATTTTATAATGCTTAGATGACAAGCTAACTGTCTGATCTCAAATTAAATCAGCAGACTTGTGACATTATAACTGTTTTCTTAAAAAGGACAGTGCATGGAGAGGAAAGGAAAAAGAGCAGCAATGATTTTAATGAGATTTCCATATAGACTCTGAAAGTATTCCTTGGTAAGATACTAGTTCACCTTTTCCTGAATAAAATGAAACTCTAAGAGATGTCATCAGGATACCTGAGACTGTTTTTAACCCTGTGGAAAAACAAAAGCTTGATAGCATTCATATTCCTTAAAGAAATATCTTACTATTGAAAATATGACTCACAATAACCAAAAGATYAGATGACTAACTTATACAGTTCCAAGAACAGGTCCTCTGCTGTTGAGTATCAATCACAAAGTGCAGTGTAGCCATCAATATTTGAGACCTTCAGCACTGGGAAATAGAGAGCCACTTGGATACTCTTCCTCAAAATTTATTGTTACATTCCAAAATGATAGATGAGATGTTCTCCAAAGTTTTGTTCCATGGAATTGTCTTGATTGCCTTTTGAATTACATGAAATTATGTTCTCTAAGATAGAAATTTTCTTGTGATAGGGAAAAAAAAAAGGGATCAACATTTATGAAACAGCTTTT
Organism: Cardinalis cardinalis; assembly: GCA_014549065.1. Classification (NCBI taxonomy): domain Eukaryota; kingdom Metazoa; phylum Chordata; class Aves; order Passeriformes; family Cardinalidae; genus Cardinalis; species Cardinalis cardinalis. The sequence goes on from JACDOX010000001.1 coordinate 17,233,177, forward strand.
TTTGCCCCCTCAATGCCGATGTGCTGGCATCAAATTCATGAGGCTCTTGAATCCAGTGCAGGAAGAAACATCTCAAAGAGTCTCTTTGTCACCCTTCCCATGTGCCCAATTTCACCTGTCCCCACGAATATTATCTCTATTGCTTACYGAAATTGTCTTAAGGGATGATCACAGCTCCTGGCTTTTCTTGTGTTCTTCCTTACTCAACATGAGCTTCCTCCTGTTGCATGTGTGCTGCAATTGAACACAAAACGTASGTTAAGCACAAAAATGGTGTTGTTTTGATTTTTTGCTGATAATTTGGTGATACTTTCATAAAGATGCCATCTACTCTTCTGCATCTCTCATCTAATAAACCTATTTAATGCAGGAAGATTTTCATTACTTTCTTTGCCAAATGCCAATCATGTTTATTGAGAAATTATAGAACTCCTTCTCTAATTTTTCACAAACTGTGAAATATAAATATCTGTGTAATTTAAATATTATCATCTTAATGATTTACAGGGACTCTCAGAATGAAGTGAAGGTTTATAATGAAGATACCATCCCTTCTCTATGCTCTCCTTCTTCCCATTCAAGGAACTAAGAACAAGAAACCTAGTAGGAAATTCAAAACTTTCTAAGGAGTAAACAGATCCAAAGAGCCTATGGCTTGGTAAAAGTAGAATAGCAAACATTTAAAAGGTCACAGTTCAGCAAYATTATACTGTACTTAAAGAGGAATGATCTGTATCCATTTTGAATCCTCAAATAAAATTCAACACAGATCCTTCCTTAATATAGAAGTGTGATATTTTTCTTAAAAATGCAATTTAAATGGCAATTTAGATCTATATTTGAAAATTTGCATTAGATATTAAAGTGCACAGGCCTTTTTTAACATGAAGCAGACTCTCRTTTCAGAAGATTGGGAAAAGCTGTTAAAGGTTGATAAGTGAAATGGCTGAGTAAGGAAGAAGGTTCATCCAGAAGAAAACCATATGCTGCAATGACTATAAATCTCATTAAAGAGGTTACAATAACTGTCTTCATTTGATCTAGTTTAGCACAGAGGTCAGAGTAACCAAATACTGAATAAAGGGAAAAGCCAATTTTTCTCTTCATCCTGGGAGCTCCAGTGATGTTACAATTAAAATACCACCAGCACATAACAAAAACCCAGACTGGATGATATATTGACTAAACAAAGCATTTAAAACTAACTTGTTGGCATCTTCTGTTAGATGCAAATAAATAGTTTATAAAATTCCAATTTTTCTTTTTCACAGAACTTACAGCAAAATGTACTTTTTCATTTAGCTTGGACCAACTTGTGCACAACTTTTTGCTTCTTCCAGCTCCTGTAATTTGTTGCAGAATGTTTCAAGACATTGAAATTATGCCTTCCCTCCACCTTCCTAGTTCAACTTTCTTTTTTTTATTAGTTGGAGTAGCACAGCTTATTACATATTCAATCAATCAATCAATCAATCAATCTCCTTGGAATTCCCATCCTTTCACCAGGATATTTTTGGCACCTGCTCCTGCAGTCTAGTCTATGAAATTTCAGCAAATGTCACTGTCAAACACCCTAATAACATGTTCATAGCAGGTGATGTGTGCACTGGTATCAATTAGTCAATACCATTCAGTTTCTTTGTCAGATGAGCTCTGTTGCTTCTTCTCTTTTTTCTTGTATCTGAATCAGTATTTGCAATCCCATCGTGCTGTGGCTGGTGCTTTCTGCAGAACATCATCAAGACACCAGGTGTAATGATGTCTCCATCTTTTTTTTGGCAGAGAAGATTTGGTTTTATGCTTGCTGTGCTCTAATGTTTTGGCCAATGAAGTCAGCTAATCCATGCTGCAGCTTTGACAGTGTTATGAGTACAAGCAACCAGAAATTTCAAATCTTCTTAAGCAAGAAGGAAAGCTCCCTATAATTATGTGAACACGTCTGCTGTGCTGTGCTAGTCACAGCTGCACATCACCACATTTTGCAGAATGGTTTATTAGACTCACTTTTACTGCTCCAATCCAAGTGGAGATAAACCAGCTAGAGGATACTGCTCAAATAGCAGACAAAAACTTCATGTATAATTCTCACATTAACACATGTTATGTGAAAAATTCATGGGCACAGATAAATTTGGGATCAGAAGAAGGAACAGTTGCTGGATGTCAGTGGCAGAAACAGGCACATTTCAGTCTGTGTGAGGAACATTTTCTAGAATAAACAAAAGAATAAWTCACACCATTACTGAGTATGTTATCTATGAGCCTGAGAAACTAAATTTGAACCTTTCTAAACATTTTGTTTCTCACTTACCCTGCAGTCASTAGCCCCTTGGAAACTGAAAAACCTGAGCAACTATATCTGAAAAAAGGGGAGTAACAGAAATGGGACTATTCACCCAAAAGTCTGCTCCCAGGTCAAGYTAAATTCAGAAAGTCTTCATTTTCCCACCCATGTGTTCTTGAGTCTAGAGGATTCCATGCTGGGGAGTCAAGTTTGAATGTGCACTTTACCTGCCATCCAGTCCAAGGTTGTCAGCACCATGAAAGCTATAAATCACATCAATCTTTGGTACGGAATCTCTTCTGTTCTACTTATTGCAGATGTGACATCACTGCCCATCTGCCCGGGATGCAGACGTCATCAGCTTCAGGCTACCACTTATGCCACCCAATTCAAATTATAAAATTACTGCATAAAGAACTCAGGAATTTCAGGCATAGAATAAACAAACAAAAATGTGACAGTGGTCACTGGGGTTCTTGAATGAGGGAAGAGATGAGAATGTTGACTCCATGATCAGAAGGCTTGATTAATTGAGATATATGTGTTACATTATAACTACACTAAAAAGAAAAAGAAAGAAAAGATTTCCTCAGAAGCTGGCTAAGCTAAGAACAGAGAAGAAAGAATGATAACAAAAGGAGCTGTCTCGGACTCTGTCTGAGAGAGCTCTGTCCTGATTGGCCATTAACTACAAGCATTCAAGATGGGCCAATCAAAAATCCACCTGTTGCACTCCACAGCAGCASACAACCATTGTTTRCATTCTTTTTCTGGGGCCTCAGCTTCCCAGAAGGGAAAATCCTAAAGAAAGGATTTTTAGTGAAAAAGATGTCTGCACCACAAAAAAAAAAGGCCTATTTTGCAYAATTCTATTCTTAGAGAATTCTGAATTTGCTACCACTCTTGATCTACACAATACAAACTTAAACTGGCCTGTGTTTTACCTAAATTCTAGGATCTCTGATGCTTTGAAGTATYAGTATGACTCCCATATTTAAAATTTTATCTTTCATAATACTTATATATATTTTTAATAGAGTTGTAATAATAATTTCTCCCTCATGTAAATGTAAACAAATTATAATTGAAAAMAAATAATAATTTAAGCAAGATAAAAAAATCTGTGTCTTAATTTATGACCATGATAAAAATATTTTAATTTTTTAGCTTCTAGTGATTTCCCAGCCCAAGTTTTAGGCTTGAAGCTTGTGATCCTTGCTCAGAAACTAATCTCAACTYTAGGCAACCATAGAAATTAATATATTTATTATCCATGTGGTTTTGTTCGATTCTTCCACACCGTCTTGTTAAGTTTCTTCTTACAAAGCTCTACATTAAATAGTGGTTTTTTTGGATTTCTGAATTCTCCTGACCAACAGTAAATGCAAAGACTTGTCATGTAAAGATTCTTTTGCCTTTTGATCATTTTATTAATGATAAGTTTATATGTTTTAGAGGGAATACACTACTAAAGCCTAATTCTCTTATAAATATCCATTACCAGACATACATGGTCTTCAATTTCCCTTTACTTACCCCTTGGCAAGAATTTGTAATCAACAGTCTCTGGAATCTTCCTTTTCATAAGAGTATATTCTGGACATTTTCCAGGTACATCAAAACTGAGTGTGTAAAGTCCATTGCCGATATCTTGGAACAGCAGAGGCAGGAATGATAACACTAAGGCAGAAGTACAAAATCCTGATTGCAGGTAAAGCATGAACAATGTTGGCAACTAATTGCCATCACCGGGGGAACATTGCAGTCGCACACTGTTAATTCTCAAATCTGTCATTAGTTACTGAATAGTAGCTAAGAAAGTGTAATTCAGGTAATGAGGAGGACATATAAAGCAGAAGACACCAAAAGTTATGTCTCCGTGCTAATCCTTGGAAGTGATACTAAAGAAGTGGTGGGAGGGCATCTTCAGCATGGGAACATGACTTTGGATTGGTTCTAACAATGGTCAGAGTATGTCCAGTCGTGCCTCCAGGTGTACATTATCCCTTTGCTATTGTGATGTCCTGTGTAACTACAACTCACTCCTTCAATTTGCTCCAGAACCATCTCCAAAACTTCTTGTGCCTTCTGGGAGCAGCACATAAAGGTACACAAACTCCCAGCTTCTCTGAGAGGAGAGGCAACTCAAAGCCTGAGGAAGAATCAGGACCACCATCTCACCCTCCAGAAAAGCTCATCACGTTATAMCTGGAGTACTGCTCAACAAAAATAATTTCCCTCAGTTTCAAGAAGGAACTGATAAACTACTACACAGGGAGAGCATAGACTTTTCTGTGAAGTAAATTATGAAACACAGATAGATTTTTATCCATTTTCAGTCTTGCACTAGACAAATGCAGGACATGACAGGATCAAGTGGCAACAGTTTTAAGCTGAGAGTAGAGTTTAGGTCCGATATTGGGAAGAAATTCTTTACTCAGAGAAACAGGTGGATTGGGTAAGTTTTGGACTCTCCATCCCTGAGAGTGTTCAAGGCCAGGCTGGATGGGGCTCTAGAGACAACCTGGTCTAGTGGAAGACATCCCTGCCCAAGGCTGGGGGGGTGGAACTACATGATCTTTATGGTGCCTTCAACACAAACCACTCCATGATCTATAATTCCACACTTGGTCATTACGACAGTGCAGTAACAGGCTGGCTGCCTTGCACCAGTAAACTGTAATTATCCCCTTGAAAGTTATCACACACTAAAAAAATACCCAAAAGCTAAAAATGTTGAACCTACATTAAAAACTGGGCTCTTAGAGAACTGAAAGATTAGAAGATGTGATAGAACAGAGGTAGAGGAAAGAAGGAAGAAAGAAACTGCATTTTAGAATCATGAATTGAGATATATAATGATTAAATGGCAAGAGGAGTGAAAATAATAAAAATAATAACAAATTGACAGGCAGATGAATATTTAGAGTGTGGGTGAGTTAGTAGGTATTTGCCCTAGACTTTGGAGAAATCTTTTGACATTAACCAAATGCAAATCGTTTAAAAAATTCTCACATTTTAGTACCACAGTTTCACAAACTTCCTTACCCTCTCAAATTTTTTCTATATTTCTTCTCTGTAGAAATATGCTGCAAAGATATGAAAATGTTTAGGTCTGAAATTTATCCTATTTGTCAAATTAAATTGTTATGAATAAATGCCTTCTTTTGAAAACACTTATGAGCCTTTTCAATTCTTTGTTCCATTTCAGCAAATAGAAATTAATTTTGAAATCTCTCTCAGATATTCCTTATGAAGAATGTATAAATTTTATAAATAACTGACCCACTTTACCATGACAAGAACTATCTGTCTGAGAACTGTTTATCCAGAAGGTTGAGAAGTTCCTTACCTTGATGCAACATGTGCTTTACCAGATGTTTTTAGGGAAGACAATCATGCTAATAAAAACAAATTGCATTATGAGCGAACTTTTAGTGAACTGATTTGGATTTTACCTTAGCCGTCGGATGGACTGATTCCATCACTCTCTGGTTGTAAGTATCTGAATTTGTTTTTCCTTATTGTGTTTGCAATGAGCTGTGCAAGAAATTGTCCACCCTCTGCCCCTTCAGTTATCAAGAACAATAAATGCTTTTGACTGAAGCATTTATTAGGCAAAAATGCACACACTGATGTCTTTATGGAAGGGAAAATATATCCCAATTGCAATTGGTTTTTAAGCCATCTTATTACCTTCAGTTCATGTTAATTAGATCTACAATAAAGTTTTCACTGTGTTGATGAACTGTAGCAAAGAAAGCTCATAAAACCTGGAGRGTAATTTCTGTTTGCTCAGTGCCATTGGACAGTGTGGCAAATGGGAGTAAGTTCTTACTGAAGCTCTCAGTTACACATATTCCCTGAGAAAATAAAAAGGTTAATTTGATTTCTATTTTCAATTTTCTTCTTTTCCTATATACAGTGGGCAGTAGCTGTCATTCTTTATTAACTGTCTTGCTTTTTGTACTATTTTATTGATCAGTAATTTGCCATTGTAAGTTCCTTCACTGGATTCGCTTTATCAGTGATTTATTTTTGTTCAGCTATTTAATAATTATTTTAATTTTKATATAATATTATAAAAATTATTGATAAAATTGTATTTTTATGTCCATATTTCAATATTTCAGTAAAAAGGAATTAATATACAGCAGAATGTTTATACTACACTATTATGAAGGGATGGAATAATCATTACGGAGCATGATTGCTATAACTATACCTGAACAGTTCTTTATAAATTGTGGTAGATGTGGAGGCAATGGTTTATGTTTTCTCTTATCTTTTTCCACAGTATCCCAATAACACAGCTGGGAAAGGGAATTGGACATTGTTGATGGAAGAGAATTTATACACAAACRTACTAGAATTTTCCAAGCTACGGGATGAAAAAAATGTAATAGTAGAATAACCTGTGCAAAAGAGAAGCCATGTGTTTTGAGTGGCATTGATTTTTCTCCATTAGATTGGGTATTGATTGCTCGTGCCTGTCCATTGATTAGTGAAAAAGTCTATTTTTCACTTTCAAGAGAATMATTTTCATTGCTTTGCTGCCCTTTATTCCTAGGCAAAATCCCTATAGATGCTACACTTCAGGAATTCTAGGCATACGTGACCTTTTAATTATTTATGACTTGCACATCTATCAGCTGAAATCTCATGGCAGGAAATGAGATTAAATTGCTCTGAAAGAAGAATCAGGTTCTCCAAGTTGTAGGTCTGAAGCATGGCATCCAGAGACAGCCTGTTGTTCTGCACAGATATTGCTTTGGTATACTAAGAATAAATGGAAGATTACATGTGCAAAATTCTAAAGTATATTTCTTCATTATTCAAAAGACAGGAAATGCCATCATCTTATTTAAGAAGAAAAAGTAGGGGAGGCTCCTCAGGATTTGGTCTTCTTTCTCACCAGGCAGCCCTGCTGGCAGCCTGCCTTGGTCATCCCCAAAGGAAAACAACTCTTTYCCCACCCTGCCTGAGAAACTGCCCGACCTCCTCCTGCAGAGGCACAGCCCCACAGCCCCCCAGAGCAGAGATGGGCATCAAGAACTTGCTCAGGCCCTTACAGGAAGTTTTCTGCTGTGCCTACACCATTACATGGTTTCAATATAAAAGTTAGAAAACAAGTATTGACTGCTGTTTTGGAGTTTATAATTGCAGCTACCTCTTGGGGCTAGATGTCCTTCATACAGCCCCTTCATACATTCCTTTTTTTATTTGCATTATGTTGCTACAGCAAATACAAAAGCCAGCTAAGCCTACAATGTACTCACACTCTAGAGAGGCACAAAGACTAGTCTGATAAAAATGAGGACTGTGGAGTGGGAAGAGTGCTCTTGGTTCTTTTGTTGGGGTTTTTCATTTCCTAAGAGTTTTATGGCTTTATCTTCAGTCCTACACATTCAATATTTATTTTCTAGAAGAAATGAAAGAAAATTTAACATTGCTAATGTGTTTTTGACTTCAGAAATGTATTTGAAACGTGACAAAACCACTTGCTTTCAAATATGTTTTCTCTAAAGCCAGTAATAGGTTTTAATGGCTCAGAAAGAATATCATAAATACAGCATCATCAAACCTAATCTACCATGAGAARAATAGTAATATCAAATGGCCTCTCCTATAGAAATGTATTTTAATTAATTACCTAATTTGTTGGAGCATTTGTAATATATATTTAATGACACTACAGTCTGGCACAGCCTTCCAGACTGTGTTCTGAGGAAATATGATCTAAGCATAGCCTCGAGCTGACATTATCAAATAACTCACCATGCTGTGTAAAAAAATCCAGATAAAACAAGCAGCTAATGTTTCAGCTTACAGGGCCTCAGGAAAGCCTCTTTTCACCCTAGCATTTCTCTCTGGCAGCTCCATCACCTCTGCCTTTATATCTGGAACGTGCAGTAAATAAATATGYAGCACGGGCCTGACTGTAGGTAGCACCAAGCAAACAATAGCCCATTACTATATATCACCCTCCAATTACTAAAGATCTTGCCATGTGTCTAATAGTCTGATATAAACAGTCCATTAGGCTTTCTAATGGTGGTGTTAAATAAAGGGTGAACAAATCGTACTAGAACAGCAAGAAGCCCCTGGGCAGCTTTGCATCTTGCCATACCATTCCCTTTAATGAGATTATGTTATTGCTTTGGTCGATAGAAACTCATTTGAAGGTTTCCAGTCCTCCTGCCCTTTTGTGTTGAACTGACAAGGAAGATGTATCTAAATATTTACCCTTTGGTCTATTTTCTTCAACAGAGTAAAGTTCTTGCCCTTTATTCCTACCTACATCACTGCCTTTTTTTGCCAGACAGAATAATGCATCTCTCCTGATCAAGTAGGGAATCTCTGGTACAGCCCCTCCCTGGAATCTTATGCAGCCTCTGAATCTCTCAGCTTCTTTGAGAGAAAGCATCAGTCATGTAAATGACTCCTGCATCAGTGTTCTGGCAAGGCATTGTAAGAGTTTATTCAATTATGGTACAACATTTTTTCCAATTAGGGAAATATCCATTATTTTTCTTTACTTTGATTAAAAATAGTAGAGCCTTTCAAACTAAGAATAACTASAAAAAAAGCTACTTAAGACTGGGAAATGTAAATTCAAAATACAATCTATCAGAAATAATAAGTAAAATAATTTAATAACAATTTAATAACAATTTTATAATTTAATAACAAGTAAAATAATTTTAAAAGTATTAGACTAGAATAAAAATGTTTACAGAACTGCAAAACTAAGTTTCCTTTATAAAGGCTAAAGCATAGTTGGTGTGTGTTATACAGAAGATTGGCAATGAAACACCAGAGAATAACATTCAGTAATGATCTCCATCATAGACTGAAGCTGCCTTAACTGCTCTGGTATAAACAAATAAAAAAGGAATTAATGCTCTGGTATAAACAAATAAACTGAAGAAAATGACAAAACTGACTTTAAACGCCTGAGTCTCACAGACTGATTATTGTTTAGTTTAAGCTATAATGAACAGTAAACTATGGACATGCTGTTTACTTTTAGAGATGTTAGTATGCCAGAGACAGAAATTAGGCAGCTCTTTAGTTTAGATCTAGCTGACAAAACCTGGTAAATTGTTGTAAAAATTCAACTTTGATATCATACACTAACCAAGTCCAGAATGAWGGAGAATTTCATATGTAAAACACAATAAAATGTCACATGTAATATTCTGGCACTTATAATTTGTTTCAGCAGTGTTTCTTTCTTTTAAATTCTGCTGATTTAGTGATTACAAAAACAATCAACAAGCRTTTTGTCCATAGGTCTTCTACAAAGCTAATGGATTTAGTAGGAACCATGATAAAAACCAGCATCATAGCACTGGACTGATGCAGTGCTGCATCAGGGGGACCTCCTTTCAAGATTAGAAAATAAGCTGGCATCTTGCTTGCTCTAATTTTGCGGAAACTGCCTGATATAACACCTTGGGTGTCATCTAGGGATGACTGTGACTATGGTTTGCAATGTAYTTTACAGACAAATTTTCCAAATTTTTCCCTGTTTTCGAAATTTTTCACAGTTATCACTGAACAAGCTTTGCGATAACATCAATCAAAGATTACATGATAACTTCTGCTCTGCATTGTTTTGCTCAGTTTGGTTGGATTTCCCTAACAGTTCAAGCAAAATGTAATCAAGGATACAAAGAGGCTCTATCACCTCTTTGTGATGCAGCCTCAAATAGAAAATCATTTTGAAATAAGTGGTGGTGCTCCAGAACTTCATGGTGAGGAAAGGGGAAGCTCTCAGTTAAGCAAATGGGAGTAGAGACTGCACTTTCCTGCAGTATACCAGCTGTTGGCTCGCCATCTGTAGGAGCTTTCTTTGTTCTTCTAAGAAGGAAGCAGTTAAAAATCTGAAAAGGACAAAGTGGAAGAGTGTTCACAGAAGTCACAGAATGAGAAGAAAATTCTGTTCCTTGCATGAGTTGAGGCCTGAAGTCATTTGCTGGTAAGCAAAAAACCAAAAACTATTGGAAATGAGACTGCACACACACAGATGGAAGCCACATCCAGGGATGCCAGGAGTTTCTGATGGAATTGACAGATAATAAGGCAACCTACATATTAACTTCACAGATTCATGATATATATGGTTTAGACTGACCTCATTTTAGATACCTAAACTGTAGACTTTTTACCTCTGACCTCATTGCTGGAGGTTCTTGTAATTGACAGTATGAAGGAGGTATATAGGTAGTTTTAGGGCATGTTTCATCTTAGCTGCTCTTGCCTTAGATGAATCTCATTTTACAAATGCATTAAAAATTAATTAAAAATTAATTTTAGGCCACCAGTTCAGTCACAAAGCCAGATTCACATTATAGTCAGTCACATCAGATCAAATGTGAAGCTGGAAATGCCAATGTCCCAAACCACAAATATCTTAGAACAAAGAATCTGAAAAGCTTCTAGCTCATGGGGAAAAAGGAAAGAACAGCTAAAGCTAAAAATCTAAATTCTAACAGCTAAAAATCATCAGCCACTTAGTATGCTATGAGGAAGCCAACAGATATTGAATTTGGACTTGTTGTTACTATGACTTCATGCATCAAGTAATGATTAAAGCAGAGTATGAGGGAGCTGTTATGCTGTATTACCCTGGCATATCACTTCAAGGAAAAAGAGATGGTAAATCACAAATCATTGACTGGTCTACTTGAACAACCTTCAACACTTCAGACATTGTAAGAAAGCCAAATGGTGATGTGAGGCTGTACACTGATGCTAAGAAATAGTCCATAAATAATCTCTCTCGTATTAACAATAGTAAAAAACAGGAAGCAAAACTGTAGCAGTTTAAACTATTCAGTTTAAACCTTATCATCTTCAACACACCTGAGCATGAAATGAAATGCCTCCTGGTTGTCTCAGTTCTGCAAGAACCTTTTAGATTCATTAAAGTGTTGAAGACATTTCAGACTTAATAAATGGCCCTCATTTAAGACATGAGAATTGAAGACAAGCAGTCAGGTAACTGTCTTTAATTCCAAAGGACAAATAAGAAATATTTGGTAAGAAGGTAAACAGTAGTTGCATAACCAAACAGGACTGGAAAGAACAGTCTGGCTCACCACATCCAGTCTCATTCTAAAATCTCCTGAACTTACAAATCTCCATCTAAAGAAAATTTCTTTTTTATCCTAACACCTTACCAAAAGTCTATTGCAGAATCATCACCAAACCTGTAAACCAAATATTTTATTTTCTTTTTTTGGTCATAATTAACAGAGGAATTTCTGCAGTTTATTTGCAATCTAGGCTAATTGAGAAGAATGCTGCCTTTTTCAAAATCTCTGACTGCCTTGCTTTCCAKATCAGCTCATATGTCACAGCAAACCTTTTACTCAGTGCAGCTTCCTCTTCAGAATGCTTCTTTGAAGCATTATTTCTTTGGCTGAAGGAGAATACCTATGTGCTGGTTTTGGCTAGGGTAGCTAGTATGGGGCTACATTTTGGATTTGTGTTGGAAACAGAGGGATCTGTGCTTGATAACACAGGGATGTTTTAGCAATAACTGAGCAGCGCTTACACAAGGTCAGAGCTTTTCTTCTCCCCATCTTCACACCAAAGGAATTTGTCATATGAAGCATAATATGAATAATTTTTACTGCTTTTTAAATTGTAACTATGATGTATAACTTATCAGAAATGACAACTGATTTGCCATCAATGTTTTTCAATTTTCCATAACAGTGTTCCCTTCTCTTTTGAATAGCTGGAGTCATACCATGCWGCATCTCCCTCACTGACAGAATTCTGCCAGGAGTTAACTTTATCATCCCTGAATGCTCAGTCCCATATAAATATCTATATTCTCATGACATTCCCAGAAATGTTTACTGTTCATTATTTGCTGTAGTTCCACTTAAAATCCATTGGTTAACCACTAGGGAAAARAAATGACACTGTAAGAGTTAGATGTGCAATAAGGCTTTATAGAGATAGATTAAAAGCCAGTAGAAAGATGAAGAGTTAGGTCTTGAAATGAAAAAGTCGAGATTTTGAGGTGTGAGGGTGTAAAGGCTTAATGTTGCCCAGGAGATGGAAAACCACATTTAAAAAGATTTGTCTGCTGCACCTCATTGAAGAAATTTGTTAGCATAACAGTGGAGGAAAATTGCAAATTGAGTGAGTAATAAAAACTGAGGCTTGAACACAAAAGGCAAATGCACAATCAGTATTTATTTGCAAACACATATGGGCAGAAGCAATTGTGACCCCTCAGTCATATTAAGTGTAAAATAATCTTGCAATAATTGGTTTTGCTATTGTTCTGGTCAAACTATGTAAATTCTGGAAAGCAGCTGAGCTTAAACATGTGTGACTGTAGTGAAGTCATTTTCCAACTTGGAGAAAAAGCCTTCAGGAGGGTCTGCCTGTGCTATAACCAAATCACCACAAGGAAATTACATCCACAACCTACACTTAGGCAAAACCTGACTAAACAAAAGAGGCATTCAAAAAACTTAACACATTCAAAAGCCTTAACACATTCACATTCAATGCCTGCTCTGACATTTCAACTTGCCCTAGTGTGGACTTGGACTTTATTTTTTTATTTGAAAGTCCTATGGCAAGGCCCATTTGGTCTATGTGAGTTCAAAAAGATAAGAACTTTATCTGAGACACCCACACAGGTCAATATGAGAACTCCTTGAAGGTCTCCTTTACATAAAATGTACATGCCCAAAAAGATTAAGTGGCTACTGCTACTGGGCATTGCATCCCAGGTTTAATCTGTTGGCTATCTTAATTATTTCCTTCTGTATGACTTACTTCATAAAAGAAATTGCTGAAAGCCTATACATGGTGAAAGTCCACCTGTTACTTGTGGATATAAAAAGCCTTCAGAGAAAAATGTGGGAGTAGAAAATACAGAAGCAATTTTTTTGCTACAATAAAAGCAGATTTTACTTACCATTTTTATCTCTTCTAAATAATTCAGCAACTGGGAGATTTCATGTCAGCAATTTCATTATAGGAATGAAATTATTTCACAACGCCCTTTCCTTTCACAGTTGACACAGGTTCAGATCCTCAGAGAGACTCTTGAATTCTTAAATGTCAACACTAGTGCTAATAACCATCAGCCCTTCACTTTCTTGCTTAAATTTCCTTAGCACATGGAAGAATGGATCCTTTAGTATCTGGATTACTGCATTTCTAAAGAGAATGGAAAGTGAGCTACACTGTAACTAACTGGGCATAAAATGCTTTTACTGGGATTTAGAAGCTGTTAATAACCACAGTCTGTCTCCATAAATTAAAAACAATACCTGGCCTCTTATAATTTTCCCTCACTTGGTATCTGTCTTGTTCATACTTTATGGTGACTGTCAGTGCATTTATTGTACTAGAAGTGAAGATTTCCCAAATGGAAGATGTATTTCTAGGAAAAAGTCCCACCACTGTACAGGTGAGGGAAATACTGTCCTTTAATAAATATGAGCAAGAACTTTGAGTGAATGTTTTAATCTTTGCACAAAATATTGAAAATTGTCTTCCTGCAGCACGGAGGAAATATTAAACCAGCAGGGCAGTTAATGCACTTCCTGGGACTAATATGAAAAAATAATGAGATAAAATCAGATAAATTATGTTAAAGACAGGATATGAAAATGCAGGCATCACAGTACACCTGCAATAGCTAACAAGAGGGAAGCAGAAGTAAATGGCRTTCTGTAGCACAGCCCACTGACTGCAGCATGCTGAGGGCACGTCCTCACTGGGGTAATCTTTTCCAACCTGACTCTTAAAAGTAYGTATTTTTTCCCTGAAAAGTACATTTCTGTATTCTGGGACAGCTATATTTCCTCTCAGCACTGCAGGAGCTTTCCCACTTATCCTCTCTGTGTTTCTRTATGGCAGTGGCATGTGCTCCCTTCCATTCTCAGTCCAGCCATGCACAGCTGTGTCCCTGTGTGTTCCAGGGACACATTTTTTTCTGTTCCTCTCCTGGCTGGTGGTAGAACAGGCTGGATAATCTGCATGCAAGCACAAAAAAGGTAAGGATTGAGAAATATTTTCCCTTTCCAGTCATCTTGCCTTCAGTACCCYGCCCTGATTTATAAAGTATGTTATGCTAACACCTAAGGAGACCTGGTTTTAGCAGTCTCTCCTGCCTACCTTCTCTCTGAAATAACCTCTTGCAAATGCTGCCCAATTTCGAAATGCTTCAGCCCATTCTCAGCACACTCCCCATGCCTCCAGATCTCCCTGAGGGATGACAGGGACCTGGGTCCCCACACTCCCTTCACAGCTCCAACAAACCTAATTTTTCAAACCCCTTGGTTTTATAGTCTTTGAGAGATGTAACTACATTTTTAAGCTGCYGAATCTTTCTTTGCAATTTTTTAATCTGTTCTGGTACAGGAACTTCTTATAACTGGGGGAAATCCTGTTCAGATTGCTAATAGGGGAATTTATCATTAAAATAGGCAAATTTCTGAGAGCAAAAAACCAAAAATCTCTTTTGCAAATAACAGCACTGCCTCTATAGATATCTTGGAAATTCAGTATTTTCTTGAACCTGTAACTTACCGGTGATTATGATGCTTGAATGTGACTCAGTGATTTRAACATAATCAACCATTTTTCTCTTTCTATTTTCTGATTTTCTCACTGGTAATTAATGTCTTAAATGATGCATTCACTGGATTATAGAAAAACCTCTGCTCGACCATTTCAGCTTTTTTAGCTTTTTCAGATTCTTTCCCAGAACTCACTTCTGACAAGTGTCTTTCTTCCAAATAATTGTTATTTTTCAGAGTATTTCCTCCCTTTCTTGCCTTCTTGCAAGCACATATACTCATATTTTTTCCCTAGGAAAGGGAGTGGAAAGGGCAGCACAACAAGTCCAGTTTTCATGAAGAAAATCACCTTCTTCAAGCAGAGTTCTGATCCTCTGTCAAGCAATACTAAAAGGTTCCAGGCATCATGACTAATAGGGGGGTGACTCTCCCTCTTACTGGCATTGCACACACCACAGCACCTTCCAGGAGACCAAGTCCAACACCAGGAAAAGCTGTCCATTGTCCTGCTTGTCTGCTTGAACTTATGCTTTCAGAAAGGGAGAAACTTCTGTCAACAAATTATAGCTAGAAAAACATTACTTCATGTCAAAACATATGTAGAGGAGGAAGTCAGTGGTCCCTASTATTGGTTTATTGAAAGTGTCTTGTCCTTCATGAATTTCAGAAGCCSGAGCATTCATGGAACAAGATAAAGTAGATTTATTTTTTGTCTCTCAATATACAACATTTATTGTTTCCCCTGTAGTGTAGATGAGAGGAAAATTATGCAGCTGATATTACATGGAAAGATGAAATTGCTTCTTTAATACCTCTTAGCAATTTCTGCAATATTTGGAATTCTTCTGATATCCTGTTCTCTGATATATGGGTCACTTCAGAAAGACTAAATCCAAGCTCTAAGAGCTACATGTACTAATTAGATTTTTCAATAAATAATTTAGCAAGCCTGTTTCAGTTGAGAGGTTTCATTAAATACTTGAAAATAATTTAAAATTTTGTATCTTTTTACATCTGACACAGGTTTGTCTCCCCAGAGATGTCTCTAGGTTTTTAAATGCAATTGCACTGTTATTCCAATAAACCATTTGCAGCTATTCTGCATACATTTTCTTTGTCATATTGATTATTTTAATTCTTCTTTTAAAAATTTTTTCTAGAGTTCATTCACTCTTTAAAGAGGGAAACCTTAACCTGAGGCTTACAAAGGTCTATCTTGCCTCTGGAAATTTTTCTCCATGGGATTAATGAAAGTTACATATAAAATAATATAAGAAGAACACCATATTTTACTATTCCACCCWCTTTCACAAATTTTATTTCCTTCCTTAATTTGAAATAATTTTTGCTTCATAATTAAGCAGATCTTGTGTTCAATATTTTTCTTTCTTATCACAAACAAGGCTTCAGTCTGTGAAATCTGCATGGGAGTWTAAGAATGTTCCTGTTTTGTGGTTGGTGTTTAATGACATTTCAGTGTCTTATTAATGGCCCCGTTGTACTTCTCTGAATAATTAAATTCTGCTAATGGCTGTAGTATTTTCATGAGCAACGTAATCCTTTTTTTTTATTATTATTACTGCCAATGAAGGATAGGAAGATGCCAACCACTAAAATGCAGCTCTTGTGGAACCCAAGGACWTGTATTTAGCATAAATCAATCCCATCAGAATGAACTACAGAACAAGGCAAAGAGTTTTTCTGGAAGACTTTCAAAACACCATCAATAAAGTGATGCTACAATTGATTACTTCTCAGCACACATTCCAAGATAAATGACCTGTGATTCCATTTAAAAGTTAATGCTGAAAAGTCTTCAAATGCTAATAGCAAAGAGCAATACATAAACACTATAAAAAGAACCAAAGAGATATGGGAGACAAAAAATACAGGCATGCAGATATACTACAAAAATGCACACAAAGACCTTTTTCAACACCCAAATATGTTTGTTTCACAGGTATTTACAAAGTAAAAGATAATTACTAGACAGAGAGATAAAACAATGAAACTTTGAAGTTAATCCACAAATTAAAACTCTTTCAGCAAGATAAAATTTGTTTCTGAATTTAGCAGTTACTGTTTAAACTCCTAAATGTCTCTCTTAATAAATCCTGAAGGGCTAAATCATACCATTAAAGCAACAGCATGCAGTAGGGTTGTTTGCTCAGAGCTCCTTTGTCTTGGAGGCAGCTTATGGCAGTCCACTCAGCAGTCCATTCCACAATAAAAATGGGAAATACATAGACTTGTGTKCTCCAGGAATCTTGACAGTTCCGTAGATGTGCACAGATGTCAGACAAACAAATAGAATGAGACAGACAAACAAATAAGTAGACTGTCCAAACCTCTTTTGGCCTTTGCAGTGTGGAAAGGCACTTTGTTCATGATGTTATGTCAATACTGCCAGCCCAGCTAGACACACACAACACAGCCAGGATCATTTAGGAGCCAAAACCRGCTTGTCCTGGTGGAGCCATTTCTGGGATATCAATAACACATGTGCAATGCATTTACACCAGCATTTAGAGAGAGAAGGATTTCTGTGCCTCATAGAAGCGAGGTACTAAAATATATTCCACACAGAAACACTGGATGGTAACAAACAGTGATTTTAATATTGAGGTCTATGAAATATTTATGGGGAGGGGCATTATGGAAAGGCATACAGTTGTCACCTCAAATAACCAGCAACTGAAAGTCATAACCCATTTAGCTCCTTCCAGTCTGCCATCCAGCTTGTGTTTATTGGCAGACTGGCTTTGGTCCACATTTACCAGGACAACCTAGTTACAAGGGAAATGTTTCTATTTAGAATAGATCCACAGTATAATTTTTTTTCCCAAAGGATTATATATTAATCTGAAGACCTATGAAAATCTGCTTTTCATTTTTGATATTCCTATTAAAAGATTGTCTCATTTAAAACGCTGGCTCATTCTGGTGTTTTTAGTTTGGATTACTAAGTAACATACACTTGCAAATATGTCTGGTACATCATGTGAAAACAGAAGTTATTTAACTTGCCAACAATTTTCCAACTTCACTGCAGAAATTCCTCTATTGTCAAAGATACCTGTTACCAAGAGCTGCATTCACTTCTTACACTCACAATGGCTACAGTCACCTGCACAACTGTCAGCCAGACTTGGTGGCTCATTGTATTTCTGAAGTGCATTATATATGTTCTGCTAATAGAAATAATGAAAGTTTAATATTCACTGCTTCTAGAGCAGAATGGTGATGAATGTATGACTTTTAAAAACAGATTAATTTACTGAAACTAATGCCTTTTTTGCAAGAAAATGAGCATGTCAATCTTTATAATAGAGAGGAAAGAGAAAAAACACTGCCATGTCATTTTCGACCACAACAAAAGTGCATTGGATATTTTCTCTTTGAAAAAAAAAAAAGCTCCTTTTTTCCCCTCTCTAAGAAGAAAGATGAATAATATAGACCTGTACTTTCCTTGAAACTGCTGTGCTGAACCAAGAGTGATGACAGGATCTGAGTGTGTCTTGAGTAGCATAAACAAATAAGTTTTTCAGCTGAAATTCTTTAGAACTGACTACCTTACCTTAGTTGGAATATTCAGAATCAAAATATAGTATTTTTAGAACGTGCCCAGCTTGAAAACACAGGGATGAATTCCCTGATCAGGTAAGATTTGATGGTGATTTATCATTTTAGACCAGTAGAAAATCCAACTCCTCCATTACAAAATTAACATTAGACATAGTATCAACAAAAAAGTATCCACCTCTACAATACTTTGATCAACCTCTTTAATTTCTTGTTCCAATGATAAACSTAAGGAAAAATAAAAGCTTTGACCCTCATTCAGATCCATGCTGAATCTTGGGATAATCATCCTCCAGAGATAAGAATCATTGTCTCAATGACTGTACTGTGCTGAGACTCTGCCCACAGGTATTCAGATACCCTTTATCACCTTCAAGGACATGGCAACCACTGGCAAATGAAATCATCTAACAATGCTAAACTGTATATTGATACTGTAATCACAGGATGATTCTTGCATATTAGATAAACATTTTCCAATTTGAATAATACTTTTTTTCAATTAATTTCTTATTCACATCTCCAACTCAAATTACTAAAGTACATCAAATATTCACAACTATCATCAATATCTAGCTGCCTGAGAAGGAATCTCTAATGATAACATGAATAAAGCAAAAATGTTGAATGTGATCATAGAATAATTTATTTTGTACCTTTCATTACAGCAAGAACCCTTTGATGCATATTGTAACAAATACCTTCTTCTAGCTGTAAAACTTCAGAGTGTTGTGAGAAAATAAAGTGGAGGATTTMTTTTTTTAACTAATAACTCAGATTTAAATCTTCTCATCAGCACGTGCACTTACTATGCCTCCAAAATGTCCTTATGTCTGCTTAAACAAAGCCTTTATAATAATTCAACCTGATTTCCTTCCTCCCACCACCCCTCAGGGGGTTCACTGAATGATCTGACATGCATAGAACATTATCTATCATAAAGGATGATGAATACTCATAAACCCCCACTTCTGTGGAAATCAGGACCTTTGCGGAGAAGGCCTGGATTTGGTGAGGTCCTCTGCTCTGGGGTCAGTGCTGATCCTGTTGAGCCATGAGYAGATGAGAGTCCACCACAAAAAGCCCAAGCCCTCCCCTCCTTCAAATGGCCCATTTGATAACCCAATCCAGAGGAAGACTATAGAGAAGGCCATGCTTAACATTTCCCAAACTAAATTGGGATGTCATTTCAAAGATTAAAATTACTGTGCTTGTTTGCCTTTRGGCAGTAAAATTGAGAGAAGATATAAAAAGAACTTCAAAAAGAAAAAAAAAGTTTTGGGGAATTTTTATGCAGTAAGGAAAGAAAAAGTRTATGTATGATAGAAAGGGAAACTTTTTATAAATATTGAGGAAAAGTTAAATAAAATGTTTTTCCACTCTGAGTGTGTGTGTTCATGTGTGTCCTAGAATGTGTGCACACCTATAAAGACACAGCGAGAGGTGAAACTGCACAAGCTGTGTATTATTGTAGCAAGCATTTCCTTCCTTCTCAATGGGTTCAATATTATTTGTGGATCACACTCAAAAGTTCAGATTCAATTTCTGGCCAGGTAGGAGCCCAGCTACTGCCAATGGGAGTGTTATTCATTTCAAGGATGAAAAAAAAATTAGGCCCTCAGGTAATAAAATATCTTACCACAGGGACATTTTATTGTAAAGATCCTATAATGGTCCCCTCCAAAACTTTATGATGCAACAGACAGAACCTCAACTGCAAGCAAAGCTCCTTCCACGTGAATGGTCCTTCCASGTGAATGGGTACAAACACTTTTTGGGGGAAAAGAAGGGTTTCTGACCTGAGAGGAAACAAGGAAACAGCCTCTGCTTGCACTTAAGTTCTGGTCTTAAAAGCTTTTTTATGAAATTCTGACCAGGCATCATGTCTGGTTTTACTTTTTTAGAATCCAAGCTCTGCATTCTCATACCACAGATAACCTGAAATTGAAAATACTTGTCACAAGAGGCTTATTATTCCATCATCAGTTTTCAAAGCTGTTAGTGAAACATTTTCTAGGAATCCCCATGGGCTCAATTTCTATTTGACTGAGGTTAGATTTCTCTGCCAAACCCCCTCCAAGGAAGGCAGAATACATCTCTGCACAAAGGAGGCAAAAGTGCAATGAAGCCATCCTTGTGTGTGAATGAAATGCAAGGGAGCACTTCATGGATAGCTGGAGATGGATAGTTGGAGACGGATAGCTGAAGATAGAGGAGCTTTTCTCATTGCTGATGTTTTACCTTCAAAAGGGCAATTAGACACCTGCCATCCTAACCAATGTGAATCTAAACCATTGACTTTAGGCTCTCAGAATCCTTGCAAATTCTACCAGAGTTTTCCAAACTGTCTTGAAATCCATGTTAGTATAAACTTGTTGGTGATTTTTTAGGATGTGTATGATCCATTCGATGCGTAATAGCATTATTAAATGTCCTGCAGTTAAGGAATCTTTCCTGTATAGAAGAGCTGTTGCCTACATTTCTCTGTCTAATTCTGCTTAGATTTATGGTGCCTGCTCACTGTCCTTTATTAAATGCTTCTATTAACTTTTCTCTTACATTTTTTCACAGCTTACAGCTCTATAAAATTGAGTTACTACCTATGCAAATTCATATCATTTGCATTTGTAGAAGTCCTGATCCAAATAAATGTGTTATCTCTCTACCTATTTGGTATATGTAGAAGCAAACCTTTGCCTAGTTTTTCAAGATGGAGGGACTTTTCATATTTCACCAAATCTGATTAAAATATGCCTCTGTACCATCTTGTGATGATGAGGAGACAAGGTACAAGGTTAGAGCCAGATCTGACCAATACATAGTGGTGACAGTGGTAATTCTTTGAGTCATGATCTTCCTTAGTCAAGAACTTCCAAATTTGTTTTGATTTTCTGTCTAGGACTAGGTCTACAAAAATATTGCATCACAATTATTTAAGGATGTTGTTTGCTTGGTTACTCTTACCACAGATCCAAATTTCCAAGTTTCAGTAGCGCTGTGCCAGATGCCTGGRATACCACTGTATGCAAAGATTTAAGATTTTCCTTTGTCCTTACTCTTTCCTACTGAACAGTTTAGGCAACTTGCTCCCCAGCCCAGCACTCTTTGTGGATAACATTTCCTAGTCCCTTTTGCCCTGGAAACAKAAATTGGAGGCTATTGTATTCRCAGGGAGCCCCRRCGAGGGGGAGAGAGAATGATTGCATCTGACTCCATCTTATCGGAAGGCTAATTAATTACTTTATTATACTATATTATTCTATATTATATTACACTATGTTACTTTACATCTAMACTGAATCTGCCAAGCACTYRACCCTGCACACAAYGTCACACACTGTACTCATGACTGTCACCCGACAGCCCCAACACACACACATGCTTGGCCCTGATAGGCCAAGGRAACAAAACACCATCACTTTGGATAAACAATCTCCATATTGCATTCCACTTTTGCACAAACACAGGCACAGCAAATGATAAGAATTGTTTTTCCATTCTCTGAGGTTCGGAGAATGTGAAACCCAGAAATATTCTTGGGAATAATTATGCCTGTCTTTTCTCTGTGAAGAGAAATGTGGGGCTACAGGAGGCCACACTAAAAGCTGTAGAAAGTTCTCTAAGGCTCAAGGAATCAATGAATGGGTAGTTCACAATCAAGGGAGATCAGTTAACTCCTTCCATATGCTCTCTGTCACAGAGCGCRTTCATGATCCCATCAACATTCTTGCACTGAAAAGGAACAGAATTAAAATTTCCATCCTTATTGTCCATTGCCAAATTTATCTTAATACAATCCTGAAAATATTTCAATACCAACTTCCTATTTTTAACATTTTTTGGAAAATTTTGGTGCTCCTGCTACTTAGATATATACACAATTCTGCTATATTGCTCAAGCTACTGTTATTCTTCCCTGATCTATTAAAAGCATTTTTTCAGAAATCATGTCCTTTACTTCTTTGTATTGTAACAAACCAAAACAAGCTGCAAAGAAACAAAATGCAAACAAACAAATCGCATTTTAAAAAACTAGCAAATCTGTTCTATACCTTAAGAATGACCCAGGTCACTATGTGAATGAGTGAAGTACTTCACAATTTTATGTTATTATTTTTAATCTCCTTCAATAGCCTTCAGAAAGAACTTTGCCCAGTATAACAAATAAAACAAGTGAATCCTGAATCTGCCTTATAGTCACAAAAAATCCATATGGAGAGTTGCTTTTTTGGTGTTACTCTTCTATGAATAAATAGGATCAGAGAATCAAAGAGCTTAGTGCAACCATGTTGCTTCATGCCAGCCAGTGAAATATCACTGAGGGCTTGTAGTACAGAGATATGGGACTATTTTGCTACTATGGAAAACAAAATGTAGAAAATTTGCAAGAAAAAATTTAAAATAAGAAAAAAAATATAGTATTTTGAGACAGGAGCTTTGCAGTTATGCAGACAAAAATTAATCATAAACTACAAACAACTTATTTTCCAGAGGAACTYTCTGTAACATCCTCAAAAAATCTTTGTAAAGGGAAGAGAGAGGTACTTCTATTCTTAAATTCTTTCTGTTCTTAAATTCTATTTTGTGAGAGATATACATTTACACTATCTTTTGGTGATACAAAGAAACTCAAAGGGGAAAGAATAGTGAGTATCATTAATAAAGATGTTAAAATGTACCCTTGTGATCAACGTTCTCAGGATTCAGAGGTTTMCTCAAGCTGGTAGAGTAGAATAGTCAGATCTACACCTTATTTTATTCCTCATCTAAGTCTAACTATCATACCCAGAGTTTGGTATATTGATTTCTCAACTGATCATACCAAAGTTCTACACATTCCCTGGGTCTCACAGGCCTCTAGGTCTGTGTAATTTCACCTACATCTTTTTTGTATCTTTTCAAGCAATTACTCTTGCTGCAACTATGAAGAATATTTTCTACACGTTTTTATTTTCCTCTGTTCAATTTGAGGACTTATTAATACCTTGTAGAATCTGATTGTGAAGCTATATTTCCTATGCAACAGCAATAGTCATAACTCCACTTTTCCTAACAGAAGCAGAAGTGTTCTCAAGGTCCTCTGAGTAGAGATGGAACAGAAATAAATGCAATTTACTCTTGAAAACATTTTCACACAACAGATATTTTCTGGGCCTGGCTTACTCCTACAGTTGCTTCAGTTTTWTGTTCATAGTTTCTAAATCCTAAAAAATATAGTACAAGAACATATAAAGGATACTTTCTAATGGATGGACTGACATGCTGCCACTGTATGCTTTGAGACAAAACATAAATGAGACAAAAAGAAAGGCAGAAATCAAATGAAAGCCTGAAGGTGAAATTAGCCCTCCTGCCAAAACCTCATTGACTTTTATGGTAGA
Source organism: Cardinalis cardinalis (assembly GCA_014549065.1). Taxonomy (NCBI): domain Eukaryota; kingdom Metazoa; phylum Chordata; class Aves; order Passeriformes; family Cardinalidae; genus Cardinalis; species Cardinalis cardinalis. The sequence goes on from JACDOX010000001.1 coordinate 17,256,990, forward strand.
GGGGTTTGTCCTAAGTTTGAATTGATTCAAGGAAAATCATGAAGGAAGGGATACAGAGAGCATTGGGAAATGGCTTATGGATCTATCAGGAATTGGAATGACCTAAAATTAATGTTCTCYTGTCTGGTAGACTTCCTATCTGCTCAGGATGTGATCTCAGTGTTCAATCTGTGGAGAACTGAATCTGCAGAATTTTAGGGATGTAACTTTGCCACTAGGTCAGCTTTGTTAAAGGAGACTAGTTATACTGAGATAGTATCCCAGACCTCTGTTACAATGAATTTGGGTTTTTTTCCCCTTAAAAGTCCTTCCTTTATTGATAGATGCTGGGACTCACAGATGCACTTTCTCTCAAGAGCCTTTTTTGAAGACTCAAGTGCTACATCAGCGGAATTAGTGCAGCTCTGAAAACAAAAGATCTTTTACCTGCCTCTGACAAAACTACTCAAGGTAAAAGTGAATTTATGGAGATGAAAATTCTGTGGACAAGCACAGGTTTGTGCTGAATCAGATTGGATCCTTCAAATGGGATTGTGAAGGCCCTTTACCAGCCCCTGTACAGGGAACTTCATGGTCAGAACCCCGCAGCTTCCTGCTCTTGTATGTCTGAGTGGAGATTTGGATCTGCTGGCATTCCCCATGTGGCTTTCACCCTGCTCCAGCTGCTGCAGGCTGTGTGCAGGCTGGGAGGAGGAGGGGGTTACCCGGCAGCAAGAAGGGTTCATGTCTGAAATGTTTGAGACAAGGTAAGAAGCACAGTCATTCATCTGTGGTTAGTTTTTTAAATGATTTTGAAATAATAATTTCATTTTGTTTAAGTTGGGATCAAAGGTTCCCTTTAATAACACAAAAAATCAAAAATGGCTCAGAAYATCAGTGGAAAAACAGAGTTTAAAGCAGTAAAATTCAGTCTTCCCTAAGCAGAGGAAAAAAAACAGAATTAAAAACAGACTCTAATAACCTTCTCCAAAGTTAAATCCAAAAAAGAGGAAAAGAAATATTGATGTAATCCTTGACTCTAAGGAAACACAGATTTTGACTATAAATCTCCTAACTACCGCTTGTCATTCACAAATTTCTGAAAGAATCCTAGATATTAGTGGCTCCATCTGAAGCCTTTCCCTTGAAGTGTACTTCATAAAATATTTTTATTCTATTCGCTGTTGTGCAGGACCATCTTGTTTCTGACTTGAATGTAAYCACTTGCTCTTAAGCACTCGAGGGTAAGCTTCTCTCTTTTGCAAACTTATTTYTTTCCCAGCTTCTCAGATCAGTTCTGAACTTGAGGTTTCTAGCAGTTTAGAGTAATTAAAATTCCACATAATCAGTAACTTTTTGCAGAGGCCTCTTTTATCCATACAAATGTATCTTTGAATGCATTTTCTCTTCTTAGAAGCCAGAGACTGACACTAAACATTGGTTTTAGTGCAATCATACCCTTTGCTTCAGTTACCCAGTTGCTAAAGATTTTATTTTCTTTCTTTTCTTTTTTCTTTTCTTTTTTCTTTTCTTTTCTTTTCTTTTCTTTTCTTTTCTTTTCTTTTCTTTTCTTTTCTTTTCTTTTCTTTTCTTTTCTTTTCTTTTCTTTTCTTTTCNTTCTCTTCTCTTCTCTTCTCTTCTCTTCTCTTCTCTTCTCTTCTCTTCTCTTCTCTTCTCTTCTCTTCTCTTTTCTCTGTTCTTCCTGGAAAGGCTGCATTTTCATATAACCCAATCCTATTGACCACATTTTTCAAATCAGTTTTTGTTTGCACTAAGGATCCCTGAACTGTTTTGGATTAAGCATCAGCTCCTTCCCTGTCACTGCTTTGTTTATGGGAAAGATCTTCCCAGGCATGTTGATGATTCAGTTATGCCTAGATACAGATCTTCTCCTGTTTTGTATCCAAATCCATCAAACATCTCACAGATCTACCCAATATCTGCAGAAACTGCCTGTATTTAAAAACAAATTTTGGGCTCTCTGGGATATCCCAGTTCAAAACAAGGCKAAAGCAAATATTTAGGCAACGTGGAGAAAAGTAAGAGGAAGAAATGAGAAAAAAGAAGGTGGTAAACCAGAGGAAATTCAGCAAACGTTTTTCTTAGCCAGTTTTGTTTGAATTGCCTTTGGTTTTTTCTCTGACCAAAGCACAAACATTCACTCCTCTGGGTTTTACTCACTAGCAAACWATCTGGACTGCATCCTTCACAGAGRCATTCACAAAGTCCCTCCTCTACAGGACATGTTTTAAGCAATAAGYAAGTCATGACCTCTAGCTTCTTCTAGAAGTGTTCTGAAAACTTGAATTTCAGATGCCCCTTACAAATGGCAACCAAATGAAAGTAAAAAATGGTATTTACTAAATAGATGCTGTTCACACTGGTCCTCTTAATTTTTGTTACATTTGGCTTTAAATATTGTGTTTATTCAAACAAGACTGAATTAACGGAAAAAAGATATCTAACAGCTACATTAGCATTCTGCAGCTGCTACATAAGTAAAAGCCTTTTATGCTAGAATTATGGTTACTTGTATCAGAACAAAATCATGTTCTTGTCTGCTAAAACAGAAAATTCCACCCAAAACAAAAAAGACTTCCAAGATCAGCTCAATATCTAAGACAGGTAATTATAATATGCATGCAGATTTGTAAATTATGACAAAACTATGGCAAAATGCTCCTCTGTTTTTCATAACAAAGATTCTGAAGAAAACCACACAGACAAAGTCTCCTCAAACTCATTTAGTAAGAAATCTCTCATTTCAGAGATTCATCACCTTTAGATGACTCACCTTTAGAACATCTAGCRCCATTCTTTGTAGATGATTTCAGAGCCTGATGTGCTACCCTGTGAAGCTATTCCTTGAAGTTCTTCATAGAAAAGAATAAGCACTCGGGARTTTTCAAGTGCTATAAGCATAATAGATTCAAGGAAATATCTTGTTCATCTCCATAGTGATGAAAAAAACATTGCTTTCACTTTCCACCTTGAAAAAGTCCAGTACCAAATTCAAATGCATCTCATTCATTTGCATCTCTTCTTCAGTCTGCCTTCCTTAAAATTGAAAAATTTCTCTTTCCCTCTTTTTGCCTCATTCCATTTAGGGCAGACATAATCTCCAGTCTGAAGAACAGAGCACTCTCCAGAAAGGTGAAGGATGTGATCAGAATCCACTCAGGCTAAGGAACAGGGAAATGCAGGGAAGAAAGATAGCAGCAGAACCATGACAAGTTTTTAAAGGAAAGTTATGAGGTAGTACCTTTGAAAGAGGGTACTGGACTTAGGACCTGCAGTAGAAAGAGCCTGCTAAAGTCTCAAACCACAGAGAGGACAAAATACTGGTGACAAGCCAAGCAGAGGAATTGCCTGCCTCTTCAGATTCTATCCTAGATGGCTCCCAGCCAAACAGGCTATTCCCCTGGATCGTAGGGAGCACAGACCTATTGGGTTTATATCTACAATGGRCATTGAAAAGAACCTACAAACACTCGAACACTGCATGTTGTGGTGATTATATAATGATGTTTAACACCTCCTAAATTTCCATTTAGACACTGATTACAAGGATTTGTATACTCCAGCTCCATCTCATTTGCTCCCCTGGAGACATAACACCTATTTGCCTGCAACAATTATTTTGTGAGTCGAGCCTCAGAGGTGGTGAAGAAGGGTACCTTGGCKGCATTCATGGTAGTGTGAAACCTACTAAATTCCTCTAGATCCACAAAGCAGACATTTTTTCCCACCTAATTTGCCCTTATATCCTAATCTATAGTATTTTTGAAATATAGTACTAAAGGAAATACTGGCCTATCAAGTGCCTCTATAGAGTGTACTTGTGGGATGTAGAAATACTGGTTTCCTCTCGTCTTCTATGCCTATTTCTGCCATTTAGCTTCATACCTCGAGAATGGTTTTCACTGTAAATTGAGCCAAAAATAAAGCAAGAATGAGTAGTGCAGCAGTTTGACTTTACTGTGATGCTGTTTGTTCCCATTACCTTCTCAGTACATTGCATATGAGAGGTCTGGTTATTCTGTGAAGCAGAAGTGAGAGCTAACCATGCAACTGAGAGCTAGCCATGACCCTGCCTTCCAAGCTTTCTCCCATTTCTGGTTTAAAACACTTAWATACCTCACAGAGAGATCTTGGATAGATAGAAACTGAAATCTGAGAAATGACCAACTGTTTCTTACTAACTCTGTAGTAATCTGGAAACTACTTCATCCATTTGCCCTAGGGTGAAAAACTGACCGTGAATCCAGGGACAACAGTAAAAATTTCTCCTGTGGTAAGAATTAAGGAATTAAATTGTTTTAATTCCAATTTACTTTCTAGAAAAACATTTGAAAAAAATAACTGTTTGAATGAACATTTTTAGTTCACTCTATGGAAGAAAGTTCCATTGTCCATGGAGCATCTCTCACATCAAATTTCTCATACAAATCACCATTTAATAGATAGAAAACAGCTTGATGTTAGCACTTATGCAAAAATTACTCTAATATCAGTAATTGTTGCTCTCATAATTATGTTTGCCACATCATTCTTCCTATTATCACTCCACTCCTCACACTGTGGAGAACAGACCGGATTTTTCCAATCAAATCCACATTCGTATGTATATTTCAGAAATTCATATTGGGACTGCTGGCAAAAATCTTCCTGTAAAATCACAGAGCCTACAGAACACTCAAGAACAAATGGAAGCATTATTCCCAAAGCAGAAGGCAACATCCCTGACTCAGAATTGGTTTTCCACATTGCCAAGGTGAAAAGAGAGYCACTGTTTCTCTTAAATATCATCCCTAGAGGAGAGGACTGTCTTTGTTCCTCTCGTTGCAACTCCAGTGCAGTCGTATGCATTTTAAAATAAGTTATAGAAGAATTCTGAATGCACTAAAAAAATATTTAAATAGGAACTAAATAAAACAGCTCCACTTGTAACTGGGCTATAGTACACATTGATTATTTTGGGCTGCTGCATTTCCTTTTGGGATCACTTGGAGCCAAAACTTCAGTTCTAGGAACTGTCTGTGGGCTGTCTTAGTCTCAAAGGACAAAGTTGGCATAAAGTTTGTTCCTGGCCCACTACCAAGGTGTTTTCAGGAAAGGGAGGATTAGCCAAATAATCCTTGTCAAATATTCAGTGATGCTTAGCAACATGCCGCAGACTTTGCAATGCTTCTGCACCTCTTYCAACACGGCATAATTCTCATACTCTCAACAGAGACCTGTACAATCCCATCCCTGCATGGGCTGAATTATTCTGCTGAATTGACTCTGTAGCCCATGGAGGGCAAACAATGATAAGAAAAGAATGAAAAAATTCTTTTCAGGAGAGCTGAATGCAGATCGTACTTTTTGTCATCTAACATCTTTGTCATGTGTCTGGATATTGTACTGGAGGTTGTYCCATTCTCCATGTTTGTCCTATAAGAAGTACACAGTGTCTGTTAACCTCATAGTCTTCTCATGGATATCTCCTATTTATAAAGCATATTCTGGAAGAGCAAAACCTCAGGGTAAATCTTGAACCAATAATTGTGAAATGAAAAACCCCAGAACTGCTAAATGCACTGGAACTGATACAAAGCTTTTTAACTATGCACAAATGCACTGTTTTTGAACACAATTGAGGTGGTCATATTTGTTGGATAGACTTCCACTCAAAACCAAAACCTGCACTTGACTGGACCTTAATGCAGATCAYTTGATGTTGAAATTACTGTTCCATTGAGCAGTTTGCTAAAGATGGCTTTGTTTCGGAGTTATCATGCCTTGAGTTGCAGGATAATTCACACAGAGATGTCTACAGTCCATATGGAGAGTCCTTATTGATCCCATTCCTAAAGTGGCAGTAGTCACCACAGGGTGAAATAAATCATCTTAAGGTTTCATGATAAAATTTGAAGTTCTATCATCAGGGCAGTTTGTTTAYCAAAACATAGCAGCCCAGCAAACATGATGAGAATGCATTTCAGTTCCCTGAGCCTTTGATCATTAACCTGGGAATGCTGCTAGTCTTAGCTGTCTTTGGAGGAATAAGCCAGCTCCTACATGCTCTTGGCTAAATTCACACTCAATTTCTACTACTCTTCTCCCTCACAGAGACAGAAAATAACATCTGAAATGGATATTGGATAATGGATAAAAATATCTGTAAAAAAATCATAGAAGTTTTTAAGAACAGAATGGCAAAATAAAAAGGCTGAAGAGGAGGTGATCATGAAAAGAACATAGCTAAACCTAGTAAGACTAAACACATCCAGGGAAATACACTCCCATAATAAAAATTTTTAAATTGAACATTTTTAAATCTGTTACATTTCACATTGAGAATTCATTCTTTCAACCCTAACACATTGATAAAATGAAAGGTTATCCTTCATGCCAATCCTCCAGGATACCACAGTCTCTGAAATGAATGGTCGTTAGATCTTCCCTCAGAAATCTCCATTTATCATAAGAGTTATTCAAGCAATATGAATAATTTTAGAATATCATCTATAAGACCTGCTGCTGAAAAGAGAATTCATGTTCCAGAAAAGAAAACACGTATGGGGAAGAGACAGAAAAAGACAACAGTTTCTTTAATATTTGGTCACAAGCTCAAAATTGCTCAAGTGCAATAAAAAAATCTTTACAAAGTGAATATTGTTTGTGCAGAGGTGTTCTGTGGTCCATTTATTTCTGTGTTTTTCTCACAATACCTAAGGAATAATTGCTTTTAGAAGGCCTGCAAATTGCTCTGTGTGTCCCATATCCTTAGGGACTAAAGTGCACTCCAAGTAGAACTCTGTCAGTTCACGTCCATACCTGGATGAGCACAGGCATGTTTCCACAGGGATCCATAGGGATGTTTCCAGGTTTTAGGATCCAGGTTATATGATGGCATAGACCTCACTCAGAGCTTCTCAGAGGCAAAACCATCAATTGCTATCTCAAGAACAAAAACCACTTTTTTGGTGTTGCAGAATTTCTTTTTTGCAACACCAAAAAAGAAATTCTGCAGTACTGACATAAGCGASCCCCTGGTATGATCCCTGAGAAGTATTCAGAAAGGTTTCATGAGAAGTTGTGAACAGAGCACTAGCACAAGACTCAGAGAGCTGTGGTGGGTCCAGGGAAACTCCAAGCAGATTTGATGTAGGTGGGAGGTACAAAGGAAGGGAGATGTTTCCATGACTTTTCATCTGCTTCCTGCCTGCAAGAGCCAACCTGGTTTCCTAAGAAGCTCAGCAGCCACCTTGAGAGGATCTTGTCCTGGCTGGTGACTGCAGTGCTGGGGAAGGTTTCCCAGATGCATCTGGTGGCGAAGCAGAAGCCATGATGTTGGGCTGGGATATGTGGATACTCAAGGAGGAGACTTCACCCAAATGCTGCAGCCTGCAGAGGAGCACAGTAAGGGACAAAGAGCAGCCACTGCATTCATTGGTGAGTCAGGGAAAGCCAGTGGTACACAGGGAAGGTAAAGGCAGTGTGATGAACCCTCTAACATGGATCTGATTGCTTGGCCTGACAGCTGTTTCATGGCTGGCATTTGATACAAACTCTTGTCATCCTAAAACTCARGAACCAGAGTTAAGAAATATAAAGACTCACTATCTGATTTTCCTACTGCTCTTTTTATTTTCTTTCCTTTGTTTTCTACAGGAAAAGCCAGTTCTTGGAGACCCTTTGGYTGGAATGAAGAATATCAGTTCTCCAAAGAGATGCAAAGTGTTGCTAGAACCTTACAGGGGGCACCAAAGATAGCCAAAGACAGAAATGTCACTAGATCTTACAGTGCCTAAAGTAATAGGGCCTCCTGCCTCAGGTATAGCRAGCAGGGACCTCCACCAAATTTCTCATCACATGCTAATGAAAGGAAAAGTACACCCCCTACTTCAAYTTCAGAAATGCAGATAATAAACAATAAGAAGAGCAAATATTCTAACTCAAATATTTATAAAAGGCTGCTGTACTGAATTATCCAACCTTTTAGTGATCAGCCTCAAAATGATACAATTTTGCTAACACTGATGTATCTACACTTCTGCCCTTCCAGATGGATGATTAACTAAAACTGTATGTTAGCATGTTTTGTTCAGCACAGCATCTTTTAAAAGCACTCCACAGATCATCTATAAGAGACGATGTTCTGCACAACAGAAGGAAGAAAACACATTTCAACAGGGAAAGAACTATTTTCTTCAGGCCAAAAATAAGAAGGAAAACAACTGTCACACAAATGTCTATGCACATAAATAGGGTTGCCTTGGACTTGTAAAAGTTCTGAGAAAACACAATCCAAAGTTTGCATTATTCTGAAGGAGTGTAAGGGAGCCCAGGGTCAACCCCAGTGGCTCCAAATTGGTCAGATTGGTGCTCTAACACACTCAAAACTAGCTGCTTTAAAGGAAGACTATCCTCAATAAATTAATCAGTGTCATTTGATAAAACTTTGGGATGCTAGTTGTTAAAGCAATGCAGTCTGTCAAACAGGACTGTGAAGGAAAGCAACATCTGATTCAGGGGTGTCAGCTCTGAGAGAACAAGAGAGAACACAGCTGAGGGAAAACAGTTCTGCTTGAGAGTCTATAACTGCACCTTCCTGTGGTGGCATTGGAACTAAAGCTGGGATGGATTAGTGGCTTCAGATGGGAAATCAATGGGGAGAAACTTTAAATCCATTTTGTACAGTGCTGTGCTAATGTGCCAAATGTCACTGTCTCCTGGTTGGCTGCCTCAGGGAGGGACACTTGCAGTTTTCCATCAGTTTCTCGTAGAYTGCCAATCTGGAAGATTTTAAGTGAAGCAAACCCATGTTACTTCACTGAAGCAACAAAGCAGAATGAAAATCATCATGAGCTGTGGCATTGTGATAGTGACTTCAGTCACAACTTAATACTATGATTTGAGACCACAGAAGTGTTAGAACAGAGATTGCTTGGAAGTGAGGTCTGAGATTGTGGGGATGAAGCATCAAGAGAAATTATTTCCAAACTCCCTCTTTTCTGCCTGATCTTCGCCTTTGTAATTAATACTGAAATGCAGACCAAGCTGTGGGGAGCACACACATATTAGGAAATGTATGTAAATGTAATGGCCACTCTAGGGTCCTCACAAGCTAGAAATGGAAGCAGAATCTCATCTTCCACTTCCCTGATGAACAGAGGAACTGAATTGCTTGCCTAGGGCTATGCGGGAAGCCTTTGGCAGCAGGCAGGACCTCTTCTGCCATTCAGTATGCTGCCCAGGACRCCTTCCCCATAACCACTTAYTATTGTATCTGCAGGGAATGCCCCAATGAAGGCAGGAATGATGCATCTGASTCCATGTCCTCAGGAGGCTAATTTATTACTTTATTATACTGTATTATATTAAAGAATACTATACTACACTAAAGAATACAGAAAAGATTTTTACTGAATGCTAAAAAGACAATAATGAAAACTTGGGACTCTTTTCAGACTCTCAACACAGCTTGRCCCCAATGGGCCAAAGAGTCAAAACAACTCACACCAGAATCCAATCAGGCAATCACCTTTGGGTAAACAATCTCCAAACACATTCCACATGAGCAAAACACAGGAGAAGCAAATGAGATGAGAACTGTTTTCATTTTCTCTGAGGCTTCTCAGCTGCCCAGAAGAAAAATCCTGGGCGCAGGAATTTTTTCAGAGAATGTGAATGCCACAACTTATCAGCTATTTGCTTTTGTACAATTCTACCACACCTTAGAAAATATCCATTAGACATTTGCAAAAAGGAAGGAGAAAAAAAGGTCTGCAAAAGAAAAAGTAAAGACATTCCTCAAAGACAAAAGTTCTCACCCCACAGGCCAAGGTGAGCTTACCCAGGAGAAGTTCAGAGGATAACAAATGTGTCTGCAAAGAAAGAATTAATGSCTGATGAATCACTTACAATGGAAGAAAACTGTAAAGATGATTGATGGTATTTACATTCAGCTAGAGTAATACCCCTTCACTAACCTGTTCAAACCTATAAAATCCAAGTCTGTTTTCATACACCTTTAAGGTCAGTGGAAACTTTCCCTTGGTTTTGTCTATAAGAAATGGAGACAGAGGGGGGTTAAGTATGCTGTGAGTTATGTGAAAGCAGTGTTTGCAGGATATAATGGCAAATTATAAAGTCCTGGCATGCAAGAACATGATCATTCACATTTACAGCGTGGCAATAAAGAGGACAGAAGACAAATGAGATAAAAGAGCAGAGAGAGGGGAGAAAGAGGAAGGAAGAGGACAGGTTGCAAATCAACCAAAATTCCATATACAAACCTGTACTTTAGGTAGGGAAACAGTATCAACTTCAAAGCCTCAAACTGAAAGCTCTTCTGACATTTTCCCATGAAATAGCTCATCATGTGAAAATGACAAATGACTGAAATTGAAAGTGCTTAAGGAAAATTTTTTCCCATTATTTTCATAATTCCAATGATTTTAGGCTATAGTTTTTATTGCAAAGACAGAAAAAGGACAATTTCTCTGTGGAACACCTAATAGCCTAGTGATCTCTGCACTCTACCTGCCTGCAGGTAGGTAGTGCTATTTTCTAAGAGAAACCGTCAGTACTAAACTGCTTTACAGTGAGCATGTTCTGGTTTTTTTGTTTATTTTTTTCTTTAACATGCACAAAATACTTTGGAACATTTATTTTTCCCTTTTGATTGTGGAAAAGAAAGAATATCTATAAAATATTCACAAGTATTTCAAAAAAGTGGTGTCTTCAGTGGGCCATATCTAGCATTTAGGTCATGTGCCTATCATGTTAATTGAGTGTCACTACGCATTAAGAACTGGTGGCACTTTTGAAAGGAGGGAAGGGGAGCAGCTCATTTAAACTTGTTACACCATGAAAGGCTGCCTACCAAGGCAGGCTGAGTGATTCACAATGAATAATTTATTCTCTCCTTTCTCTAGTGAAGTAGAGACAAGCAGGTTGTGAAGGGCTCCTTTTTTCCACTATATTGTATACATATTGTATCTTTTTTGTGTCTCTAAGCCTGACCAAAAGCCAGCCCAGGTTGATGGAGAACTTTGAACTCAGACATGCTCCATGGTTCACAATGAATGCCAGTAGGTAGCAACCCAGGAAAAGGTATGCTGCCAGGACTTTTGCTATATAGAGAGGAAAAAAATCAATGATCCTGCTTTAAGAAGCAGATTATAACATACAGTCCAAACTGGAAACATCTTAAGCAGCTCTGAAGTCCCTCTGCAAGGGTTTTTGCAGGGACAATAATTTTGCAGTCTGGAGCATCTCTCTTATGAGGAGAGACTGTGGGAGCTGGGCCTGTTTATTCTGGAGAAGACAAGGCTGAGAGGAAATCTCATCAATGCATATAAATACCTCAAAGACAGGTGCCAGGAGGGTGGTGCCAGAGTGTGCTCAGTGGTGCCCAGCAAGAGGATAGGGAGCAATGACCATAAACTAAAACACAAGTAGTTGTACCTCAACATRAGGAAGAACTTTACAATCTGGGTGGCAGAGCACAGAAACAGGCTGCCCAGGAAGGCTGGGGAGTCTCTCTCTCTGGAGACATTCAAAACCCAGAAAACCATCTGGACACATTCCTGGATCACCTGCCCTACGTGAYCCTGCCTTGGCATGGGGGTGGACTCAACAATCTGCAGAAGTCCCTTCCAATCTTAACAATTCTTTGATTCCCTGAAAAGATGCAAATGCAAATTCACCACTTTCTCCCATCAACATGTGACAAGATCACAATAAGAAATTCCTTACTAGCTCTTCTGAGCATAGTTTTCCATAATTATGGAGTATACAAAAAGACGACTGCTTATTGTCTGAATACTAGTTTTTTTCTTCTAAGTGATAAAAAATACATGAGCATTCCTAGTAGCATGAATTAAACCACTTTTCTACTATGTTGTTTATATTTTCTGTGACCATTCTCATTAGGTRATTACTCCCACTTGATCCTCAGATTTTAACAGAAAGTACACACAAAAAGGACAGTGAAAGAAATTACATTACTTTATGAGTAAATATTGGAAAACAATTTAAAATATTCTGACAACTTTGCTAGTTTAGATGTATTTCATATCTCAGCTCAAAAGTGAAAGAAATAAATTGAACCGCAGTTTGAAAAGCTGCATGGAACCTTTTTAAYCTAATTGCACCATTTTTCTGAGCGTCTGCTTGATAAATTTGGGAGATTAGCAACTTTCTTGTACAGAGATATTTTTAGTCTGTACCTCCTGGGAATTTTGCAGCAATAAGCAACATCCTCAAGCAAGAAAAGAGGACCCTCTTAATATTTAAAAAATCTAAACCAAATCCTAGCAGGGGCCACATGGCACTCTCCCATCCACAACTCAGGAACTGGTAAGGGTTGGGGCCAAATTCCAGTTATAGTTGTGGAGGTAGCCACTAGTTTTGCAGTATTTGAAGGTAGGGGTGCAGGCAGTTCAGTGCCATTTTGAAACACTGGCATAAACATGGCTTTAGAAACCTCAGCCTGCTATTTTTTGACCCATGATCAATAATAATTTAATGACATTTGCGGGTTGCATTTGTTTGTTGGCTGGGTTTTTTTAATATTTTTATTTTGGTTTGAATGTGGGCAAGAGAAACCACACAGTAATTTAGGAATAATATCATCCTCCAGGATGTGGTAGACTTTAAAACAGAAACTTGAGTCCTAATGTTTGGCATGAGTGAACCACAGTGACCAGACTCTACATGAAGATGGGTTGACAGGGTTGACCTTACTGTGATATAAAGCTCCATCCTGGACCTGAGAAGCATTTTTCAATAGAAGTTTAGCTGAAATGGGGTGTTTTCAATGAACTGTACTTTACAATATAAAAAAGGCATAGCAGATATTTGAAATTCCTTTAAATGTCACTTGCTGATTTTGGTTGAGATGACAGAGTTAAATTTCTTCACAGCAGCTAATATAAGGCTGTGTTTTGGATTTGTGCTGGAAACAGTGTTCAGGGATACTTTTGTGTTTCTGAGCAGCACTTACACAGAGTCAAGGCCTTTTCTGCTTCTCCCACTAGCCCAGTGGTGAGCAGGCTGGGGGTGCATGAGGAGCTGGAAGGGGGCATGGCTGGAACAGCTGGTTCCCACTGACAAAAGGGATATCCTAGACCATGCTATTCTGTGCCCAACAATAAAAAGCTTGGGAAAAAGAAGGAAGGGGGGGCCCTTGGAGTTATGACATTTGTGTTCCCAAGTAACTGTTAGGCGTGATAAAGCTCTGCTTTTCTGGAGATGGTTGAAGCTCCTCCTGATGGGACATGGTGAAAGAATTCCTTGTTTTGCACTGTTTGCATGCACAGTTTTTATCTATTAAACTTTTATTTCACCATGACTTTCTTGCTTTTACTCCTCTGATTCTCTACCCCATCCCAGGGGTGGGGAGGAGGTGGAAGTGGCTGGATCATGCTTAGTTGCTACCTGGAGTTAAACCACCACATTCCTTATCAGAATATAATGTGGGGCTCAAAGCATTCATGACATATAATGACATGATGACAGATTTGATTGGAATGTGTTAGATCAAATATATAGTTGGTGTTGCTGTTTGGATATCGATTGCCAAACTCCTGTGCTTGCCATGGGGCTTGCTGGCCTGACTATGTTTTAGAGTCTAGTGCTCATTAGTGGCTATTTTTTGCTTCCACTGCTTCTTGTCTTAGTCTGCTGTGCCTGGGAACATTTTGATAATAGCAATTGTGATGTGTCCAGGCTGGAAGATGGTCAGGGCTTCACTGCTGTGCCTGTGCTGCTGGGCTGGAGAGGCTGCAAATTCAGTGTGAAGTTGAGCTGAAAGTTCTGTGACCTGTGGATGAGCCCACAGGGGGACAGGGCAGCCCAAAATGTCTGTGGCCATGGAAAAGTCCACACCAGAGCAGGTGCATCTCAAAGCCTCTGTGGCGATGTCTGTGCTGAGGCAAGCACACCTTGTGAAGGAGCACCTGAAAGTGTGGGGACACCTCCCACATCTGCTACACACCACAATGACCCTTAAATATGAGTAACCTGTGCAAGCAATTAGCACACAATGTTTTGTCAAACAAATATTATCTGTAACATTTTGGTGATTCTGCAGATAATTATCCATCTCAAAAGAAAAGGTGAAGAAAATAGTTTGAAATATTACAGCTGGATTMAATTCAACTCAAAGAGAAGAGCAGGAAACACAGGCCCCATTTCTCATTCGAGAACAAACACAATGAAAGTCTTGTGATATGCAAAGGCCTGCACAACAGCCTCCATCACAAGGAAGGGACTATTCCTCCTTCYTGTTACTTTACCACTTGTGTTCCTGCCTCACTCTAAAACTAAAGATTGTAGGGCTGTCTGTGCACTGAACCTTGATACAGCTACTTTTGTCACAGCAACAAAAAAACAGCATAGAAATATACCATGAGATCTTTTTAGGAGATTATTCTTCTCATTAAGTCTCCAGATCATGTTTTCCCACCATCCACCCATTTCCTTCATATTTCCTTCTGACAACCTACTGCAAGGCTCTCCAACCTTGCAGCTTTTTCCAGGTAGACTAATCAAGGTGAGGTATGTCTGTTTCTTCCCCCACACAGATATTCTTTCTCTGTGTTTCGAGGGCACAGCAAAAAGTAAAGCAAAAAAAAAAAGAATGAAAAGAAAAAAAATGTATTATTTCTTGTTCTTTCACCCGACCCTAGAGCAGTCTGCAGCAGACCATGGACCAACTGCTAACTTGCCTGATCCAGAGCACRAAAATTGAATTTGGTTCAGTTTATAGTCTTCAGTTGGCAGTCTTGGGATGTTTAGAAACAAAGTGCTGGCAAATCTCTACTACTGTATGCAAACCAAGTTGTTTCAAGGGTCAACATCAAAGCCAATTTGGATGGATACATGGACTTGAGATCATAAAAATATATACTCATTTGTTAACATTTGTGTCTTGTTTGTCTCACAATTTGTGTGCACTAAAGCATTTGTTTTGTTATTATTCTCGCTGGGTAGGGTTTGAAATTTGCTCCTTTTGGACAATTGAGAAAGCAAGTAAATAACTGATACTGAAACAAATGTTTGGAGACCGTAATAAAATTTTTCAATCATGCTGCTCAATTTCTTGTTTGTTTTTCTAGATGGTAGATTATTTATTCACATCTGTTTCTACTGTAAACAAATCTGAGTCTTCACTGCTGCCCAGAGTTTGCACTACAGATCTGTCATAACATTTTTTTCATCCTTAACAAGGCAGTATGCAGAGTTATGTAGATCCTGACTGTTTGGGTATTTATTGTTCTAAAACCAGCAGAATGTAGGGACATTTCTCTAGGAATAAAAGATAATTATACGCTTCTACTAATTAACTGTTTCATTTGTAAATTCCCAAAGAAAACATTAAGCACATTAGTCGAACCTTTAAAATCTCTAAAAAAGTAAATTGCTTCAGAGTTCTTCTTGAATTACTTTAAGTAACAAAAAGACTGTCTCACATTCTGACTACTTAAAAWTACAGAGCAACTCTCCTAAGTTATTGGACTTTTGAATCTTCACTATTTGAAAGGCAGAACCATATCAGAAGATATCACTGGAGATGGGTCATTTGGTTACATTTCACCTGTAGAACTACAGTGGGGTTCTAATCACTAATCTGAAGTTCTTACTGCCTCAATTTTCRTTATTCTCTGTAARYTTCAAAGACAAGCCACTTATAATAATTTAGAAAAATTTGATTGTTCAGGGTCCATCAGTTTCCACTTCAAAGGTTTAAGGCATTCTTCTCAATGTTGCTAATTTTTCTTTGCAAAAAWTTTTTTATTCCATTCAAGTGGACAAATTAGACATCTTATGTCCATATTTTAGCCTGGTATTCCAAAGAGGTAGTTCCTACTATAGACATACCTATCTAATTGGCATTTTTAAYGCAAAATGAAAGAGGGACAGAAACCTCCAAGACTATTAAGACCCTAAAGATTTGTCATAATAAATGGCYAAGTAAAAAGAGAGTACTTCAAGTCCCTATGTCTTCTGAAGAGCACCTTCTGTTCTGCCCTGCGGAACAAGACATCAATGCAACATATCATAGTTTTTCTTACTGCAGTTCCAAGTTCTTTAAAGCAGGTATTACTGCCTTGTTGACTCAATATTTCAGGCCATTCTCTTCTCAAAAGAAGGAGGCAAATCCTTCCTTYTGTGCATCAGGCTGTATGTACACACTCAAACACATGAAGGCTTACCWGGTGCTGTACATATATAAATGTGTATACATATGCACATACAGAGGTCAAAAAAAACCTCATTTCCAATTTCATGTTCTTTTCCTTGATGTTTTTTGTTGTTGCTCAGACAGTCTATGTCATCTTTAGTTTTTCTCAGCATTCATGTCTTTGCTTCAGAAAGTGTGTTTGGTACAGTAAATTCCTTTTTTTAGATCTTCTGTCATTTCCCAGCTCTGTCTCCCACTCATAGCAAAATACTAACTGTTATTCCCATCAGAATTCTTTAGGGTCTTCAAGAAGTTTAGAAAGTCAAACAGAAGTTAAGAAAGAAATGAAACTCAAATAGAGTTTAAATTGACTTATTAACAAAACTAAAGTTTCCTTTCTGTGGAWTTTTTTAGAGATGTTTGGCTGACTTTCTCTGACACTGTATTATGAAACTGCAGGGTGTACTCAGAGTCATCATGAATCTGAGAATAGTTCTGTTCAATTTCCAAAAATACAATTCAGAACTCCCCAGCGAATTAATAGCCATTTTTCAAACTTGGGGAATAAACTAAACTTGGTTTCTGTATTTCATTCTGAAACAGCAACATAATCATAAGATTGCCTGATACCAAAATAATTTTTGTTTACTTATCATCAGTACATGACTTTGAGTTCCTTGAATGGAATTATTTGGAAGGAAACACACAGTATTACTTTTAAGAATCATATTGATGTCTGTTCTATTTGCAAACAATTTTTTTCTTTCTGGAACATGTCCCATTAGTGTTGTTTGTGCAAATTTCTCTTGAAGTTGGTTTTTTTTTGGCTGCTGAAAGCACAATATAGCACAAAACATAAATAATTATCAGTATCTTTACATACTTCTCTTTTTTGGTGTTTGAAGAGGTGGGAGGGRTTGACTTTTTTTCCAGTCACTTTTCCCACTAACTTGAAAAATATCTCATTGGTGAATTGAATAGTGAGAGATTTGGCTGAAGAGGTAAAAGCAGCATAATGAATTATGTGGGTGTACTCCGAATAAAACATTTCTTAGAACAGCAGTAAATTTAATGACCTGCCTTTAAGTGCTTCAAAATACAGTGTTTCTGGATATCATTAGCATATCATACAGATGATGGTTTTCAAGGAAGATGAGAATTACTGTTACAAGATGATTCGTAGAATTATTGAGTTATTTAGGTTGGAAAAGACCTCAAGAGCCCAATGGTTAACCCATCACTGACAATTTCACTACTAAACCAGGTCCCCCAGATCCATATCTACRTGTCTTTTAAAAACCTCCAGGAATGGTAACTCCACCACTTCCTGGGGCAGCCTGTATCAATTCAGTCACCCTTTCAGTGAAGAAAGGTTCCCTAGCATCCAATCTAAACCTCCCCTGGCACAACGTGAGGCCATTTCCTCTTGTTCTGCCATTTGCTACTGGGGAGATGTAACCCCCACCTGGCTGCAACCTCCTTCCAGGCAGTTGAGAAGAGTGATAAGGTCTCTTTTTCTCCAAACTAAACAACCCCTGCTCTCTCAGCTTCTCCCCATCAGACTTGTGCTCGAGACCCTTCACCAGTTCCCCTGCCCTTCTCTGGACACGCTCCAGCACCTCAATGTCCTTCTTGGAGTAAGACTGGAAAGACAGAAGAGCCGCTGCTTGTGCTCCTGATCGCTTACCCAGTCATTCCARGTCCATTAAGTCTCTCTTGATTATCCCTGGAATTCTTGTTGCAACTGCACTGCTGATTACCTGAAAAATCAATAAAGAATGATAATCTGAGGGCTGTACTAGGRCTGTTGTGTTGTGTTCAGTTGGACTGTTCTGTTTCCCCCTGTTTTTGTAATGGTTCTGCCCTGGTTCTCCTCCCCCTCCCCRTTAAATGTCAATCATCCTGGTTTCCTTAACGATTTTTGTATCCATCTATACCCCTCCCCAGTTACCCCGGTAACATAATGTATCCTTCCCTTTGGTCCCACCCCAGTGCCCTGTCAGTCACTCCCATCCACCACCCTCTTTTCCAGAAAATTCTGTCCTGGGCTCAGAGTGATTGGTTTAGAGACCGGGGCCCCTCCTTCAAGTTACCCTGACTGGTCTGTTCTATCTGTCTATCTTATGTACCCCACTCCCCCCTGGATTTCTRTTTGTTGCCGGGTTTGTTCCACCCCTATCTCCTCACCCTTTATAACCCCAYGTAGCTCCAGCCTTGGGGTCTCCTTCTGCTGGTTCCCTTGGGAWGTGTTAAAYTTGAATTAACCTCAGCTGGAGTCYGCCCTCTTCTTTCTGCTGCTTGCAGCTCTTTGTCAGCCTCGTCCCTCATCTGGCAATGTCCCCAGATACACCTCTGGGTGATTGCCTGAGGYGCTAGCCTGGAGCCACGCTACCGGGCGAAGTGCCCCACTGCAGCTAGTGGTTGCTGGCCTGCTAGCCAGGATGTTTTACCAGCTGACCGCTGCACTAGGGCGAGAAGCTTTTTTCCCACATCTTTAATCCAGAAGATGTTACAAAGTGGTGAGCAGCTGCCARCACTGTCAGGCCTTGAACAGGCACAGACACAGAGATGCCAGGATGTTCAATCCAGCAATTTAGGTTTTGTCTTGCAGTCAGTGAAGGGATTCCTCTTCAGTCTCTGGGCTGACTGTTAATGTCAGGTAATGAAGAGGCCAGACAGAAACCTGTGGGAAACAAGCATATTCTTTTCTGTGGGTGCTGGAACCAATTTGCCTTTCTTTCGCCCACTAAGAAACAAAAAAAAAAAAAGCAGTAGAAAACTTCAAACACCAGGATCCTGGAAATGCATAAGAAAGATGAGGTCTACCATGAAGTTAAACAGGTTCTGCYATGGTACTTGCAGTGAGCTACTCCAAAGTAAGCACAAAGAAACAAGCACACAAGTGTTTAACCACATTCATTTTTTCACTGATGGGTCCAAATGACGGCAAAGAACAAAATATTGACACAAACTGCTTCCAAAGGTTATCTTCTCACTATATCAATAAAAGAATCKTTTCCTACCCATATCCCCAGAACTGCACAGAATCTCACCCCGCCATGCCTAGTCTCATAAGCAGGAATTCTCATTTCAAAGGCTGATTTGAAGTGCCTATTCTTCTATGTAAAAGTTTTTGCAACCTCTCTTAAGAAGCAGGGAGAAGTAGTTCATGAATGTAGATTTACATAATAAGATTATGGCTGAAAAAGTGAACAGTAGAGCTTATTTATTCTACATGCCTACTCCAGAAAAAGATTATCATCATGCATCAGTAGCATGCRCTGGAATGAAGAATCCCAGAGAGGACAAACACAGTTGCTGCCAGAGACACAAAGGAGACAACATTGTGATCAGTGTGGAAACTATCACACAGTATTTGAGATAATCATTAATCATCAGCCAACAAAGCTCAGTGGCACTAGCAAACTGTTTGGTTCAGACTCGTTAATGGACCACATGGGCAGTTTCAATAAATTACGGCGTTTCAGAGTGGCTGCACTGGAAGTCAACTTGAGGGCAAAAGGAAGCRTGAATCAATTCCTCTTAAAAAGACAGTTACAAAAATTAAAGTTTAGTCTATTTAAATTATATTGGTGTCAAGGACAAAATCTGAGGTGTTAAGATGAGCTTAAAGGTCTTTCCAACCTTAGAATTCTGAGATCCTGTGAATATACATTAATGGCCCAATAGGCCAGCATTGCAGCACAATCAGGAACACAACTCTTCCAGGCATAACACAGTCTGTCTTTGAATGGGTCTCCACATGGTAAGAGGAAAAGACAATGAACTCAATCACATCCCACTGATTCAGGTCTTTCTGCAACAGGGAATTATCAGAATTAATTTAATTGAAATGAAATCATAAAAGAAAGTCACACGATGTCAACATAACCTTGACCTGACTTAAAGGCACTTCCATTCAATTTTACTTTTCTAAATGTTGCATTATGCTAGTATTTACTGTATGTATGGTAAATAAATATATATATTTCAGTACTCTTWTTTATTACAGAAAATATGTAAAGAATACATTCTATAATTGCCATGAAATCTCTCTACTTTCTAGAAATAGATGCAAAGTTCACCATATCTAGCATTTGAAGTAGTCCTTTGTACTCACTGCTTACTGCACACACTCAAAAGATTTTTTTCTTCAGTATACTAGTAACTGAGATTACAAAGGTTAAGCCAAACTGGTAACTTGCTTTGTTTCTATCATTCACAAAAACTCCATTAGCTAGATATCCTTATTTTTAAAATTTCTTAACTCTTATATTCCCTTTCAAAGTTCTTCATCTCTTGACAACAAGAGATGAAAGATGGATAGACACCACCCACTTCTCATGAGCAGTGATGCTGTGGCTATCTAAGGCTGTTAGCTTTGTCAAAACATAATTTTGATGGCTCCCAAAGGAAGCTAACATAAAAAGTAATTGCCATGCAAAATAAAATKACTGCATTTATTTACATAAGATACGGCTTGATTCAATATATTGCACCATGACTTTAGTGAGGCATATTAACACCCAATAGAAACAGTGCTGCAGCACTCTGCAACCCCTTAATGTGGCTTGGTGGTCAGCAGAGTTGCCACTSTGCTGTGACTCCCAGCAGCACTGCAGATGATGTCTGAATGAGCCATTCGGTCATCTTCAGTGAACCTGTGTTTTCATCAGTATGTAATCTTGCCAGAGGATGAAATTGAAGTCYAGAGGCCACAATGCAAACATATTTTCCACCTTGATTTGTCTTGGTTTGGTTTTGTTTTCCTTTAAGTCTGTGGTGTTCTTGGAGTTTTTCTTGCACCTTCTGCTTCCTGGTACATTCACAAAATAATGAATGAAATTTATTGTTGAATACTTCTCTATTCTGTGCATTTGGTTCTGAATATTCTTACTGATCTTTTTTCCCTTGCTTTTCCTAAGTAGATATTCTAACAAATTTAAAACTAAAATCTAATTTTAGCTATCATAAATGTCATCGCTAAATTGTCTGTACAAAAATTTCACTGCAAACATAACCACATTACTGTGTGAAAGTATATGGTTACCTATGTGCTTTAATATGCTTACAAGTAGATTTTGGCTGTTCCGTTTGGCACACAAGACAGTGATCTCACAGTGACACATCAGGACATTTTCCCCATGGAAGCTGCTGGTGTGACTGAAATCCCTCATGACATTCTAGTAAAGATAAATTCTGAATGTCAAACCGTGAATGTTTTCAAATGATCCTAAAGTTCTGAAAATACTCCAAAGTGCTTTTGACCATGTCAGCTGTGACTATTTACTTTAATATCAGTTAGAGAGACATTGAGGTATGAAAACCAAGGGGGTTTTGCTCCTGTGTGTGCTAAAGGTGGTCGAGATTCTGGATGTGCTGAAATAATTTCAGATTTCAAAGAGCATTTTCTTTGAATCAGCCATTCCATCCTGCCTCGTGCAATAGCCAAAGTCAACAACTCCATAGGAACACGTTTTGTGTTGCAGAGATTGTAGCTACTGCTTCTGCATTGCTCAGTGCATGAGGGGCATGAACRTACTGAAGAGAGTCCAGCAAAGGGYCACAAACCTCATTAAGTAACTGGAGCATCTCTTCATTCTGTGAGGAGAGATTGAGAGAGCTGGGGCTGTTTCGAAAGCAGAAGTGAATTCATTAATGCCTATGAATACCTGAATGGAGGAGGCAAAGAGGACAGACCTAGGCTCTTCTCAGTGGTGCCCAGTGACAGCATCAAAGGCAATGAGCATGCACTGCGACATGGGACATTGCCTCTCAACATCAGGAGACACTTTTTTACAGAAAGGGTGATCAAGCACTGGTACTGGTTGCCCTGAAAGGCTGTGGAGTTTCCATCCTTTGAGATATTCAAAAKCCATTTGGACATGGTTCTGGGCAACCTGCTTGAGAAGAAGAGTTGTACCAGCTGACCTCCAGAGGTTCCTTTAAACCTCAATGATATTGTGGTTCTGTGTGATTCTACTTACAGACACAAACTCCAGTTTGAAAGAACTGAAAGCTCTGCCATTACTGTACTAGAATTCAAAACATGGGACTGAAACATTCTACCTCAGGTCGTACATGATGTATTTCCTTCACACAGGGAGCAGCCTGTGTAAAGGAAATCTTTAGTTAAGCCACCATCTCTCCTGAGGTCCCGTACACACTGACAAGAGGAAAGATCCTTCAGGAAGCATTAAATAGTAGAAATCTATTTTAGCCGTCTGTCTTCTTCTCTCTCTCTCCCTTGAATACTTAGCTTAGGAAGAAAAGGCAGCTCTATCCTGTGCTGGGGACAATGCCCCTAAAATTTACAAACAGCTGTCCCATGCAACGCTATACAGCATACCTCATATTGCAGGAAGAAACTTTGGCTTTCCAACAGCTCATTAAAACACAGGTTTTCGGATCAGAGCATGAAATCTTTGTCTATCCTCCAGGAACACACAAGCATGCACATCCAGAGTATGACTCACACAGAAGGTTTGCCAATCTCAGAAGAGATGCACCAATAAAGTGCACACAGGTTTGAAGCTGGCAGCTGGGCTCTTCCCAGCACAGGATCTGCCCAGTCTCACAGGATCTGCCTGGGACAGTGGTCACAGTGGTGGGGAGAGGCTTTGTTAACAGTCCCAGAAAGGCRAGGTGATTAATCTGGTGATGAAGGTTCGTACAGGAACTCCCTCACAGAACTGTAGGAGGTGGAGATAGACACAGGGTTAGTGGCAATCCTACAATGTAGGTCCAACTTCCATGCAGGGAACAAGGATTAGACAAAGGCTAACCTAAAAYACAAAGATTTGGTGTCTGGATCTGTGCTGAAACAGGGCTCCTGGGCACAGGGGCAGAGCTGACAAGAAGCTGGGCAGAGCCAGTTGAGCCTGGTAGTCCCCTCAGAGTCTGGACATCTGTTGAACCTACAGACTAACTAATGATGGATCTTGCTTGGCCGTGTGTTGGCCTATGAGAATTGGCTTTATATGTACACAGCTACAATTTCACTTGCTTCTACTAATGCCACTGTTCCAGATGTGGAATGACCTCCAAAGGCAATCTTTTCCAGACATTTTGACGCAGAAAATTCTGCTAAGAATCACTGCAGGTGACTTGCAAAACTGCAAACGTGATGGTTTCCTGGGTGAGGATTTGCACCGACCAGTCGTCCTTCTATTGGATAAAAATTGACTCGGCTTAAAATCTTTGATTTCCCAATTTCTTAGAAAATTTGTCACAGTTAGTAACTAAGACATCACTTGTTATCTGCCCTTTATATTTTTCACTCTTGTACATTTTTGCCACTATATATYACTTTAAAATATAGGTACCTTTTATCTAGGAAGATAAGTGTGAAATAACTGGGGAATCACAAATAGTCTTGTTTCTCTTTTATTTAAAGGTAACCCCTGTTTGCTTCTCACTTTAAGTTAGAAATACAGTATTTCTCCAATGTGGTCTTAAAAAATGTTTCATTTATCATGGTATAAACAAACCTATGATCCTCAAAACTCCTTCTAAACTACTTTAAAAAGCTTAGATAAACAAATAGTGTTCTAAAACAGTTATCCCAGAAACACGTAGAAATTAAAGCTCTCGTTTTATGAACTATTTTATAAAAGACAGATAATTTTCTTTTATATCCTTAAGAGCTTTCTGACAAGGCTGGAAAGGTTGTACCTTGGTTAAAAAATGTGAGTGAAAAACAATACCTGAAAGAGATGGGAGCTCTGCAGCGCTGTCACAGCACTGTGTCCCATGGCACTGAGCACACTGGAGGTGACCAGCTGCTCCTCTGGAGCTGAATATTGCCTGGAGAGGGGCAGAGCAGTCAGCAAGGCAGGAGGGAACAGCAGGGGCCTGTTCTCAAGGTGGAATTATTTGTCACATGGCCTAAAGGGCAAAACTGATAGATGTGCAAAGAGTCCCTAGCAGCTTCAGASTAATTAATCTCACAAGCTCAGATCATATCCTGACTTTCTACAATGGTGCCAGGAGGTACAGAAGATTTCAGTCCAGCCTATATTTAAGCATTTCTGAAGAATGCATTCATCCCATACTGTTCATTTTKGTTTCTTTAGATTTTGGTTTGCTGCTTTATTAAAGCCCATACTTTGCAGGATCCAAAATAAGAACCTCACATGAGCAGAGTGCACAGTTAACATCCTGAACAGCAATAAAATCCAAAATACAATCAGCTTTCCATAAATAAGACAGAAATTTATAGAGTACAATTACTGTCTATTTAYATCTCTGCAGAACACACTCAGCTGCTGTATTTTATATATATCACAAAGTATATTATTCCACACATTCAAAGCAATTAATAACGCTTTCTTTAGCCTTACYCTGCTATACAGAACACATTTTCTCCTATTCTGCATTGGGTGCRTGGAGTAAATCACAAAGGTCACACCAGTCTGTCAGAAGACAAGCTTATATTCTTGTTCTGTAACATGACAGGTTGCCTAAGCACATTAAGAGGYGCTAGATAATTTTTATTTTCCAGGCCTCCAGCCTCCCTTTGATCTCCATATATCACTTTCCAGTTCCTTTCAATTCTACTCCCACATGCATGGATGCAACTATGCAACCACAGAGGTTATTTGTAATTAACCCTGAATTGAAGACATGATCTCCTTGCCAAGCACCAGCCCTAGAACAGAGCCTTCCCCACCTTTCCTGTTGTGTGGTTAATTGCCACTGGGGCCACGGCATCCCCCGTGAAGTGTCTGCAAGCAGCTCAGAGCCAGAGTGACAATGAGGACCCTGCATAAGCAGGGGCTGATGACACCAAAATTACAGCTTATTTAACAGCATGATTCATCCAGATGCTTAACCACAGATTTAAAAATAAATATACACTCTCTCCATTCGAAGTTAGTAGGACAGAAATACATCTTCTTGAACAAAGCATGTGTCTGACAAATCCTGTAATGAATCAAGGCTTTCTACCACCAAGTCTTACCTAAATTCAGTCACATTTCTATTYTTACAAGCTACTATTGCAAGAGTGCCCTGGAGTCATCAACAGGGGCTTTATTTGTTTAGCTCTGTACAGGGTCAGGGGGATAAAAAGGACAAAAGCCTGACAACACAAGAGACAGCCAGCAGGGAGGAGATGGGAATGATGGGACAAAGGGTGGGCAGCACAGCTAAGAGGGACTCTCCTGTGTGGGGGCTGTCACAAGCGCTCTGTCCATGGAGAGCTTTCCATGGTGCGGGATGGAGGGTAATGAGGCAGCTCCACTGAGGTGTGCAGAGAGCTCCTGCAGGCAGTGAGAGAAGACACAAAACTGCTCCTTTGAAATGTTAACAAGTGCAGGCTGAAGTTGGCTGGCATCAGTGACCTATCAGAGCTAGGAGATGACACTTTCTGTGAATTATAGGTGATCTGTAGGGATGGTGCAGCTTTGAAGGGCGTTGAAGGTGAAGTCAAGTGCTTCACCTTTAATGTGATATAAAAAGAAAAGTCAGCAGTGGGGTGATGAGAGGGAGCAAAGTGACAGCCCAGTGGAATTATTTTGCAGCAGCATGATGAMGGTCAGGAAAAGGCTACATCCCTGCCCAGATCATTCCCTCCCATGACCACAGTCTCCCAGCTAATCCTCCTCACTACATGAGTACATGAAGCACTTCCATTAGCTCTTGGCAAATTTCATTTTTTTATTCTCAAATTCAGGACATGTTTGTGATGGTGGCTGTACCCAAGATAAGGAGTATGATAAAAAAATGGGAAAAAAAAATTAAAAATTAAAATTTAATGAAAAATTCAAATGTCTCTTATRTTACATATTAATAAATTAATCACCAGATAAACAAAAGAAAGTAATCAATCATTGCCTTACTTTTAGATTTTGATTCATGTTCTTAATTTCCCAAGAATTCACAAGATAAAGGGGCATATTATTCCATTAATATGTGTATTTCATAGAAGAACCAAAATTGCAAGTAGTAAAAACTGCTTAACTTTTAACATAGCAATCAGATATAAATAAGTGGAAAAAATAAATTATATTAACAAATATAAGTTTTTTGTTTAATTGTGAGGGAGTTTTTTCATCTCATAAAAGCATTTGCTTTCATGTTATTTCACCTTTTCATCTCTCAGAATTACATAGGTGAAATCATATTCTCTAGACATTGACCCACTGAATAGATCACTGGAGATCTAATCTGTCACATCCCTTGTCTGAATCCCCACATGGGGCACATACTCATCATTACCCTGTTGTAACATTCCATATCCACTCRCTGTTTTGGTGTAATTTGCTCCTTTTGTTCTGTTCTCCAGCTCTTGTTAACAACCTCATGCACTGACACTGTTTTAAAGGAAATCCCACTTTGCTTCTCAGCCTCCAGCGATGACCAAACGTGACCAGTGAGCWAAGAGGTCTGGTGAGCAACATTCTCCTACATCATTCATTAACAACCAAGTATGTATTACACATCTCAACATTATTTCCTACTGGGTTCTTTACACAACATTACTTCYTGCCATTTCCTTCCACTCAGCTTTGCTTGGAATGCACACACKTAAAAACATCCAACAACCAATTAAACAAACAACAACCAAAAAGAGCTTGGTGCAGCTGTGTGGAAAAATACGCCAGCATCCTTGCACATTTGTACATGAACAGTAGGAGTTGACTGGGATTCACCTCCCTTAATTTTRGCCAACTGAAAGGCATTGCATCTTAGCCTTTTGACTGTTCCTCTAGTTGTGAAGAGAAGTGGCTATCTCTGGCTATTGATCCATCCTTCCCTCTTTTTGCATCTTCTTAGATGAGACTTCTGGTCCTTGAGTAGCTAAAGGTGCACACAGCACGGAGCCCTGTAGGGAGGCTTCTTCCTCCTGTGAATGGGGCTTCTTCCTGTARTGCAGAGCTGCTTCTCTCCTGCCAGAGTCCTGCATTCAACAGGGATGAACACATTTGCCTTGGTTAAAACAGAAATGGTCAAAAAAGGCTCAGTGACTTGCTCCACACCAAAAGCAAAAAGAAGGCATTCTTCTTTTTCAGCTGCCTCCTGTGTGATGACGAGGTGCTGATTTAGCCTTCTACAGATGTCCTTAAGTGTACCATGTTCCAGACCTTCCTGAAAGCACACTTACTCTGCTCTGTTGTGTGACCACCTCTGGGACACCATGGTTCTGGAAACAGTCTCCATCACTCAGCACTTACTTAGCTCACTGAAGCATTTCCATCTGCAGGAAAGCTTTCCCTGATAAGCCAGTAACTCTTTAAATAATTGCGTACATGGGTGCAAAACCTCTCCATTATTTACATATGTAAGTTCAATGATATTTTTAAAGTAGTAAAATAGCTGTTGAAACAAAACATTTCCTTTCCCAAACTCATAGTTTTGCTTTCTTGTCAAGTTCATGTCTCTTTGACCTAGTTTCACCCATGCATGCTCCTAACTCATCAAAACCAAGTGAGAAGAAACACATGCACAGCTCTTAAAAAGCAGACAGTGTCCTGATAAGAACTCAGAGTTAGAAGATAACATTTTCAGATTAATCAAGTGCTGAAAACATTATCTAAAAAAAGGCAAAAAAAAAATCCCAAACACCGCAAAAACAAGTATTTTGAGAAGCTCTGAACAGGGCATGGGGCAGACTTAACACAACTCCACCTTGACTACTAAAATAGTTKTGGATGTAGCTGAAATGCATCACAGCACAGAAACCATCTCCTCTGCAATTCCAGGTGCATGGTTAAGGATCCTTTTGGTTTTCCTGCTTCTTATTGTTTCCCTCCCCTTTCTGTGGACCTCAAGGTCTCCTGTGCTTTTAATTTTCACTTTTATTCCAGCGATAGACCTTTGAGATAAATTTCTGTTTAATTCTAGAAAAATTCACATTCCTGCAAGGGAGGCTTCAYATTGAGTATTAATTCTTGATTCTGTGATTTAGAAGTCCCAGTGAAACTCAAGAAAATGAAGAGAAAATAACAAGGCTTCCAAAACATATCMGAATTGAACTTTTGGAAACACACTGTGGAAAGTGGAGGAAAGACAGATATTTAGATCAAGAATGAATGAGAATTAAGGGTCCAAATTAAAATTTATTGGGTAATTTGGCAAYGTATACTTCTATCCCAAGACACAATATTTTTTGCCTTTCTTACCACTATTTTTCTAAATCTGAGCTCTAAAAATTATTTTAAACATTTTTCTTGAAACTGTGACTTGARCTATGTACTCATTTATTGAATTATCTAGCCCAGAATGAAAACAGGAGGTGTTCTAAACCTAATAGGTGGAGTCCTTTCAGTTCTTGAAGATATTTTTTCACTCTTTGGATCTAGTTGGATTAAGCAACACGCAACACAGCTACCATGCAGTCTTCCACCACATTTGTGCTGTTCTTATCTAAGACAAAATGTCACACTAGCTGTTCTGGGGTCTGCTTTGTGAGAGTTCAGTGTGGTTGTTTACATYGCAAGATTAAAACAGAAAAGAGCAACATTAGCCCCAAAAAAGATGACTGAGAAATAACAAATCATTAATAAGTCTATAATCAGGTGTGGAAAGTTTAACTCAGGTCATTGGAAACACTCTTTTCTGTTTCCAGGTGAGAGGAATTCAAGAGTGGTCAGGCAGGAATGTGACTGAGACCAGCCTGCTCTGTTCTTGCCACATCAAAAGAATGTGGTTTGATGTCCACTCAGCTKCGTGCCTGAGAAAAGATCAAAAAAGATGTATCGTAAAAGAAAGATTATCTTCTCCACCAAAATGCTCTAGCCCCGCCTGCAGAGAGATTCCTCTGGGAGCAGAAGTAAATTSAGG
Organism: Cardinalis cardinalis; assembly: GCA_014549065.1. Lineage (NCBI taxonomy): Eukaryota > Metazoa > Chordata > Aves > Passeriformes > Cardinalidae > Cardinalis > Cardinalis cardinalis. The sequence goes on from JACDOX010000001.1 coordinate 17,285,938, forward strand.
CACCCAAAGGGAAGGAGGCCGAGCAGAGAGCAGCGGCAGAGCAGCCCCAGCTGAGTGTGTGCCACAGCAGAGCCAGGCAGGGAGTGCTGCACCTGGAGGGCAGAGCCACCTCCAGCCTGGCTCCTCCTCTGCTCCAGCCCAGGAGCGCCAACAGCAGCGGACGCCAAGGTTAGAAAAGGTTAGAAACGTCCTTCAGCCTTCACTGATCAAAATGAAGTTCACTTACATTTCTTGAGAAATATGTTTTTAAAAAAAAGAAAATATTTTTGATTCTACTAATGGAATGTTTTAAATAATATTTTAATAAATTATCAGAAATATTAGTTATACATTCATCTACATTAATAAGTAACTACACATTYGTGTACATTACTAAATTCCATTTATATCATTCCAGCTCTATAGTTAATATTTTAAAAGTACTCTGATTCTGTCTCACTGACAGTCCAAGAAAAAAAAGTGGTGTTTGAGTTTCTAGAAAAGAAAACTTTCCCTTTACCTGAGAATATTTTTTTTAAGTTTAAGGTTAGGCAGACTGGAATATTACTGGAATAGAAATTAAACATTTCATTGCACATGTATTTAAATCTATCTGGTCTTTAAAAGTATCTCTTTATTTTAAACCAAAGTATTTTAAAATCTAAAGTTCTGGAGGTTTTTTTCTGTCTTCTTTCCTATGTGGACACTAGTATTTGAATTCATTATTAACCTGTGAATGACTGGGGCATTTGATGGGGCCTTTTCTGTGAATAACAATTTTTTAAATCTTTAAGCTCTCATTCTCCTGTCTGTAGGAACATGGATGACCTAGAGGTAGCATATTATACAAATGTGTTTTTATGTTTACATAAGTATGTATTTCTGCATTATACATATTGGTGAAGAACAATTTTAGGTATGACATAAGAGATACTCACTTTTTTCAGACTGAAAACAGATACTAAAACCAGAAATTGAAATAACTTTAATTTCCTGTTCTTCCACTAAGATCTGGGAACTATGTTGACTCCAAGTAGGAATTCCAGAGCAGTAGAACACGTTCAGTGTATGTCCCACAGGACTCAACAACTTTCCAAATATCAAACCAAAATAATTCTGTCCTTAAACAAAACATTTAAATCCCTTACTGAAAACGGAAAAGATCATGCAGGGAAGTTGCCAGAGAATCTCTTGACTATTAAGACTATTAAACTAAATCTTCCAACTTTTATTTTTAAGACTGATTCCACTACTGAAAAACATCTCTCCAATGCAAAGTTATTTTTTCCTCTTATTGAAATTCTATAATTTTTTACTGAGAAAAAAAAATACCACTGAAATGCAGTAAGGGACAAGTCAACTTGGGAAGGACAAGGCAGCTGCCAAGCACCTGATTTGCCTAGGAGAAAGAATAATAGCACTTCTAGTATTTGAAATATAAATGGAGTTTGTTGTTGTTTACAAATTGTGGTCTAAAATTATTTTGGAAACCTCAGAATATTTCCCCTTGGAAATGTTTTCTTTGTTGAAAGCAGACTAATCCATTAAACACACCTTTGAYATACCATTTTTAACATCCTTGTCCATCAACCATAAAACTGAAAGTCATTTACAAGGCAAAATAATTATGAAAAAATTCAGTTATCAGTCTGCACTGGAATGAAATTCCAAAACCATTACACAGTCTTACTCCTTAGCCAGGTACAAAGACACATTTAATTTCAAAGATTTGATAAATGCATAACAATAACAGTACTAGCCTTTTTACAAGGCTGACTGTTCATGTCATTCCTTTTGATAGTAAAAAAATGGGTGGAAGGAAGTTTACTTAAACATAAGAGAATCATAATTATTGCAGTTTATGAAAATGTAGATTTCTTGATGCCAGAGGAGGGGCTTTTTGACTGCTCTTTGTGTAAGGAAAGTATATAGAAAATCCCTTCACRTCTTCAAAGAAGGACTTAGCTACAGTTACTCACAGGGAAGAGTAGTAACAAATAGCAAAGGTTGTCTATCAATTAGTGGAAAAAATATATCTAAAAGTAGACAGAAGTGAGTCAAGATAAATTTTTCCTAGCAATTTCCAGAAATTTTGGTCATGTGGATTTAAATTCTGCTGTGGTACTTGCCCTCAGGTATCATATCCTAGAGAACACACACTGTTCAGTTTATTGATAAGACAAAGCTTTTTCTTACTTTTTTTCCTGCTTATAGAGATTAATTTTATGCATGTCAATCACCTGTAATTCTAGCATACATAATGTACTGGCTAGAGCATCTATTCTATTCAATACTTAAATTATATGCACCTTTTACTAGGTCATTGTGTTTCAGTATGCAGAGCAAAARTCCCCATCTTGGAAAGGATGGGCAACCAGAACAGCCTATCATGAACAAATGCATTTGGACCCAGGGCTCCAAGGGTTTGCATCTGCTGGTCACCTCCCAAGGGACAAGGGAAGACTCAGTTCTCCAAGCCTCAGTTCTTCAAATTTTATCAGACTGCATGTTGCAATATGGTTTTGTCAATTTTAACAAGCACATACTTAAAATACTGGAGATGCTAATACTGTCCATTTTGATTATCTTGATTTCAATGTTCAATATATTTGTACTGGAAGTTGTCCAGTGCACCATCAGTAAGGGTGAAGTAGTTCACTTGGACTGGGATAGCAGTGTGATATGAAGAAAATAAGGATCACAAACAAGGCTAGTGCCACTACTACAATGTTTATTAGATGCAGCAGCACACACAAATGATGAAGAATTACAGTGAGAAGTTCCTTTATTGATAACCAARGAAGACCTCAAAGCAGTTTATATGTTATTCTCTCATTTCAGCTGTTTTGAACATCCATTGAAGCTGAAGAATGATAACTTCTCTCCCMCTGGAGACCACCATGCACCCTTGCAGTAACTGGAGAGGTCTCAGTGGAGACCAAGCAGAAGGATTAATTGGGGTTTCTAGGATGACATTTCTCATGCCCTGATTAAATTCCTGTAAATCCATAAAGCAGAACCATCATAAGTCCCAAGTGCAGTCCAGGTGCACTCTTGGCAAGRCCTTACCCACTTTCTGTCTGGCAGCACACACAGTTTTATGCAGCTCCTTACATGGAACAGGAGGCATCCCATCAGTTGCTGGTAATCATTGCTTTATAATGTCATGTGGAAACATTATCTAAAGATGCAGCTGAGGCCAGTGCAAACAGCATTAATTGAAGAAAAGAGACTTTCCATGGGCCAAAGCACTTACAACTCAAATAAATAAGCACTAAAAGAGGTGAGAAAGTTAATAAGTTTCATCAATATTGTCAAGTTCATATTAACTGATGAAGACAGGAAATCAGTAATCTGTGTCTGAATGCACACACAGCCCTCCAGTGAGWGCGTGTTAATGTCCCCTGGCTGCATTAATCCACAGAGGATGAGTTGATACATCTGAATTCCTGCTTCATGAAAGTACAAGCTCTTGTAACACACATTATTAATTAGGGAAGTTTCTTGGCTTAACCTGTCATGTATCAGCAACAGATGAGCAGGCAGAGAATGTACTGATATTGAGCACTTAGAAGAAAAATGGACTAAATTGTTGTCTAAGTTCATGGGATGCACCTTGGTAATTGAACCTTGAGCATGGTACTTGKTAAGTAAAATACATTAGTTTTAAACCACCATTATATTTGCCTTGACAGTTGCACATAAATAGACCTGACTTGCTAAGCTGCAGTAACTCTTTCTGTTCCAAATAGTTCTACACAGTTTTTTACAGAAATGAGTACAAAATTACTAAATTAAACACAATGAAAAGCACAGAATTTTTTATAGGAACCTCACTCTTTCTTTTCCTTCCTTACCTGTCTGTATTTCCCATCCCTTCTAATCAAGGACACACTGGTCATTCCCATCAGAGGTGACACCTAGCACTGGTGTGACCAGGACATGGACCCTCTGCCCCCCTGTTCAATGCCTGAGGCTGCAGGGCAGAAAGTCTGAGTGCTGCTGTTCTGGTGGGAGTCTGAGGTGCAGTGGGGCAATAGGTAACACCAGCAGGCAGGAGGAACAAGGCAGATTTGGGACTGAAGCCACAGCCCTGAGCTATGGCAGGACAGACAGATGGACCAGCAAGCCCTGACTGTGGGGTTTGTCCCTGATGGAGCAGTGACACACATGGGCAGGATGCTGATATTGGGCAGGGGTTTGTGTTGCCTGAAGTAAGTTAACCTCTCACAGGGCTTCACTGGCCTACAAGATCTCCTCTCTGCTTTTGCCTTGTGTAAAGTAACACTGGAGATGGGAAACACAAGAGGAAACCCTAAAAGAAAGGGAATGTCAAATCCTAAGATCTATACCTTGGAYAGGCAGAGAAAGGAGCTGACTGTGAGGTGTCCTGCATTTCTTAAACTCAGCCAACACRTAATCCAAATTCCTATCAGCACAACACTTAAATTACATTTAAAGGTCTCTTTCTCTTAAAAGGTAGCAAAGGTAGTGCTGCTGGGGCTTCTTTCAGCTTTCTGCATCAGACCTGAGCTTAGACTACAAACACACTCAAATTTCAAAAATTAGGAGCACAGGATTAGATTCTTTCTCGAAATCAGAATTGCAAAATGAATGACCTGATTTTCTGAAGTTTTTACACTTAACAGCTCCCACAGATGTCAGCAAAAACTTTAATTCAGTGTTTAACTTCAGTGCTTTAGAAATCAGGTCACTTGTTCAAGTACCTAAATATAGAAGAGTAGCTATTTTTTAAAAATACTTAGGTTTAGAGTTCAAAGCAGGTTATTCCTTCAGATCCTGAAAGAGAACTTTGCAGAATTTGGTTCAAGATCCAAAYTTGGTAAGCAGACACGAAGTCCAGGGGTGTACAGAGCCATGGCTTCAGTCCCCAGCCATTAGTAGGAGGAATCTYAGCCTTTTGTTCTAGTTATCTTGTAAAAGACCCTGACAGCTCCACAGCAGCCCCTTCCACAGGTGCTCTTGGTTCACCTTCAGACAGCTTACTAAAACCCTGAATTAATAGCAAATGCACTACTGGGTGCAAGAAAGGTATTGGGAGYGACACCTCACATATTTAAAAAAGCATGAGTATGCAGAAATTATTATTTACATGGGTTTAATTGTCTTCAATGGTACAATGTACACAACTATAAAAATAAACATTAAGTGGCAGGTTTTTCTCTGAGTGCTTTCYTTAGATTTGCCTAAARGAGATGATTGTTTGGTTTTGTGTATATTTGTGCCTATTTGTGTACTAATTTGCTGCCAGGAAGTAGAGAGATAAACAGAGGAACAACTTTTGCAAATGACAGATCTGGAATCACTAAGCAGAAACTATTAGAGACATAATCAGATGGGAACCTTGATATTTTCATGATGTAGCCATTGTGCATGAGATGATCCTTATTAATTTTTTTAGGGCTCAGTACTTAGCTCAGTACTGTTGAGGGGTGAATATCTGCTCTTTGTCTACAGCTGCCTGATGAAAGACTTCTTGTATCTRTGCTTTCAGCCTAGCAAAACCATGCAGCATTGTCCCTTCAAACTTAAATCTTTGTTTCTGCCCCTAAACTTCCCTCTATTTTAATGGAAGAAGTTATGTTTGGCAGGMCAAAGACCTTAACACCTGAGAGAACAAGATTATTCCTTTACAGCTTCTTCAAAACAAACTTCCTGCGCCTCAAAATATATAATGCATGCCAAAAAAAAACAACAAAAAAAAAAGTCAATATTGGTCTCTACATACAGATTTCTATTTACCTAAATCCTTCTTTGCATCAGTCTGCAAACTTTCTTTCAGCCTTCGTCTCTAGCTGGAAGACAGGGAGAATCCCCGTTGCAGAGAGTAATGAGCATGACTGGCAATGGGTCAATAGTCTGTTTACTCCCCACTTCTTCCTAAGGTCATCTTCTGTAAGATTTAGTGTGCTCTTTAATGGTCAGCTGAATACCCATAAATCTGTTGGTTTACTTTCCAGAGTGCTCTGCAGACAAATTACATCCTGTGCCAGGTCCATTACGAGCACAGACATACGTCATACCCAGCTGGCAAAGAGAGGGGACAGAGAAACCCTCTGGGTGACAGCACAAGGTGACACTTGAGAGCAGCTTCTGCTCTGAGGGGTTTTTAGTAGGAGCAGCAACAGACGAGTCTCGCACTTACCACATCTGTTCCTAAGGGGTCCGTAGAACCACAGTGCAAATTCTGCAGTGTAACTGCAATTATGCACRCAAGAAGCTGGGCTTGAGGAATGGCATTAGCCCACAAAGAATTGAGAAGCCCRGTGTGTGTTGTGGCCAGCTGAGCAGTCAGAATGGCACAGCAGCACAGGGCCAGCATGTTCTGTGGGGCAGAGAAGAGAGTGACCTGCAGCAGCAGCAGGGAGCYGGCAGCCCCAGYGCTCCAGGCAGGTCTCAGCTAGCAGCTGCTAGACATGCACTTCACTCTGCTCCCCTTCACTGCCTCCCCCCTTCCATTGTCTGTTTTTTCACTCCTACCCCATGCAACATTTGACTGGAAACCTGATGGATTTAACAAGTCATAGAGAAAAGGTTTTTTCATCCAGGAGGCATTCAGTTTTTCATACACAAACAGTCCCTATGGACACTCCTGGATTCCCCATGGTCACCTGCCTCCCAGGAGCTGCCAGAGGACAGAAGAAAATGAATTCCCTTCCTGCATTCGCCCTTCCATGTGTCTGTATTATTTCCGTATTATTTAAACTACTTGGATGGGTTTCCAAGTGACTGCAACATAGAGGGAAAGTTCAGGATGCTGACAGCAGGGATGTTGTCATGGTGACAGAGAGGGAGACAGGGTGGTTAGAAACTTGCAGGCAGGTAATTAAAGATGCCCAGAAGCCAGGGACAAGGGTTTGATATTGCCCTGTTACCCTGAGGCAAAATTCAAATGAAGATGAAACCTTCTGCCCYATGCTTGTAATTAATGCTTCCAATTGTGCTCTTGGGCCCAGGGATTCAGAGTCCTGTGTTCAGCTGAGGAAAAGCACTGTTTGTAACAGAACACTGATTCATCATTTTCCTGTGCACTTTGGTTTCTGTGTTTCTGAAGCGACAGCAAACAACTGACACAAAATTCCTTGCCAGCTGTGGATGACCCTGTAATTTGTGACATCAGGTTTGTTTGGGATCCATTATTCACAATGTAAATTGTCAGTGAGTGTGGTAGGCTGGACACCACCTGCCCACCAAGCTGCAGCGTCACCCTGCTCCTCAGCAGGGTGTCAGGAGGGGGGGAAGAAAATAAACTGGGAAAAGGTCATGGACCAAGACAAAGACCATTCAATAAAGCAAAARCAAAGACCACACACTAAAGAAAAAGAAAACAGAAGATTTTATCTCCTCTTCCCATCAGTAGGTGATGTTCAGCTATCTCAMGAGGAACAGGGCTTGTAGTGGTTGCTCCAGAAAACAAACTTTGTAAACAATGAATGCCCACCCTCTCTTGCTTTCTCTTAGCTTTTATTGCTGAGCACGTGTCATATATGGAATATCCCTTAGGTCAGTTTGAGTCAGCTCTCCTGGCTGTGTCCCCTCACACACTGGGTGTGTCTTTCCCACCCTCAGCCTACTGGTGAGGGAGGGAATGTTGCAGAGACAGCACTGGTGCTRTGGGAGCAGTGCTCAGCCAGCATGAGGGAGTGACTCTCCAGCTCTAGATATAAAGCACTAAAGCACAGCACTGTGAGGGTTGCTGTGGGGAAAACTGATTCCATCCCAGCCACACCCTATACAATGAGTCAAAATATTCTGAAAATATGATCTGTCTGACTCATTATAGTGTGAATGATGATATGATTAAAAAATAAAAGCAAAAATTATTTTTTTTTAATTACCTACTTTCTAGGAGAAACAAGAGGGTCCATGCCTTGTGCCTTCGATTGCAGATATATATGGTTCAGCATRAAAAATAAAATTTCAACTTGCTTCCCTCTGTGTTAGTAATCATACAATTATGCACAGTTAATTTATTTGCATTCATTATGTCCACATGGATACTTAAGTACCCCAACGGAGACACTTGTACTGCTGCACGCAGGGCCCTTTCTGCTCTGTGATTTGGTGACTCTGCAGTTTTATCCCTTGTTGCAAAATATGTTCCAGGTACCCAGCTTTCCTCGTGCACAAAGGTGGCTCTAGCAACGCCTTTGTGGTGCAAGGCAGAGCTGAGGATGTGAGCAGAATGCMAACTGCAGCACTCGTGATTCCTGCACTGACATGTGCTCAGAAACAGTAGCACACAGACCTCAGCAACACAATTTATCTCAAAGGGCTGCTAACTCCAAAGCTATGAAAGTAGGAAATGATCACCAAAAAGTGTAGAAACATCACAAAATAATACTGCAGTTGTAACAGAAGATTGCCCAGTTTTGAATCTCAATCTCCATTTAAATGCATTTGAAGCTCCTGCAGTATTKCTCATGTTCCCAGCGGTGAGGTAGAATCTAGGCACAAATTTTTGATGTGTTTGGCTTTGTTGTAGGATGTCTTTCACCTACAAACAGATGCAATTATACGTGAAGAAATCTAAGTACATGACTTTTTTATTATACRTTTGCAGGAGATGTTATTGTAGCCAATGCAATATATCTCATTAACAGAACTTGGAAAACATGACATGACTGATATGTATGCAACCTTTTTGCCCTGAAAGTCTTTTTATCCACTGCATGTTGTCAATATTTTATGCTATCTGCMCACTAAAAAATCTGAAACTAAAGAATTATTGTGAATTTTGCAAAAAAACAAAATTAAAAAACAAAAACCAAAAAAATGAAAAAACTATACCCAGGAAAGAAAGCATGGTCTTGTTTTTGCTTTGTTTAAAAATGTTGAGGAATCAGAACATATCAGTAGTATTTTAAAACACTGAAAATATGGACTTTTAAAGATGTACAAATAACCTCAACTCTGCCCTTGATTACAGACATATGGAAAGTCTTTTTTCCATCAGCTGATTACAGCCTCCTTCCTTGCAGCAAGAAAGAGGCCATTGGTTCATCTCAACACCTGGCAACCTGCCTTGCTTCTGGAGCGAAATGTCTGTGTCAGAGATTTTCAGGGGAAGACAACAGTGGCAGATCCTTTAATAGCAGCTGCTTCATTTAATGAAGGGAAAGAGTCTTATTGCTGGAGTCATTTGTTGCCATAGCTGCCCATGTTAAAGCCAGAGAAACCATTAGAGCATCTTTCTACCAGACACCAAAGATTTTCATTCAATTACACCCATTCTGAGTGCAATAATTTGAGTTTAGCAAAAGCATATCTCCCCTAAAGCTATMCACATTCAATTTGAATGTGCATGCTATTTCTCATTTCAGTTTCTGAGKTTTTGACTTTTAGCTACTAGTTCTTCCTGTTCATCTTCTTATTGTTGGATATTTTTGAAACCAGGGGAAGATTTAGACATTCAGATCAAGTCCCTTCTTGATATTCCATTTGATAAACTGTCTGTTGTGACCATATGTCAAACAAAGAACATCCCACCTTGCATTCCTACTCTACAATTTTGATTCATAAGCTAGCTCTCATCTTGACATAAATAGTCAAAAAATACTTTCTGCCCTCCCTTTAAAGGTCTATAATACCCTTTTATGCATCAGAGTGAGGACTATAAGTATGCGCCCCTGAGGAATAAAAATCCCTCCCTCTCTCTCAATCATTCTCTTTCTCTCCCCACCAAGGAAGTCAGCAGCTTTGTTTGTATTAAAGATGGGCAAACAGAAGCACAGAAAGGATAAAGCCTTACTCTGTATTACATATCAGACAAGGGCAGACCCCTGCAGCCTAAATCTCCTGGCTAAATCCAGCAATGATCTAATAACACCCGTGCTGTTATCCCTTGCTGCTGGTTGTCCTCCCTACACAAACATACTCTGGTATTTGTAAAATGTATCAAAGATGTCTATTACTGACATTTTTTAGGAGATTCCTGTTTGTTTTCCTACAAGGCACTTGCAGATTCACTGCAAATCTACAAAGTTCAATTTTTATCCTTTGGTTTCTTAGCAGACAGAAAAGAAAACAATGCAGGCAGGAACCCAAACCATTATTACTTGTAGGTTTGGGTSTTCTGTTTAAGGTGTATGCCAAACAAACATAAAACAGAACAACTGACTATATCAGAAAATAAACAATATTTTGGACATGAAACACAAAGAGTGAGCCCTTCACCCTGTATTCTGAATACACTGATCTCCCAGACTAACAGAAAGGTAATTTCCTACSAACAAGGTATTGATCTCCACATTACACACAAGGATTTCCTGGAAGTGTCAGATGGTGGATTTATAAAGTCTGCAAGAATTAGGAGCGCAGATGTGCATTTACTGAATTGTTTCAATGCTACACATGCCTTTCAGTCTCATGGTTTATTTCAAATAAGTAACCTATATTTAATAAGTTTAGTGATTTAATCACTCTGAAGTCTCAATGTATACGTGCAATAGCAAGTCAACTAGCCTATTTTCAGGCCAGGCTAAACTGATCCATGCCACAGCTGTAATTCAACACACATCAGAGCACACATCAAACTGCACTCTTGCTGTTCCAGAAGAAGAAAAAATATGTTGTCAAATCATCTCGTTCTACAGTAGAAATWGACAGTCACAAGAAAGACTCAGTAACTATTTAGTTGTTTACTACTAACACTGTGATTTACAGAGAGTAAAGTGTCCAATTCCTTACAAGACATGACATGAATCTGTTGGAATGATTTGACCTAATAGTGTTAGGGCACCTATAGCTTAGATAAATCATTCATAATTTACCATCTACAAGTGGTATCTTCCTACCTACCAGTGTTCTCAGACAAATCCCATCAAATCCCATTTCACAGTGGTCATGGATTTCTTCTGACACACTTGATTATAAAGGCAGGACTTGTTTTCAAACATTAGATCACAATTTGACTACTGATATCCACATGAGTATCAAACAGTGGCAGTAAAGACAGGATGTCTTCAGTCCCAGGTTGAAATTCAGCATCCAGGACAACCAAAAGAAGAGGGAGGACTTGGTTAGTTCTGCAATAGACTTATTGCCTCCCCAGTTGATGGAGGAATTCAGATGAGACTCCCTGAGAAACCTAAAAGTGTGCCCAACCATTCTGCTCTGGACACAACACTTTCTCAAGTGCTTCTAGCCCAGGGACTGAATTTAATGCTCAAAGTGATAACAAGGGACATGAAAACCAATTCCTTGTCACCGCAGAGTGATGCACTCTTTGTATATGTTCACTACTCAAAACTTATCCAGAAAATCAATTAGACCTTTAATGTTCTGTTTTCTTCACTGCTTTATTTGCTGGTTAAAAAACTGTAATCATTCACAGGGAAAACTTGGGGCCCTCATAATCAGATTTTGTTATGGAGACAGGCTAGCATTGTTAGGATTGTGAAAATACTGGGATGCACTGTGCTGTTTTCAAATGCCAGTGTCATTCTCCTCCTCTCTCCYGCCACTGTTGACAGCTACCATGGGGAAAGGCTCTTCCCACACTGCAAGATGGTTATCCCATTTCAAATTCCAGGCTGGGCTTAGAACAGGATCAACGTTGTGTATGCATGCACATAGCTGCACAGCTATGGGGACTGGGGGGGCACATTCCTGTATGTTCCAGCCTGCCCACCTGCCCACCTGCCTGTGATTGTATGAGAAATTTTAAGAAAGGTTTAAAGAACTGTTTTCCCTTTTGTATTCTTGGGCCTCTCTACTGATTTCTGCAAGAATCCTTGAACTATGATCTAATTCCCCTACTTCTTCCACTGGATTATACCTCATGATAGAGAAGTACAACTTTCACAGCTTGCTGGTCCTTGGTGAAGTACAAGAGTTTGTGCTTTTGCAGGTTTCCATCAGCAGGGGAGAATGAACAGGGAGCTCTTCCTGCCCCAGTCACAGCGGTAGACGCAAACCATTCTGTGTATTTTTCACCCACAGAAATTATTTGTCTGATCACTTTTGTGCTTGTCAGGCTTTAGTTTAGCTGGTATGCACAGGGAAGAAATTTGAATTACAGGATTCCTATTGGCATAGTAATTATCATCAGACTTCTGTTGTCTCCAAGAGTCTCRGTTGTCTACTGGGTCTCCACTAAATCTCTGTGTACTCAGTTTCTCAGGCATATTTTGATTTTTGCAATATTCTTAAATCAGAACTAGCAATTCCACAGGAGTTTCAATTTAAAACTGATTAACAAAATGTCATGCAGATACACACCTTCCAGAGTACTGCCACCATGTTTAACTATGAAAAGAAGTTTGATAAACCTTTAGCTTCGTTTTAGTAGTTGCTTTACATCAATTTAAAGCCCACTAAATGCTAAAACCACTTCCAAGAATGTACAACATGAATTGATCTAAATTTACCACTTTGATTTTCCTTGCCATCTGTCAAATTATAGACTTTCGTTCCATATATATTGCCAGACAACAGTCACTAAATATAAAAAAACATATTTCAGAGCTGACATTGCTACCTCCAAAAGTCAAATATATCTAAATACAAGTACGTTAAAAAAAGGGAAGTGAAGATGCTTTGATTAAACTCAGAAAGGATCTAAGCATAATTCAGGAATGATTGGTAAATGGTATTATTTGCATGAATAAGACACATTCAGAATGCAACAGCAGGAGGATAACAGAGTCTGAAATAGCCAGTGTAGATAAAGTAATTGTACCTGGTAGCACTCCAGATCTGGAGTACCCACTCCCAGTAGCAGCTGAATGTTATCAGTTGTTAGTAGGCATTTWCATTTGTTTTAAATTCCCTGAGAGTAACTAGACTCAAATTTAGGAGCTCAACTTAGTTTTGAATGGAAGACTCTGGGTAAGTATTAGAAGTATAACCTTCTCAATATTAATTCTGATGCAAGAAAAATATGGGAATTTATAAATACGCCAAAAGTACTGCATTTTTATGTGACTTACTACCCTCAGAGTTAGAGATGATGAAAAATAGATTTAATGCTCTCTCGTTTATTTTACAACAATTTTGTTAAGTAACTTTATGCCAGAAAAATTTTATTGTGTGCTTTTTATTTTATTTCCCTGTCCTTTTTAAATTTGGAATACAATTTCAATTGATCTTGGTATAGTACATTTTCAAATCAAAAGTAGCATAAAGAATCAGAACAATTATCCCCTCAAACAGGTAGCTTATTTGGAAACACATCAATACTCTAGAAAAAATRCATATTATTCTTTCTATCAAACATGAAAAATCTATCACTTCCTCTTGCTCACTTATGTGCCACAAGAAACARCAATAGACTCTTGGAGTCTGTCAAATCTTAGATTAATAATAAATGAGCACCAAATGATAAACAGAACCTTTCACTGTTCTATTGCTGAAGATTACTGCAGGGTAAATACTAACAGGAAACTGAGCAATGTTAAACATACATATTGATGGATACATTATTTACAACCTGAAAATAAATCCAAAATACACGCTAAACTAAAAGGAGTATGTTATGGACTAAAGGGCAAAAGTTAAAAAAGAATCATGCTTTGAAACACAAATTACATATAAAATATTTTAAAAGTAACTAATTTTCAATATTTAGTTGCAGAAATGTCCATGGAATTTGTAGTTCTCTTAGGCTGTACAACTGAAGCTTTCGATTTGTTGATGCTGTGGAGGTAGAGCTGTATGATCATTGGGAAGAGAAATGCTATTTGGGAAGGGTAGAGGACCTAATATTTCAGCAGAATTTTGGTGGAGAGAATGAAATTACCCAAATCAGAATACGTTCAGAAGAGAGTCCTTGCTATAGTCATCCTTACAGAGTGACAGACCGCATTAGAATTTCTCTTTTAGAAAACGAAGACAAGAAAATATCTTCTGGCACCACATTTTATTATAGCCAGCTGGAGGATCATGCATTTAGGAATCTTACCTAAAGGATTCATGAAAGCAGTAACAATAAGGAGCATTCCAGAGTCCCAATACAAAGTTAGACCAGCCATATCTTCATCCTGTCATAAACAGGAAAGCAAACAGAAGTAGATGTTTAGAAATAAGTACTTGAGGGAATTTTTCCTCTGTTTAGCACATAGGTGAAACTACTGGTAATCTAATAGTAGTAACCCCTTGTATTGTCAAAAGTCTGTTGAAAACTTTCATCCTGAAAGTAGCTGAGTAGCATTGAGTTGCCTGTTTCTTATATGTAAATCAAAATTACTTTTATAAAAAAAACCAGATAGGAAACATGGATCAAGGAGATACCATGCTTAAAACATAACTATGAATSCCTACATTTCTTTGCCCAGTGCATCAGCACTTTTTCTGGGCAATTATCRTGTGATCCTAACTAGGAACTGCTCTGCTCACAGGGATTTTGAGTCCTCACCACCACGTTGGTTGCACCTTACAGTGCTTAGGGTAGGTTGCTATACAATCTGTCCCCCACCCAAAGAAATGAGACTGGTGCGGAGGCATTTMATGAAACACAATGCCACTTTAGTCACTCTCTCTCCGTGACCATCTTAATGCTCTGATTCCCTATGGGGAGGTCACCTGTGTTTTTTGATGCCAGAGAGGGACCCCACTGTAAATAGTAAGTGTTAATGCAAAATGCATATTCAGGAACAGATCACAGCTTGGGAAGAATTGGAAATGAACTCCTGGATTTTGCAGCAATGGTGAGCAGAAGATTGTATAAAATGCCAAGAGGATTGCATTCAGATTCCTTGGACAGTTTCTGCTACTGGAACTTGCATTTAAGGCTCTTCCTTAGAGGGAGAAGGGGAGGGAGCAGGGTAAGGTCTGTTAGTAATGGATGCAAGATAAGCAAATAATCATCATTCCACCTAAGACTAGACTTGGGAATGAGGRAGCATTCATTAATCTACTCCTAACTTAGCTGTTCCTTTTTATCACCTCTCCTGAATACACAAATGAAGTCCTTCCCCCATCCAGGACAAATGCTTTRTGTTGGACAGAGCCTTAAAGATCATTTAATTCCAACCCCCTGCTACGGGTAGGGACATCCTCCACTAGACCRGGTTGCTTAGAGGCTCAAGGAAAGGAAAGCTCCTGGGAAAAGGAGTCACCTCTCTGAGCTTCATAGGCAAAATCCTAGTTCTATAGACCAGGATTTTCTTGGGTTTCAACATAAGAAAAGTCTTATTGCTCTATTCCAGAGTCCTCACAATGTCCCATTAACATTTTCTGCTATAAAGATGATTTAAAAACCCATCTAAATGACCTCTGGAAAATAAATATATTAATAGCAACAACTTATCTTCCCTGTAAGAGCCAGGCTTAATTCCAGTGAAAGGGACTATGATAAAGTTTGATTTCCTAATAGCCCAGAGACCCAAGTAGGAAGAGCAACAAATAAGGATGTGTATCTTCAGGACTATGTGTTCACCACATTAAAAAAAATTCTGTGAGTAAAGTTCAAACAGATAGCCTTTTTCTGATTGTTTTGCTGCCAAAATTTCAGACCACTTTATGACCAAAATAATGACGCATGTATCATTCACTCTAATATCATTCCTTTCTCAAATACAAACATTAACAGACAATCATAAAAAGTTCCCACAAAATTATTTTTTYAGTATAGAGAAAAGGCAGAGAGAATAGATATCACTAATCCATCATTATCATTTGTATTCCTTGCACAGTTAACACTGTGTTTTCAACCTTTACATTCAGCTGTTCTTCCAAGGTTTCTACCATTTTCCCACTCTTTTTCTTCCTGGTCTTTGTGTTGCCACTTACTCCTGGACTATTTTTGGATTACCTGGCTGTACAGAATAAGTTATCAAACTCAACATGCCTAAAACCATACAAAAAAAGGAGCACCAGGGGGTTCTTATCATTCACCTCTGGCAGGAATTTCAAGCTTTGCTCTTTTTCAAGCCCTCGTCTTCTTAGCCCTGTGGCCACTGAAGGATACAAAAAAGCCAAAAGAGCACCATAAAATATATGTAAATTTTCAAATCAGCTTCTAAAAGGTAAAAACTAAAAATCTCAAGTGCTTCTGTGCTTGATCTTTGTACCTTTTTTACTGCTGCACAGGTATGGGGCTTAGGAAAGCAGATAGAACAAAGAGTGAATGAATCATGGCTTAAAATCATCATGTTTTGGGGTTTAATTTTTCTTCTTCATGTAAAGATGGTATGTATTAGGAGGCAGTGACATAATAGTGAAAATCATTGTAGTGACATAATTAGTGAAAATCATACCAATTATATGAAGTTTCCGTTAGTCCTCTACTGCACATTCCCTTCTGCCGTCCCTATTATATGCTTATTTCTCTAATTCCAGGAAAAAGAACCTGCTATATTCTCCAGCATGAAAAGCTTTGAAACCAATGGATTTACATAGAAACCAATGGATTTACRCAATGATAAGTGTTCCTCAGCACACAAACAAACAGACAAACAAAAACAAACAAAAAAAAGGAAAGAGAAAAAGGCCTRAACTCTGTCACCAAGGGTGCTGCCTCCACATTGTTTCATCCTTCATAGCGTCAGGGCCCCTCCTCTACTTTCTATCATAGTTTCCAAGAGCAGTCTCATCTCAGGGTGACTATTATGGACGTAACCAACAAGAATTCACAGTCTTCTAAAGAATTACTGCAAAACYTTTTATGTGAAATGCCCAAATGCCTTGCAAATATGTATTCACTAAATTCCATTGCAGTCAGTGACATTATATTATCCAGAAACAGGCAGGTTGAAATAAGGAGAARGTAAGTGACCTTCCTATAGTTGTAGTAGAAGCCAGAGGTATATTTTAAACATCCTTGCTGTTCTCTGATAAGAGCAGTACATTTTCTTAGCCCACCTACAATTTTGCGAGATTGTTCATGGTTCAATGAACATCCAAATTACCAGAGTACTAAATAAAAAATGGCCCTGAGATACTTTTTAAATCTATCTTGGGAAACCTGTTCAGACWAACACCAGTCCAGTCATAAAAAAATTGCTCATGACAGTCTGGTACTAGTAGAAAGACTGACATTCAGTACCAGTTACTATCTGGCAGAGGCCTTTAGTTCTGTGCTATAATTTCAGGCATTTGCAGAAAGAAAGAGTAAAAACCATCTCTACTTCTATATATTCTTAAGATCAGCACACCTGCAAAAAGGAGAAAAAAAAAAGAAACCACAGCAAATGCCATGTGTTTTATAAACCTCAAAAGCATTTTTTTTCTACATGCTTTCTGCACACCAAGGCATTCACTAAATCTGGCCCATCAGGAAGAATTCACTTGAGGGACTGTCTTGTTGATTTCTATCGGAACCAAGGAAAGCAATTTTCCAGAGAAGATGCATGAAAAAACCCACGCATTTCTTACYAATATTTCACTGAGGACAGAGCTGCAGAAAGAGAAACAATGGGAGTCATCCCCTTATGCTTACCACCCACCCAAGAAAGTGGCAGTCTCAGCATAATCAGATCAGACTGCTCTGCAGTGTGGCCGGCCTTTGTTTCCTTTATGTGCTTCCTTTATTACTTATCTGTGCTGAAAATCAAAGCTTAATGGCTGACACCCACTTTTAATGAATCAGTGTGACAGACAGAAGAGACAGGATCATTACTGCCATCCCAATATATGCAAACATTGCTTTTGTTCAACTGCCCTTTCCACATCACTTGATCAAATTGGACATGTTTCTTGTGGATCACACGCCCAACCAATTTATAAACATCAGCTGTTTCAGACAAAGAGGTTTTCTTAGCATTGTACATAGCCCTTTACTCCCCTCCAGTAACAAWAATGTCTGCTTTCTTTAAATAAATAATAAATAAATAGAAACAGAGTGAACTGAGTCTAGTGAGAGGTTTAGAGATGGTAGAGCTTGTTTCTGCCTTTGTTCTACTTCTGTAAATTATTATGCTGCAGCTACAAGGAGAACATAAGCCATTATGACCTGCAGCATTTCTCCAGGGATACAGTACAAAAGTGGTCTATCAGAAATGCAATCAATTCCAGAGATGACTGCTTCCTGCACACTTCCAAGCTGCTGCTTTATAAAACAGYTCCCCATAAAAGGAGCAGGAAATGCATGACATCGTTTAGCAACCAGTCATTAGAACTTAATGGAAGGGGATTAAAATAAAAAAATGCCATGCTTACAGACCTTTCCATACATTACCACAGCCTTTGAGAGGAGGAATTGGTGACRTATTGGTAGAGCCTTAATCCTTTCCCCTACCTTCAGAGACTGAAATATCCCACAATCAAATAATAATCTTATTAGAAGGATAAGTCAAACAAAAATCAAACCTCTGAATGAAAATGGAGTCAAAGATTAGATTTCTCCATATTTACCTAAAAACCCCTGAAAKAGAAACGTGTTCCCTAATCTTAATTTCTCTGACCTGTCTTTCCTCATGTGCTGCACCATGACATTTCTTGTGTTTTAGCAGTTGTCACATTTCTGGTTGCCTACATGAAAGTGCATGTGTATTCTCTCATGCATATGCTTAAGGTACAGTGAGAACAAACAAAATAACCTCTGAAATTATGTTCCTACTGATTTATTGTACAAATTTATTGAACACGTTTTATACTGAAAACACCTGGTGGACAGTATCATGATCATTGATAATAATTCTGGCATCGATTTTTCTAGAGCAAAGCCAGTATTTACAGCCACAGCAGAACGCTGGTGATGAASTCATTCCTATCACAATCAAAGATAACTTGAACAGTAGGAATATCTCCATCTCTTGAGGTTCAGCTGTCTCTAAATCACCCCCAGAAGGTTCTATGAATCTTTCTCTCCTCTGCAAGTTTTAAAACTGACGACTGCATGGTGCTGATAACCAATATCTGTAAAAATGCTTTTCCCACTATATGTTAAATTATGTCRCTAAAAATAAGCTACAGATCATCTATCTTTAAAAAGCATATTACGTGTCTCTTAATGATTGCATATCTCTTAAATGACAAGTCTTTTCACTGTACTAAGCTAGAAACCAGAGTAGAGGTATGGTTTTTTTGGCAACTTTTCTGTCTCTCACACCTCACAAGCACTTGGGAGTCAGAGCYCTGCCCGGCATGCRGATGACCTGCTGCATGACAGAGCTRCGTGGTCACACCTTGCCATGCCATAGCCTGAGGTTCTTGCCAGCAAAGTGCAGTTACAGGAATTCAAGGTACTCAACTGGTAGGAAACAGCATCTTATAGTACTGTGAGAAGTGTTGACTCACAAGGTTTGTCTGACTCACATTAAATATTTACTGTTATTGGCTACTTTAATCGTTCAGCTGTAATAAAAAGTATTCCCTGCAGCCACGCCACCCCAGGCTGTGATCCAGCCATGYTCCACGCCCAAGGTTGTGTCAGCAAGGCAGCAAATACTGTCTCCTGCCATCTCCAAAGCAGTGTGGCAAGGACAGCTGTGTAAAAAACATCTCTACTTCTATATATTCATGGGAACAGCTGCCACTCCATGGCCAGCACCTCATCCAGAAGGAGCAGTTGAGAAAAGGTGCAGCATTGCACGCTGAGGGAAATTAGAAAGGGTTGAGGCCATTTCTGACTATTAGATCAAGGAAGATGCCCTCTCCCAAAGCACAATACTTTAATTCATCACTCTTAAAYCAACTGATCTTCATTTGACTCTGAGTTTGACAATCCTCTTGTGGTTTTGGCTCAGCATCACCTGACTATATCACCTCTCTAAGGACAATGTTTCAAATCTCCTGGTATTGCAAGCAGACATTTCATTCCTCATGTCACAAATGTCAAATATAGTGTTGTTGTTTATTGCTAGAAATCATCATGTTCAACCCAAAGCTAGATTTATTTCACTACTTATACAAAAGCGTTCATATATATATATTAAAAAAAACCCTATTCTTCAGGCCAAAAAATGACATAAACACCAAGACTAAGAAACTTGAGCTGTCCCTCAGCTCTCTTCCTTTATTCCAGCTGCACATTTAACATACCCAGCTCTTTTGTACACTTTTGAAATTATGCAATGTTGCAACAATAAAGCTTAATTCAAAATGAACATAAAATATCAATAGGAAATTGTGTCTGCTTTAAATTGTTACCCTTTATTATTGCAGCCATTTAGAGTTCAGGTAGCCTGTGATTTTGAAAATCATCTAAATGACTAATTTAAGGCTTCCTTAGAAAAACACACTTTAATTTAACATGCACAGGTTTTTGAGAAGCATTTCTAGTGCGGAAATCACCAGCACCAGCCACAAAGGTAAAATTCAAATCTGTCTATTCCAAGCTCATTTTCACAGCGCTTCTTCTATCTAATAATTTTTAAAAAAGCATATAGAAACAAGATATAATACAAGAAAGAACACTGCCTCGGAGCAAGGACTTACCATGTTGTGCTTTCAGCCGTGGGGGACATGAGGGGACATGTAGGGAAGAGAAAGAAAAGGGAAATAGGGGATCTACCCACTTTCAGCCAGAGATTTTCCAATTCTGGCACAACTGGTAACCCAGTTAGTAAACTTCAACATGTCTCTCTCCCAAGCTTTTGTCCAGTCTGCTTTCACACCCGCCAATATGAAACGTCCTTTAACAAGGAGCTCCACAGGTCCACTGCATGCCACACAAAGAACCATATCCTTTCCTTTGTTTTAAACCTGACTCAAATTAACCTAATTCTATGAGTTAGAATTAGGTTAATTTGCATCTGAAAATACAATGACCAGCATTCCCCACCATGCCACTCAGAATTGTGTGGACCTCTCCCATACTTCCAAATCATTTATGTTTCAGGTTGAAGCGCTCACCTCAGCTATTCACATTGTACAGTAGATAATAGGATTGCATTTGTAAAACAAAATTATTGATGTAGAGTCTCCAGGACCCTCAGCAGGCTTTTTTCTTCCAATTAGTATAAAAATGGTCCTGCAGATTGTATAGTCATTAGCAGTTGGATTGCACTGGGCTTGTTCCAGAATTGCACATGTTCCAGCATAGGCTGATTTTGTTTCCAAATGGAATTCAGTTCAAGTGCTCCAAGACTGTCCTCTGTTTGAGCCAAAGTGCAGTAAGTGAGGATGATCTGAAGATATATTTCAAAACCACATGCCTGATCTGGACTAAAACTGGAAGATTTACCTTGGTTTTCCTCAGAAGTTGCTCCATAACTGGGAATTGTCCTTGTCACTATGCACTTTTCCCCTTTAGGGACATACTTTTTGAAGATGGGAGGGCTAGAATTGCACACAGGCATGAAAGTGTGGGAAAAATATTAATGTATTTGCTTTCATTCTGATGTCCTCTGTTTTCTCCTTTATTTCTTTCTCTATATTTATATTTGTTTTCTATTCATACTACTGCTGAACACTAAACTGACAATATCATGGTCTTCATGGTCTCATTCCTGAGTTGTAATGGTCTCTCAAAACACAACATTTTACATGTTAAGTCCAAATTGCTTTTCCTTGTACGTATTGCTGTACATTTACCCATATATCTCATTTTTGACACACATGTGAAATCTAAGAATTGATAGCACAAACATTAATTAATCAGCCACTTGTGTCCCACAATGTTCTTTTGAGGTATGTAAGCATTTTTATGTCCACTTAAATACTGTTATATCAGTTTTTCAAGAGATAAACCCATTTGGAAAAGCAAACTCAAAAAAGGGGGGAGCTTTTTATCAGTGGAGCAATGAATTCCCCCTAAATTTCTCCTACTTTTAGTAGATTAAAAACTTGCCACAACTAGAAAGGAACCCTGGAAAACCCTTCTGGTAGAGCTACTTCCAGCAGAGATCCTCCAGTTAATATGCAGTTTGGGACCACTAGTATCACCTAAATAACATATTATAACCTTGGGTTATCATGTCAGAAAAGAGCATCCAAAAGTCAATTATGCTTTTGAATTGCCTGGCTGCTCCTCACCACTTGCCAGGAGCAACCTTAGGAAGAACATTCAGGTGCTCCAGACAGCAGCATTCTCTGGTAATAGTAACTCAAGTTCAAACAAGCACAGCCTACCTCCCTATTTTTCATACTGAGATATTAAAGGTTTCTAAATTTATTACAAAGCTGCTGAATTTTAAGAATTTTAATGCATAACACCAGATGATAGGCTCTAGGAAGAATTCTTGAAAACAGAAAATGTATAAAAAGAGACATTTCAGCTSAGATCTAAATTCTGGCAGGACATAAGAGACATCTTAGTCAGCCAATACATCAGACTTTTTATGGGAATAGTTTAACTAAAAAAAAACCATCACATTTTAATTTCAGATTTTCAATTACTTGGTCCAAAAATTTGCATTGTAGCTTTTTTTTCTCTCTTAAGGAAAGATTGAGATATAGGAATATTCCAGAATTAGAACAGAGACCCTTGAGAAGAAAGATTATAATCTGAAAATCACGAGATTAGATATACTTAATGCATTCTATTATATAAAACATATTTATTGTATAATTTAAATATATTTAATATATACACATCTTATTAATGCATTCTGGCTTTATAGTGTTGGCATTCCCTCAGGTTGCATATTCTTCATAAACATGAAACATGGAGAGCTWTTTGAAAATGAAAGTTTAAGTTCCTAAACTCTGATTTAGGTCTTGTAAAGCAGGCTAATGCCCTCATGTTTGGCTTTTCTCAGGGTAAGGACTTTTTACCCTGTGTGATGAAAGCTGATCCAGTGCAGTGTGGATGACAAACATTAAGATATGCAGGTCTAAAGCACTGTGGTTTTAGTGAGTGTRTATTTGAGCTTCCTTCCCTCTGTCCCAGTCAAGTATATTTGCTCTTCACTTGAAAGGCTTGCACCTCCCTCTGTAAATAAAAGACCCCCACAAAACAAGACTGAATAATCCCTTGGATTGCACAAGGCAGAAACCCTTCGGGCATCAGTGCAATTCTTGAAGGAGCTGAATTCCAGGGGAAATCGAAGCAGTGTCTCATTGCCTGCCGGGCTCTTCTGCCCAGTCCCCTCCAGCCTGGGCTCCGGCAGGAGGGGCTGAGCCCCCAGCCCAGATCTGCCCGAGGGCTTTGCCCTGTGAGCCCTGCAGGTACAGCACCACAAGCTGCCAGGGCAGATGAAGTCACAGCAGGATGAAGAGAGCTCAGCCAGCACAGATCATGTCTGCAACCATAACTAAATGGGCTAGACTCTGTAAAGGCACCTTTGTGTGAGATTCAGAAGCCACCCTCATCAGTAAGGCAATATCAATCCAACTCTTGTATCCTAAGCCTGCTAAGGTTATGTCCTCCAAAAATGTGTAAGAAAGTTCTGAAGGTTCAAGTTTGCATCCATACCTGAAGGCTTTTCTTTGAAGGATTAGTTGTGGGGATTTCCTTAGAGAAGGATCTTCTCCAGAAACTTTGTCTTGTACGATTTCTTGATCTGGAGAAGTGTGTTTCATTATGAATCTCATTTTTTCACTAAGGAAATGTGATTAATGTGATGCTAAGACACCATTAATTCCATATGGCTTCTTATCTCACATATTTTCTTTTTCCAGTCTGTTGATTGAAGATATTTTGTAGCCTTAACTTTTAGATTAAAGTACTGGTTAAAACAATTGAAATGAAAATATATTGGCAATTTTTATAGT
The DNA here is from genome assembly GCA_014549065.1 of Cardinalis cardinalis. NCBI lineage: Eukaryota > Metazoa > Chordata > Aves > Passeriformes > Cardinalidae > Cardinalis > Cardinalis cardinalis. The sequence continues at coordinate 17,309,476 of JACDOX010000001.1, forward strand.
CTCTAGGGATAATATAATCCATTTAGCCTTTMATAAAACCACATACAGAGAATAATAATTTTAGGAAGTTTATTAATTAACAAGTATGCCTGTGACTGCACCTAATACCCACAATATATACCACTGTATATCCAAGCATATAATACCTGGATGACCTGAAYTGCAGAGAATACATGGGAAAAACACATACAGTAGAGCCAGTATATGATGGAGAATCCTTTTAAAAGGTCACTGGCATGGAACTAAGCCTGTTAAAGGAGGTTTTACTATACTCCATAAGTGTGCTTTGAGAAGTTTCCATTATATTCAATTACTATTGATTCATTAGGTACATGAACTGTACAGCTCTAATTAAAAACCTTTTTCTTTCCCTCTTTAAAACTAGTGGGGAACCTTAAACAGATTTACTCTGACCATTAAAAAAAAAAAGATAAAAACATTAATTAGAAAAATGGTAACCCAAATTTCCTGGCCTTCTTTGCTGTGATAAGAAACCATGGTCTCCCTGGCTTTCAGAGATGAGGCACAGATGATGCACTCTCCAAAGCTCTTAGATTGCTTGTCTTCAGCATGAGCCCACCTTGGCATGCCCCACAGGCAGGCCTGCTTGCTCACACACTCTGTCCCTTCTGTCTCTRGCAGGACAAGGTCCCAGTGCTGGGAATCCCAGACAGGAGAGAGGAAAGCAGGAAAGGAAGAATGGCTTTCTTTGGCTAACCAGGCTTCTGACACACTGGCTCAGAGAGCCTTTCTCAGGGCAGGGAAAGGGCTGGCAAAACACAGTGCTGGGAATGGCTCTGGCAAGGAGGATTCTGCTCCCAGGGTACATCCCAAAAGCTAGGGGATAACTGCTGGATTTTGCTGAGCTTTCCTCATTCTGTGGATGAAGCCCAGCCTTTACTGGTGACCCAGTGGCCAGACTGTGCAAACCCCAAGAGCCTTTCCTTGTAGAAAGTTCTTTATYCTCTGGCCCTGTCCCAGAGCATTTMAGAATTTAGATAGTCCTYCAGACRTTACAGTATCAGTAAAAGGCTTTGCCAGCTGGCCTGAAACARAAATACTCCAAACCTACCCTGGGAGAGTGWAATGTGCCTCTCTCTAGGTAGCTTGCTACTACTTCATGTTAAAAGCCTGTCACCTCTGCTACTCRGGCTTTGATAGCCACCCATAGAAATAATAAATAGTCAGAAGTACTTAAAATACCTCTGATTATACCTTYTGATTGCCTTGCAATTAATAGCTAATCTGAGACAGTACAAGTCACCTCATGCTTCCARTGCCTCCCCATGTATTAGTGAGTGGCTAGACTTCCTGAGGACAAAAAAACATCCTAAACATTGCCAATGTGCACCAAAACAAAAAAATACACCCAGGCTTTATTTCTAATATTATCCAGCTACCAGRTGGGTTTGGGCCCCATTTGTGGTAATTCACCAGGCCAGATTGAAACCATAGGGCTGCACAGTTTTAACATAGACTTCTACAACCCCCCTGCTGTTGCACTTCTTGSTGAGATGGAGGCAGATTCAGGCTGGAGCAGGGCAGGCACAGCCCATATGCCCCATCCAACCCAGTGTGACTGGCAGCTGGTAAAACATCAGGCCCTGCCCCAGTTATGCTGCAATAGGGCCAGGCTCCAGGTCCCACAGCCTTGCCCAGCCATAGAAATAGATTTTTGAAAGAACTGTTGGTATTCAATAGCAACAGGAATTTTGTTTACTTACTCAAGATATTTTTATGGAAGAAAAAATTCCTCCTCTGATCTCCTTTAATCAACATATAAAGTCTTACTGTGTGTATATGTGTRTACAAATTACTGTGATCAGTTAATTTTTCTACAAGGATTTCCCAGACTCAGTTGATTTTAGATAACCATTTCCAAAATAGATCTTCTGCTCTGCTTAATCTTTTTGAAATTTCCTCCTCCTATGTGGTGGAAACAAGTCCRCAAGTAAGGACAAGTATTTTCTAATGCCTGTTACATCCAGTACTGTAACTGTGACAGGTTGCAGCTTCATCAAATTCCTCCCTTAGCAGCTACTTCTGCTCAGCCTCCAGCAGGGATCCAGACCAACCTGCAGGTACTTTCACACATGAATAAACTTCCACCAGAGGCTGCTGCTTTAATGAACACTACGTGCAATTCAGACAAATTCTGGTCTACCATCATTTTTATCCACTTAAATACGTCTTAGCCTGTCAAGTGAACAGAAAGAGGAAGCCATTACTTTTGTAAATGTAACAAGAAAAGTGTCAGTTCCATTATTTACACCTGAGCTGGGCAAGGTAGAGAATAATGTATGGTAGAGACCAATTCAGCATGGAATGGACTAAACAACCCACTGAACTCCATTTCATCAGCAATTTACTGACTTTCATTTCATTTTCCTGCATCAATAAGTGTGGTTATTAAGGCACAGACCCCTGCCATGCCTCTGGAGGGCCTCAGCACTGCTTAATACAGCAATTTCACTTCCCCAACACTGAAAGAATCCCATTTTCTTAATGTTGAGGATATGCTCCATCTAACTAAAAACATCTGTGCCCAATAGTTTAAACATTGCCAAAAACCCTGCTCCCCAGCTCCATCTTCAACAACTCCCTATGGTCACATGTTAAGAGGAYATACTTCTCAAAGGAGTTCTAAAGGCCAAGAATATAATTTTCATATAAGTAATTTTCAAAGTCCAAACTTCAATAGGAGTTGGCTTAAATCACTGCACAATTATTTGAAAATTCAGTGACTGTCTTTTTTTGTTACTTTATGGAGTTATAGAAAAAGTCTTAAAACTATACATGGTCCAAAGCAGAAATTTAATCTTGCAGAGTTTAATTTCTGTTAATTGCTAAAGCCAAAAAGAAGTCTGTCAAAGGCTCATAATTCCCCAGCATCTTCTGAGACGTGAACATACATTATCAAATAAGATTACACATTACATTTGTCCTTTGGAGGGCATTCTATGAATAAGGAGTATGCTCTGGGTAACACTGAGGGTCAGACCTACCCTGATGTATATTTCCATATTTGCACTTAGGCTAATGAAAATGCATGAGTTACACCACTTGCAGACATTAGTCTTTGTCTTTAAATGTTTATTGTAAAGGCCTGAACTGAGTTAAATCTTTTCAAATGGATCTACATGGCTTCTCAATAGGTTTCACACATAGCTTACAACTGCTATTTTCTGTGTTTTTCTTGCCTATATATCTTATCTGTTTGATAAAGAAGTAGAGTCACTCAAAAGGAATGGTTGTTGCCCACTGTCCCACAGACCTCACTGGTAGGAATTGTTTCCTATCTGGCTTCTCTTTTCCTAGGTCTACTGATGTAGGTATACTTAAATAAAGAGTTCTAGAAACCAAACTCATCAGCTGTATGCAAACTAATTAATTTTAGGGGTATTATCAGACTGTCACTTGATTAGAATAAAAAAAAAATTTGAAATAACTATGTTTAACTAATAACCAGTCAYGTCTGGTTCATTCAAAAGAACTAATATTATTGGCTAATAATCAAAAAAATATTAGCAGGTCTATAGCATCTTACTAAACTTTGTACTTAGTCCTTCACTAAAGGTGACTTTTGGCATGGATTCCCTGAAAGCTTTCCAGGTCAGTGATTTTATTGACATGGTTTTGGAAACCAGAATTGTAAAGACAGTTGGACTGGAAGAAGGATCCATGGATGTAAAACATGAAACAGGAGATAAATTTTTAAAGAATCAACCAGTTTGGGTTAGAGAGATATAAGTASACTTAAAGAAGAAAGTCCAAAATGTATTGGGAGAATAAAATATAACAAGAGGGGAAATGTCCTCTTTAAAGTTTAGGCCAGTTGAAGAAAATATGGGGTTGCCTACCAAGAAAGACAGAAATATCACAGAATAAAGAGCCTCAAAATCTCTCCAGCAAACCTTCAGCCTCAAAGCAGGACCCAGTCATTACATGCAGTCATTTAAAACAYGGACAAATGGTGGGGATACACTTCCAAAAGGAAAATACAGAATATACTTTGTTTTATCTCTCATTAGTATCTTTAAACCTGTGAAAAGAAATGTTTTTTGAGGTTATTGGAATGTCTAAAGCTGATCTCAAGCAAGTGCCAGGGGGTTGACAGATGCCATTAAATGTGAGATTAGAAGAATTCCTGTCCCCTGTCTGAAAGGTTGCATGATTCTGAGTTGTTGGGCTGATGTAACAAAATGTGTAAAATTACCCATAAGATTAACTCTCCCCTGTGCAATGGTGACTTCAGTGGGACAGAGGGGTATAAAGAAGTTGAACTTCTGCATATCCTCTGGGACCCAGGAAAGGCTGCTCTGTCACTGGTGCCTTGAAACAAAACTCCAAACCAGTTATTCACAGAATCRGCTTCTCTACTCTCCCTATTATTGTAATTGTGCACTGTGCTCAGAGGCATAGAAGACTTCTCCTCAGTATATTGTTTTCCAGAATATTTGCCACAAAAAAGGACGGATTGTTATAAGTGCCGCTTAATCTAGCAATAAAACCCCTCTAATTCTTACATCTCTCAGAATTTCCAGTGTTTGATAGTTTTGACTCTCTGACTTCCCAGCACATTCTAAGCAGGTCTTTCATCAATCCCACTATTGGCAATCTTTAAAAATCAAGTATTTATAGGGGGGACAACCTTAAAATGCAGAGTGTTTCTTTTAAAAGCAGTCTTATATCTRTAGGACAGAGGTATCCAGGTTCCTTAAAGCATACCTGTTTTCCTAAAACCTCAAAGAGCATCAGAAGAAATAATGGAATTAAAAGCTTCCAATAATGCAGGAAACAATTTTCCACCTYTTCTGAGAATCCAGTTACTAAACTAGGAAGGATAAAACAAAGATTTATAGGATTAAAAGATGAGCATCATGCAAAGAAGGAGTAATCAAGAATATRTGTATTCAGCAGAACCAAGACAAATTTCATGCCCTTCATAATCTAGGGAAAATTAATYCAAAATTCAAATTGGATTATGTGCAAGCATGGGTATTCATCTGTGTGAGGCCAGCCATGCCTCTCTCATCTACTCCACATCTGATTTTTCCTCTCTGGGATTCCATTTACTCGTTTCATGCACTGGCTGAACCACAGTTTGAGAACCTTGATAAATGCCAGCTATTGCTATCCAGTTAGTTACCTCTGTGTTGGTTAAGTGCAAAAATGTGCAAGCCCCAAACCTTTTGGCTGAGCAGGTGTGAGCTTCCTCAGACTGGCTGGGTATCCTTCAGTAGCATAAAAGGGAAACTTTGATGTGCATTTCACGGTGAGCATATGCAAACCTGTCCTAGACACTAAYCACAAAATAATTGGATGAGGTAGGGAGTTTTCAGTTGGGAGTTTTTTCATTTCTCTTTGGTATGATCTTAGCTGAAGTATGTCCAGGTCCTGAGAGCAGGTACAGACTTACTAAAGTCAGACAGAAGGCAGATCTGAGTGAGTAGAAGTGGTGGGTCTGTTTTCAATRGCAGAACTAGGCATGGACAGCACAAAAGTAACCTGAACAGACACATCCAACACCTCAGGGAGCTGTCTAAACCTCASCAGCAGCAGCTGAAGCAAGAATCCACCTCCATGACCAAACCATACAAGAGGAAAAACATTTATACAGTTTGTCTGACATGACACAAGACAACTGATAAACTCAGCAAGCTGAAAATATCAGATTTCTCTAAATGACAGATCTTGGTTGCAGCACATCCTTATGCAAGAACTTGCTTAATGGGGAAAAGAAACTCAGGCCAAAGATGAAGAACTCTTGTCTCTGTTTCAAATACTCAGGAATGCAACTGAAGATTTTAAAGGAACAGCTTTGAAGAATTCTGTATTCTTTTAAATAGTATTTGCAGCTGCCTTTAGCCTTTTACAAAATGTCAGCAACAGCAAATATACTTCCCTCTTCACTAGCTTATCTGTACAGAGAGCATATCTGTGTCACTCATGTTCAGCCTTCCAATCACCAGCAATTTTCGCTTCCTCAGTCTGTAGGAGAATGATTRCAATAGCAGGAGGTAAATGAGACAAAGCAGTCAAAGAAAAAATCAAAACATGTGAAAACAATGTTAAGCAYAACAGTTAAACACATACTTTGCTCAATGTATATGAAGAAACCACTTTGTGATTTCCTAAAGATCTAAAAATCTTTAACTCCACTTTATACTAGACAGTAGAGTATGAGAATAACAGTTTTTATCTGTGATCCTGCCTTCTCTTTGTCAACTGAAACAAGYTGAGGTTTAATCCCTCTCTGACTTCTTTGTCTCAGCTGTTGTTTATTGGGTTGAAATTATGTCAAAACCAACACAAATRAGAATTTTATCTACCTTTCATTGGAAGTGCCAGCAAATTACTCCATCTTAGTGTCCACAGTCCTGAGCCAGTCAGTAGTATATCTCCCTTTTGACTGAAATCACCTTTTAGTAGAAATCTCATAACTCCTGAGGAATGTAAGTGATGAGAAAGCTCAGATCTGCGGCAAGAGAAGGTATCTGAGACCCCCTGCACGGCTGTCACAGGGATCAGTAATGGTGTATTGATCTACATCAAGTGCTGCAGGAGAGCTGTGGATGTGTTCCCAGTAGCTGATGCTCTCATTGTGGCAAGTCCTGCTTTCTGGGAAACTAGAGGATATTAGGTATTTGTATTTGCTAGTTTGGAAATGTCTGCAAAGCCAGCTTTACTCCTTACCATGCTTTCCAGTGCAGTCCAGGTTCATCCTAGGCTCACTTTAAATTTAATTAGGATTTTGGTAACATTAAGTTTCTGCCACAGGCAGTGATTATAGAGTGGTGTAGAATCAGCCTTTGCAAGTGCATTTCTCTCATTGTGATTAGAAAGAGATGCCTGTATTCCTAAAATGAATATCCCAGAAACCAAAGTTAGACAAGTTTGTCCTCTGGTTTCACAGCAGSCACAGGTATTTGACTGAATCATTAGCAGCATCCCTGATGACAATACTCCTAGCACTGCACAGCCTGACTGGCTCAAGGCTCTGCTTCCAGTTCAAGTTCAGGAYTTCTCACAAATCCTGTGAAACCCTTCTCTAAACTTTCCCGTCACCATCTACAAAGGGACACTGGCCTGTGTATTTTTAATAGAGCCATCCCYACTCATCTGACAGAGTAGGTGTGCTATGCATGGAGAAAAGAATGGGTTTAGTCCCCAARGAAAGACCAAGTTATAGAAAGAAAGATGTCAGGGAAGCCTGAGTTGGATTTCAGTTCAGGTACAGAAAATAAAGCTCTGTGTGGCACCATCCATCCCTTTAACCAGGGCCATACAGGATAACACTCATGTCTTCACTGCAGAAGGGCTGATACCAGCATGCAAGCTTTGCTCTTCCCAGAAATCCTCATCAGAGATGCTTTCCCTGCTAARCCCAGGGGAAATCCAGGAGCAATTCAATTTGTGAAACCTAATGGGGTCACCTATCAGCTGCAACCTGATGGGATTGTTTAACAGGGCATTGGGAACTCTTGTGTACCACAAGGCATCACACAGCTCAGATTTTGTGGAGGAAAGTGAAATTTGCCCTGGTTCTAGGCAGGATGGGTTAATTTTTGTAAACACAGAGGTTACTCTGTAGCACCTCACCTCATTTTCTGGGGACAGGAGAAGGGGTCCCTTCCAGGTCAGGGGAGCATGGTGGTAGTTTGGGTGTTGCCAGTTTCCCCATGGTGAGCCTTTCATATGTGAACTGTCTGCCTTTCTCACACACCTTTTTAACAATATTGTTGCTGTCACTGTTAAGTTCATATTTCATTGTTGTTTCTCATAAATTTTTCTTAGCTCATGATTTAACCTTTTGTGCCTCCAATTCTGCTCTCCAGCCCTCCACAGGAGGAGAGGAAGGGAGCAGGAGGAGTGAGCAAGCACCACATGGTTTGGAGTGTTTCAGTGGGAACACCTTTCCTAAACCACAACAAATACTTACCTTCAAATATTTCACAGATGGTTGATAGGCCCTTCCTCATTAATGAATTCAGACTTCACAACATATTGTCTTGACATAAGGATAACATTTAAAGATTCAAAGACAGCAAGTAGCAAAAGAGGTTGTCTGAAATAATTTATATGAGTTACATTCTTTAATTGAGTTCAAGGTCCTTTGAGTATAGGTCTGATAAATACAAAACCCATGCATAAGACTACAAACACTTTTGAAATATCTACTGAAGCAATACTGTCAATCTGATACAAATATAAATGTGAAAAATAAATAATATCAGATTTAGGACCTTGGTTCTGTTCCTTTCTGACATCCACATTCAGTTATGCTGTGGTTTATCTTTGGGAATTTAAAACCAAAAATTGAGAACTTTTCTAAGAACAGAGTAGAATTTAGGATTCTAGCTATACTTTTGACTTTTATCATTTTCAGTAGCATAAACCAATCCTCATGCTTTCTTTCATTCTAGTTTTCAGGTTCTAACACACTGGCTTTTTTCAAAGCTTCCCTCTTGTTACAGAAATTATGGCCATCTGTCAGCCTCTGCTCAGAGGATGAATTACTGTCCACGAGAATGATGAGGAACAATGGCCAGCACATGGTTGTTAATAACAAGGCTGCAGCACTCTAAGAGGGAGAGAAACCTTCTTTTAACAGCTCTTTCTAAAGAAATATCCAGAATATCCAGGCATCTCAGAAATGTCCAACAAATTGAAATGGAGTCTTAAAATGCACCAGGTAAATGCTGCTGATACACGCATTTTAAAGGAGGAAAGTTGTTAACAATATGTAGAACATTTTAGAGAACATGGATGGACTTTGCTCACTGGACAGCACAAAGTCTAATGATAAGAAATCCAAAGTTCTTGTGGTTTTGGCATGAAAAGACAGTTAGGACCCAATGATCTTGATTTGTTCAGTTAATTTCTTTTTATACCAGTCAGAACAGGTAATTGTTCCTGTAGAAATTAGGGCCAGACCCCTACAGCACCTTCAGCCATTACTGTGAGCAAAGAAAGGGTTTATTCTTCCTAATGAATTGTTGGAAAAACTTTCAGATCAAAAGTACCTGTAAATCATCTCTCTTATCCTGACATTAACCTGGTAGCATTGAAGACAGAAGAACTATGGTCTCCACCTGTTCCTCAAGCTACCCAGGGAGAGACTGCACTGTCAGAGCAGCATGCTAACTAAAAATAAGTGACTAAAAAGAAGAATTTGCTCAAGAATTTTCCTAGACTGTTAAAACCAGTGGGATGCTTCTTCAGAGAAATACCCTGACAAGGAAAACCACTTATGAAAAGAATCAGAATTTTCTAGGGGAAATGTCATTTTATGCTAGGAAAAAGACATGCAATTTTCAGTCAGGAGAATAAAAATGTTAGTTTTGTGATTGCCCACCTGGAGGGACTCAATCCATTAAACTCACTGCTCACTAGAAGAAAGCAAATAGGTAAAAGCAACCCCTCATGAAGCTGCTGCCTTCTGCAAACATTGCTGTCTCCTACACAGATATTGATTAAAGCCCGAGGTTTTCTTCCATACTTTCCTACTTTTCAAACAGGTTTTTTTTATCCTTATTATTTTTGTTTCAAATTTAAGTTTTCTAGATAAACAGGTTTTTGTAAAATCTTAAAATCCATGCTGAGTCAATACAGCARTATCTTGCAGGAGAACAGCTTTAGGAAAGGATCTGCTATTACAGAAAGCATGGTAAATTAGTTTTTACTGAATGCCTTCCAGGGTCTGTTCAAAAGCCTCTGGTTACTGGGTAATTCACAGATGACATTATTTCCACCCACATAGATTTTCACCCATGTGAAAGGTTAATTTTCATATAAATTACACAGGAAATGGAATGTCACCCCCAGAGCTAAGGAAGAGGTAAGTAAAAGAAAATGCAGATGAATGGAATCACCCAAGAGAAAATAAAGGGCAGAACTGAAGTAGGATGTTTTAGTTCATAAAAATGCTGTACAGACCACAAGACTTATCTCTCTCTTGCAGAATTTCTCTTCTACACCAACATCAAGGTCCAGATTTCGGTCCCCATMATTTACCTGTCTCCAAGAGGAAAGCCCAATTTCCTGAGCATATTTTGATTCCTCTGTACATGTTTGTGAATGGGTTCTACATAACTTATGAAAGTGCAGTAGAATGTAGCACATTTTYGGCTCCTTCTACAGCAAAATGGTGACATGATTGTTATAGTGAAAACCATCATGTCCAGGACCTTAAGTATTTAGCTTTTGAAGTGAAATTCAAAAAGGAGGAAAGTAGGTTGTGATATTTATCTTTTTCAGCTTGGTACATCCAGGACAGAAATGTAACCCAACACAGTCTGCAGAAAATGACATTCCTTCCTTTAAGAGGGAAAATCTTTACTTTCAAAATCCTGAAACTTGGTGTTTTGAATGTAGAAAGACATAATTATAATGAGAGTCYCAGACACCAGAGTATTTGCAATCAAAGCTACCTCTGAAGAAAGACTTGAGATAAATGGCAAAGTGAGAGCAGTGCAAGGCAGGAGGAAGAACTGGGAGTAAGGGAATTAAGAAGCAGTGAATAGCAAACATCTGCAAGAAAACTGCTGATTTGTGGCTGAGCAACTTCTCATACTGAGCCAGATGGTTCATTAGAAAAAAAGCATGGGTAGATGCCAAAGCAGCTTTAACTCTGCAGTGACCAGCACCTGTACCTATTGCTCCCRGGAGCATTATAAAGATGTGCCATATAGTTTTGTTAATATTAAGACTGGCAATATTGAATCATGGGTATCCACTGCAAACTCTAACCTGTAAATAGCCCCCCAAACATGCATGGAGTCTGGAAGATAAGGCATCAGATTATTTTTAARGGTATAATAGATGTGTTGCTTTGTAGCAGCATGTTATTGCCCTTTGCTATTACTCGTAATTTTATGACCTCTTCTCACCATCCACCAAGTTTTAGGGAAAAYGTGATGTTTCCTAATGTCCAATTTGTTCCATTTTCATTTCTCAAGGCACTAAACATTCTCTTTCCATCTACACTCTTACCTTTCTCACAGACACTAATATCAGCTATGACAAATGCTTGGTTATTCCTGTGCTCCAGGCAAAGATTTTTTTCTCTTTGTAAATATAATACACACTGAGGCCAAATTTTCAGTTGCTCTTTCCTGTCATCTTAGTCACAACTGTGGGTGAATGAGTTTGTTTGAAAATCAGGCCCACTCAGGTTCATWCAAATTTTCTGTGACAATATTTGGGCATCTGCTTCAGAGCAAACAGAGTAGACCGAGAGATTGTTGCCCTCTTTCACCTCAAAAACATCAGCACTGTAGATTGCCCATTAAAGGAGGCTCTGAGAACACCTGGGTCTGCATCTCTGGGGCCATCTCTGTGGAAATCAGGTGATACTTCATGCTACTCTCACCAACTCTGTAAAATAAATCTGCATTTATACCTTCCCAAGGCCACCTTGCAATGAAAAGAAAAAAAGCTGTGGAGTGAAGGACAACAGCTCTAATTTATAATTACAACCCTTTACCCAGGATGATGGGGTACATAAGCATCCATCAAAGACAAGTAAGTGCTTAGTATATACTGAGTCAGGCTTGTAAATGCCCAACCAGCTGGCAAGGACACCCTTTCAATGGCTGAATATGCTTTCTCCCATGCTGATAGCTTTGTGTTTAAAGCTAATATTACATTTAAAAGTATACTTAGCATTCTATCAATATAATGCAGTCCCTTCACCTTGCTGGAGACATCTGTCCAGAGTATATATAGTTTGGAAAATCTGGTACCATCAGCAGTGATGATGTTTTCTGTCTTTATTCTGGAAGTGGTGATACCACTTCCAAGAACCTATTACAAACCACCCAATATAGCTAGCCAAKCAAAAAAAAAGAAAAAAGAATGCCTCTCTTCTTTCTCCACTTGAGATAAAGTCTCCATTGCCTCTGGACATTGTTCCATCATGTACTCTCTATGCCATTTTCCTAGAAACCCAAGTGAAAAAACTCTCTTATATTCTGCAYGCACTACTCAGGGATTGATCTCAATATTTCATCCTAACCAAATTCTAAAATCAGAARAAACATCCTGACCACATCTAGTTGGTCTTCCCATTGTCCACTGAGAATCAGTGTCATTTGTCCTCATACACTCCTGATGGGGCCAAAGAAACTGAGTGCTGAAAAACAACTACAGCCACAGACCAGCTGGCATTATTCTGAACTCCAGGTGTTGAAAGGCTGAATTTCCTGCTCCCYTACCTTCACTCTTCTGGTCAGAGGGATACACCAAGGTCCCTTGACTAAAAAGTGTGGATATAGACATGGAAAATTAGAAGATTTAACACTTCATCAAATATGTCTTCGAATTTGATTTATATTTACCTGCCAGAAAGCTATCTGGGTTAAGACACGCCTACGTGTCTTCCCCTCAGGATATGGGATTCCTTTGTCATTTCCTATTTTTACATCTCACTCTGCTCTTGTTTTCACTAGCTTCCTCTCTGGGATTTGACCTTAGTTCAAGGAAATTTGAGGGATTTTTATGGAAGTGTCTAGATGTGAGGACAGATACCTTTGCTTCATCCTTGRGAGAATACATCCTTAACTTCTGCACCACATAATCTAAAAGTTTACAGTGTTGTCTTGTCCTTTGATTTCCTATTTGCACTTCCTCTGATAGCTTATGTGATTAGGCTCAGCTTCGGTTTACAGAAAAGCCTTGCTTTTCTCCCCTCTCAATGCAAAAGTATTTCTTGCACCTGTGGCCTCTGCTTCAAAGTATTTCAGATGGATCCTTGCCATTTTTCAAGCAGCTTGTACTCCAAACTTCCCAGAGATACTTGAACTTTACTTGAATTCTGTTCCCTGCCTCTGTCTGTACTCCCAAGAAGTTTCCCTTCTTCCTTCTCACCCCCATCCTACACTGGAAAAGACTGTGGTGGCTTGGCCCTGGCTGGAAGCCAGACATCCACCAGAGATACTCCGCTCTGTCACTCTCCTCCACAAAGGGACAGGGGAGAGAAAACATAACCAAAGGTTCATGAATTGAGATAAAGGCARGGAGAGATCCCTCACCAACTACTGTCATGGGCATTACAGACTTGACATGTGGAAATCAGTTGAAACTATAATCAAAATCAGAGCAAGATAATGAAAAGTTAAATAAAATTATTAAAATACCTTCTCTCCCCCTTCTTCTTCCTTCCTGTGCCTTGTAGGAGGCAGAGGGAGATGGGGTCAGCTCATCACACACTGTTCCTCAGGGAGAGGAGTCCTTCAACCTGCTCCAGCACGAGGTCCTTCCCAAAGGAGATAGCACTCCATGAACTCCTCCAGAGTCCTTGTTGTGGGTTACAGTTCCTCACACTCTGTTCCAGAGGGGGTCCCCTTCCATGGGGTGCAGTTCTTCAAAAACAGACTTCTCYAGGATGAGTCCCCCATGGGGTTGCAAGTGCTGCTAGAAAACCTGGTCCAGCCTGGGCTGCTSTCTCCACAGGCCTGCAGGTCCCTGCCAGGAGCCTGCTTCAGCATAGGGCCACAGCCCTCTGTCCATGGCCCAGCATGGATCTCCTCCACTGCAGGGGGATCTCTTTATCCTCACTGACCTGCACGGCTGCAGGGGCACAGCTGCTTCACCAAGGTCTGCACCACAGCCTGCAGGGGAATCTCGGCKTAGGTGCCTGGAGCACCTCCTCCCACTCCCTTTCCGCTGACCTTGGCTTCCGCAGGGCTGTTCCTCTCACATATTGTAAACCCTCTCTTCTCTGAGCACAAKTACGGCTGAACAATAMTTTTTTTTTTCCTTCCTAAATATGTTATCACAGAGGCATGACTATGATTCCCAGATGGCTTGGCCATGGTCAGTGGTGGGTCTTGGTGGCTTGGCCAGACATGGGGAAGCTTCTGGCAGCTTCTCACAGAAGCCACTTGTTTATCCCCCTTGCTACCAAAACTTGGCCACACAAACTTAATRCAAACCCAAATATTCTTATTGGCTGCAGATGTTAAACCTTGCTGCTGCCTCCTCTACAAGGAGTAGGGTGTCAATAAATGAGACAGTGGTTGTGGTTCAGTTAAGAAGTGATCTTACATCCTCTGATATATGTCTGAAGCACTCGACCCTCTCACCACTTGTGCAWGACAGGTTGGCATCCTTGGCACATAAAGAGTTGGATGTTCTTTAAAAGCAGCAGAGACCTCTTTTYTTAGGCATAATATGGTTAGTGCATCAATCAGTAAACATTTCTTTGTGCAATCAAACTGAGAAAAGAGCTTAGTTTCGCTATTCACATTTTGGGATAGCACACAGCATAATTTATTAGGATTTGCATTCCTGGTCGTGTATATGACAAGTAATTTGCAGCTCTGAACCCTCGATATACACCTACAGATAATCACCAGTAACTGTCTTGTCATTGTTCCCTTGCATGTCAAGGATGTTTATTCATGGGCCTCTGGCTGTCTTCCCATCACTTTGGCCCTGCTCTCAAGTCGCTAGATCTGAGCCTGTGTCTTCACCTCTATTTCCCACTGTCATTATAGAATAACCATTTGTATTGCTACCCATCATCACTGAGCTTTGATCAAAACTAAAATCACTGTCTAGAGCTGTCACTGATTTTATGTGCTGGAGACAAAAAGCCATCACATTGCTACAGAAGAGCAGCTCTMTAGGACCCTGGTTTTGTGCCATGCTTCATGACTTTGGTATTTCAAACGCATCTATAGAACTTTGGCTCTTTGGCCCTCCAGTCCTATCTATGCTTTCACCCTTTCAACTTACTTTCCATTAGTTTCATGCCACAATCTGTTTCACAGTTTCTCACTTTTACTTCACTGCAGTCAAAAGCTGAAGTTGCTAATCCTCTCCTGATCCTTGCTCTTACATCAAGGAGCAGAGCAAAGACAGTCATTTCATGTTAAAATGCCATTAGTACTGGTGTGATGTTTTTAATTCTATCATTTTTAGAAATACAGACACCTGATGCAGCAMTGGAACTGGTCACAGCAGAAGCACCCTAAATGCTGAGATGCCAGGGAGACTGATGCAACCCTCCAATCATACATTTAGGTTCAAATGGCATCTTTAACCTCTGTCTCTGTCATAGGCAGAAGGAAAGAAGGAAGGACAAAATTMATTCATGCATTTCAATATGTACTTTTTTTTGGAAGATTAAACAGTGGAAAAATGCAGAGACAGTTTCAGAGACAAGTCTTATATCTGCTTAACCAATATTAGCAAAGTGATTTCATATCTAAAGCACAATTATTTCCTCTATTTTAACCAGTAAATCAGATGGAAATTAATCTATTTACAAGCAGTGTGCAAAATATTTCATCATTCTACAAAATTAATTACAAGTCCACATATCACAGCAAAGATAAATTCAATTGATTGGGAAACCAACCATGACACAAGACTGAATAATGACTACATGAGTAAGCAGAATTAGGCATGCTTTGATCTATAGTATCTTTATCAATAGTACCCTCAGAATATAGAGTTGAGATCCTGCTGGTGAGTAACACACATGTCTGGGTACCCAATTTGCCTGTGTATAGTAGTACACAAAAATTTTCAGCAAAATCTCTTTCACACAGACCTATAGTGCCCTTCAACTGCACAGCACAGCAACAAAGTTACTGGTAAAAGGAAATTTAATCCTGTATAACATTCATGATATGCTGTATAAAAAGACTCTAAYTGCAAATCTTCTCTGTCCCTGAGACCATACATTCACTGTACACAACAYAAAGAATCTGGAGAAAAATGTCCATCATGTCCAGACAGGTGTAAATTGTGGCCTTCTAACCTATTAGCTGAATATAAGATTCAAATATAAAGACCCCGTTGTGTTGTATTTCCCTTTGCTAAGAAGCCATTTTTGAGTATCTAACTAAGACAAACTTTTCAAAACTTTGCCAGGAGCTTTWTTGATGTATTTGATGACCAAACTCACTAGCCTAACATGTTGGTGGTTATGCTCTACAAATAAGCAATCCACCCCTGGAAGTGTCCAAGACCAGGCTGGAYGGGGCTTCTGAGCAATCTGGTCTGGTGGAAGGCTGGAACCTGCTGGAGCASACAATCTTCAGGTCCCTTCCAACCAAAACCATTCTAAGGTTCCATGAATGTCTGTGGACATTTCCAGCACAAATTTAGTGGATCTTTCTGTATCAGTAGTCTCCATCTGCAAAAACATTTTTTCTGKTAGCAGCAGAAGTTACACAGATATTGAGACACCTCAGAACATTAAACTTTGCCAAGGATCAGCTTCAGAGGCAAAAGTAGTTCTCCTTAAATAATCTCAGAGTAAAAAGTCAAAGCCTCTRAAACTGGACCCCAGAAGAGATTCCACAGATGGAATAAGTGCATAACTTTCTCTTTAAATCTGATGAAAACTGTAAGCAAATCCCATCATTTCTCAGTTTCCCAGACAGGGAGATTCAGCCAATCCACTTGAAAATATCACAAGGTGCTAAGAGTAGCTGGACAACTCTCACTGGTACCAAAACCCTGAGTTTCTAAAAGGCTTTTTTTTCAGTGAACAAAAGGAGATTTGTCCTTTAGTCTGACCAAACCAGTAAGACTGGCAACACCCCTACCAGTAAAGATGTTACAACTCACTTTAGGGTGAAGACTACAGGCTTCATGAAATACCCTATGTTTTGACTTGTTATGTCAACCCTATGTTATGTCTTGTTTTGCTAAAGGTTCATGATGAAGAAAGAGAGTCTTTAGCATTACTAAACATTGCAGCAATACAGGTGGGTTAGGAAGTCACTGTCCACTTCTATTCAAATTCATTCTCTTTCTTCAAGACTCGTACTGGGAATGTCAGTCATTTTACCAGTTTCAAAGGACACCATTCTATATTGTTCAACAAGTTGGCTTTTTCAGAAGACATATTTCCATTTTTGTAATGGCCTGCAGCATTGTGTGAAGCCAAAATGGCAGATGGTCTCACAGWTATATTGTTGTTACGTTCCCAAACTCACAGAACCAGGGTTTTTTTTTAACCAAGATGTTTATATTCTTTGCTCATAATAGCKATCTTGGGCTAGCTTTGCCTTACTATTCACGTTTCATTCCCCTTATTCTTCCACTGCCAGAGTGAGAGTCTGAGTGYGGCTGTCAGTGAGCTGCCTTCATGACTCATATTTTTGCATCTGCACACAGGACAGCATGCAGTCAGTCCCACATGGTGCATGGCAAAACCAAAATTTTGTCTTGCTCAATTTCACATGCATTTGGAAAGACTGTTCTCATTACAACACATTTCCTAGTTAAAATGTATTTTCRTAGTTTAAGAAGTAAAAATGCTTAATTGTCAAGTCCTAATCATTCTGAAATTTTCTGTGATATAAATGTTGCTCTTGCAACAATTTGTCAAGACATTTGGAATTATTTCATGTATCAGAAAACAGCTAGAGGTAAAAGGTAAAATATCTCTTAATTATTTATACCTRAAGCAAAGCAAAAACATTAAGAATGTATTATTTTTAAAAGAAGTAAAAATGCTTGTGTGTTTGAGACAAAAAAAGGCACATCMGTGATCCCACCTTCTTGTCCAGATCTTAGTGATTCTTCCAAATGCTGCTTTAGTCAGGTTGTTTGTGCAGTGTGACAGGGACTCACTCCCTGCAGGGGCATTGGCAACCCTCAGCAGTCACCTGTTCTGTGTGAAGGGTGATGACAGCTAAATGTTGGTATCTGTGAAGGCTGGCAAGAGCTACAAAAGCCTAACCAGCAGGCAGTGTTGACTGACTTCCAAATTCTACCACTCCCTAGGGACTGCAAAATATGGGAAGTGCTATGAGGAGGTGAATCCTTTCATTCAAGGTTCTCAAACCTACATTGTCTTCAGGTAGTTTTGCTCCAAGAAAAAGGCAAAAATCATCATTTATGGATTTAAAGTTAAATAGCCATTATATAAAATGCAAAAGTCATCAAAGAAGCTAGCACTGAAATTCCAGTCTGTTTTAACCAGCCAAGTGTCCTAATTATGGTCAAAGAATCTGATTTATTCTGGAAACTCAGAAACAGTCCAGTGGTTTCATGAGAACCACCAAGAAATTTGGATGCAGGTGCTGAATTTATGAACCATATTCTGATTATTTGAGGAAAATAAGAAATAGTAAGGAAAAAAAAGGAGAAAGCCAAGATCTACATAGCTAGTAAAAAGATTATTATTCTTGAAATGGGTCTAGTGACCTACATTATGTGCTTGTGTTGCTGTGTCAGTGCTAACTGTACTATTTTCTTGCTCATGCCACTTACAGTTGCACAGTGTCACACAGGGCATTGCCTGTTTTAAAATGTTGCTCCATAGACTGACTCATTAGGYAATCTTATGTGCAGACAACCAGAAATATTCTTGAAAGAATTCTGGCTCTTTGATTTTTTTCCTCCAAAGGAAAATTACAAWTTTCCCACTCCACTGATCTAGTGTTTTAAATGTTAAATTATATCTAATGTTTCTCACAGGGACTGAGATGCTAGCTGGTATTCACAGGCTCCTAAAGCCGTTTCTGAGAACTGTTGGCAGTAAAGTGGAGTGTCCTTGTCTTGGTTTCATCCTAAAGGTTCACATTGAAATGCAAGAGAATCCATCCTGCTGAACCCAGGCTCAGAAATGGAAAGGGGGAGGTGCTCCAAGCAGCAGAGCAGGAATTCTCCTGCAGCCCATGGAGAAGACCATGGTGGAGCAGGTCGCTGCCCTGCAGCCCRTAGAGGACCACRATGGAGCAGATATTCCCACTGCAGCCCATGAAGGACACTATGGGTTCTTCAGCTTCTCTCACTTCTCCCTGGCTTACAGCCACACATGGATAGCTGTAAAACACCAAACTTCTGTTTCCACACAGCACAATACATTTTGATTATATTTTTTCCCTGATTATAGGATTCAATTCTTCCACATTCTGTTTTCTTTTTCACTKGTGGAAAAGATAAGAAATACAGGTATATTATGTTCTCACAGGCATTTTTACAGGAACAAGAGCCTATATAATTTCTGTATTCATAAATTAATAATAAGTAATCAGGCACACTTCAGACTGCCGAGCTTTCTAGCACTAGCAGTATGTCGCTCTTAAGCACCAAAAATGATCATGTAGTTTACAAAAAAATTTCAATTTTAACTAAACCATCTTTTTAGAACCAATTTTAACATTTRCAACAAGTTTCTGGATCTCAGATGAAGCAGCCTGTAGGAATCTGTGCAAAATTGAGACATTTGTCATGAAATTGCTATCAATCTATATTAATAAACCTTTCAGTAATCTATAGATCATCAAAGRGATGTGGTTAATCTGAGCAATATTTGCAGAATTTTCAGATTTGTGAAGAGTCTTAAAATGGTTTCATCCTAATTCAAGGTGAGTGGGAGCAAATTCCTGAAATTTCAGCATCTCCTCTAGGGCAGGAGTTCAGTGCTTTGGCCGTGCTATTGACTTGACATTTCCCAGAAACTACAGCTCCAGCATTGTATTATAGGATGCATTGAGACTAAAGGCCATKAGCATTTGAAAAGTATTCAGGAAATGCCATTGCTCCTCAAGAATAGAATGCTTTTGAATGTTTTTGTCAAAATTTAGAATGTTTTTGTCAAAATTAAGTATTTGTACAAGCAGGTAAGTSACACTGTGTATTAGAGGCTAGAGAGAATGACAGTATGTGGGGTCTTCTATCTAAGAATGGTAATAACAGGTTAGTAACAAAACCACAGAACAAGCTCTAGGATAAATTCTTTTAGGGAGGTTGTTTGTGGTGCTATGATTCACATCAATGCAGTGACCCTTTCCATTGTCCTGGGTCAATAACGAATTTCAGCACAGAGATATGAATGTGAATTCCATTCAAAATCAGGCATAAGCCTTAATCATATAGGAATGCAAAACACCTGAATTCAGGACAAAAACACACTGCTAGGACCTCAACAGAAATGGCTATGAATCCTGCCTCTGGGTAATGCCCCTGGAGCTGATCAGTTRAACTCCCTGCTTCATGAAATATGGCACTGGACCGAGGTCTGGCCATCTAACAGAGACATTCAGAAAATTTGTGCAGATGGAAACTGATAGCACTTCCCAGCTACCTTCCCACTACAGCCCTCCAAGAATAGGGAGCTATGTGACTAGAGAATTGGGAGACAACATACCAAAGAAATTAATTTCAAGCTGATTACACATGGCACCAGTCTCGTGTCTTCTCAGCTTACCACGAGGAGACTTGGGCACACAGCAGCAGATSTCAGTTCCTGCATCCATGGTGTCTGGTAACAGCTCCCATCATGCCATATTGCAGTATGGGAGTCTCATTCTCATTCTCTCTCTTTGTTTTTTAGTTTAAATATGACTGTAGAAGCACTTGAAGCTGACCTAAAAAGGTGAGGTTAATGAAAATCATGCAGACATTGAATGTCAGAAGAATGAGTTGAGGATTTGCATGCATCATACTGGAGCCACCGCATATATTTCCATAACAGTAAGTGATGAATAATAAAACCTTCAAGTTTTATGWTTTTATCATGTCATCATCTCTGATTTAATATTCTTTTTGGTGCATTTTTTTCTTCCTTGTTCACAGTGCTCCTTCCATCATTACTTAGTTCAAACAATACGCCTTTTCTCCACCTTTTATTTATACGTTTTTCCCTTCCTGATATAAAATAGAAATATGCATTAAGAAACCATCCCAGAGGTGATTAGAGTCATTCATATGTAAAGTAAAAGGAGGACTCTCTGGGGAGGACTACTAAGCTCATATCACTATTTAAATATTGCTTGTTTTTGTCTTTTTTCCCACTAGTTTGTACATCTCCTTCCTCCTCCCCAAACAACCTCACACATGCCAAAAATTTATGGTGCTGTTTGGTCAAGGTCTTAGAAAGTTGTTCTCTTTAGAGAATAGTGGTAATTTGTGTTTCAGGTCTTACCAGGCAGATGGTCAGTCCTTGAGACAACCTGAGCCTGCAGTTGCTGAGTGCTTGCAGAAGTGCTATTAAGTCTGATCCTTCCCCTCTGAACCCAAAGACAATGTTCACCTTTCATTTCAAAGCAAATAGAACCAAGATTTGTACTGGAGATTATTATCTCTGTTTTACAAATTAAGATTGGTGTAATAAAGCCTCAGAATAGGACACTGCTGYCTACCTTGCTTTTAGACAAAATCTTATGTTCTCCTATGCAAAATGGAAATTGAAGGGGACCTGAACTGCCCTTASCTATCACCTAGGTAGGGAGGCATCCAAATTTCCTTCTGCAAGATGTTTTATTTTTATTTTTTCTCTTTGTGGAACCTGAGACATTTTTCAGTTAATGTCATAAAAATGACTGTGTGACTTGGCCACTGTCATCTTGCCTTAAGATTCTGAGTATAATGCAGGGATTCCCCAGGGTGCTTTGGGTGCTTATTTTGCTAACAGAAAAATCTTCCTGTTGTCTGGCTGTCTCTGCCTAGGAACGCCTATGCGTCAGTAATATTGAATTATTTAATACCCAACCTTTATACCTGCTTATCTCTTAGCATAATTCAGACACTCTGTGCTCAGTTCCACCATTGCAGATATTTCCAATAMATTTCCTTTGTTATTTACCTACTGGAGCAGATCTGAGTAGAAAAAGAGAAACACTCAAATATTTTGAGTTAGACCAAAACTGTTTAAATGCAGCCTTGCTGGAAGATTTTCAGTGCCCTTTAGAAGCCACCTTAGCCTTTGCAAACTTATTCTCTTATTTAATTCTCAATACATTTAGATGCCAATGTTGTGACATGCTGAACAAGCTGTATTAGCCAAATGTGACTAATATATTTTCATGAGTTTTAAGCCTGTAGTTATGACAGCCTCCAACAAAGGCTAAGACAATTATGACATGCCAAATATAAAAATAACTGTAGAATAAAGAAAGAGAAAAATAACACAGATTTTTATAAGTGACATTTGAATYATTTACACATTAAGAATTTATTTAAAACATAATTTTACCTTCCCTAAGGTATTTTGATCAATCTTTCCAACAGAAATAATTTAGACTTTTTTTTTGTTTAAAAGAGCTAAAAACTAAATCCCTTGCTGAAGTCTTCTGTTTTATTTACTTGAACTGCTTTATGTTTCTTTAAAAACAAACAAAATACCCTAAAATGCTGTCAATTAGGGGTGACCTGAAATCTATGAGAAAATCACTGTACAAGATCTATAGTTGTTTGCACTCCTTTTTTTTATCTTAGCTTAAATGAAAATATAAGCAGAAAAAGAATAATATGCCAGAAATTAACTTTTTGCCCTGACCAGAGTGCAAAATCCTCATTGAGATTGGAATTTCAGCCCAGATGGCTTGGCCRAGAAACAGATGTCAATATTGTGAACTGCACTGTATATGATTAGACATTTTGACATTTAGCAGACTTAGAAAAAATTATTACAAGAGACATGGATATGTTAAGGATGAGCCTAACTAATACCACCATACCTATTTTCTGCTACTGTTCTCCTGGGTTATGTGGCAGTGTGGAGGGCAGCCCAGGCTGCATGCAAAACAGCAAATCCACCAGTCCTGCACCCTCTCTGGCACACTTTGCCCAGCCTTGGGCATTTCCCAGCCCTATAAGAAYGAGTCCAAAGTGAAAGCTCATGGGATGCATTCAGTGTGGACATCAGGTGGTGTTCCCCAGGCAAACCCTGCTCCCTCTGGACCACAGTCCTGGCTGGTGTAGACATGCTAGCAAAGCTCATCAGGAAAACAAAAAGCCTTGGAGTCCCTCAGGTGCTTCACCTAAGTATCTGAGCCATCTTGCAATCGGATTTCAAAGCACTAAATATTCATCACAATGAATTCAATCAGTCAATGGTATACAGGAGTGCAATTGCAAAACGTTCTACARGCAATTTCTGAAAGCAATTTTTATTGCAGTTTCCATTACAACTGCAAATAGAAACTTGTTCTTAATCTTTTCATAGCAGTCTCCCACTTGAGCTGTGATCATGAAGTATGTTTTCTGTCTTGAAGTACTGAGGACAGCATAGCACAGATGGGATAAGCCATATAAAATTATTTAGGAATTGGATCCTATTTCCAAACAGTTGCCATGTTAAAAATTAGCAGAAAGGGTGTAACAAGATTATTTTACAAAGAGGATGCAGAGGAAGATGAATTACTTCYAATGAGATTTACCCACTTTTTTTTTCCCTTAAAGTTGAGACTTAAAACACCAAATAAATTTTTTTAATTAGAGAGAAGACTTATTTTTTAATAGGGTTCTGTAAAACTTCAGGAGACACCAAAGGGAGATAACCAAAGATTTCTCWATACAAGACTCCATCAAACTAGAGTTGAAAACACACAGTTTATCTACCTAATGACCAAATTGATGATTGTTCTGCTCTCTGAAACATAATTTTGGAAGGAATTCCTAACACAATGTCCTTTTGCTTTCTAATGTCACTCATGAAGAGTGCTAGTTTAGGCTACAGCTGGCAACATAATTAGTTGATTAGGCAGAGTAATTCTGGAGCATTCRCTGATCTGATGCCTGTGATCTAAATAATGAAACATTTTGTCCCTCCAAATGAGAATGCTTTTCAAGCACATGCCAAAATTAAAAAACATGTGGTTCTGCTGTGGCAATGTTCCAGAGATGCAACAATGCTTACAAGATGCACCTTGTACCTTGCACTGGCATGAAATTGAAGTTCAAATGATGATTCAGTACAAATTCTTCCRAATCAGAAGACAGTCTGCAGAAAAGGTATAAATATGCCTTACAGAACAAAAAGATAATAGCCTATCATGCTGTATTTTAGCAAAGGGTCACCATCCTCAGTGGAAATACATAAACCATTAAAATGTCACTGTAACTGGCAGAAAAAGAAATATCTCTTTGTTTTAATTTAAAAAATAATTTTATAATTTTTGGTAGTAAAATTAAAGCAGCTGCATATTTCCCCTCTCCTCTTGAATAGGAAATTGGTTCCCTGGAGATGCTAAGACAGAATTTTCTACAAATACCAATTCTGTCTGACAGATTCATTGGAAAAATTAATATTGGATATGATGAAGAAGACTMTTTTTGTGTCTGTTTTCTCTTTCTCCATCACTGATAGTGAATAAATAAACTGAATAACATCTCTCAGCCCACCAGCAGTAACAAGAGTTATTGATTCTAAAATAAAAAACTAAACTTTCTAAAATTAAAGATTTTCGCTCCAGATAAAGTCTTTGCTTTGTTATTAACGGTTCTGGAGAAAGGCATTCAAGATTTTTARGTAATCCACTGTTCCTGTTTACTGATACATGAAAATTATTACAGATTTCTCCTCTGGGTTGTTCGTTTACTTCTACTGTTAATGTGGAAAAAGTGCCCGCCTACGTATCAGTCCACATGGTAAACAGTCAGTGTTCAAGCAACAGTCCCTAATTAATATTCACAACATTTCTCTGAGGTCTTATTTCATCTAATCTTCAAAAATTAATCCAAGATAGAAAAAAGAGAATGAATGGATCAAGATTTCAACATTTAGCTTCATTAGTGAAGTTCCAGTTGTAAGCTGCACCTTCCTSACACTCACCATATAAATTTCTTCCAATGTCCAAGAGAGGGCCAAGAGCTATTACCTCCCTTCTTGTCAAATATCCCATGAAAAATCAAGGGTGACCTATAAATTAGAAGTTTTCTGCATTGTTTTCAAAGAAGTAAATATTTTTCCTTGTTTTCCTGCCTAGCTATGAAAGATTAACTGCATTCATTGCCACACAACTAAACATGAATATTACTCCCAAAGTCCTTCTACAGAGACATTTTTGACTAAAATACATGGATATGAATCAGGGAGGGAAATTAATTTTATGTCAGCAAGAAGCTTCCTGACCTCCTACTATCTGGCAGCACCACATGTTCCCATTCTGCAAAATGATTCAACAACCCCCTGGAWGCACAAGAACAGCCTTCCCCTGCAAAGGGAAATTAAGAAGGCAGAAGAACCTGGRTTGCTCTGCAGAACTATGAAAATCAAGATCCAGTAGCAACAGTWAGAGAAAGCCTGAAGATAGATGGAAGCTGAACCTGTAAAGASATAAGCCATATGAAATTATAATGTTATTGACATCAAATGGGAAGAAAAAAGAAAACTGAAAATCAAAAATATTGATAAGCCCTTGAAAAGGTTTCATAAGAAGTTTGAAAGCAATCCTGAAATCCATTTGCATAGATTACACAGGGGAAATGTTCCAAAAATACATGCAAAATAATGAAGAATACTAAGAACACAAGCAGAATGAAGAAAATATTTAATAAACAGGAAAGTGCAGCAGAAACCAAGCTAAAAACAGCCAGCTCACATGACAAGAACTCAAGTTCTACTCAATCCATGCCTTACC
The DNA here is from genome assembly GCA_014549065.1 of Cardinalis cardinalis. Taxonomy (NCBI): domain Eukaryota; kingdom Metazoa; phylum Chordata; class Aves; order Passeriformes; family Cardinalidae; genus Cardinalis; species Cardinalis cardinalis. Next base: position 17,334,813 of record JACDOX010000001.1, read on the forward strand.
AATAGCATTTGGTATTTATGTGCTTATTGCTATAAAACCCCATRTAACAGCATATATCTATATTGCAGTTTGTGACTTACAGCTAAAGATACCTCACCACAATGGTCTCAGAGGTAAGAGGAGACATCCTCTGMGTGTATGAGGGCCTGGGAAGCATTTACACTGAAAATATTAATATGTTGTCAGTGGAGAGGAATGCTTGGTATGCCTGAAGGGGTTTGGRCAGGGGGTTAGAGAAGGAAAGAAGAGAGAGAAGTCATTCCTGAAAGACCTTGGATGGAAGGCAATATCCTGAAAATGCCACAATGACTATAGGAGGAACAGGGCTAATTTACTGATGGTTTAGTAATTGTCAGGCTCTGGTGAAAGCCAGAGAAAACCTTTAAAATCCCTATAAAAGGGGCCTGTTTTAAAGAGGTTGTCATTGCTAAAAAGAAAAATAATAGACAAATGGGACTAATTCTAAACCCAGYAGGTCAGGAGCTGAGGCCTTGCAGAATAAAAAGGGAAAGCAATCATGTCAGATGAAAGAGAACTTGTAAGGGGAGAATATTCTGCTATGTCCTGTCAAGCCAATTGTAGACTAATGCACATCTCTCATTGCTGTCACTAATTTAAACAGGCTGAACATTCAATCACTATTATTGTGTTATCTTTTTAGCTGAAGGTCGAACAAATGGGCATTGAAACCTTATGACTTCTCCTGTACATGGAAAAAAAATCTCTGTGCCTACATTTGGTATGTGACATTGCATTTTGTAGCTAGAATTCTACTTCTTGTAAGTAGAATTGAAGGACGTATSTGAGAAAAATCAAGCAGGAAGTGCTTTGGTGACAGTCCCTATCCAGTGAGTAGGGACAGGGATCAGCCAGGTAAGGAAAGGCATTCTCCCTTCTCACAGACTTTCCCAGTATGAACACACMGTTTTGGGATGCTGGGCCAGGGCTGTGGTTTCATAACAGAGCCACAATAACAGTTCTTGTTACTGTGGGTCTTATGATTATTTCTCATAGAACTGTATGTAAAAACCAACACACCATTACAGGGCTTCTCCTTTATTTATGCAATCCACGATGCAGATATTGGAGAAAAAAATTACAAAGCAGAGCTATTAACAGGCAACTTAGTGATAATTCTATATCTCCAAAACAAGAGTTGTCTCTGCCCTCTAAGTTTCTTAAAGGGTCATAGAATTAATTTAGGTTGGAAGGAATTTAGGCCATCTAGGTGGAGCTCCAAGAGCAGRGCCAGCTTCCAGTTTAACGAAGTTGCTCAAGTTGCTTCTGTGTCCAAGAAAGTTTCAAGTATGTACAAGGATGGCAACTCACCAACCTTGCTAGATAAATATTGCAGTGTTTCACATCCCCATTGTGCAGAAATATTTGCTTTCTATCCATCAGGAAGGTTTAACATTTCTGTACTGAAAGTAAAAAAATGCTAACTCTGGTCTTTTCAGAATGCCAAATAAAGATATTTAAACAAACAAATGCCCAGCTCATTACAAGAACCTTCAATGTAACCTGAAATACAATAATAAATTTTTAATACCATGTACCTTGCAAAAAATAAAAGGGAAAAAAATTCAAGGACTCAGGATTTCTGAGTTATTACTCTCTCAAATTGAAAAATGGGAACAGAGATGAGATATCTTCCTATTCTCCTTTTTAAATTAAACAAATTTTTAAAAAGGAAACAAACCAACACACAAAACATTTTCTTTAGATTTTTCYGAGAGGAGGACTTTGATGTAGCTCTATCTCCACATAGTGCACACTACTACATGTAGGACACACACCAGACTTCATCAGTGAACTGATGTTTACTGAAGTAAACAAACTGAAGTCGATTCAGGTAATGTATAAGAAATTACTATAGTTACTTTTGTATGCATCCTAGTGTCTTAAAAGACACAGTTCTGCTATGTGATATGCAGCACAAAACAGCAGAAGGGTTTCTGTTAAATTTAAACAATAATATCTCCTATAGAAGCCTCATAAGCATGGACTGGTAAAGACAGAAGAGAGTAGGAAAGAGGAGCTTGGATCTTCACCTCCTGACTTCTCTCCCAGCATTGATCTTTCCAAGTCCCAGTCCAGCTGCACTGGGTAGAGACCTGCAGCAGCGGGAATGAAGACTGCAGTGTGGTGTGTCTCCTTATCCCACATTACAGCAGCACGGAGAGAAAGGAGTCCCTCAACTCACACACACTGTGATCATCTGTCCTTCCTCCTCCCCTGCCACCCAACAGGGACTGTGGTCATCTCAGAGCCAGATGCCACTGGTGGAGAGCAAAATAGATAATAGGGCAGAGACAGCCCTGGCACGAGAAAGTGCAACACAGCAACCAATAAGTGTTGTGGATACATAGAAATGCCCTTCTCTCTGTGACTGGTTTTAACTAAGCAAACTACCCATGCTCAAATCATGATAGCACTCAGGGCAACACTACACAAGCCAGTGCACAAAATGCCATTGTGCCTCTTGTTGTCCAAAAACTGTGAGGGATTTGGCAACTGCCAAGCAAGCCAATAGTGCTGGGATTAAGTAACACAACCTTTTTCTATGACTATAACTACTTCTGGCTCTATAACTATAGATGCTCTCTAAATTAATTTACACTGACCCATAAAAATGCCACTGACAGTAAAACCATTAAAGCCTTTAAGAAAAAAATGGAGACATTTAGTAACCTCAATAGTTAAAAAAGTAAACTCTTTTATAGGCTGAAATACAGGAATCTTTCAACTTCCAGTCCCAATATGTTTTTACACCTGGATCTGCTAAAATGATGGTCCCTTTATCAAACTTCTGTTCTTCATGTAAAACTACCCTGGAGTCACTTTTCTTTCCTCCTCAGGGAGCTCAATGGATTAGTTGGCCTTATTTTTTTTTTAATGAATGGATCCTGTCCTTACAGCTCTTGGTGTTTTCACCACTCCCTGTTTCCTCAAGGACATTTACATAGCAGCTCTCTTGAATTGTGCTTGTTAGTCCAGCAGCTGAAGCAGGCACACCCTGGTAACCAGCCCACAATTACCTCTCTGGTCTCTGACAGTGCTGCAACAGCCCCTGCTATGTGAATGGGATGAACACATTTACTGGAAATCTCAGGGAGAAACCTGCAAATTACTGTACAAACACATATCATGGTCTTCCATCCAAAATTCAAAGCCATTCAAAACACTAACTGAACAAAGTATTTGTTGGTTTCCTCACTGCTATGGTTATATGCACACATAAAGAAGTAATCTGCTTTTATCCTGTAAAAAGAGTGATGCACAACAAGTCTAGGGCTACAATAGTGTAAAACCAGACATCTTCACCCTTAAACAGTACTCATTTTTCTTTCTCTCTCAGTCACACACAAATGCTGCTCAGAGACATGCTACTGAGAGGATCAATGCACCATTGTGGTAGTGGGAGTGGGACTGGCACCTGAAAGCCTCATTTTGAAAAATATGGATCGCTCCCAACATTTCTGAAAGGTGTAATAACTCCCCACCCAAGGCTACAAGGATCATGGATGGCTCTGATTGCTATTACTTGAATGTGTGTCATTCCCAATGCTTCCACGTTATAGAATTTATGAAGCGTCTGCAGAGATACTTCAAATTAACTCCAAATTTCAAAGTGATATCCAGGGGGTATTGCACGGAATTCATTAGGGTTTGCTTTGAAGCAAAGACCTTCAGGCATGAACCCCAGAGTTTCCTAAGCCTGAGTGAAGCTTTCAGAAACCACTGCAAGCAGTTAGAAACAGAGATATGACAATGCTCTAACATAAAAGTAAAACAGCACTGTAAAGTGTAATATTTAGTACAAATCCAGACTAAACCTATGGAAATACATCTGCTAACTGCAGCTGGTTAGAGCTGTCATAAATGGTTTTATGATATTTAGTGAGGCAACAAACTGCCTTTAAAAAACTACTGAGAAAGCAGTGGAGCTGCTAAGCATGACAATTAATTGTTTCCACTTCAATGAGATGAGAGAAACAAACACAGGAGACCCATGGAAGATAAGCTTAGCATCCATCTCGGGAAGTTCAGCACATAGCTTTTTGGAATGCTGCTGCCAAAATCCTTCTGACACAAAACTCTTCAGAGATCAGCTCTGCAAGCCTTGGCCAAGGAGGTTCTTTCCTGTATCTCCTGCTGGGGATCAGATCAGTCCTGAGGGTTGGCAGCTCTGCTCATCAGCTGCAGTGCAAGAACGGTGGTGGAGCCAGGCCTCCCCTCCTCCCTGGCCCCGTTACTCCTTGCCTGAACTCCTGTTGGGGCCAGGTCTGTTTCCAGCTCCTCAGGAGAGCCCAAAAGCCACTTTCCTCCAGCCAAGCAAATAATCCACATTCCCTGCCCGGGCCTTGGCTCTTCCCGCCAATGTCTACAGCTGGCAGGATTGAGCCCAAGCTTGTTCATGGTGTGCAAGACTTCCTTGCAAGTCGGCATCCCAATGTGCACGGGATTTCTGGCACATGTGAGTGAGCATGGCAGAATCAGGCTGCTCTTCCGAGAAATTGGACCAATCTCATCCCAGCAAAGCTAGCGGTGATTTTTGTAATTAATGCATTAGGAGCAGTCCTCAGGAATTATGCTGAAATGCAATTTTCCATTAGCCTCCACAGGGCGGCAGTTTTACAATGTGACAATTATTCAAATGTCACTTCATTGTAAAAATTACAGATTTAAGCTGTGTCATGGGTTTTGACATTTGATAAATTCATGATACTTTTTATTACATGTTCCTACTCAGGTGCTAATGTGCAAAATCTCATAAATGCAAAAAAATACAATAAAACTTCTGATTTAAGATATTAATTAGGTGATTAAACTGTCACACAGGATYTGTTTGGCCTTTATAAATTAGTAACTCAACCCTCATAATTTATAGGCAGGACAAATAATAAAACAAAAGGCTTCGTTCACTAAAAAAAACCACTAAGGTTTTGCACAAGGCCAAAGCWGCCATGGAAAATTGATTTTCCACAGCTTACCCAGTCTTGAATAGACACTGCTTTGTAAAAAAATTTTTATTGAGTGGAGCCAAAACTCATTATAGCTTAGACCATTAGTAAAAGTGCATGTTTGCACCATTATTTCTAATGTCATCAACATCACATTTTAATATCATGTATTAAAGTGGAAAGAGCTCAAAGATGTATTTGAATTTTATTACCAGGGTCAAAGAAGGGGATTGTGCAAGATCTTTAGTAAAATGTGGGCTGTTGGAAAAGGAAAATKATTATGCATTGTTTCTCACAGGATGAACTGTGGGTAAAGAGCAGGTTCAAGGTAAAGTGAAGCAGCACTTTTTGTACAATGTACCACTATGGAAATCATTATCATTGAACCTGAGGACAGCCAAGACAAAAACAGCACTGGACAGATTTGGAGAACAGGAAATTACACACAGCATTCCAGGTGCTGCCTAGGAAATCTCTTGCCCGGTGATCACTGGAAGCTGGGAAGCCCAGAGCAGCATGGACTGTCCTTTCTTCAGAATTTGGCCTCACTGTGGGAAGCAGCTTGGACCACAGACCTCCTGGGGAAGTCTTCCAACATGAATTGTGGTACATCCCTCTGTCCATGCCCTTGGCTTACGCTGTTAACATCCTGGCTGGCATCACAAAATGTGAGGGCTACATGGACGTTTGATTTGAACTGGCATGGAAGACCTTATGCTGTGTAAATTTAAAAAAAAAATGGTGTTACCTGATCCAAGATACATTAAAATCAGCAGTCTTCAGTAACTTCTCTAGTCATTGAACTGCTCTAGTTGACTTTGCCAGGATTATCATAAAGAAATTAATCTTAATTACCATAAAGAAATTCAGCATACTCTACACAGTGGAATAATAATTGCATAGGGCTGAGCAACCTGCATTTTACAATTGATACAATTTCTGATCCATGCAAGAACCACCCARCTGCTCACCCAGCTCTTGGCAGAGACCTAATCCCATGGAGTCACAGAGCTTAAATCCAGAGTTGCCACTTGTGATCACCTAATCTGGATTACTTTTCACAGGCCATTACCTTTGTACTGAGCTCAGTAACTTTGTGTTTGACTTAAATACATCTTCCAGCATGACATCWTGTCTTAATTTGAAAATGAGAGATGGGGAACCCATCTCTTCCCTTCATCATGTATTTCAATGATTAATCACTCTTTCTGTTAAAAACRGGCACAGAATTTCTAATTTTAATTTGGCTGGTGACAGCTTCCAGCCATTGCTTCTGTAGTATTTGGAATTTTCTTATAGTGAATATGCTCACACATTTTAATGAGGTCACCTCTGAGTCTTGTTTGTAATTCACTGACATGCCAATTTCTTTATTTCTCATGGGATGAGGTATTTCTTACAGCTCATGAATCATTTCAGTAGTTCTTTCCCTTGCTCTTATAAACCTTTGAACCATTTTAAAAATATGAATGTGAACTGGATACAATATTCCATTTCTCTGCAGAGAAGTAAGACATCTCCACACTCCTATCGGGAATCTGTTTTTTAATGGGCATCCTGCCATTGACTGCAGCATACAAATTGAATTTGTTTGGATGAAATAAAGTCATTTTAGAAGACTGACAGTTACTATATGAGTGAATTTTCTTATATTCAAAGGTTTAGTTGAGCATCCAAATCCCTGAGTAAAGATAGCAAATTTCCTAGTGAAACTTGTTGGCTGTCAAACCGTGGCCTTTCAAAAGTCAGATTACCACCTGATCTCAGTTCTCATAAACATAAAATTGGAACAAAATCTTGTTAACCCTGGCACAAGAGGAAAAAAAATGCTTGCTGTAATACTGTCATAGCAATTCTGTTCTTCACCACTACCAAATTTTCAAATTATGCCACATGAATGGGATTGTTCAAACTGCAGAAAAGAATTCTCCAGGGGAACATTACAGCAGCCTTCCAGTACCTACAAAAGAACAGGAGAGGGACTTTTTTAAAGGACATGGCATGATAGGACAAGGGGGAATGGCTTAAAACTGAAGAAAGGTAGACTTAGATTAGGTATTTGGAAGAAATTCATGACTGTGAGGGTGCTGAGRATGCTCAGAGAAGTAATGGATGTCCCACCCCTGGAAGCATCCAAGGCCAGRTTGGATGGAGCTCTGAGCAACCTGGTCTAGTGGAAGGTGTCCCTATCCAGAAGAGGGAGGATGGAACTACATCATCTTTCAGTCCATTGCAGCCCAAACCATTCTATGATTCTATGAAAAAAGAATTTTATGAAACAGTTCCTTCTTCTCCATGGGCAATTCAAAGCAACTTTCTTAGCCTSTAAAACCCCTGTATCTGTAAGAAACCCCTATATCTGTTTTATCCTAGTGCTACAATGGTGAGATAGATGATTACTGAGGTAAAAAAAAGGGTATGGGCTGTATTGTGTTAGTTCAAACCTACTGAATTTTGCAAACTTTAGCTGATAATTCTCATTTTTAGAATCACTGCTGCAATAACAGATGTTTAATAATGCCAATTTAAATGCATTACCAAATTGAAAAAAGAGCTCTCTAAATATACATTATTTACTTTAGAAATTATTCCTTTTTAGTGATAGAGATACACAGTTTCTCAGAAGTGATGGATGCTGCATTCCTTTTGCTGTTCAGGATTCTTATCATCCCTTCAGACAATTGAATTTCTTCCATTTGTAAAATCTATTACCAGCAGAAAGACTGCAAGTAAAAACCAATGACTGGAATCAGAACAGCTTTGGCAATACAGTGAATGAGTACTTCACTGTTCCATTTCAGTACCCTGCAATCCCAAATTTTAAAAATATATTTAAATGGTATTTACTTAGACTTAGAAATTAGAATTCAAGCAATACTATGAAAAAGCTCACAAGGGATAAGAATTCATTATATTCATACAACATATTTCTGTAACATACACTTTAACATGGATCAATTTGATTCTYTCATTTTTGGAATGGCACTCAATAAATACAAGTACATTAAATGTCTAAAGGTTGATTAACCAGAAAGACCAAAGAAAGCAATAGCAGGCTTAGGAACTTTTTCCAAACAGGTATTTTCTAGGCAGAATCCTCTTTAAATCCCATTGAAGCAGCATTTCTTAGTAATCTAAGTGGGACTATTAAACTGATGCTAGTAGATACAAAACTACTAAAAAAAATTGTGATTTCATAAATAATTATTTGCAGAATGACTCAGAGAAAGTAATAGTCCTTTCCAGACTTAAAAATTTATGAACTGATGACACTCTATTGATTGGAGCATTTACTGCACTTTCCATAGAGCTAATTAACAAAACTGCCCAGAAAATTAAACATAGTACTTAGCAGGATGACACTCTGGCCCAGCTCTTTGCAAWCATCTCCACAGTGAAACACTTCCATCCTCATGGAGGGGCCTGAGGAGGAGCTGACTGCTTGTCCTAGTGAAGCCAGAGTGTTTCTCATTAACTCCAATTACTTTGTGCTTACCTACACATGAATATAAAGCTACCTAGAAGACATGTAAATTGCAGGGTCTGACCCTTGATGAAACAACACTGCTAAAAATCAGATGTAAAAGAATACTTGGTTTGTTTCCTCTATCACTTAACTCTAAATCATTACTATAGCACTGAATACGTGGGGAAACACTTCTTTTTTTTCAAATAATATCAATTTGAATATTAATATGTGCCAATGCAAAGGTATAGATCCAGCAACAGGCAGCCTAACACAGCAGAGAACAACAACCTGGATAGCAGAGTCTGAAAGGGATCTGCAGATCCCAGTGGAGAAATGGCATGAACTCTTAAAAGCATCTATATTATGACAGGATAAGCTAATACAATTTTTGAACATGTTAAAAGAAATGAGCAAAAACAGAGAGGCAGTTTCTGTCTGTTGATGAYGTCATTTTGGAATAATATGCTTCTACTACACTTTTTTTTAGGATGTGACAAAATAAGGACAGAAATGGAATAAGAAGAACCACAAAGTTAAGACTTAAGATAATGCCTTAAAGCAAAAAACTCCAGGGACCAAGTCATCTTGGTTTTTCAGAAAAACAACTGAAAAGAGACTGAAAACTAAAACAGGAAAAGAAAATCAGAAGACGGACTTAGAAGGCAGAGAAATTCAGCTGCTGGACTGGAAGTTTTCATCTAATGTGTTTTTCCATGCTTGGTTATTACAATGGCCATGTACCATGGAGCCACTGACAAAGATGGACAGCTTTTTTGCCTTTTTTTTCTTTTTGTGTCTAAAGTTCTTACATTACTTGAATCTAATAACGTTTGATTGAACAGCAAATCAGACGTAAGTCAGGAATTTTTCAGCTCTAGAAAAGACAAAAGTGAGTTACAGCTTTAATTGGCCATTGAATTAGCTCATATGAATAATAGCTCACAGTCTTTTCAAGTTCTGTGGCTTAATAAGACTCCCTTTTATTTCTTTATCTGAAGATTTACTGGAAAATATTCATCTCTTCTGAACTTAGTGATTACATTCCAACTTCAGACAAGAAAAAACAGATAACTACACAAACCAAAAAACACAAGTAGCATAAGCTGCTGGGAACACAGGCTTTTTACTGCCTTTGACATGTCTGCTACAGGACAAAAACTGGCAGGGCACATTGTGACATGGGATTGCACCAGACAGGCTTTGCAAGGCTGCATATAAAAATAAGAAAGGACAAAAGGGGACAGACAGATATGCACCAGACAGCAGAACCATCACCCACGTCACACAGCTGGAGCTCAGGTGGTACACTGGCCTCTGTAAGCTCAGAGCTGAACTAACAAACATAGGAGAAATTTTATGCCATTCAAAAACTAAATTCCTATTGAGCCCCCCATACCTACAGTGCCCTAACAAAAGCCACCTTGTGTGAAACAATAATCAAAACAAAATGTCAGTAAAGAAAACCATTCTTTATTGTCTATCGTGAGTTACTAAGCCTGTAATTCCCTACCTGCATAAACTCTTCCTAAAACCCCATTTTCCTTGCAAACAGTAGCATTAAAGATGTTTAGTCAATCTCTGACCAGTCACAAGCCATTAGTGCATTGCCAGTGTTTTCCATGACACAAATCAGACATCCACCTAAGTACTCTTCATTCTCAGTGTACCTAACCCCACTACTCAGAGGCAGCRACTTGGCGAGATAAAGTTTCCACAAGAGACAGGAACTCAAAAAAAAATTCAAAAACTCCACCACCTTCTATCCTCTGCACAAAGTGCACTCATGATCCCTAGACTTTTAAAACAGGAGTATTGCCATTAAAGTACCCATCACAAACCTGAAGCTCCATGCTATCCAAACAAGCAGCCCTGTCTAGAGACAGAAAAAGCACATGGGTCATCAGCACACCTTTAATCCCCTTCCTGGAAATCTACCCAATACAAGGGTAATAATAACTCCCTGTATCTATGTCACAGTCTTTAACTGCTATTTTTGCATATGACCACTATGCTATATTCACCAAACAGTTAATCAATACTTTGCTTTCACCTCATAACTCACTGTGTGACCTGTGCTTTGTTCACTTCTCATTATTCAACTGCCTTATGATACCAGAAATATTAATTTCCTCCAGAGCTTCTTAGTGCTGCTCATCATTTCAACACCTRAGTGCTGCACAAATTCAAATCAATTCACAAAAATTCACAGCAGCAAAGGAAAGGTACTGCTGCTGTTTAAAATACAGGGCAAGGAGGCACAAAATAATTAAAGGCAGAGGTATTCACTGATTTTAGATCTTATTTCTGAGGCATTACAGAGATAATTTAAAATTATTTTAAAATACTTCAGACACAGACATTGCAACATCACTTGCAGGTGTGATWGCTGAGGAAATTGGATTTAGGGCTCTAAAAGGGGTCATTAAAAAATTAGATAATTAGAAATTATTACACCATTAGAGGTTCCACACAGAACTGGTTTTTAGCACTACATAGGAAAAGTATCCTTTGTGCAACAGTGCATTATTACAGTTGCATGACCTTTCCTTCCCCTCCCATTGTTCATTATTGACTTCCCAGATCAAGTAATAAATGAAGCAGGAGCCACACGRGCATCACTTGTCTCTCCTGCACAGCCCCAGCACATCCCCAGAGCAGGYCCATCCTGCACAGAGGCAGAAATCCTGCATAAAAACAGTATGTGATCGCCCATGTATAATAAGGGGACCAAATTAAGGTTGCCAAGCAACCACCTCCCCACATTATGCCACAAATCCCTGTTCTTCATCTCTTCAGCAAACACATGCCAGGCCTGTCTCACAACCTGACTCTCCCTTGTCTGCTTCTGTGACTCTAATTACCCATTCTCCCAAAGGCTTCTTCATTACAGTTTCTTTGTCCACCAGTGCCCATTTTCTCTCATTATTCCAGTTGATACCCTGTCTTTCTGCTCTTCATAATTAGCATTTTGTTCATCCCATTTTCCTGTTTCCCTGACCAGCTCTCAGTCTGCTGACATTGCTAAAAAAAATAAGGGGCAAACAACACTAAAAATATCAGATTAAGATCATGAAGTCTGGCAAAGCCATAAGCAAAAACATTTGTTAAATGAAATTTCCTGTAAACATTTTAATGTACTAAGAKCAAGACTAGAACTAAAAAGGTTCTCTTGTACTTCATTCTCAAAGTGATTTTCTGCTACTGTTTCTTTTTAAGTGTGAATTTCACACTAAGATTTCAGCTAATATCTTCAAAGTCTGTTTTATCTAACCTCAGCATATTTTTACTTTACCATCATCTGTTGTTTTGCACGCTAAATCACTCAGCCAAAATAAATTTTAGTTGCAGAAAGAATAGATGATGTGCCTGGTATCAAGAACCTTATCATTATTTGACAGCCAAYAACATAACTAACACTTATTGCCCTAAACCAAATATTTCTATGAATATGCCTGACTACATAGAGAAAAATGGTCTGGGATACACTTGGAGCAGCAAAAGGTCTCTTGGTCTTCTCCAAGGCATGTGAGAAAAAGCCGTGGTGAAACAGCTGATAACCAGGCTATGCTAACAAGAAATTTAATCAATTCAAAGAAGAGCAAAAGAAAGTTGAAATAGCCCAGTCCTTTCTTACAGCAAGCAGTAAGGAAGACAGAGCAAAGTGAATTAGGCACTTTATAGCATGATTTTGGTGCTGACTTCATGTAACATGAGGCATTTTGCTGTTCAGAAAAYTACAGTCCAGAAAGCAAATCAGAACCACGTCAGGATACACCTCATTTGGATAGAGCACTGGGAGGACGCTTTCCAGCTAGGCCTCCTGGTCTTGGAATGACTTGTGATTTAGGTCGGCTGAACATTGACAACAGCACTTCTGTTTTTCTAGGAAAATTTCACTGTGAACCTCTGAGGTGCAGCAGATGGTGTTGTTCCCCATCAGCCTAATATAACTCCTTCTGTATCATCTAWTTCTCCCATTTTAAAAGTATAGTCGGATCTGCTATTCCTCCCTCCATTCACTTTTACTTTAAAGAGAGAATGACCCTCTGATTCCAGGGCTGAAAGAATAGTTAGTATCCACATCAAGGTAAATATAACAGATCTTGGCAGGACACATGCTCAATACAAACAAAAGAAGATGCTTCTTCACACAGCAAGGAGCTGCTCTGTGGAACAGATTTCCATGAGACACTGTGGATACCACAGAAGGAAAAAGATAGTCAAGGGTTACTGAGTATCAAAATTGCATTAAGCTCAGGTATTCCTGAGGGCAGTCAGTGGCTGGAATGATCCCTAGGGAAGTTCTTCATGTGCTTTTCCTACTGTCAGCCTTCCCCCAGAGTTCACCTGCAGCCAGGGGTGACAAAGAGAAGCTGCACTACTAGAAGGTAGGCAACTAAATGTGYAGAGAATACAGGAGGGCCTCAAAGTGCACATACTGGGAGAATAACAGGAGCTGGCCCTTGGCTGCTGCTCCGGGGCATGTGCTTGTGGCTGCTCTTCCTACACATTTTCCCATTTCAAAGACAAGCTCATCCTATTACAAAAATAAAAAATAAGACTTTATCTGTGAAGAGTGAACTGAATAAGAAATACTGGGGATAAATATTTTTTTCAATCAAAGGAATATGGATGTGGAAGCAAGAAAGCAGGGGAGAGTCAAAGAATTACAAATGTRAGGATTCACATGGAGACATCAGGCTGAGCATCTCTAACAGCACTTCTGTGAGCACACTGAATGCATGCAAGGATGTGGGGAGGCTGCCCAGCGGTGGCTAACACAAAGATGGGTCAGGATGAGAAAACCAAAACTGTTCCACAGGCACTGGGATTCCCCTCCAAGCTGCCCTGTCCAAGAGCTGGTCATGAGGGGTTCATCCAAGTTGAGAATGTCACTAACTAGAAAATTCTGCTGTCTGGTGGGGCCTTGGAAGGGGAGGATATGCAGTTTACAGGCTACTGGATAGATGGCTCCTTGGTTTAATTCCACACAAGAGTTCTCAGGGTGTTGTGCACATGCTACCCTTGTTCAGAATGACATAACTGGTTTCCTTCCACCTCAATCTGCCCAGCCTTCACCCACCAGGTCTATGGTTTATGTACTTTTGGCACAGCACAGATCTACCTGCAACCAAGTCACTCCCATCATGTAGCCTTGCACAGCTCTAGCTCACAGCTCATGAACAAGGCTGTTGAAGGAGATCTCATTATGTACAATACCCATGCCTAGCATTAAGCCATTGCTTACAGATTTCTATGAAAATTTAAAAAAAAATAAATCCACAAATGCCATAATATCATTATTCAGCTTCCCCACGGTGATCCTGAATGCTGCTGAAAGGAGCACCACGTGCAGCCATGCGAGAATAAAAGCCTGCATGAAACCAGGCGAGCGCTAAAGCTGCCTTTCTCCAACATGTGTGTGGAACAAGCAGCAACTGAAATCACTAATGGTGACATTGTTTGCAGCTGGCTTATCAAGCTGCTACCAAGCTTCTTTGCAAGATGATTTTTAGATAGGCTATGCTCAGCAAAAAAAAAAAGCACAATTTCAGAAGCAGGGAAATGCTAATGGGAAYGTAACAGTACTCCACTGCATCATTCGTCATAGCACGAGTGTTACACAGGGAAATGAAAGGATAAGAAAGATACAGTTCAAGAAGAAAATGGTCACCGTGCTTCAGATACAAGGCAGTCATACATACATACATATATATATATGCTCCTTCTTTCTCCCCATGTTTTCAGTACACAGCTAATCTTTTCATCTGCTTGATATATTTATACAGTTCTACAGAAAATTTCAGAAAAAGTTACCAAAAAATCCCAAATGTTACAAAGATTATGAAAATCACACATGCATATATTTGGAGTCTTCTCTCTCTAAATTTCACACTAAAATATGCTTGCTTATCTACTTACTGAAACACAAACTATGCTAACACCTTCTAATCTGTGGTTAACCTGCTGTGAAGAGYAAGGCAAAACAAAAGATTTTTTTCACCCATGGTAGGAAAGTATTCTGACAAATATTCCTGCAAGAAAATCTTTATTATACTCATGCTTTCAAGGGCACAGAGGACTGTGTCAAGGTTCTTTTTTATGAGAACAAAATGAAAAGAAAATATCAAATAGTGCTCAAAAAGGGAGTACCACCCATCTTGTTATGTATGTAGAGAGAAAAACATAGCAATGTGAGTGTATAATCTAAAACTCCATCATTATATAAATGCATTGGAAGAGTAATGAAGGTTGTATAGGCACCATTGTTTGAGTTTTGAAGACTTCATCATACCATGTGAACAGTATCTTTTATCATAAGTTCTGGTGAGGATGTGAATGTAAGAGAGATGCAAATGAACTAATAATGAACTAATTAGTAACTAATTTTCTAAAATTTCATAGACACAAAGAGAAATCACTCTTGAAGGCCTAAAGAAGGAGTAGAAGTGAACAAATAGGAAAAAAATCAGCTCTTCTAAATAAGGTCTATTACATTTCCTAATGACAAAGGCTAAGTGTAAACAATTCTCCCAAAATTCAGCAGGAAAACAGCTGACTTTTCAGGTTATTTAAAAAAACTAAGCCAGGTGGCAAAGCCACAGTCAGCCACACAGCACA
The DNA here is from genome assembly GCA_014549065.1 of Cardinalis cardinalis. Classification (NCBI taxonomy): domain Eukaryota; kingdom Metazoa; phylum Chordata; class Aves; order Passeriformes; family Cardinalidae; genus Cardinalis; species Cardinalis cardinalis. The sequence goes on from JACDOX010000001.1 coordinate 17,349,867, forward strand.
GTCACAGAAAAAGAGATTCATGGCTTATTCCCATCTCTGTGATTCACATTTCAGTGCCAATGCAGGTCATTTACTTAGCAGCAATTGTCTTCAAAGTGCTGCGCAAACATTTTTCTTTCCAGTACCACCTCCGCTTCTCCCTCGTCTGCAATGGGGCAAAAAGTAAAATCTTTCCTAACAAATGGAGAAAAGAACAATTGGGAAAAATGAACAAAAGGTTTTCAGTRATATGGCCACGGCCAGATAAATGGCCAGCAAAAAATGGATGAAAGCCACAGTTATGCCCCACTGCTATTTAGAAGCACTTTAGGGGTGTTTTGCCCAGTCGCACATCCTTACAGGCTGTACAGCCACAGACCTGGAGGTAGCCTAGCCTGCAAATGCATTTTAATGTCAATCTAGAAAAGGCACAAACTGTGAAAGAAAATAAGTCCTAGCCTTGCTAGGACATGCTGGAGTTTAATTCATGCTCCCGTAAAATTTATGTGGAACAAAACATCAAAAAGTGGCAGTCAGTGGAACAGAAATGATGTATGAGTCGTCTGATAACTGCTCCCGTACACGCCAAGATTTGACACGACAGTGATTGCCAAGCAATTTCTTGCACCGCTTTCTCGGCACTCCCCACCCCAGGAGCTGCCTCCTGCGGGAGACCCGAACTGTCATCGTCGGCGTGCCGCGTCCCCCAGGGCTGACAATCCGCGTCTGCTCCCTCGCAAAGGACCGCGGGGAGTCCCGGCCCCGGCCGGAGGAGGGGGCAGCGGCGCCGTCCCGGGCGGCGGGGGAAGGGAGCGGGGCGGCGCTGCTGCCACTGCGGCGGCAGCCGGGAAGCGGGAAGCGAGCGAGCTCCCGCCGGGGCGGGGGAACCTTCCCACTCCGCCGGCCGCCCGTGCCGCTGMTCGAGCTCGGAGAACAGGAAAAGCAACCGAATAGAAGAGACAGACGCCGGGGCGGGTCCGCTGCCTACTGGGCGTGCCGGGCGGGGGATGGGGAGCCGAGGAGCAGAGATGCTCTGTGTCAGCGCAGCGCCGGTGTCATGTCCTTCCCGGGCAGCYGAGCCCCGCCGAGCCGAGCCAAGCCGAGCGCCGGTGCCGGGAAGGCATCAGGGCGACGGGCAGCGGCGGGGCCGGCAGCCTCAGCGCTCCCCGGGGCCGGGGTCAGCCGCACCGATCCCCGCCTGCCCCCTCCTCGTCCGTGTCCCTGCCCCCCGGCCTGTCTCCCGCCCCCGTCCGACCCTCCCGGCCCCACCGTGCCCGCCCGTGCCCCATCCCGGCCAGCGCCCCGCTCGGGAGCGCCGCCGCCTCCAGCACCACGGAGAGCGCCCGGGCACCCGCGGCCCGCCCCGCCCGGCTGGGACCGCCCCTGCCCGGGCACGGACCACCCCTGACCGGGCACGGACCAACCCCGTCCGGGCACGGACCACCCCCGTCCGGGCACTGGACCACCCCTGCCCCGGCCCGGACCACCCCTGCCCGGGCCCTGGAGGCTCGGCGGGTCCCGCGGCTGGGGCGAGGCCGCCCTTGTATGTGTAGCACTGCGGCGGTGCTCCCGTTTCCTCTCGGGAATAAGCTCCTTCACTGCAGACATCCAGTCGCAATCCTGTCCCCTGCTCACCAACGCCCCGACGCAGCCACAGAACCGAGGGACCAGAAGTGACACACCCGAGAAAGCCACCGGGTCCCAGGGCCGCCTTCCCCGCGGGCAGGGCCGCTCAGGAGGGTGGGTCGGCCCTGCATCCCAATACACCCGTTCTCATCCCCTCTGCCTTGCATCCCGAGACACCTCATTCCCTGTGCCTTGCATCCCGAGACACCTGTTCTCATTCCCTGTGCCTTGTACCCCGATACACCTGTTCTCATGCCCTGTGCCTTGCATCCCA
>JACDOX010000001.1:17355072-17419219 GCA_014549065.1 Cardinalis cardinalis
TTTTTTTTTTTCTTTTTGAAGAGGAAAGAGGCTGGACCTGCCTTTGACGCATGCAAATTCAAGTTTTCACAATCGTTCACCATTAATGTCATGCACACGCAAATCCCACAAAATAAGGRAAAAGTGCTCCCAACACAGTTAGTGTCCTCCCCAAGAAGCAAATCCTGTTCAAATTTCCATTTGTGCAGATTCTTGTTACCACTGTTCCTCGCATTGCACGAAGTTACACCAAACCCTCCTGGCACCGGCTGAAACCGATGCTTTACACCAGAGCGTTTATCTGGATGCTGATGTACCGCTCCCAGGGAACAGTCGGTGTGCATTGAAAGCATTCTAACCCGGCTGCGGCACCCTTGGGAGCAAGGCATGAGACAGCTGTAGATGCAAGCAGAGGAGGGACGGGAGGGCTGCGGGAGCCTGGCCAGCCCTGCAGTGCCGAGCACGCCGTCCCCTCCCCACTGCAGCAATCCCGTAATCAGTATTGATAATTTGTGCTCGGTCGGGGACTTAGCGCTGCAGAGGGCCTGTTAGGAATTCTGTCACRAGGGAAGGAAGGGCTCCTCAGCCTGGTGTTAATGGTCTCTCATCACACAAATGTAAAGATTTCTGCGGCAAGAGTGATGCCAGGAATCATTAGGTTTGCCCAGAGACAGAGGGACTGCGCGGCGCCAGTTTGTCTGTTAATCCCTCGTTAACGAGCCACCTCTACCAGCTATAAAAAGCCATGCAGCCACCTAGCTCCAGCTTCCCAACGTACTAATTACAACAACATTCAATTAGAAAGCATCTTCCATCTTTAAACTCACAAAGCTTAAAGGATTCTCCTCACCATTTCTTTAAACTATATTCTTCTTTGTTATAATTATAAATAGACAACATTTTTATCTAGACAGCCTATTAGAGTAAACCACTTTATTTCAAGAGTTACAACAAATTTTATTTTCATGCAGAAAAATAGATGCATTCTCAGTAATGCACATTTCCAGTTAGGGCTAAATGAGCTACATTTGTTCTGTACTCAAACTTTGCCCAGTAGAACACTGAAAGAACTACAGAGTGCCTGATTTTTTTCCTGTTGAGCACCAGATTTTGCAAAGTGGCAATAAAGGCTGGGTCCTGCCACCACTGGAGCCAGCCAAACATTTCTAATCAGCTTAACCCAGCCCACTATTATGTTTCTGGCCCTGGTCCAGCAAGGCACTTGATCAGGTGTCTGAGCATGTGAATAGTCCTACTGGCTTTGGACAGAACTCTTCACACAACTCAGGTCAGGCAGATGCTAAATACCTTGAACAAGCCTGTGTTTATATTCTGCCATAGAAAGCAAAATTAAGCCTAATTTTCTATTAAGCTGTGTAAAAAAAAAAGGTTTTGAGGGAAAGCTCCTTTTACTTACATAAGAATTTCAACAGCTGCAAGAACTTCTGGAGATCATTACACTCTGAATGCCCACAAGATTCTTCTTTCTGTTCAGTTTACATAGTAGATGAATGAATGATGCATGCCACGCAAGCATCTTTGTTTGGTTTTTTGTTTTTTTAAGTGTGTCTTTTTTTGAAATTCCATGTRACACGACTGTACAGAAATTCTGGGGGCTTTTAAACTTCATCCTCCCCCTGACACCATCTTAATTATGTATTGGATAGAGGGACTCCTTCACACCTTAAGCTCCCAAGCAAACAGGACACGTGTTACATAAATCAGGGYCTTTGCCCTGATTTATGGCCCTCAATCAGGGTCACTACAGACCAATCAGGCCACACATCTGGTTTGATAAACTTACTTAGTGTAAGGTACATAAATGGCAGTGGGGAGGTGAAGCAGTGTGGGATGCCATTGGAACTAAAAAAGTGTTTGAAACCATTATTTCATTGTTTTGTTGTGATGTTTTATTTAAAGAGTATTGTTCTAACATCTTCAGACAACCATCATACAGAAAATCTCAGTCCTGATTATAGTTCTGGTATATTTTATAGGAGGTTGTTTAACAGAAATACATGGGGTGTGTGTTGTGGAAGTGTTTTAATGTCAACTCCTTTTGAGACAGTCAGGAACCCTGTAAGGTGATGAATGGGTGGGATTATGAGGATTCAGGAATTGAGGCAGCACCATGCTTCCTGTTTCTCAGATATAACATATCTGAGTGAGACTGATTAAGCCATTGTAGAAGTGCTTCAGAGTTGCTCTTCTGCTTTGTYGTTTGCATTTTAGTCATAAGCTCAGACCTTGATACTTACCTTGATGGATGCAAGGCCACTGCTGAGTTTTTTTGTTAACTGAGTACTGCATTATTGTTTTATCTGGTATGTAACRTACATATGAAGTCATAGATAAGTGCATAGTTGTTGAGTTTAACTGGTTCCATTATTTTAATAAGTAGCCTTTTTTGTACTGCAAAGGGGTGAGAGTTCTGCCTCTGATCTGCCACTACACTTAAACAATTGCTTGATTGTCAATAACTGCACATGAGTAGTCATCTGAGTATCAGTGGCAATGACAAGCTTCAAGTTAAACAACATATGGCTAAGTGCCAGGCTGGATTTGGACTGAACACGCTTCTTTCCATATTTTTCAGTTTTTAGCTGAAGGTTTTAACCTTCCCCTTTTATTTATTCAGCTCTGAATTATTTCCAACTGTCACCGAATTACGCCTGTAAATAGGAGGGTACTTTAAGAGAAGAATGAACATAGGCAAGAATCAGAAAGTTATTTACTGTACCATAATGTTGGCAGAAATGTGATTTGACTGAGATACCACTATTCCAAATTTTTTTAAGAGCTAGGAGAAGACATCCCAGAATATACTGAGTTGGAAGAGACCCATCAGGGTCACTGAGTCCAGCTCCTGGCCCTGCACAGAGCCATCCCCGAGAGTCACACCATGGGCCTGAGAGCATTGTCCAAGCATTTCTTGAACTCTACCAGGCTGGTGCTGGGACCACTTCCCTGTGGAGCCTGTTCCAATGMCCAACAACCCTCTGGGTGAAAAAAACTTTTCCTAATATAATTTTGATGTGATAAGGAAACTGAAGTGGTAATATTTCAGATAGTTTATTTCTTCTGTGAACTTTTATTACTGAGCTAATATAGAAATGTTGGTAGGTAAAATTCACTAAAGAACTGAGGTGAACACCCATTCATATTCTTTTCTTGGTTTTTAAAGACTTGATTACTTTTCTTACTATTGAGAATTAAGACAGGAATAATTTTAAAAACAGTCCATATGGCTAAGGATTTATATTTCCTCATAGCAGTTCTTTACTTACCCTGAGGTGTACAGGCAGGAGGGATGGAAYGTCATCTATTCCATTTTCTTGTGGAAGATATCCCATAACACACTGAGGAAATAAAAATAAACTTCAGCAGCTTGAACACTTCCAAAATGTTCTCTCACCTCCACCTCCATTACCATCACCTCTTTGTCCCAATATAAGCTCTAGTTAGGCTAAAAACTTCCCTGTTTAATAATGTAATCCTGTAATTCATTCACATAGATTTTGTGAATTTGARTTTTCTTTAATTTATTATTTAAGACTGGAAATTTTTTGCTATTGATATTTGTTCAACAGTAGTACATTTCTCTAGATTACATTTTGCACACCAATTTTTTATTATATATACTGTGTAATCTAAYCTTATGGTTAGATTTATCTCAGGTGACATTTATATTAATTTCTTTAGAAAAGAATTCYCCATTTTCAAATTAATACCATTAATTTGAGGGGGAAAAAAATCATTACAAAAAAGAAATGGGACACTCACATCCAGCAATATATTTAGGTAGTGTTTTAGCCTTCAAGATTATATGATATTAACTAATTTATTCTCCTAATTGCTTGCAGAGAGAAGTCAGCATTATTTTGTAGTCTAAAACACAGAGAGCAGAAGGTTCCCAAGGCAGATCAGTCTGTGCACTACTTGACCTGTGCAGCATTTTCATGTAGGTCTAATTTAACTACCTTAATAGCTCACAGACAAAACCAAAAGAGATTGGTTTTGTCTGTGAGCAAAGAGATGCTCAGCACTCCTGAAAAACAACAAACCTTAGGAGTCCTAAAGTAGGCATCCAAAGATGGTGCCACACCACGTAATTGGTATATTTGGAAAATTGACTCACTAAAAGCTTTGCTAAAGCTGGTACAGCAAAAAAAAGCTGAGCATAAGGGACTGAGGGTGGCATCTGGCCCTGTGACCAGTGGGCAAAGAGAGGGAGTGYAAATTTGCCTTTCACCTTAGGGTATCAGGCTTCAAAATCCTTTATCCTGGCACTCTCAGTAGCTCTGCCCAAGAGGAGGTGCAGATGGTACATCATGAAGCAGCAGTGCTTGCTTAYCTCTGCAGTAGCTATCTTCAAAAAATCCACTGTCAGTTCTCCATACAAGACACCTTTAAACACAAAAAATTATTGCCATCCTCAGGTGGCTTGTAGAGAACATACCTTCTTCAGCATTTATCCATAAAATGGATSATAGATGAGCCAACTTTGAAATGAGTCTTGCCTCACTGGGGCCAATGGAGTGCAGTGCAGCCACTGCCCTCGGCACAACCGGCTGGTCTTTAGTCCGTGGGGACACAGAGACTGGCAGCTGATTTGGAGGCATGGCTGCTATTCACAATCCTTTCTAGGCTGCACACAACCCTCACACTATTCCATGGATACAGTCTGAGGTGGTGCTGGTTTTCATTCCCTTTAAAAGGATTTTTGCTCCCGCTCAGAAGGGTGGGTCCCCATGGGAAATCTCGGCCAGCRATTCCACCAGGGACAGGTATCTCAGTCCTGCCAGGTGCTGGGTACCATGACTGCAGTGCAGACAGTGCCTGTTCCTCTAGTTGCTCAGAACTTTTCAAACATGGACAAAAATTGCTTTGGAGACCTCAATCCACAAATCCACATGGACCTGCATCCTGAGTCAAAAAAAAAAATTAATTGATGCATAAATGCTGGCTCCTGGGAACTAAATACTTATGACATCATCTGTCTGTCAAATACCAGCATACAAAGCTGATCTGAAATTATTTCATTTATTATTTCATTTTCTCTTCCACTTATGTTTTTCTTTTTCCTGTCTTCTAATACATAATTTAACCACTGAAGTAAATTTAAGCTATTTCTGCCAGGATGTGCAGTTAAATTGGTGCACAGCATCTGCACAAAATATTAGGATTTGCTGAATATATTCAGAAATGTTATTTTTCTAAGCTATAGCTTTCAATCCAAGCAGATCATAAATAAATTATGATTTATGCATTCATTCTAAAGCACAAAGCCTATCACTGTTGTAGCAGTTATTGTTTGAAATTGTGATCCTTCACAGACACAATTACAAAACAGGATTATTAGGAGTTTTTCACCAATTTTGCCCCAAGCAGTAGTTTGGAGAGGTGACTGAGGATAGGGTTAGTAAATCACCTGTGGTGAGATGCAGGCATGGCTGTACCTCCACAGCAGCAGGGAGAGGTCAGCACCTCTGGCTGTGGTCAAGTTCTGCCCAGAGTGAATGTACTCATAATTTGGTGGCCCAGAGGAAAATGCCAGGAGGAATGGTGAGACTTCCACTGTGCCTTGGCCTCCTCACACACAGCCTTAGGGAAGCCCTGGCTCGGTCTCTTCCATTGTGGTAGGTGGAGAAGAAGATGTGGCAATGGGTGAGCTCCTGCCCCTGTGCCAAACAGCTGGTGGGTGGCCTCCAGGTGTGCTGCTGGGGTGTGGTGGCCCTTGTCCCTCTGTGTTCTCCTTCCCACAGAGTACCAGAGCCACCAGTCGTGTCTTCTTTCCACTCTCCCATGGGAAGAACATCATGCTAAAGAGAGGAGAAGAGGGGCACACAGGAGGGAGGATGACCTACACCTAGGAGCTGGGGATCCCAAGAGCAGTGCTGGATTTTGCATATATGGCAAAATAGAAACAGTTGTGGAAGCAGCAAGTAGAACCTGAGGTCCTTTGGGTGACAGGATGCTTTGGCTTGAGTGGAAATTTTGAGAGTTTGACCCCTGATTTGGCATTTTCCAGTCAAAGACGTCACTGTAGGCAGTTTCTCCAGTGGGCAGGAGTAAGACAGCCAGCAGCTTTCCACCTCAGCTACATTTAAAAAAAAAACTGTGGCTTGCTCCTCTGTTTGTGAAGAGCCCTGTGCTACCTGTGTGTGCCCCACACTCCCAGGAAACAAGCTACACAGATTTCTTCAGAGGACTGGCTGTGAGCTGGAGGAACACACAATTCCCAATGGTAGTGGCTTAAAATTTTAAGTCTGAGCTATCCTTGCTTGTCCAAATTTTAGCACCCTACAATGCACACCAATTTAAAGAGCACAAATTGTGGTTTTCTGTATTCTCATGACCTCTCCTCATCTGTGTAGGAATCTCTRGATCCATATTCTTGATTTAGAAACCTGAGTTTTCTTTAAGCATCATTTTAGGCACCTAGCTCCTTTACTGGATTTGTAGGTTAATCATTTTATGACCTGACTTTCTCCTCTTTAAGATGGGGATAATCTTGGGTACTTACCTCAGAGCTGGGATATGAGGTTATGTTCCATACTGTATGAAAATGTGTAACCATGATGTTATACAAGTGCCAAAATCCATACTGATCAGATTAAGAAGCAGAGCAACTTACCTGCTAAAGCTGTATTAGCATTCTGTGCTATTGAGGTACTTTTCTATAATCTTTAGGGATTTCTTAGGGAGAGAAAAAATAATGATGTGTGTATTTTATGCTACTGAAGGCACAGAGTTCTACAAATTCAATACGATTCTAAGCTAAGATATACTCTACTGGAAGGTAGATGAAGTATCTACATTTAAATATATTCACTTATCTCTAAGTAGCTAAAACTTTTGATCTTGATGCTATTTTTGATGCTTTCAAAATTGCTGAAAACACAAATTGTCCTTTTGGACTAAGATTTCTGATATATACACATTCAAATTYATCCTCTGGTTTCCAGTAGAATGACTCTGGATGTCATTTGGTAGAGCTCCCTGAAGTGAATAATATCATCACATCTATTATTTTTCTTTTTCAAAAGATTGTGGAGACCACAGCCATGTCAAAGATGCACAAAATGTTTTTAGCAACATTGCTATATGGAATTGCAGCAGAGATTACCTTTTTTTGGTTTACAGGTATTTTTGTATTGCAAATCCTCCAGTTACCTGAATGGACCTGTAAGGAAAGTTGCATATACCTAGGAAATCTTAAAGCAAATGCATCAATACCCATGATTTTTCAAAGACATTTTTGGAAGTGAAATTCATTTCTGTAACCCATTCATTAGTCTGTTAACTATTTTGATGTGTTTGTTGCTTACTTTATTCATGTGAAAAGAAAGGGTATCGTATGTCACTCAAGTCATGTTTGTATCAATAACTTGAATATACCTTGTTGTTTTCAGGTGCTGGTGTTTTTTACATAGATGTAATACAAAAAAGGCTATTTCTAAGCTGATATTTTTTCTATGTGTTCAGATATTTTTTGATGCTGTCGAGACTGCAGTTAGGGAACTTTCAATATTATATGCTGTAGGTAGGAATGAAACTGATTCCTGATTTAAAAACCTAAATGTTTAATATTTGTCAACAAACCACTTGTTCTCAAGGCGAATAACTTTTACTGAGAAATGATGCTTGAAGTCTAAACATCATTTTCCAAGTAAAATATCAATAATGACTTCTTAAGAAAAGTAATAGTAAGGTATTTTTAAGCTGCATTGACAATTCAAGTTACTCCATTATTTTTTTTCACAGTGAAACATTAAGAAGGGAAATATCTTACTTAGGGAACCATTCTGCATTTGATTAACAGTGTTAAAGTACTTCATCTTCTTGTGAGAGGCTTGAAAAACAGGAATAAACATGACAGAAGTACTTTCAAGTCCTCTGCAAAATTGTAATTATCAGTTTGCATCGTTTGCCAGCGCTGTTCTAGAGGTCTCATCTCTGCTGGCATCCTGGTTTCTGCACAAAATGTAACAAGTCTGTCAAGGATAAAAATTGCAATAAGAACAAATTCTGAACCCATGCAGCAAAATGAAGGCATTTAGATAAGCAAACAGGTAATCTACAATATGAAGCTTGCAAAATTAAATTTAGTGCACTTCTATGTAGTTATGCAAACTGAATTTCCAAGATTAAAAAAAAAATTAAGAAAAAGTATTGTGGAAACAGAACATTTTATCAGATGGACCCCAGTGTGTCCCTGAACTGTGACTACTATTTTTGTAGTCTTTTAATGTAATTTATATGTAGGGGAAAGTCTAAGATAGCAGTTAGGGAAATTTCTATTTGATAAAACTCTCAATGTTCTTGTGAATAATCTACCATCCTAATCTATTTCCCACCTACTCCATCCCCATGACCTACTGATTTTCAATCTCATCCATTTTCTTGGTACCCTTTCCCTGATTTTCTCAACCTAGTTTCATTATCCAGTCAGTCAAGTGTTACCCTCATTCTTGATCCAGCTTCTGTCMTCCTATTCCTTGACTGACTTTACCTGCTCGATTTTCCTTCTTTATTTATTTTTTTAATTTGTCTGCTCTTGGCAATTACTCCCACAATGCAGATTCAGCTCTCGTCTCTTCACACTGCTTCATTCCTGTAGTCCTTCACACTTCTATGAGGTCAGAAGGGGAGGAATTGAGATCACAGGATAGTTGTATCCTCTTTTTTTTCCAGTTTCCAGTGCTCCTCTGGTCCATAACATCACTCTTAGCCCACATGGAATCAGAATCCAGCACAAAGTGGCTTGAGAGAAGCTGGCTGTAAAGCTGGATTTGTGTCTCTCAGAAAAGGCTGAAGGCTGAAATCTGGTACTTCACTTACTCCCAGGCCAGGCCTGGACAAATTTTTCAAATGAAGAATGATTCCCTGGCACAAMGCACTAGAACCTTTCAAACAAGTGCAATAACCACTTGCTTAGCTTACCCACACACATGTATTTTTCCCTAGTCATCATCACGGAAATAGTGAAATGTTTTTAGCTAAAACCTTCTCCAGAATTCAGGAGGAAGCAGCCTTACAGCCAAGAAAACTGTAGACCAAATTGTAGTTTAAGGATGTGATGTTCAGTGGAAGGACGTATTTTCTGACGCAGTGGGAGAAACAAAGCAGCATAAGGTGGGAAATAGCAGTGGCTGACAGTGTTGCACGTTTAAGTGGCTAAGATGTGCAAAGGCCAGGAACACCAACCTTGACAGAATTAGATACTAAACCAGTGGATGTCTGTGGGTGAAGTAGACTCATATTGATTTACATCTGACAAGCCTATTTTTTCCCCCTTTAAAACTCCCAAAGCATCAATTTAGGAGGAAATACCTCTTTTATTATTTTTTAAAATCATGTAAGACCCAGCTACACTAAAAAACCAGGAGAATTTTATTATTCAGAAAAAGAAACKTCTTTTTATACTGGAAAAAGAACTTGATCGTATAATGAAAAAGACAGAATAGGCTGTACAAATTGACATTTGGGGATATCTAACTCCTGCTGCTTTTAGAACATATTAAAAATTCAATGGACAATGCAGTTCTGGAAGTTTGATAAGTCTGTTGTAAAGGGCAGGCTGAACAACAAAGAAGTTCTGATTTGCTGTTAATGGCAGATTGTTGATGCTGGTGCACAGTGCCCTGAAAATTTCACTATTGCAGGATCCTTTTTTTTTATTCTAGATGAGACAAACACCCTTACACCAACAATCAGTGGAGCATCTCTGCAGGGATCAGCTCCTCATGTGGTTAATTTAATAGCAGAGCAGTGTCTCTGAATTCATCAAGATTTTCTTCTAAGTGGAGGCTGGTATTGCAGAAAAGATAGAGAGGCACAGACAGAGACAGCTGCAGAGAGACAGCAAAGGTACTCTAGAAATTTTCAGTAATATTTTGGGATGAGAAAAATACCACTAAATTGAAAAACAGTAAAAAAGAAGGAAGGAGAAGAGAAAGATGAAAAGGAGAGGTGGGTCATGAAAGACTGAGAAATAATTGGGAGCAGTCAGATTCCCAGAAGTCCATATAAACTGCTATAGCATAGGCATTTATGCATTAATTTTACATCTTCAAAAATCAAAGTGCTTCTTTTATGCAAATCAGAACAAAGCTACTTAAAACACAGGTCACTTCACTGCAAGCAGTAGCTCTTGTTCTAGTTTTATTGTAGCATCAATTGTAATAAAAATATCGTACCAGCTAATGTTCTCTTTCAGCCAATTTAGTCAATTCTGAATAATATACTAATTTCTTTGCACCATCAGTGTCGTTTCCAAGAAGAGGCATCATTCTTTATCTTTCTTTTTTTTTTCTTGTTAATTTTATTCATCTTCTGGTTAGCATACTCAATAATATTTATAATTTATGCCCAACCATGATAGAGTTTATATGCTGTTGAGCGGTATCATTATTTTCATTATGGAAGCAATCAAATGTTTGCATGTATGCATAAAGTCATGGCAGGATACAATAGTAGAAATATAAATCTGGTAATTAGTAGTAATAACTGCATAGATTGTTTAGGTGAAGGTCACATAGAAAACATAGAAAGCCACAGAGTGACAGATGTGTGTCATATGGAAGGGTTTGTTTCTGTCATTTCATGAATTTGAGCACCTCATTTAGTGTGCTCACTACCTTAAGCCACCTATTTCCCCCACCTTCCTGCTAGCCCTCCACTGGACTTTCAGGGGTTCCTCCATGTCACTCTGAAATTGGGGGATCCAAGACTGGATGTAGAACCYCAGGTGCAGCTCCACAGCACCAAACGCCTTCAATCAAAGGTGAACCCAACCAGCCCCTCCTGCTGATTCACACACACCTCTGCTGCTTCCCTCTGWCTTCCAAACCTGGATATTTAAAAGAGATTGAAGAAATCGAAGAAAAAAGGAAAAAAAAAAAACCACAAACTCTCCCTTGTGAGATTTTTTTATGCCAACCTACACATGCTGAAATTATTTCTACAAACTTATTTTTTTAAAAAGTCACTTCCCCAGTATCCATTCCTGTTTTAGTTCTTACACTTCATCCTTCAGCATTGACAGTTATGGGTTTAGGAACCCATCATCTGAAACCTCACTTGGGCATTTGCACTTTTTTTGGACTGTGGAGAAGACTGACAGAAAATTATCTTATCCTTTCAATGTTGTAAAATTAGATTTCCACACTAGTCCCAGTTTCTAGATTTGGTGACCTGCCAAAAGAGACTTCTTCTAGTCATTCTGCTGCCCACTTGTTAGCAGAAAACACCAAGTGGAAAGATCAATTTTACAGAATCTTCTTTGTATCAACATGGTTGGTGTGGGAATTGCTGTCATTTGTGCTTAACCTGTGCAGTGCTTTCAAAGTCCTTCAAAACCTGAAGACATTATTTTTTGAATCAAAGGATTTCTCCAAAGATACACATGCCTTTGATAGGCTTCCTACATAGGGAGACTGTTTTAAATTAGGGATTACATTTCTCTAAACCCAGAAATTTCATCCTTTGTAATATCTCATAATTAAGTACAGCCCCTTACACCCACATGTACCCCACTGAGTAGACTTAAATTTGTATAAAAACATTTACATTCCAATAGTCTTTGTTATGAAAAAGGGGATCTAAGCCATACAACATAAAGCATCAGAGTAACACAGTTTCCATTATCACACCTCCTTGGGTTTAAAGCACAATCTTCCATAATTATGAGGTATGTCAACAGGCAAAATCTAATATCAAACAGTTTTGTATGGAAACTCAGGAGTTATTTACTAGGAGCTTGTTTTGTCCTGGCATTCAAATTTATAATACTACTGTTAATTAATACAATTATAATGTGTGTCCCATTGTATAATTGCAAGGATTGGGATTCTTCCTTTGTAAGTAATCTACTTACATATGTCATTTGCAATTGTGTGCAGAAAGCAAACTCTGCAAAGAAAATGCCTTTATTCAAACTGATGAGACATTCTTATTTTAAAATGTTCCACAAAATTAAAATTCCATTCAAAACCCAGAAGTAAATTGGATTTTCCAGACTGCCTCCTTTCATTGTCTTTTGCATTTTGACATTTAGTCGGTAGCCATGGCAGCCAGTAAGAATGATTGTGGAGCATAAAAATGCAGTTACACATATTTGGCTTTGGGTTAAGTACATTAAACACATGGGAATTGCTCAAAATCAACCAATAAACTTACACAAATCGAGCTTTATATACATACATCTATATATACATATACACACATACATACTTTTTATTTATAGACATATATATAAACTAACTAATTAATGATTCTATATGTTTGGTTTTCAGACCCTATAAAATGTGTTTTCTAGCCTATATGGAATGATTAGTTTTGAAWGATACTATCTACAGCACTCACAGCAGTATATTTTCTCTTAAATGGATTCTTCTGATATTTGTGGTGTGAAAATAACTGTGATAGCTTTTGCACTCAGTGCAATGACTCAACAAGCAAAGAACATGTTTAATTACTGGAATGCAAAGATTGAGAGTCAACCCTACAAGAAGTTGTAATTGCATTTATATCATATTGTACAAACGAAAATTTCTACTTAGCTGATTGCCCTGCTTCTTTTTCTTTTTTTTTTTTGTCTAGAGAGAAAAAAAAGCAAAAAGGCACCTTGCAATTTATTTGGCTTATTGTTCTGAGCCTCAAGACACAACTAAATAATATTTTGTCCTTCATCAGTTCAAAGCAAAATTTTGAAAATACTGGAAGACATTAAAGGTATCTGCACTTTGGAATGGCACATGTTAATGATGTGTTTAAAAAATGTATATGAGTTATAAAAATGTCATATTTTATATCAGAGCTACAGTTCTGTTAAGAGCATGTACATATCTGAGCCAGAAAAATGGCAAGAACCAGCCTGTCCAATAATGGAAACTGTAACTCTGGTAATCTATCTGTGGTCCCTTGATTGAGGTGTCCACAACAACTGAATGATGAAAACAGAAAAAGTTGCATTCCTTGCCCATTCTTTCCTATTTGCTTGCTTTTCCTGAACTATTTTGGGCCATTCCTTTCCTTGATGCTGGCTTGCTTCCAAACATGGGGGCAGTTCTGCTAAAACTTGCTTTCTGGAGAAGCTCAGTATGAACAATATTTGACTGTAATCTCAGCACAGAGGTGAGGGGAGGGATTTCATCATGTACTGCCAGGTACAAGTCCAGGAAGGATCTGTGTCCGGATGAAAAGAAACAGTGGCAGAACTCCGATTTCCATCGCCAAGATTGGCAGCATGCATAGTGATGTCTGTAGTCTCCAAGGATGAAAAAAAAACCAGACAGCTTGGAGTAAAATGACACTCAGTGTCAAGTGTCAGTGGGTGCTGCATGGCCAGGTGATGCACGACCAGGAAGTGTTGTCCAGCCAACATAAAGGAATAAGGGTGATGCAAATTTAAGTCAGTGGAAGCCTCTGAAGACATCACAGGGAAAAACTAAATAAATGTCTCTGTTCCAAATACACACATGGATGACAGTGTGATTCAGATAAATAAAAGTAATACTGGCAGCCAGCTCCTCACACCTGCTCTAGTAACCCAGTCTTATGTGCTGGAACAGAACCCATTTGTGATTCATACCTTGGGAGGATGCTCTCTGATCATAGTAGGCTGCGTGACTAAACCGTTGCCATTCTGTTTCATCATATTTGATTTGCATCCTCCCTTAAGGCTGCAGACAGCACCTGTATTGCCTGCAGCACTTGCAAAGAGGTGTCACTCAGAATTCAGGAGAGCTCTGCTCCCCATGGGGCTTTCCTACAGAATAGGTCTGTGACCCAAGGCATTTCTTTTSTCATGTCTGTGACATTTTATCCCCCAGCATCCCTTGCCTCTCCTTTTCACTCCATAAGCTCTTTGGCATAGGGTGTTTGCATCTGACACATTTTTACAGAAAGTAGCACAGATCTCAGCTGGGCCCCCACATACTCCCACAAAGTGATGACGAGATGACCTTAAGGACATACTGGGAGGCAGCAGCCATCCCTGGTAGCCCAGTCCTGGGCGTTCTGCTGGGTTCTCTGCTTGAGACAGCAGAGGAGATTGGAGTGCCCAACACAAGGACTCCAAATTTCACTTCCCACCAGTGCTGGGTTCAGCACCAAGCTGAAGACATGGTGCTGCTGTGGTGGCTGAAGCCTGCATGCTGCTGAGGGAAAGTGGGCTGCTTGCAGGCTTGGCAGCTTCCAATCTGTAACTGACTTCTCCCCACCCCACGCTTAGAAAGACACTGAAGAAGTTCCAGCTCCTTTGCATGTCCTTCCCTGGTGCTTCAGCCACCAGCATGGCCCCAGAACCAAGCCAAGCACCACAGGGAGCAGCTGGGCTCAGGGAGCTCCTGGGCACTGCATGTCCACTTCTGAGGGGGGATCAGCAATCTGGGGTTGTCCTATTGCAGGGAAGTCCTGAAGCAAACTCCACTATGCTGATGTTAWGCAAGGCAGGTACAGTTGGTAGCCCCCATGCCAGGAATGCTGAGAGAAAATAACCCGCATGCAGCAAGGCTGGCGTGTTGAGAAGAGTCTTTGAAAATCCTTCTGCTTCCCTGGCCTTCAGACATGCACATCAGGACTCCTGAAAGCACTGCCTTTTAGCCTGCATGTAGATGGACATCATGGTTCAGTGGTGCCTACCAGGAGGGATCTGCAGACCCATGCTAATGGAAACTTTGGAGTGAAATATCTGGCTTTTTAAGCCATTTTRTATGTTACCTGTCTCAGAAGTGTGAAAGAGATTAATGTCTGTGTCCTAGTGAAAGGGTGTGTCACAATCTTTCAGGCATACAACACAAAGGAAATGCGTGAGCACTAAACCATGAGCACCATGAGCACTAAACCATGGCAGGCAAATCCACCCATTCAAAAACTCCAGAGCTCAAGGTTTTGTTTCTTAAATCATTCATATAAGACTCTAAGTGATAGATCAGGAGAGAGGGATTTTTCTTGAGAACAGGAAAATTAGTGATAGAATCAAACCCAGAACAATACATGGAGAATCCTTACTACTACTTTAGCAGGAGTCCTCAGCTAAAAGTAAAACAGATTTTTCTGTAAGGCATGACAGAGCCAAGCTCACTATGATGCCAGTCAAAAGAAGATGTTTGCCCCAGGTGCAGGTATGTAACAAAACCAACACAGTTCTTGAGGAGGTAATGTGAGCCAAATAAGGAAGGTTATTTCCTCCTGGTCTTGCTGCTTTCCTCCTTGTGCTTGCTGAAAGCCTGTTCACTTTTTCCATCCTGTCCACATTCACAAAAATTACTTTGATTCAAAGCATCCCATAGCTGAATTTCCACAGACRTTTTCCTTCCAATGGATACAGGAGGCAGCAGATAGCAGAATAGTTCCTGGCTGGGGCTGCCTTAATAATTTTCAAATTTTGATGTCTGCATGACTTTCACACTTAAGTGATAATCAGAAATTATCTGTATCTCTGGTGGCCTCTTATGAAAGTAGGTGTAAGATCAGCATCTTAAACATCAGTATCCTGCCAAATCATCTGAATAACAGGGTTTGAACTTCTGGCTGCACAACAATTAACAGTGATGTTCAGTTAACCAGCAGGAAATAAAGCTGTCTTAGGACTACTAAAGCCTTTAAGTTCATTCTTCTCTCTTCATCCACCCCATTGTTTTCAAAGTCTGCTTTAGTAATTTACATCCTTTCCTACACAGAAAGTTCTATGGGAAGAAAACTGGGGGAAGACAGATAGGATGTAGAGGTACAGAGGGAAATATGGAGAAGGGATGCCTTGTAAAGGCAAAGCAGACCTTAAAGAAGGCTGTGTTTTTCCCTTGTGGGAAAAAAAGTATCTCTGGAATTTTTTGTTTTCACCTYGGTTGAAGTTCTCTTAAGTTCAAACAAATTTCAAGAGGGCCACAGTGCTCTATATTAGTACTGGCTCCTTGGCCTTCCCCTCAGTCCCAGAGGACTTCTGGAACTGAGCTGCCAAGGGCTTCTCCTTGCCAATGTGATTCATGGGCTCTGCAAAGGGTGGCCCAGAAGAGAGTGCAGCATCTGGCTCCACCACTGCCAGGGACCAGTTTCTGCAGAGCTGAAGAAGGAGGAGCTAGCCCATGGCTTTCTTGTCCTGTCTGCCCATGATTCCTCCAGCAGGCAGTGTGGTGAGGCTGTGAGGCCCTGAGTGCACCAACGGGCTCTGGACAGGCAAATGTCTGCTGTGTTCCTTCCACACGAGGAGGAAATGTGTGTGTTTTCATTTCAGTGACTAGCAAGCACAACGTGACTACAGCAAAGAGTCTGCATCAGTGTTTGTTTTGAGTAATCATGACAAAGTTGTTGGTTTTTTCCAGATTCAAAAAACCCCTTACATCAAAATCTCATTTTGGAAATGGGTTTGCATTAACTCAACAAAGTCCCATTAACTCAACAAAGAATTCCCATTAACTCATGTCACAGATGACTGTAATAGTCAGGGTTCAGTAAATGGGCTTTCTCATTGTTTCAGCAGTGAAAATTACATACATTGAAATAATACAAATTGGTAACTTTACATCTTAACTTTCTGACATCATAAACTGAGCAAAGACATTTGACTCTCACCATGCACAGTAACAACTAAAGACATGGTACCTGAAGTAGTCTAAAAAGCCGTAGTCATGATCAATGATTGATTAGGTTGTAAAATTTGGAGCAGTTTTTAATGAGACTTGTGCCACTCTCCAGTCTGCATGTTTGCATGCATTTGTATCCCTGCACTGGAGGTTCAAGAAAACCATTACTGGACAGTCTCTCCATAAGCAAACAGCTTCTTTTGTGTTCCACGGGATGGGTTTTCCAGCCAGATCCTGTGCAGTAACCTAAATTATGCTGTGGAAATGGTATGCCAGGCCTTGCACTCGAGGACAGGGTTCATTGGTACAATCTGACACAGTCTTAATAAGAAGCTGAAGGTCAGATCTGTTGCTTGCATTGGGTTTTTTTTGTGTGTATTCTGAAGAACTGATGCTACAGTGATCCCTGATTTCACAGCCACTCTGTGCTTCTATGGATGACACTAATGCTCGATTCCCTCCCAAACCATTTTAAAGACTTCTGTTAAAAGGATCTCATGYTGGAGAGAATTAAATGGATGACATTTCTGCCAAAACCCAGGAACATTAATGAGGGTTACAAAAATTATTGTTTAAAACTATTTTTTCAAACTCCCAGTTGCCACAARGGCAGATTAGAGCTGTCCCAAGCTCCGCCTTTCTCGTTTTCTGGGCATATTTTAGGAAATTCTAGAGTCACAGTTTACAGAGGAAGCTCACTGGTTAGCTATTTTTTCCCTTGATTTCTGTTTCTTGTCACTTTTTCATAATACATGTTTATTCTATTGCCTAGATATAGAAATATCAAAAAAATCAGGGACAGAGGACAAAACCAAAACTCTATTCTCATCTCCRGTTTAACCTGCATTGCAGTATATAAAGACTACAGTTTAAAGACTTGGTCCCCAAAGAATGGCCCCCGATGAGTGGGAGTCCTGTGCCACCTTTCCCTACAGTGAAGCAGGTGAGCACTGTAGGGATTAAAGAGTCCCTAAGCTGTAAAGCAACTTTATTTTTGTTGGGGAAACTGGAAAAGTACAGATATACATAAGATTGTGAGATAGACTCAACCTAATACTCTGGTGGACAGTGTTTTGCACACAGAGAGTAACAAAATGAGCCCCACCTATGTGAACCACCAAAATGAGATGTCACTCATGGCTGAGCATAAGGGGTGGTTGAGATTTATTTACTGCAGGGGCTTTTGCTTTCATTCTCTCCATCGCTGGTGACTCCATAAACCTATAAACATCCTTAGGCTTCCTGACACTGAAGATGAATTTGCTGGTCTTAAGACAACCTAGTTTGTTTAACTTCAGACATCTGAATGAGGCCATCGTTCTCTGGTAGTGCTAATCTCTCCCTTGACTGAAAAATAAGCCTTCATGATTTCTGCAAAGTAGCTCTCTTAAAWAATGGACAGCATTAACTAGTGAATCCCAGGCTAATAGATCTCAGACATGCCAAAAACTAAATGATATCTAGAAACTGTACTACTCATGCCCCATCTTAARTTTTAATTCTCCCAGTCCCATGTGTTTGTCCCAGTACTAGCCACCACTTTAGCAGCACCCATCATATAACTTCAAATACCCCACCAGCTATGGGAAACAACACAGCTGGGGTTGTATAATGTCACCTTGTTTGGCAGAAAAGGATGCAGCATACTAAAATGGATTAGTAAAAATAAAATTGTAAATTACTGGTCAACAGATTGTGGCTGTTGGTGTTCACAAAATTGTATGACTTAAAGCATTGCCTTGACAAGCTAAAAGCTCTAGCACCCCAGAGGGAGGATTACCAAAATGACATTTGTAACAAACCACATTGTCAATAACATCCATCAGAAATCCATATGAAGGATGGGTGTGATAGGTCTTCTCTATCTGCATGTCATGCTTAATCTCACATCTTAATGCTTCAGTGTCTGCCAGAGGAGAACACTAAGCAGAATTTCAGTTCAGTCTCAGAAGAGCAACTATCACACAGGTTCCTGGCAAGGGAGCACAGGGCTGAGCTGTGTTATGGGTTCCACACTCGACCATGGGCAATGTTCCAGTTTCCTTTTCCTTCCAGGTGTGCAGAACTTCAAAAACTAGTTGGCAAGTGGTACTTGAAATGTCAAAATACAGTAACATTACAAATTAATGTACATGAGGTGTACATATAATGTATGTTATTAATATGTATACATATTGATGTGTGTATAAAATACATTTCTTGTACRTGGACCAGATTCAGGCAAAAATAATCAACACATTTTCCTATATCACATGTTAATTATAAGTAACATTAACACTTTTCTTTTTCCCTTTATGTGTTAAAAATAACCTTGCCTATGAATAATGGTCTCTGCTGTGACACAGCAATCTGTCTGAGTTGTGCTTTGCCAAGGAACAAAATGTGACCCAAATTGCCCATGGCCTGTCAGTCAGGACAGATTTTCATTTTACAGTGTAAACTGTAAAAAATTCCTTATAGCTATTGGATAGCAGATGAGGGCAGACAGKAAGGGTTTAGCAGTGCTTTCCTTACCCTTCCTATTTCTCCCAGCAGTAAATGTAAATAAGTTGTTGCTGGCTTCTAATGGCAGCCATAGCACTCCACCTTGGCAGCTTMATTCATTGGGCAGGTGAGCTGCAAGACTGGCAATGGCTGCAGCCCCATTCTGTCATTGGCAGAAGAATACAGGGTATATCTGAATAAACATATCATTTGAGATCAGTAGAGCATTTTCAAAGAGGATCATCAAAACACCCCAGCTGACCATGCTTTGGTTCACACATCAGAGCAATCWTGGAGCACAAACAGGTTCAGGTGATAGGTATTGAAACTGGGAGGTGTGTATTARCAGTATATCCACTGTGCCCCAGACTCTAATGGTTGTTCAGACCATGGGACCAGACTAGCCTCAAGAAATGATCTCCAAAATTAAATAACATGGGCATGAAATCCTTAGAATTGTTTCCTGCTGTCCCTCCCTTCTTGCTCAGGCAGTTGTTGGACTGGAGCCCTTAAAAGGCCCCTGAAGGTCAGCCAGATGAGCAAGTAGAGCCCARAAAGGAAGAGCATGGATGTTCACCCAACAGAGGGAGTTGTTTCACAGTTTCTAAATACAGCTGTTGGAAATAATTCCACAAGTTTGAGGAAAGGGTGAGGTTGGCTTGAAACACTAATATCAAGGTACATTTGGGACTTTTTCAGAAAAAAAAGAAAATCGTGCATTTTTGATTTTCAAAGCCATCTGAGTTCATTCTCTTCTGAAGCTGTCAGACATTTAGGGGCATTTGATAGTAATTCTAAGGTTTTCTCTGCAGCTCTGAATATGAGGAGTTTATTCTTCAAAATTAGATGAAGTTCTGGAATAATCACACTGTTTCAGAATTTAAGACCTATGAAACCTAGTATATTCACTGCAAAACTACAAGAAGTGCTAATACTGAATTCTCTTCTGGTCTTTGCAAAAATCAATGTTCTTAATGCATATAAACATTTAGATCTTGCTGCATATAAGTAAAAAGATTCTATTGCCATCKTTTGTCAACATTGTTCTTGCCTAGCAATTTCCCTTTCAAAGCTTTTGTAGTATTACGATTGCCATCATTTACTCTCCTTCATTTAACTTGCACAGTTAATGGAATGATATGTAGCCTACATGACTGCACAAGGAGGGATATAATTAGAAAGCTATTGGAAACACATTTGGAAAATAAACTTCATTGCAATCACGGCTGGTCTTCAAGGGTTTTGAAGAGCTCCACTATGAGGCAGGTAATTTTTGTGCCTCTTTCAGGTTGCACAAGAGGTCCTGTGCAGATTGTACAAATTGGTTGTGTGGTCTGTGTGTGCTGCTTTCTTAACAGAAAACCTTCTTGAAATTACAGGCTTCCATTGCTAAAACACTAACCCTTGGGATTTGGGAAAGTACAGTTGTCTCCCTGTCTAACCTGTGTGACATTGGTTTTTAATCCAACCATTTTAATTCAGCCATTTTAATCTGACCACCAACTGGGCTAACATTACTGCTTTCAGATTTTTTAATGTGGATAAAGGAAATGTTTAAGGAAAGGAGAGCTGAACAAAGCAGGGCCCCTGCTACTCAGAGCTGAGCATGATCAAGGGGGACAGGTCATCACAGTGTTGATGCTGGACACCAGAGGAGGTATGTGCCTCCTCAGGTCCTTGGACGCCCTCAGCCCTTAAGTCTACAATAGGAAAACCAGTGTTTGCCGCCATGGAAGGTTGTTTGGTTGCCAGGGCTGCAGAAGCCTCCAGAACCTCTGCAAGTATTCAAGCCAAGCTCCAGCTACGGTTGAAGGAGTCTCCAGGGCAAGTGCAGGCTAAATCAATGCCACAAAAAACCAAAAAGTAATTCTTGTGAAGGATGGAAAGTCATCTTAATTCTGCCAGTGGCCAGAATGAACTAAGACAATTATTTTGCCAGCATGCTTTCAGTGCAGCTATTGTACTGAAGGAAAGAGAGCTGGGCATGTTCTTATCTTTCTCCTGCTGTATTTTGCAGATGGCAAACTGGGGAAAAAACACCTTTCTCTAATAATTTAAAATGCTGTTAGGAAGCAAAACATATTCAATGTCCTGCAAAGATAAAAAATATTAACAAAGGCCCCAAAAGGCAAGATTCCTAGGGTATTGCTTTGCATGCCTTTTTCTACAAAGATAATTCAAGATATACATTTTAGCAGTGATTCAGCAGATCTTGTACAAGATTCTGCCTGTATCATCAATGGCCATGTCTTTAACACACAGCCCAGTGTCCATTTTCTCTGTGTTTAGCAGCCTGCCAGGGTTTGATGTACAGCCACTCCCCAACCTTGCTGCTGGGAAGAATGCAATTCCAGTGGTATGGGCACCTGGTCAGGCAAGCCCTCCTCAGGGAAATGTCTGGAAAATCACACTTGTGTGCTTGTTGGATGGAGGTCTAAGTGAACAATTCATTATGTTTATCACAATTCATAATTCAGCATACATCAGATGGACATGATTATAGTAAAATTAGGGTGCTCTCGATGTCTGGGAAATGATTGGTATCTTACTCTATGGCTTTGGAATGCTGAACRTGTCCTTTATTAAAACTACCTTATATTACTTTATACTATATTAAAGAGAGATACTATRCTACATCATACTTACTTCCTAACTTCTAACAACTGAACTGAAAACYTCRTGACTCTCTKTTCRAGAGTCCCGACTYRCACACGTGGATCTAATTGGTCACCTCGGGTAAACAATCTCCAGAATACACTTGCACACAAATGCAGGAGCAGTAAATGAGATAAGAATTGTTTTGATCATTCTTTTCTCTGCTTCTCTCTGTTCAGAGGGCATGTGAATACCACACATGATTTTTCTCTTCAGAAGATTTTTGAGTCATCCCTTGCAAGCTGGTACTTAGGTTTCAAACCAAAATCATGTCAAGACCAAGCTTCCGTGACAGCCTAAGTTCACTGAAAGCAAAGTCTTCAGTACATTCTTAACCTCAAATCCTGTCCTTTACCAATGGTTTCTGAAAAGCTCTATCTCCTTTAGGTGATTTATTCAAGGTACATGATTGCAGAAGAGGCCCTTGTGCAAAGCTTAATTAAATTATCTAATCCTTTACTGGCAGCTAGAAATTTTTTCTTGAACCATGGATTATTCAAATACCATCATACTGAGCAGCACCCAAAGGCTCTCAAGCCCTCATCATCAGGTTTCTTTCTGAGTTGGAAAAGCAAAATCAAAAACAACAAGAGCATCCATGAGAAAGGCTGATTGAGAATTTAATTTGTATCTACAGTCTGAAGATCCAAGGACCATCTGATTTTCCTTTAGCAACAGCAAGGGCTAATTTGGTCTAATCTGTTAAATACAATACTTTGAGTCACTCGTATTTTAAGCCATRTTTTCACATGCTGGCAGCAAATGAGTGTCTGCCTCTATAGGCATGATTTTGATTATAGCAGGGATTTGTGTGTGCCAAGATGAATTTTGGAGCACCCTGCCTTAACATCCATGCATTATGGAGTGTGGGCAGTGGGCAGGGTGCTGACCCAGGACCCAGGAGAGCCAGTTCCAGTCTGGGCTCTGCCATTGGCTTGCCAAGTGACAAAGTATGAGACTGTTTTCTTACTTCCAGGCAATTAGGAAGGGTGAGCACAGCTCACTGCATAATGATTATGTATTGGTATGACCATTTTTAGACCAGTGCCTCCTCAGTTCATGACTGGGGCCTACAGGCATTATAAAGTCAGCAAAGATAGCACCATAAAGGTAAATTACAAGGATATCAATGGCATCAGGTAATATAGACTAGACCTGAGTATGAAAGCCACATATTTTGGCCAGTAAGTGGGGAATGAAAAGCTTTGTTTCAGGTAGTTAAGCATATTAAGGACATTATGCAAATGGTTTGATAAATGTATCCTCATTTCTGGTTTTATTTTTAATTTTCTGGATGACATTTTCATTTGTAAAATAATGTCTTTAGCCTATGGCGATATATGGCCAGCTTTTCATAGCTGTTCTCGATTGCATYTGGATATGTCAGAGGAACTGTAAGAGCTTCATGTCTTTCCACCTGCCAGGGGAGAGTGGAGTCATGGCACTCTTCCAATGCTAAATGCATTTGCTGGTAGCCAAAGTCACTTTCCATAAATCAGACAGGACTGCCGGCATTATGCTCAAGGCTGAGGTCATGYAGGGGACCAGAAGCCATTTCTGAGGATCTCTTTTGTGATTTGATAAAGGTTCAATGTAGAGAAGAAATAGTTGAAAGTAAATATTCTAGAGAAATCTGCCAGGTGGGTGATGGAGTAGGCTTTCTGGTCCCCAGCCACTGATCTCAGSTCAAGATTCACAGAGGAGGAGCTGGGGAAGTGAAGCGTGCTAACAAGATCTCTCCTTTCAGCTTACAAGGAAAAGATGAAGGAGCTGTCCATGCTCTCRCTGATCTGCTCCTGTTTTTACCCCGAACCTCGCAACATGAACATCTACAAATATGATGGTGAGTGATGGTGACTGGAAATCATCCTGCAGCTCAGCAAATGTGCTAGTGCTGGGAAATGACTCAATTGTCCTCCTAGTCCATAGTGTTAGTTGGTGAATATTTTGCTGATTTAACAATTTAATTGCTGGTTTGGGCTATTACTTTCTGTGGAGTGTGGAGTACCCATGATGCTGGATGTTGTTCCTAATAGGAGCTAACTAAACTTTTAACGTTAGCCCTCTCATACTGAGCTGTTCTTTCCCTACTCCCCATTTGAGAATTACAGTTCTTCATAGCTGGCATAATTCCCAAGAGAATGAAGAAAAGATGAAAGGATGCCTAAAAAATTAACCAGCCTGGGCATTGCTTGAAGGGGGTGTGAAATGGCACAGAACCYCAATAAGCACCCAAAATTGCTGTAAATTTTTATCTTTATGAGATTAAGGTATAATTAAGCAATTACAAATAAAATGGAATGTACTCCCGAGAACAGTTTTCAGCCCATAATCTGCCATTGCATTTAAAATGCCCAAGGCAAAGCTGCTAAATTATTTGTCTGTGCTTCTGATCCTACTCTGATATCAATGCTTCTTCTCTCCTGAATACTGCTGGTGTATTAAGGACTTACAATTTCCCACCTTATTGTGCAGACATGGAAGTGAAACAAATCAACAAACGTGCCTCAGGCCAGGCCTTTGAACTGATCCTAAAGCCGCCATCTCCAGTCTCAGAAGCACCGCGAACTTTAGCTTCCCCAAAGAAGAAAGAACTCTCTCTTGAGGAGATCCAGAAAAAGCTGGAGGCTGCAGAGGAGAGGAGAAAGGTACCTTTCCTTAGGAAAAAATATGGTAGTAATTAGGCATGATTTAGTGTACAGAATAGCAGTCAAGTTTCCTGTCTGTTTGTGTGTTTTCCATTGCCATCACTGACTCCTGGTAGCCTGCATGGACAAAAATCACCAATATGTTTATAGAAATGAATGAGTTCATTGTCTTTCAGCAGCTTGCAAGCAAGCCTCACTGGTTTCAATGCTGGGGAAGCATGCATCACAAAATAGACAGCTTCAGRCAGGGGCCAAGTGGGCTCAAATGCACTTGCTTACAATATGAGCGTAACTAATGCTTCATTCAGGGCATCTGTAATAGCTGCTCAAAAGCAGTGCAGTTATTGTGTCTGAGTTTAARAGATAGATCTGCAGTTCAAGCAGATGCTCTCAGTGCTACCAAATCTTGACTCCTCATGTCCATGGAAATTATTCCCATGGTCTGCATAAGGCAGCTAAAATGTCTTATTTATGCAATATAGAAGAACACCCTGAATAGAGWGAGTTGGGATCATTCACACACACTTGAATGAAGACACTAGAATGGCACAGRTGCTAAGGGGCATTTCTAGCAGTTTCAGTAGTGATGGAAATTGGCTTTCTAGRGTTTTGCACAGACTAAGTCTTCCTCTCTTTATGATCCTACCCACAAAGGTAAAGCTCTGTTTCATGATCACTAAGTTTGTCATATAGCATTTGGAAGAGTTGTTACACCTTTCTCACAAAAGCTGGCACAAAGRCAGCTGGAAATACCCATTAACTACTTATTTGCCTTTTATCATGACTGATGTGTTGAAGAGGTCTTCCTTTTCTCTAAGCCAGAGCTAAATCAGGCCACTTTTTCTTTTTTTTACAAAGAGAAAAAGACAAACTCCAGATCAGACAAGTCAGAAGATGACAATAAGACACTCATCATAGCCAGCCTGAATTGGCAGTCTGGAAATTATCAGTGTTCTATATGCTCACAGCATTTGTGCTGTGTTGTACCATTTCAGAAAAGTCATGACTGGCTGCAATGACCATAGAAAAATTAAAATTGGTAATATATTGTCCTGGTTAATTCATGTTTCTTTCTGCTGATAAACAAAAGGAGAGACGCAGAAGCTTTAGCATCTTTGGGCTTTCTGTGTCCWTCACCCAGGAGATCAATGTTATTTTGTGGCAAATCAGTTTGCACAATTAAATAGGCATTAGAAACCCCTTCTACCTGCCCATGGAGTCCCTCAGGGGGGGGTTTCTGAAAATGAAATAAGCTTATATGTCTCTTAAGTCTTTTTTTTTATCTTTTAAACAATGTGATTTCTTGCTAAAACTGCTGTTAACACAACTTTTCCTGATGTCATGAAAAACGTATACAGAAGTTCAGGCACAGCATCTGGGCCACAGATAGCACATGGATCAGATCCAGGAAAAGCAATGCCATTCTCTTTCATTCCTGTCAGACCAGATCAGGGTCACTGCCAAGAACCTCAAGGGAATGATTACTCTGGGGCGTGGTTTGTTATGTCTCTGCTGAAGTCAGTAGATCTGGATTACTGACAGGTCCTTAAAACCTGGCACTTAGCTTGAATTTGCAGTGAAACCTGTCTATTCTGGACCTCACTAATTTGAACAATTCATCTAGATGATAGCTGCAGTGTTGCTACTTCTGTCATTTTTCTGGCTTGCTAACAATGACTCTGTGGTTCTAGCACACGCTCATTAGCACTATCACTTCTTTCAAACAAATGTTTCTGCCAGAGCATTAATTTCAGAAAGAGGACATGACTGTACATCCAAGGAATTTCCATTTGCACTAGCACCTGCTGAGAGGGGTGRGTTCTCACTCGTCCAAGTTATGATACTCCCCAAAAACTCAGTCTGTGAAGTTTCTCTGTGCTGAGTACAAATGCTTGAGTAGAGATACAGACACAGAATGAAATGACAGCAATAAAAGGCCTGATATTATGCATATACTTGGTGGAAATTATAAATTGAATGTTTCAGAGATTTCATTCCATTGATTTCATTACTGTTCATTTCTTCCTAAAGAAAAACTCATCATGCAATTGATTGGTAATCAGTGATAGCAATACAGACACCTGCCATTTCTTCCCCTTGATACTGTATTCATTTTGAATGAACATATAACTGAGTTATTTTAATAGACAAGATCCTCCACATTAGCATTGCAGCAGAAATTGCTGGGAAAGGAACAAAGAACAGAGCAAAATGTTTCTTTTCATCACTGTTAAAATCCCTGGTGTTCTCACATCTTAACTATTGACTTCATTTTTGCCCCAAAAAAAGCACACTGCAGAGAAGGATAAAATAGCAATTAGAGGAACAGAAAATCTTCCATAAGAATATAAATTAAACAGTCCACTTTTCAGCTTGGAAAGAGACAACAGATGAAAGATAAAATATGAGTCTACAAAGTCATGAATGGTAATGAGAAGATGAATAGGAACAATTATATTCTATTTCACACAATCCAGAGGGGACAAAGCATTCAAAGAACTCATCAGACAGAAATTTCAAAAAGGAATCATGTTTTTATGTATTGTTTATTTAAGATATATTTGTTATCACAGACTGTTTAGATGTTATTAAAATGTTATTTAGTTCAAAAATATAATAGCAAAATTTATAGAGAAATTATGTGAATGGAACTTGTGAYTCAGGAAATATGGAACTTGCTGCCTGATGAAAGAGGTTTGCCCAACTTCATCTAGAGTTTCCCTCAGCATCTTCTTCCACTTTCTGCTGCTAAACAAACCAGGCAGACTTTTTCCAAAAGCCAGCATGGCTGTTGTTATCATACTTTTCAATCTATGTACAAAGCTGTCAGGCGTGTCCTTCCAGCACAATTTTAACTCAAATCAAGTATAACTAATGGATGAGAATTGGCTTTTTGGAAAACAAGTTGCTAACGAATTTTACGCTGCTTAGGAATTAGGTTCTGCTCTGTTAATTAGGCAGTGTTCATTAATAAATTTTCAAATTCATGAGACCAATACATGCACTTCWGCAGAGTCCTGCTTAGGCTTTTTCCAGTTTGTCATTCTTGTTTATTTCCTTGTAAGCTTTTACAGGACTCCTTTCCTTTTCTCTCCTTTTTTCTCTACCTCACCTGACAGTCATGACCTCATACTCTCAGAGAGTTTCACCTGAGGCATTTTGTATTTTTTGCATTATACAGCAAAGCCCATTTGGGCTAGTTACAGATTAGTCCTTTCTATTTATAGAATCCTCTTTACACCATGTCATTATTATCCTTTTTTTTTTTTTTGGCATATGTGTGCTATATTTTCCTACCTTGGTGGATAATCAGACATCTTTTCATCCTTCTCAGTTAAGAAATTAGAGCACTGTGACATTGTATGCAGCAGAAGTTTTTCTTACAGAACATTTAACATTTATCAATTTTTACCCATTGACCTCAAATGTTCAGCTGTTATTATTAGTGGTGTACAGACTTCAAGGGGCATATATCAAATATTTGTTTTTATTGTCTRTCTTCAATTTACTTAGTAGCATAAAAAAGAAACACTAAAGGGATGTGCATTTTTTCTAGACTTTGGATTATAGACGAGAAACTGTAYGTAATTAAATCCTTTTAATGGCTTTGCATTGGGATGAAACTGAATCAAGCTTATCCCTAGAGCTTAGTGTGACAAAGAATGCAGGAAAACAGTCATATTTTTTTTTACTTTCATGCTTTTGGATATAGACTTCCAGCTTCCTGGGTTTTTAATACTGTTGCAATGAAATGCCACAAGACAGGCCTGCTGTCCCTGGGCCGGGCTGGGCTCACTGTGCTCCCYACAGCAGCAGCCAGCCCAGGGCACCTCTGCCAGCATCAGGACCACACTCAGAGCWGGGCTTCAGCATGCAGCTCACTGCCCTTTGAGCCAGCCCCACACCTGCCCAGAGGGGGCTCTTGGTATTCTTAACCCATCTCTGCTTTTCCACCCCTGTTTACTGCTCTGGAGGCTGCTGGGGGAAGGCAGGAACGGCAGCAGAGCTGGGGACAAATGTTCCTCCCTGGGCAATGCATGGCACCTGCGGAACTGCTGCTCCAGGAGACAGGCAGAGAAGGGATGTGCTCCTTCCCTGTCAAAAGTCAACCTTTCTTCTTCTATCTCATTTCTGTTGCCCTTTCCCACCAAATTTTAAGATGAGAAGAATGGGAATGAAGACAGRCAATGCCCAAGACATATGTCTCCTGTCTTGCCCACCTATGCATCTCCTTTCTATTGCTGCTGGCCCTCACTGTGCTTCTGTGGAGAAGTAACACAGCATGAAGCATTTTTCCATGTAAAGGTCCCAGTAATAGGTGTAATCAGCACCAGAAACAGATGTTTCTGTCACATTTTGATTTACACCRTAGCGGGTCGATACACAGTGGTTCACTCCTAAGTAACCAAAGATAGCAAAAATTTCAAGAAACTTCACAGTTCCTCATCCAAAACCACACATTAGCCTATGGAACGTGGGCCTGTAGGAAGATGTTTGCGACCAACAAGGAGAGGATTTGATGTTAGGTCTGTCTCAGAGCACGTGGAACCATGAGCATACATCCCAATGCTGGCAAACATTCTCTCCCCACTCTGCCATGGGCTCTGCCAGTAATGAACAACCATCAGACAATTTGACATTGATCTTCATTAACTTTATAATGCCAGGCCTCACACTGCAGCAGACCATGAGGGCAGAGGCACAGGTGGTACTTCTTGCATGCCTCCACCATGCCTTGTTTACCCCCACAGGTCAAACCATGAGAGCAGCAATTTTGTGCCAGTTGAGGAAGAGAAAGTTTTCTTGCATCACAACATGGATGGCTTTTTTTTTTTTTACTCCACATCCCAATGGTTGGTTGGCAGACTGTACAAAAATTAGTTGAAAAAAGAAATCCCCACCTAAATTTAAGCAAAATTTTTCATTATCTAGCTTCACTAGAAGCAGAGCTTCACCCATGGTTACAGATCACATGTCTCTGACTCTCCTGCCAAATGGGTRTTTCTTGAGAGAAGTCTAATTTGAGATCATTCCCATGCTTCTACATGGAAAAATCCCAGCCTCAGTTCTTTSCACTGAAAACATCAGTACTTGAAGTCACCATACCAAGGCTTCACCTTGGCATTTACATTGCAGTAGGAGCCTTTCCTCCTGTCTTCACAATCTGTCCCTTAATAGTATCTCTTACATTCACAGTGTATTGAGGAACACCAACATTACTACAGCTCCTTCTGAGCAACTGTATTGTAAAAAAAAGCCAGTCAGTGAACAAATGTGTTGWGAAAGAGGAGCACTCATGGCTGGTGGTGTGTCTCAGACACCCTAGTAACTAAAGGTACTGGTGTCTGAGGTTGAATGCATTCAAGCTGAAATTCCCAGCTTAAAAGCAGTTGCCTGAACCCATTTCTTGTTTAAGAGCAATAAAGGATTAATTTTATCTCTGTATCAATTACTTCAATATTTGGATATGTCTGTCAAACAAAGATAGATGTGAGAAAATAAAGCACCTCTTACTCAGATAAGGAGAATTTCCTTCATGTGAGTAATAATTAAACAATGTATCTCCAAAGCCAGTTTCCATAATTAATTTTGCTCGTGAAGTGAGTGTATAGTAGTCTGCATCTGTCTCTGGCCAGGTAGGTAACAAATATGGATTTCCTTTTGAACCACTCATCTCTGAAGATGCACATCATCCCTTAAATAAATATGTCATGAACATCACAGGAGTTTGCTTGCACTTTTAGCACATCAGTATGTTTCTTGGAGCAAAGGTATCTGTGCCAGGACTATTCTCCAATATTTTTATTCCTCCATATTTAATTATTAACAAATAAATATTTTTATTTCTCCACATTATTTTGTGGCCTTTYAGTACCTWAAGGAGGCTTGTAAAATGGAGGGGAAGTKATTTTTTCCAAGCACAGATAGTGATAGAACAAGGAAGAATGGTTTTAAACTAAAAGAGGGGAGATATAGATTAGATGGTAGGAGGAAGTTCTTTAATGTGTGGGGGGTGAGGCAGTGCCACAGGTTGCTCAGAGAAACTGTGGGTGCCCCATTCCTCAAAGTGCCCCAGATGAGGTTGGATGGGGCTTTGCACAACCTGGTCTAGAGGAAGATATACCTGCCTATGGCAGGGAGGTAGAACTGGATGGTCTTTAAGTCCATTCCAGTCCAAGACAGTCTATGATGCTTTGATTCTATGATGTAATACTAGATGCTGCAGCTGGAGCTGCATTGGTTATGCCTTGTTTTATTTTGGAGGTGTTCTGAATATTCCCCCTTGAATATATTTTTTTTTGCTCCACCATTTCATATTTTTCTCTCCTTATTAGTCTTATTTATCTTTCATCTTGTTTACAGCCTTTTTTTTTCATTTTCTCACCACATCTGTGGAAGAAACACCATAAGCAATATACAACTGTGTTAGAACTATCAAAAATTTGAAAATATCCCTTCCAGCACTTCAAACAGTGTTGAAAATAAACTTGAAATAAAAACCTCCTATGTATGTTGGAATCCTGCATCACTGTGGAGCTGTGTGAGTCCAAACACAGCCATTTAAAAGCCAAGACAAACAACAAAGGGAGTCTATTAATCCCAGCTCCCCTGGGTATCCATGGTCATTCATTTACCCATTTCTGGATGTGCAGTAGACTTTGAACAGACAGGGTGGCCAAGTTCTTTTGCCAAATGGGCTCGAAACAGAAAATAATTTGACAATCCAGTACAAACACATAGCAGGCGCCTTCCAGAATTGTCATAAGGGGATTTCAGAGTGCTCTGAGCACCAGGGAAACAGCAGACTGACAGCTGGGGTACAAGGCCATTAGAGAAGGGACATCAGTCTAAATGACATTCTACCTTGTGGATGTTTCATGGCAGGGAGGGGGGGTTCCTTTCTTTTGAACCAGTACCAGTGATTTTCCTGTCTCAAAATTCGTCACAATGTGCGCTTAAAGACATATTGTACAGGAAAATCACATTAGGGGTTTGCAGTCACTTCCTGAGGCCTGGTTCAGCTTTCAASCAGTCTCTTTCTAGTGCCAACCCAATTTGCATCCAGTAAATACTGAATTAGAGGATAAGGATTTTCTTCATTATCATGAATTATAGGACAAATTACTTTTGAATGTACTGTCTGCCAGCACAGCATCCAGAAATGCGTGTACTTTGATATGAAGCTCTAATTTTTCACTGTTCTCCAGGATTTATGATGAAAAGTCTTTCCAGAAGGCAAAGGGTTTGAATGAAGAAAACAAATCTTGAAAAATGGGCAAATGCCTCAAAATCTCAAAGGCATTTTGCTGCCTCCATTGAAAGCAAATGCTCTTTTAARAAATTCTTCTTACATGCATAGTCCAAATCTTGCTTTTTATTAGTGCATGGCTGTCCTTGAAAATTGTTTTCCAAATCTRAAAAGGTCTGATTTTATACCACATTATATATGCATATTTAAACACTATGAAGTGTTAGCCTTTCAAATTAACAAGTCACTTCTGCAATGTTTCATGGGAAAGGACATTACAATTACTCTAATGGTGTGTCTTTTCTATTCAGACTCCCAACAGGAAGAGACGTGCATTCCCAGATTATCCATTACTTTTAGATCATTGAAGCAAAGGGTTCACAAAATTCATATCAGCAAACAAAATTTAATGATCGTAACTTTTCCAAAAGTAGATGAGAGATTTCTGTTGAGTAGTAAATTAAACAGAAAATGCAGAATAACTTTAGATGCACGAGTCAAACCAGGCCACTCAGGTTTGTCCACAAGTGGGAAAGAGAGATGAAAATATTTAATTATTTCAGGTTTACATTGCATCACATCTCTTAAAATAACTTTTTTACTTAGTAAATTAACCTACAGTTAAGAACTGTTAAACACTAAGTATCTGAAATCAAACATCTTGCTTCAAAATAAACTACTTTCATTATATCATTATTAAAAATCTTGGTATTTTTATTAAACTTACGGGGCTTTTATGATTTTTTATTTGCTCTACAAAATTCCTTCTTTGCCTAGCTCTACTTGTCTTTGGCTCATCCTTCTTCTATATTCCACCAGWGAAATTCCCTCTGCTTTTGGCTTCATCTATCTGAGGGGTTTTGTTCCCATTTGCAACATCTTTCATCTGGCACAACAGAGTCAAAGACATGAAAAATGCTTGCTCTACTACTCTGTTCAGCATATGCTGTAAGGGAGAGAGGAGCCAGGAAGAGCCTCAGGGAGGTACCAGCCTTTCCAGGAGACCATTCCTGCCAGCAGGTGCTCCAGGGAKCAGTTTGGGAAATGGAGAAATGAGCCTGTACCTGCAGCCAGGCCAGAGGTGAAATGCATTAAGTGATAAGGATGCAGGGAAGTGGCTCTCCCCCATGATCTCAAGCAGGCCATTACAGCCTTTCAAAGCCAGATGTGTTTTACTTCAACATCTTGCTGCAAGATGTTCTGCCTTGCCTTTGCAGCCTTTTCTAGAATCTCCTTTATTTGCCCTGTCAGTGCGTTTGGTTTTATGCATATCTTACTTTCATTACAATATTTGTTTTCTCCTAGCTGAGTCATGCTCATATAAAAGAATTGCAGCCTTTTTCAGTCCATTTAAAGCCACATGATAGAATTTTAAAGGTTTCATTACCACGAATTGTAATTAATGGTTAAAACCCTTAATTTAGGCCATAAACTCACTCATTTTTATGGATCACAATGGCAACAGTGCCTTGGGATCAGCACTGAAATACAAATTTAGCCTCCCAGTGCCCTATTTCATTCTCTGTTTTTCTGTTTCTCCTCATGCTGCCTCTCATATATTTTATCCAAAACCATATGATGTTGTTCATTCTTTCCAAATAATTGCCTTTTCAACTAGACTTGCCTGGAGAATGGGCCCAATGCTGCAAGTTTTTGGCTTCTTTCCTGGGATTAGTGGTTTCCTGTTAGAAATTTGATTGAATATACATAACAAAGCTTATGCTTCTGAGAAGTGAGTTTACAAGGAAGAACACAATATTAAGCATAGACTGCATCTGTTTAATTTCTACTCACAGTTTCCATCTTCCTTGAAAAATAAAAATTTTAACCAAAAATTTCTGGTATTTTCTATGCAATAAAACACTTTTTTTCTCTTCCTARTCAGTGAGATTAATCTGAATATAAATGCAATGGGAAGAAACATTGTCTGAATTGATGCTGCCTGTCTTTCATGTCAATAAACTGCCAAGCCTGTTATTAACTATTCAAGCACATTAAAGAAGGGTCCAACCTGGGTGAAAATTGCACCTGTCCTGCATCAGTAATCTCCCTTYTAACTCCTTCTTCAACCCCAGGTCCCTATCTCTAAAGATAAAGGCCTGTAGCTAAGGGACTGCAGCTGTCAGAGGTTGAGCAACCAGTGCAGCAATGGGGGCGAGCCAGGGCAGCAGCACAGCAGCATTTCTTGTTAACAGAAGTGCTTTGGACATTTCTCTGCTGCTGCCTCAGGCGTGTACCCCASATTCAGCCAGTGCTTCTAAACCTAAGGCTAACCTGGTTCAGTCACAAATGACCTTTCTAAAAAAGACAGCAAGCTTTACACAGTTTCCATGCTCAGGGAGTTGTTGCCCTATGGCAAGGTACTGTGCTCCCTGGCAACATGCTTTGCTCCACATGAGTATTTCTTCTCAGCCTGTGTCTCTGTTTCCAGTCCCAGGAGGCCCAGGTGCTGAAACATCTGGCAGAGAAGAGAGAGCATGAGCGAGAAGTGCTTCAAAAAGCTTTGGAGGAGAACAATAACTTCAGCAAAATGGCAGAGGAAAAGCTGATACTGAAAATGGAACAGATCAAAGAAAACCGTGAAGCTAATTTAGCTGCTCTTATTGAACGCCTCCAAGAGAAGGTAACCACACCCTCACTCCTCACCTTAGGCTGGAGAGGAAAAGCTAATCAATATTTTGCAGAGATGTTGTGCATAGTCCTTATCTCAGCTGCTACACTTGAGCTATTTTTAAGTCAGAGCAACTGATGCCCGTCTAAATCCCCACTCAGTTCAAAAAAGGACTGAAATGTACAGTCACACAATCACAGGATGGTTGAGGTTGGAAGGGCCCTCTGGAGATCATCTGATCCAACTCCAGGCTCAAGGGGGGCCACACAGAACCAGTTGCCCAGGGCCATGCCCAGGTGGCTTTTTAATATCTCCAAGAATAAAGACTCCAATTCCACTCTGGGCAATCTGTGCCAGTGCTCAGTCACCTCACAATGACAAAGTGTTCCCTGACGTTCAGAGAAAACCTCATGGGTTTTAGTTTTTGCCCATTGCCCCTGATGTCACTGGGCACCACTGGAAAGATCCTGGCTCTATGTTCCCTTCATTCAGGTATTTATAGATATTTGTTTCACAGCACAAGATCCCCCTTAGCTGTCTCCAAACTGAACAATCCAGYTCTCTCAGCCTTTCCTCATAGCAGACACTGAGATGCTCCTTAATCCTCATGGCCCTTTGCAGGACTGTCTCTAGAGAAAGGCTGGTTTTCTAGCTTTTAAGAAGTTCTGTGAACAAATGAAAGGTTACTTGTGTTTAGATTTCAGCGTCTCAGAAAAGTCACTGATCAAATCAAACTGCCCTATGTCTGTAATCCTTGGTTTCTCAGAGGAGAAAGATGAAAAATTATGGGGAAAAAAATTCTTTCCTATACAGCAAAAGAGTCTTTCCATATGTCTTGCAAGGAATAGAGTAAATTTTCCTATGGAGATCTTTGGTACAGCCAGAGGAAACGGAATCACAAATCCTAGATGCAGGATGAAGTATGCCCTTCTCCAAAGAAAAGACCTTCCACACAAGGGAGAGAGACATGCAAGTAAAGATTTAGAAGTGTTAAGAAAAAATTAATTAGTGCTGCATGAGTGATCACTTGTTTCTCTCAATAATGAACTTTCTAATATACTCTGATATACTATTTCAAGAGCAATTTGGCTAAAGAAAATAGCTCTCAGAGTTTTTCAAGGCAGTATTCATAAGCACCTCTACATCTGTGACAGAGACAAAAGTCTTTGAGAGCAGGAAAGAAACAACAGAATCCAAAGGATGATGTTACAAGTAACTACACAAACAGGATAATTCTTGAGCTTAAGAACTATTCCAAATTGCTTGACATTTTTGCATTAGCTTCATTTGCAGGCACAAATTCCAAGACCTTATGAAAACAAAGGGAAAAGCAAATTAGTTATCCTCAAGGTCCAAAAGGAAGTGGGAAGGACAGCTGATGCATCTCTCTGTCCTAGGTCAATGTTAACAGACTGTTAAACCCTGAATGTGATGGCATATATGCATGAAACCCAAGAAAGGCTTCTGAGGAAAGATAACAGTAACTTTCTTGGAAACATTTGCACTGACCAGTAATTAAAAAATACAATTTTGCCAACACCAAAGCATCAAAAACAAACATAATTTGCCAACATCAAAAGTGAATTCTTAATATACAGAAAAAGAAGTGAGRTATCTGTTCCAAGTCTTCCAAAGTTACACAGAGATATGGGTTCCCCAAGGTGTTGGTGTCTAGAACCTACTGCAGAGATAACTTCTGKATGCTGCAGTTAATAGGAACACCAAGCAACAAATCCCTTATAAAATCTAGCACTCAGTATTACAGATCTTTCAAGGACGGATTTACAGGTTAAGTTAGTGCAGTAGGTGATATTCTTCGTCATAGCCAGAGAAAGACTCCAGAGGACAGGTACCTTCAGTGTTCAGACTAAGGAAATTATTGAGATGTTCAGATTGACTTATCTTGTTGAAACTAAGTTCTTGGATCTTTATTACAGTCCCTAAATGCCACAGGTAATAGAGTAACTAACATGCAACGTGCAGGTAATTAATTCCGCCCTCATCCTTCCCTATATTTAGTTTAATATTCAGGAATTCAAAGGGCAAATGTGAGCATGTGGCACATTTTATGCTGCAAGCAGCRCCTCTCTATGTGGCCCTTTTAAATGAAACTCTGTGAGGCGCTGAGGATTATAAGGCCATATCAGATAAAAGACTGAGCTCCAGAGCAGGAGTAGAAAGCAAACACAAAACGTTCCTCAGGCTGGTCTGGTGGATGACACCTCTCCTGTGTTGCTTCTTTTAAAGGTGGTTGTGCTGTGAAACAAGTTTTGCACAAGCATCAAATGCATGACCTAAACAGGTTGTCAGCATGAACTTCCCTGGGCAGGTGGAACGAGAAAAAGATTTTTCTTTTCTTGATGTTTTCCAGGAGAGGCATGCTGCAGAGGTCCGTAGAAACAAGGAGCTCCAGGTGGAACTGTCTGGCTGAAAACAGCAATGGTGGATGTGACCCATCCCCACCATTAGTAAACTCCCCCTGCCTATATTATTATGGATCATGCGAAATAAGTATGGGAAATGTATGACGTGGTTTAAAAAAAAGGTAAAAACAAGAACTCAATAAAAAACTTTAAAAAGAAACAAAAAAAAAATAAAAACAAAATCAATGCGGTCTCTTTGCAGAATGATTTGCTTGATGTTTAAAAAACTTGGATCTTATTTTGTAAATACTTACATTTTTGTTAAAAAATACAATTATTGCATTATGCAAGTTATTTCATAATCTTACATGTCCTGTAACAGGCTTCTGATGTTGTCTATTTCCACTCGGTTGAATTTGCTGGGTCTGTTCATTTGAAGCACCTCGTGTCTAATTCCATTCCCTGCGACTTCTCATTCCAACCCACCATGAGGTCAGTAGTAGTTCTATGGTGCTAGAGGCCAATCATTGCCTAATAACCTAGACTGCTTTGCCATCTATAAGCTTTCTTGAAACAGTGACTAGATCACAGGTATTGTGACTTCACATTCAGCYGTCCAAGACAAAAGGCTCTTAAAATGGTTTTTCAAATGCAACTTATGCTGCAGGGCTCTGTACTGTGCTGTACAATCGAGGTTGAATCGCCACGTAGTGTGTTTGTTGCTTCTGCTTTTTGAGGTGAGAGGCAACAAAAACATCTGGGCAACAGAATTAAATCAAGCAAGATCAGTTTGAGACAAATTTAAAAGAGGCACATTGTAACCATCAAGCTATGACAAGTTTTGGATGATGCCAAACAGCCATACAAATGCTAATTGTAAAGTGAGCTTAATTCACCACTTGAAAATTTATTGATGGAGCAACTAATAGATAGCATCAAGTGGCTTTATCTTTAGGTGCCATGATCTATGATACTTATCTGATGCTACCACATTACATGCGTAATAGTACAAGAGGCTACTGAGTATTTCACCTGGAACCCATGAGCCAGTTGTTACTGTTTTTTTATGACACTGCTGACTTCCATTCATCATGACCGTTACTCTTCAGTGTTAGCCAATCCTACCTAGGGACAGACATCTCGGACTAAGAGGGCTGAAGCAGGAGGAATGACTAGACAGGGTGCTTGTGCCAAGTACAAT
Organism: Cardinalis cardinalis; assembly: GCA_014549065.1. Classification (NCBI taxonomy): domain Eukaryota; kingdom Metazoa; phylum Chordata; class Aves; order Passeriformes; family Cardinalidae; genus Cardinalis; species Cardinalis cardinalis. The sequence continues at coordinate 17,392,852 of JACDOX010000001.1, forward strand.
ATCACCAAACCCAAMACATCATCCCCAAAATAGCTGCAGTTTTGAAGTTGTCCCTACCCCCCCTGGAGGTTGCTGCCTGCATATTCTACTCTTCATTAGTGCTATTTTCCTGTATGTCATTGTGAGCAAGCTGTGATTAATAAAGAATTGGGGTTCTGTGAACTGAAAAAGGGCTTGTTTCTTCTCTCGCTCCATTACATCTCTGGCATGTGCCCATGTAAGGGGAAAAGCCTAATGTAGTCATAAAAGCATGGATATGAGACTTAAACAATTATTAATAGRCCAAGCCTATTTCTCTGCTAATATGGGACCAATCCCTGCTATGCATTTTCCAGTGCTTAGGCTGGCTGCTTTTCAAGATTACCATATAAACTGAGACTATAAATGTGACCTCTAGCATTGAGTTTATTAAAAAAGAACTAGCTATATGCACATGCACATGCATTCCTCAATCCTGACTCAACACTGGGGGAAAAATGGAATTTGGGGAAAGAAAAGTAAATAATCTATCTCTGGGTACGTACATCAATAATTACAACAAGATTCTGAGTGTTAACACACTGGTTTTCAGGGTAGAAAACATGAATTTATAGGATTTATTGAAGAACAACATCACTTGGGTGTCTGCTGAGCTACAGAGCTGAGATGTAAAACTGAATCAGACCCCATTTTGAACTGGACAGATGATAAAGAATTATCTCTAGAATTACTAGAAAACAAAACTAATTATTTGAAGTCATCAAAGTTGCATCATTTACTTGCTCTTTCAGAGAGGTGGATTTTATACTCCAGGTCTGCAACAGTCAGTTTTTTATTTTAGCAGACTATTTTTTTTKGGGGCCAAGAGATGGCCTGCAGTCAAAAAGCAGCAGAAGCTGAACATGGAGAAAGGCTGTGAGCTCAACTCTGTGTGCAGTGAACTCAGTACCACAGAATGAAATGAGTACTTGTTACAGCAGCTAACTTGCTTATCTTTCTCATGAAATTACCAGAAGTAAACCTGGCATGGAAGCCAGATAGCAGATGTTGAGTCTGGAAGACATGAACTTCAATGTTGCCAAGCCTATAAAGTTTGTATATTGTTTTAAGCCCCAGTAGACAAAAAGGACATTATTGTCATTAAATTTAAGGTCCATGACCTTAGCTTGAGGGATTGTGGATTCTGTTTTCATTTCCCAATGGCAAGCCACTTACAGTTTTCCCTGTCCATTGATTTAACAAATTCTGGAAGTACTTCAAGCCCTTTTCCTGTTTGTCTTCCTGGCTATGGTTGCTCAGAGAACAAGCCAAGAACAAATCTCTGCTGCTGAGCCAAGCAGGGCAACCTGCATCACTTCCATGGGGTTCAACTCTTCCTCCCCAAAAAAGGGTGTCCACACCCAAAGTGCCAACTGGGATGGTCTCCAGAACACTGTCACTCTACCACAGAACTGAGCTTTGCCTGGTAAGTGCTTCTCAACAGGTACCAAAGCTGCACCAGGGAAAAGAGTGAAGAACCAGACAGTGGGAGCGCTGCTGCCCCAGGTCACAAATCATGCTCTGCTCCTGCTCACTTGGCTCTTTGAACAGTGGAGGGTCTACAATTCATTTTATTAATGTAAAACTATGCTTTGAAAGCCTGTTTGCAAATACACTCACTATTTAATCCCTAATAGCAAAAAGAAATAGCTGGAGACCTGCAGCATAGCCATTTTCTTCTTTTACTCCTTTTTCTTTACATTTCCTTATATTTTGCTTTACTACTGCCTTTCTAGCTCCTCCCTGCTTGTGCTAGCAAAAGTGCATTGTGGCCATGAGTCTCTCTTCGTATGTTRMTAYGGATAAAGAATCTCCTTGAAAAATAATAAAATATAAAACACCTGCTTTTAAAGTATTACCATTTGGGTAAGACAGAGCTTTTTCAATTCAACAGCAACCAGAGGGTTCAGGGCTTTTAGATCAAGAAAATTAGGCTTCTTCTTTGATTAACTGTAGATACCCAAGCCCATGCCATGAGCTGTGAGTAGCTGCTGCTGAGCTGCAGAACATTTTCCATAGACTGCCTGAGACCTCCCACAGGAGGGGAGGGAGGCTGTAGCRCTGGCATTGCACCACACAGATGTTTCCTCCTTTCACTGGGATGCATGATGGCTCAGAAACAGGGCAGAGCTGTGCAGCACATCTAGAGAACACTTCTGACCTCTGCAGGTCCAAGGACTGCAATTCCAGGTGTGGTTAAGGTTAGATCTCCTCTTGGTTAACTCATCAGTTGTGTCAAAGCTGCCACGAGGCGACAGCCRAGTAACCAAACAGGAATGGCTCAAACCTGTCACACTCCTTATGGTCCTACCAAAGCCACAGAATTTATGGTCAAACCAATTCAAAGAATCCTAGAATATTCAGGTTGGATTATTGGGTCCTGGCATCATTAACCTGGCACTGCCAACTGCACCACTAAACCACGTCCATAAGCGTCACGTCTCCACATCTTTTAAATACCTTCAGGGATGGCAACTCAGCCACTTCTGTTCCAATGCTTGATGACCCTGTTGGTGAAGAAATTTTTCCTAATATCAGAGTCACAGGATCACAGAATCATTTATGTAGGAAAAGACAATTTAGTCTAACCTATGACCWAACACCACCATATCAACTAGACCATGGCACTAAGTCCATGTCTAGTCTTTCCTTAAACACATCCAAGGATGGTGACTCCAGCACATCCCTGGGGAGACTACTCCAATATCTAATTACCCCTTYTGTGAAGAATTCCYTCCTAATGTCCAATCTGAACTTCCCTTGGCACAACTTTAGGCCGTTTCCTCTTGTACAGTCACTTGTTTGCTGGGAGAAGAGACCAACCTTGCTACAACCTCCAAATMTTTCCAGAGCCAGGAGGTTTGGATGTATGGTTTAAATCCACCACCAGTTCAGTACTTGAAAACAATGCCTTTTCTCTCCCCTTTGTTATCATTCTTCTTGTCCCATGGAGGGTTTTTTGTTGCTTTGTTTTTGAATGACTGGAAGAAAATGCTATAGCCAAATAGCAATGTCTGCCCGTTCCCTCACTCCAGAATCCCCAAACATGTGGCTGATGTACAGCAGCACCGTACACACACTCAGAGCTGCCTGCCTGACTACCATCCAGCAGCCCTGTCAGAGAGATGGGCTCTGTGATCAGCACAGGAGAACGTTTTCCTCCCAGCACCTAAACTATGCAGAGAAGAGAGGAACTCCCCTCCCCTCTCCCAGAAGGAGTGAGACATTAGGGCAGCATGAACATCTTTCTCATCCCACTGTTGCCAGATCCCATCATGTCAAATCAAACCCTCCCTTCAGGTTTTGATGGAGAGAARCAAGGATTGCACAGGAACAGGCAGGCCCCACATCCATCTTGCACCACATGCCCTGTTCTGAGCATATTCCAGCTGTGGGAAGAGGAGACATTCACTCAGCAGAGGGGATATTATCAGGGGAATATTGGGACAATTTAGGCAACTATCCCCATGCCTCAGGGCTGGTAACACAGTGATGTTGGTGCAATACTGCCATGCAGTGGTCAGAGTTTACAAGGGGGAGCATCTCTGAGTACACCAGGGATTGATTGCAAGGATTTCCTCTGAAGAATATCCGTCCCATCTGCTGCACAGTTTACACTTTATAGGAGGTAGATGGTGGTTTTGAAATCTGAAGCCTGAGTCCAGACATTTTCAGGTTTAACTCCTGTGGAACAGGAGTGGAATGACCACAGATACCTTTAAGTCCAAAGAAAGGACTGATATTTTTGTGTGGAACATGAAGCAGCCAGAATTAGAATTATTGCAACACCACCATCAGAAGCACTCCTGACTATGATAATTCCTGCATTACTGAAACTTCAAATATRTCTAGAAAGCAACACAGTGCACAGCAGCCAGCTCAGAAAAAAATACTGAGACAATTATAAAAGCAATGTCTGAAGTATGGGGAAGGGCAAAAGAAGCTACATCAGAAACCATCAGCAGATTAGGGGATAAATGAACTGTGAAGCAAATCTCACATTTGAAAAGTAGTTTTCATCTCCCAGTGAAGAAGAGAGCATGCTCATCCTTGAAGTTGTCTCCCTTGAAAAACACTGAACTCTTTCTCCATCCCTACACCATTACTTGGAACTAGGGCACAAGACAGAGGAGCCTAAAATCCAGCCCACATTATATATGTATGTGTGTGTGTTATCCATAGCTCTCTGAGCAATAGGAACCAGAATATTCTTGGGTTATTCCATAGATTAGGGGGTTCTCCAGTGTACAGTAAAATGCTTGTGCTCTAGCCATTCATAATTCCAGTGCTGGGYTGAAGCTCTGATGCCATCTGATCTTTTAGTTTTCCTCCTGGGAGATTCATGGAGATGCCTTTTACTATTCAAAGACCACAGGAATGCAGATAATTGATAATTTACTAAGGGAAACATTTGTCTGCTTCAAGTCTACAATATAATGCCATGCTCCCCTTCTTTTGGATGGCAGTAAGTAGCTGCTGGAAAACGTCTTCCTGCTGTACCAGTTTGGCTTTGGAGAAATGGGTCACAGAAAAGGGAGATCCTGGGCTACTCTTTATGGAAACATGAAAAACATTATCCCAGATACAGCCCAGACAAGTGTGATATGAGGAAACAGCCAAGCAACAACTTAAATTTCCTTTAGCTATTATAGTTGCAACCAATTTTTAAACAGACTTTAAAAAATAGGTTCACCCTATCAAAATATTTTAAAAACATTAGCTGTTAAAAGACACAGCTTTCCAATAAGTCATTTAGATAATAATTTCTACATATTCATAAAAGCTGACAAATTTCCCCATGTACAACTGCTTCTGACCAGAAGATGGCAATCTCTTATTATGTAATAGGCAACTACAGATAGTAAATTTTATTTTGAAGAGGCTTTCAACCTCTGCAGAATSTTGAAATCCTGCTATGTGGAGTCTGATGTTCTATATTTACCCTAATATAGATTTAATATTGGCTTGGGTTTATATAAAAATAAAAGATAACACTTTTCCCTTGGGCAAAATTAATTGCTTTTGCTACATTTCCTTAAAAATACAGCACTGGCAGACATTTAAAAGAACCTGAAGGATAAGGTGGCCATATGAATAAACAGGTTAATATTAGCTGTTCCTTAGTCTGGAGCTTAGAGGCTGATTCCTGCTCCTAGCAAGTCTGAACCAGCTCTCCTGAGTGCTGGATGGAAGCAGGAAAACATCACTGCTCTTCAGAGAGATTTCACACAGGCTGAAAAAGGGTGATGCTCCCAGCATAGGAAAGTGGAACATCCCTTCCTGCACTGTGTTTTACACTTAGATGTTTGCAAATGATGAAATAAATGGTGGAGTGCAGTGGCATATGAAGAGCTGTCCATGAGCTGGTTGCACAGAGTGCATGTTTTCCTGTCACAGGTATGAGCTGGGAGCAGCACTGGATGAGTGCACATCTCCTGCCCCCAGGGATGAGTTTGGAGGCAGCACAGCTGCTTGCTTGCACAACACAGCCTGTGCTCAGATTAACAGTGTCTGTCAGACCCTGGATGTCCCCATGAAGGGCCAGTCTGCCTTGTGYCATGCTCCTAGGACACCCTACCAGTGCTGGAGAGAGCCTGACTCACCCAGCATCTCCTGTCCATGCAGGCACAGCCTGGGGCAGGGCTGTAGGGAAAGATGTCATCTGGCAAACACGGAGAAGAGGAGGCTGATGGCTGCCACTGGGACACAGCAGCAAACTGGCAGCAGCAGCCAAGCTGGGGGAGACAAAGGTGAAGCTGGGGGATGCTGCTTCTGCTCTGAATTCCCCCAATYCCTGGCTCCTCAGGAGGGGTCCTGTGCGAAGGCGATCCACACATGGATGTCATGGTTTAATCCAGCAGGCAGCTAAACACAGCACAGCTGCTGGCTCACTCCCCACCAGCATGGGATGGAGGAGAAAACTGGGGAGAAAAAAGTAAAATTCGTGAGTTGACAGTTTTATAGGACAGAAATGGAAAGATAATAATAATAATAATAATAATAATTAATAGCAATAATAATTATGCCACCCCAAAAAAGGGATGCACAATGCAATTGCTCACCATGCACTGACCATTGAGCATGCTGTCATAAGGCATGGAATATCCTTGTCAGCAGTTGGGGTCAGCTGCTCCATCTGTGTCTCCTCCCATCTCCTTGTGCCTCCCAGCCTCCTCAAAGTGGTGTGGTGTGGTGTGAGAAGCTGAAAAGTCCTTGACTTAGAGTAAGCACTGCTCAGCAAAACTTCAGTGTATTATCAACACTGTTCTCACCCTGACTCCAAAACACAGCTTGGTACCAGCTCCTAGGAAGAAAATTAATTCTATMCCMGCTCAAACCAGGACAGCAGGGTCCCAGGGCATCCTGGGAACTGCCCTCTGAACCCATCCAAGAGGCTTTCCAGCACTGACACCACTGCAGGGGTGTGTGCCCTGTGCTCCCAGCTCACAGCAGGTCACCAGCACTGGGCATTATCTGCTTGTCCTCTGGCCAGCTGTTGGCTCCATGTTAGAGCTGACTGTRGAAGTGATGCTACTTCTGCATTTAGCAGTGCATTTTTACCCTCATCTTTAGCACAATAATCAGGTGCTTGGACTGGTTTTAAAAATGTATTTTTTTCCGATGGAAGGATTCATGATGAGTTTTTGAAGGCATGCAGGCATCTCTGTTCTCTAGGAGTGCACCTCCACAGCTTTGATACAGCTCATTGRCAAACCAAGCTGGAATTTACAATGTTGATATTAGAGAGATTCCTCCTCATAGTTTCCCATTAGTTTTATGGTTATCCAAGGTGTAGAATTTCTCCACATCAAAGCTGAAGGCAAAACTGGACATCATCTTTCCAGAGCTCTGGACCATGCAGAGTTTRCAGTATTGACAGGCTCTCTTTCAGCCTGTGCAAGAGGCTGCTGTGCCTGGCACATCCCAGGCAGGGCTGGGGAGTCCCCCATTCCTGGCAGGCATCCTGCTGTTGTGCACTGGGATCATTCCTGGGACACAGGGTGCTCACACCAGCTGGCCTCAGTGCCATCACGTGTTCCATGCTCCCAGAGGCACCAGGAGGTCCTGGCTATGCAGAGTCCCCTGCGTTGCCCGAGGCACCTGCAGCACAGGGTGAGGGTGTGTTCAGACAGCCCCACGCTCCTGGCCTGGGCTCAGAGCCTGCTGAGCTCAGCCAGCTTGAAACCAGCATCTTCCCCAGCCAGGCTGGGAGTCCCAGCATGCTGGGAGCAAGGACCTGGCTGCTGAAGCAYGGCCACACAGGCTCCAGCTCACCCAGAGAGGCTACTGCTTACTGCTGCAAGCATGGAGCCCTCTCACAGATTTTATGGAAAACCTGAATGTTTTCTATGCTTTAATATTGGGAAAAAATCCCCTCTTCTTATTTGGACCAATAAAATATAGGAGTTGCTTTTTCATCACCCCATTYTTCTCCTTTCTGAGAGAAATTAGATCTTTCCTAGTTTAGAGGAGAAAAATTCCCTGCACTGAAACAGAACTGCTCCTTTCTCATGAACTATAGCACAGTGGGGCCACTCTGCAGTCAGATACTGTTTTACCTGCAGTCTTCTATGGATTTTCCAGGCAAAAAAAAAGAAGGGAAAGTGGTTTCTGAACTGAAGATAATTTCTTCCCAGGTATGTGGAACACATAGGTGTAACCTGTATATCCCCTTTTCTTTCCATCACATTTCATACTACTTTCCAGTAGGCTCAAAGGCAGGACAAAAGCAAGAAGTCAGCCAAATTTATTCCAGTTTCCTGAAGAACTCTGTCTGCATTTTGGAGCTCCAAAGTCCTGTGCCCAGCATAGGATGATGTGCAGGTCTGAGGTGTAAGCAAAAATGAATGATTAAAACAGAAACACTGCCATTTTCTAAGTACCATCTTGATTTCTGTGGAAAGGGGAATAGCACTTTCTCTCCCAGCAGTGAAAATCAACCACAAATACTTCAATATTGAATCCTGGTATAGCCATATCCATAAATTTAATCTTTCTTGGTTTGCCTAACATGGGAAAAATTATCTTTCTCCTTATTCTGCTCAGTGATTTATTCATTACTTTGGTGTTAACAATGATTTATTTTCTTCTTGCTAGCCTTGTAGTAGAAGATATAGTTGCCTGAAATCACAAAAGCTTTTTCACAATCCATATTATCTCATTAAGAAAAAAGTTCAAAATAGGACTTTGCACCTTTGCATCACTATTAAGACTGTATTGTTCTCCAAATGACCACTGTGTTCACAGTGGTCTTAAATAGAAATTAAATACAAAATTATCTCCATTACACTTAGGCAGACAAGACCTGGCTGAAAGTAGAGGTGGAAGTAGATAGAGTTGCAGTTTTATTCAGCAACTGGTCTTGAAGAAAGACTATACATTTGAGATACTAAAATGCCTAGAGAAGTGTCAGAACAACTTCAGTTGTTCTCAGAATTAGGTAAGACTCATGAATGTCACCATCCTGATGGGCATTCTGAGAAAAAGCCTAGAGATGGTCATAAATAAAGCAAGAGGGTTTAAGAAGACAAAATCAAGTGGATATGTGGGTAAAAGTACAAATATTCATGGTGGTCATGGCATTGCATGGGGTAGCTGCTCACATCAACAGAGGTAGCCCTGTCAGTAACTGTAGATATTTTATTAAATTTAAATGTGAGGAGTCCACTATGGCATTACAAATATGGCACTTTCCATAGGAAGGGTACTGGAGAAATCATTATCTCCATYTCTTCATAGGTGCTGGCTCTGATATGCCCCTGAAGTCATGCAATCTACAAAGCATCAACAACTCCATATGGAATCCTAAATTATTTTCACATACTTACCAAAAGCCAGCCAGATGGATGGGTGGCTCTGGTGAAAATGTCCTGCATTCAGGCAGATGCAAATACTCGACCACCAGTAACAGATTTTAAACTGYCTCTGGAAAGTTGCTGGAAGCACAGATAATGTTCCTATAAATATTATTAAATCCAAAGCCACTCGAAGCAGAAATTAAAGCTTCTCCGATTTTGCCTTCTCCCTCACAGTTCAGATGACTCATGTGCAACCTATCTTAGTTAAGTGGGCTTCTCTMATGACCCAAGTCCCCAGACCACTGCCCTGGGTGCCCTTACAGGCTGCTCATCCCCTGTGTATGGCCCTGGGCTTCATTAGGTACAGCAGTCACATGAGAATGAGAGAATGGSAATCCATTAAATTCTCGAGTGCTATTGAATATTTCAGGAAGGACACTCCCCCATTACYAAAAACTGCTTAATATTTTCTGGCAAACAAACTCTCAGAGGCCATGGTAGAGAAAAATACATAAAGGAGAAGGCAGAGTTTCTAAAGTATATTTTAGCTTACCCCATGTTATGTATTTTGTCCATCATGACATAAGATATCACAAATGCTGGTAGAAGTGTTTCATGGCAAATGCAGGTCATTCTTTGGGATTTGGAAGAGGGAATAAAGTAACAAATAACAAGGTAACACATMATTTTTGGTGTTAGGACCTCATCAATTTATGTGCCCTTCTTGAAACAGTGCCCTGTGGAAACTTGTTTAAGTCACACACAAGGAATTGCACAGAATCCACKACTTGTCAAACTGAAGTGTTCTACTTTATGAAGAATTAACTTTGCCTCTCAAAACCAGCTGTGGATCTGCAAAATTACTTATGGATAAGTTTATTTCCCTCTCTTTCCCATTAATCACAATCTCGTTTACTTAATTTACGGAAGCCAGGACCTCTTTTATGGATTCTTAAAAGGGAATGGACAACAGGGCAAACTTAGACTGGGCACTGGAAGCATTTCTTCACTAAGGAGGTGGTCAACCAGTCTGTTCAAACAGACTTCACAGGGAGGTGGTCAATGCTCCAAGCTTGTCAGTGTACAAGAGGCATTTGGACAATGCCCTTAAAATCATGCCTTAATTTTTGGTGAGACCTGAGGGATCAAGATGAGATGATCACTGTAGGTCCCTTCCAACTGAAATTGTCTATTCTATTTTATTCTGTACTATGACATTTAATTGTTTTGGCCGTTCATGTTTTCATCCCTGAGAGAATATTGAATGAATTTTTGGTGGTGAAACAAGATCTTGGCTTTTCTTATTCTAAAGAAAAATTGATGGTGGTATAACAGCCACTATAAATGYATCCTCAAAGTAAAATCTTTTCAGATATAAATGTAAGTGTTTGTATTTTGATCACACTTTAAAARCCACAAAGTTTAAAATTAACTGTACGCTTCATAAAAGAAAAAAAWATACCAAATAGCACTTAAGAGGTATGGCTGTTCATTTGATCTTTGCATGGCTAATAAAGGATCTGATGTGAATATTCCCTTATACAAACAGAAATTTGTTCCACTGTGTTATTTAATGTTGAATCAAGCACTAAACAGGTCATTCAAAATCCCATAGTTGAATAGTTGAGTCATTGCAAAAAGGAAACATTTAGACTCACTTGAGTAAATAAGAAAATTCACACACCRTGACCTATATCCTCTTTTTTTTAGATACCACGACATAATTGTGCCTAAAATGGGAGGTACATCGTTGTTGATCTGTAACTGTGGCAATCATTCTTTCATTCATCACACGTATCCAAGCATTACCTGTATCTGACTGCAAACAGAAATGGAAGAAGTATCAGCAAATTAAATACTGCCCTTGGCTGCCTAGGGAAAAATGAAAAAATGAAAAAATAGAAAAAAAAARRAARRARRAAAAAMRAAAAAAAGAAAAAGGAAAAAAGAAAAAAGAAAAAAGTKATCTGTTTAAATACTTGTGACATCAGGCGTGGCTCAGCTCAGGAACTGCATYTCTCCATTCTCTGACAGGGATGAACTTTCTGACTGAGCTGCTTCCCTCCTACTTTCCTGTTTACCACTAAAAGATCTCATGAATTTACCAATCCTCGTTGTGCTATTAATGAAGCCATCAGAACAGAAGGGTTGGTCCAAGGCATAAAAACAGCAGCAGACTGTACATTCCAACCAAGTACCTGAGCCATGGCACATGTGGTAAGAGCATGCCCTCATATGATGGATGCAGGCAACTGGGCTCATGTTGGCAGCAAAAAAAAACCTGCATGGAGAAGTTTGCCTGCTTTACCATCACTCCCAGCCACAAACCAACCCATCCCCAAAGCAGGAAGGCAGGCCTCAGCCCCGTGCATCCCACRTAATTCTCCCTTCACGTTTAATGCTAAACACAAAGTCAAGGACAAGCTGTAGAAGTTGTAGTCAGGCATCTGTGAAGATAATTGCAAAGATTATCTATTTTCACCCACCCCAAAGAGGAGTTTCTTTATCAGCCCTTCTGAAGAAAGATGCAAACAATAGAATGCTTATGTTCACTTGTTTTAACTCTACATGYTCCCAGTGTTCCATCACCCAGAACATTTAAGGGAACCACAAGAAACTGCTAGGAGCAGGGGAGCTCAGTAGCAATCCCACATAGTTTAAGGTTATTTAAGATTCTGGCAGGATACTCCAAGTGAGCAAAGCACCATGTAGGAGCCAAATGAGAAAAGAACCTGGTTCATCCTAGTGTTGAGAGATGGCTGACCTTTGAGCAAATCCACTCATAGTTGTTATGTACTAGAGCAGGTCTGAAGTAAAGACAACAACAAATGATGCCTGGTGATGACAGCTAAACCAGAGTCCTAAAACATCTATCTGCTGAGCAGAGCCAAGCAAAGCATCAGCTCGTGCCTCTGATCACAGGCCACCAAGAAAGAGCAGCAGCATTCCTTGGCACATTCCGTAGCCAGGCAACTTTCCATGGCTATTTTTGACAACTACCAGGTGGTGGCCAGCCAATACATTCTGCAGATGGGCAGATGATCAYATCTTGTTGCCAAAAAGCTTTAAGTGATTTATTCCCTTAGAGAGGTCCACAGTATTTCTAAGCTCAGTCCCAAGCAGCAGCATCTCAGTACAGGGTGRGCTGAGAAAAAGTATCTAGCAGGTGATTTGTCACTTCAGCTTACTTCTCAGAAGATAAAGCAGAGCTTGCAGGGTTCTTCCAACCAGCTCAGAGAAGCCCTCAAAGTTACCTGTCCACCCAGAGGAGGATTGTGTCAAGCCCATGAAGGTGCCTTTGCCATGGGGGAAGTTTGTTTCTGAGCACAGACATGCTGCTGTGCAGTGCATCTCAGGCAAACAGTGCAAACATAAATCTGTCCAAATCTGAGGGGTGCTTTATGGAGAGCTGAAGCCCCTTTTAKTGGTATGCTTCTGCCAGCAGAAAATAAATTGTGTGGATCTTATGCCAACTTGAAGAGGCCAGAGAAGTAGTCAGAAAACAAAAGAAACTGCAAGCCAGGGTCTCCAGTGGAAATGGCATTCATGKCAAATGACATAAGTGTCAAGCATGAGTCACTGCTGCCATTTCTCCCCTCCCAGATGAGGGAAGCAYTCTGTGGCCAAGGCAGAGCAGGACAGGATGACAGATATTAGGCAGTTTGACTCCAGTGCAAATGAGCTGTTAGGGTTTAATAGAAGTGTCTCTCTAYAATGCACACTACATTTCTATAGCACCCAATGAAGGACTGGAAACTGTCTTAGAGCCAGTGTGAGTTTACCAACATTTCAGTGGCAGAAAGCAATACTCTTTCTTGGAAAGCTCTCCTGAACCACTGCCCACATTTGGTAGCTGTGGTGACTAATACAAARCCGTTGTTTTAAAAACAGCATTAGAACAAGAAAGCTACTTCATTTTCCTCCCTGATTGTAGGCCAAGCGCCAGCAGTGACTGACAGCTTGATCTGCCAAACAAGAAAAGTTTATGTTTGGGGGGTTATTATTTAKACATGAGAAAGGTGATGCACCTCTGAAAATGTGTACACATAAATCATGTCTTCATTTTGAGAGCRTGGTCTTACAGAAAAGGGGCTGCTTAAACTAAGAGCAAAGTGGGCCAATCCTCAGCCATTGCAGTACTGTGAGCAAAGCTCCAGCAGCTCACAAATGCCAGGAATTTGCCCTATTGTCTGCTTTCCACCCCACTTYATTGTCTGTGAAGTTTGCCTTCAGTCTACCCAAGTTTGGTGTACTTCAATAACTCAGTCAACAGAGGGAAGCAGATGGCAAACATTTCCTCCCAGAAGCCTGGGGTTTCTTTCTGGCATCTTAGTGATATGAGAAGTATCACAGATATCTCTTGCCCAGATGCAAACCCTCTGGCCAGCACCACTGTGCTTTGCCATCAGGTTTCCTCTCTTGTCAAGGCAGAACTGACTKTTAAAAGTCAAAGTGATCTGGTTTAATTTTGGGACTAGCAGAGTACATGGTTTGAACCTTATCTCACTTCTTCAACAACTTGTCCAGAAAAAAAAAAAAAATCTGTTGGGGAAAAAAACCTGCTAACACTGATTGTTTGCTGCTCATCTGGACACCATAAAGGCATGCATGTTGTTACRGTCACACTGTGTCATCCCTTGCACGTGATGTGCAGGATGGCGTATCCCCAAGAATATAGGAGGAGGTTCAGGGGCCAGGAGGGAGGATTTGCTGTGGTGTCTGAAAGTGCTGTTATTTTTTTAGGTGTGCTTGTCTGTGAGTCTGCATGACTCTAACAGTTCAGTGTGCCCAATGCTTTCCACCATTTTCTCATTTTTTAATAACACATAATTCAAACTTATGAATAGTGACTATTTCACCAGAGCAGAACCATAACCTGTCATCTGGAATAGGCATTTGCAGCAGTGAAATGCTTTGGGTCCATAGAGATACCAGTACAGCTCCAGAACAGAAAGATATTTTCTGACACTAGATTACTTACTGTAAGAGATATCTCAGCGTTCAGTGGCACTGAATTCATTATTTGTCCATTTTGACCACATCAGGCTTTATCCCACAGGTTCCAGAGGGAAACAGCAATCTCCAACTGCAACTGTGATCTCATCCCCCTGAAGATCCCCAGGGTGAAACTTCTAATTATTACCCATGGTACCAAGTCTCTGCACAGGTTTTTGGTTTATGTTTTTAAAGAAATCTTCTTTCCCTTATGCCATACATGTTAGAACTGAGCCCTGACACAGTTCCTGGCCTCAGAGGGAGAAGAAGGAAAACCCAGGAGAATCAGCCCACTGCACCCCAACATGCAGAGRGCCACAGAGACGTCAGGGCACAATACATACTATAAAGCTCTTTGCTGGAACAAAAGCACCCTCATTGCACTCTCATTCTCTTTTAAATCAACAGAGTTGTAAAAGTTATTTCTATAGGCATCTATTTTCTCTCTCTCATAAAATTGTTTGAAAGCATTTCCCAAACAGCCCTGTCGCTATTGTGCAGCCCACACTCCGCCCAAACGGCGCTCCTTGGCTCCCATGGGCCGTGCCACTGAATACTGCAATCACTCTGCTGCCTCACAGCCTTCCTCCTCTTGTGAAAGCCAGAGCATAAACCAGAATTGTTCCAGAGACACTAATCTGTGTTTTCTGTACACTCCCCAAGAAGAGACACAACTGACCTATTTTCACATGTCCTCCAGAAAAGAGTTTTCCTACCTACTCTAAGAAGATTTCGTCTTTCTCTCCTCACAAAGGATTGCAAAACAAGCCCTAACAAATCCTAATTGCCTTTTTTTTTCCTCTGACATCATCATGTGAAGACCACTTGCCCAAGGTTAGAAGGGCTTCTTGTTCATTCCCTGAATACATCACTCCAAGTCAGAGACTGGCCATTTTGAGCAACTGAGCCTTGTGTAGGCACAAATGCCTTGCTGAAGCATCTAGCTGTTTATTACTGCTGCAATTTGTCATTGTTCCTGGTATCAGACAGTACAACTAGAGAGGAAACAGGGGGAAGCAAGCAATTGGTTAGGGGGAGAATAATCTGTGGCATTGTTTGTACCCAGGGAAGACTGTAAGAGCACRGCTGCATCTGCAGAAATTCAGGATCTGGGGCACCTTGTGCAAAAGGAGTGATGTTTTATTGTCAGCTTCTCATCCAGGTAACTACATCCATTTCATGAACAGAGGAAATTTCAGAGAGAATAAAGGTTCAGCCTCATCTGAAGGTGATCCTATCTCTTGTGTCCAAGCAACTGATACATCACACAGGGTAGGAAAGCACCATGATGTTTCTGGCAAGTGAGGAGGATTGAGGGGAATATTCCCTCCTTTCACACATGGGCCCCTTTTCTCAGCCCTCGTCTTTTTCCACAGTCCCAACAAGTTTCCTTTCATGCCTTTAACTCCGCTCAAAGCTGCACTCTAAATGCCAATTTTCACATCCCAGACATTTTTATTACTGCACATTTTCCACTGGGATCCCAGCTGGCACCATGCCATGTCCCTACCATGATCCAGTGCCACAATGGCAATCTGTGCCATCTCAGCAGAGTCTTCAGCTGTGCATGCCCCATGATCACACAGAGCCCTCACATGGGTATTTTTCTCCCCTTAAACCCATTCTTATCCAGACTTGGTCCACATGAAGATCACCTGTTATCCCTCCCTGTTGAAGGGGTCTGAGGATTAAAGACCTTCAGCCCTACTGATAAACCATGCACATGATGATTTGAGACGTCATAAGTGAAGCCATGGCTTCAAATAATTTATTTAACACCTAGTATATTACACACAAAAGACTGYGTTAGAAACACAGTGCTGAGGTTTGAAGTCAAACACCAAAAAAAACACATCTAAGGGAAGTATTAATTTTGCCTACAAAACCTGTTTCATTCCAAACACTGGCTGGATTTCCTTTCTTCAGGGTGTAGTAAAGGAATCTGGTTGTTGCTGAAATAGCTGAATGTGTTAGGAGACTTTGGAGTGGAAAATACAGACTTGGAGTTGAGGGTAAAGTGGGAACTGGATTGTTTGGGGGTTTTTTTTGGTTTTTTTGTTGTTTTTTTTTTTTTACTTCCATTTGCTTAAGTGCTGTAGGAGACTAGGAGAAGGCTTCCTAAATGTTCCCTATGCTGAAACTCTGACATGGGAAGTAACCCAGGCTTATGTGAAGAACTATTCACCCTCGGGGGTTTCCAGAAAATCAAGAGCAGCTGTGCTTTGAATCCAGAACTGCTGCAGAAG
Source organism: Cardinalis cardinalis (assembly GCA_014549065.1). Lineage (NCBI taxonomy): Eukaryota > Metazoa > Chordata > Aves > Passeriformes > Cardinalidae > Cardinalis > Cardinalis cardinalis. Next base: position 17,408,909 of record JACDOX010000001.1, read on the forward strand.
TCCTGAAGAAAAAATGAACCCAGTTTGAAACACCTCTGCCAAGAAGCTCAACTATTTGATTTTCAACTTTCTGAGTCCCAACTTCTTACCCAAAATATAGTGCTACCCCTCCACAGTACACTGCAAATATCACCTCCTGAGTTTGGAGGTAGGGAGATGCAGTAGTGTTGAGACTGAAAAGGCCCTGGGGACAGGGAGTTTATTAATAAAAACCTACTCTTTAGAATTAGACTTCAACATAAAAGGGGTCTCAACTTTTTCCTGGTGCCCTACCTGCTGAGCTGGACTCTGCTTCATTCTCCARCTTCTGTGATCTTGGAGCAAAGTCAGGCTAGGTGCTGCACAGAAGCTCTGTGTACAAAATTACCTTCATCCTCTCTCCCTGTCCCACAGGATTAACAGCAGTGTTGCAACAGTACAAATGAGTGAGGAGCAGACACTGTCGCCAAAAATTAAATCTGAGGTGGCACTAGCCCCTGGCAAAGTCTTCTCCAGCCTTTTTCAGTCAGTCAGACATAGCTGTTAAGGGAACATTTTTGGGGATATGTCAAATGCAATCTCATAAAAATCTCCTTTCTGATGGGAGTTTTAGGTTATAAAAGTTAATGCAATGCAGATAGCTGAGTTGAACAGGCTGTTTCCCAACAGACTCCGGTATAAAAAGTATTGCATTATATAAAGCTTGAATCACAGCTTTCTCAGCAACTGCTTAGTGCAGACTGGGTATCTATCTCATGAAAGGCARTGAAAATAGTGTGGAGAGAAGACTGCAGTTCCTAGGAGAAGACCTGGCAATAAGATGGGGATTTTCAACYTTTTTTTTTTTCTCATTAAAAAGTATACAGCCAAAATGAAAGCTAAAGAATAATTTCATTATTGCTCCCTCTTTATTTAAAAAAAGCATAAAGTCAGACTGTCTCACTAGCACATTATGAGGATATTGATGCAGTTAAAAACAAACAAACAAAAAACCACAGGGACTTTTCTACCCGGAAACCTGTTGTGTCACTCCTTCATCTTTGTCCCTGGTGGYAGACCATGGGAATTCCCAGTCCCGGGCCCCTGTGGCTCTCAGCCAGCCCTGCCATTGAGGCTGTGCTTTCAGCCTGGGATGTTGCTGTGCTGCAGGGGCAGAAAATAACCCTTCAGTCAGCTTCCTGGCAGGATGAGGTCGGGTCTGAGGGGTCCTGCAAACCTCTGTCAGCACCACGAAGAAGCAGGGAGCCTTCTACCTCCCAGGGAGGAGTGAAAAATTAGACAAACTTTGTCTAAACCAGCAACAACCCAAGGACTTCCAGAGTCCCATAACATATTTTGCTTTAGGTTCTTTCATGGAGTATCTTAGTCATTCAGGGCTCTCACAGCTTGAAGGCTGGCTGAGGAGAGTACGTGGGATTTCAGCTGTGTCCTTTGAAGCAGGCACAGATTTAACAGGTGAGGGCATGACAACCACCTAGCTTTACACGTGCAATCACACCTCTTGGTGTGCTTGGCTAATTTGGTGCCCCACATCCCAGAACATATTTGTAGCCATGTGGTAGTTCAGCCCCTGGCTTCATGTGGGAGCTGCACCTGCCCCCTGCTCAGCCCAGACTGGTTTGTGTGGTGGGAAAGGTCTGTGCAGCTGGAGCTGAAGTACAGAGGGACAGACCTTGGAGGTCTATTGGAAGGGTTTGTCTTCAAAAGAACTTCTCTTTCTTCTTGCACTGCATTTACAGCACAACAGTGACTAATGCACCTTCCCCTGCCCACACCAACCTGGTGGATATTTGGGTTTGGCCCACAGGTATGGGCACCGTTAGCATCTTTACCTATTCCAATTCTTAACGGGGTAAAGTTTAATCATTCTTATTCCTGCTGCTATTTTGGGGAAGAAAAAGAGTCATTCTGTCATTGCGTGCTCCAGAAAACATGAAAGTCTCCAAGGAGCCCAGGTTTCCTGTTACCAATGCCTTAAACTTTGCCCCACCTTTGGGAAGCACAGGCAGCTAGTGGAAGAATGTCATCCACTCTAACAATTGATTTTCTTAGGTACAATAACGTCAGACCTTTTAAATAAAAGGCTGACCTGTCTCCTTCTAAAATAATTCATCTGTTTTATGGAGTGTTGTTCTGATTATATACAATTCCCACAAGAAGGGAAGTACCTTTAAAATAAGGACTATTCAGTACTAGTACAGGATTTCCTCTTGTTGTTGATAATTTCCTCCTAACAGAAGACGCAATGAATCCCAGAGAAATTCAAAGGGGCAATCTACAGACAGTTAGGCATCTACATCATACGGGGAACATTGTTCAATCACATTGATGTTTTCCTGATGAAGTAAAAAACAGATATACCTGCTGTGCAGCATATAAAAGAGTTCCTACAGCACACACTGCAGTTCCCTTTGCTACATTTTTAATCACTATCCAATCCCACTAACTTTCACATAATCATCCCTGAACAGCAACAAATGACTTTTTTTTCTCTTTTCTTCTTTTGCTATTAAAATCCAGCCTCTGAAATGGCCTCTGCTGTTAAAGAAGGCAGGCTTGGTGACAATGAGAAGATTACCCAGTTATTATCAGCACTATATAGCAGATATATAACATGGAAGAAGTTCTGTGTTCTCTCTACCAGATGTCCCTTGGCTCAGGAAGAGGCTCCTCAGTCACCTTCACTAGAAGGGCTCATTTCCCACAACTGGTCAGAAYGTGCACCTGCCATACACATGTAATTGTGAAGGAGACCTCATATCTACATAAATGGCTAACCCATGCTGAGAAGCACCACATCAAAACCCAGGACYTAAGTGGCAGCACTAACAGCTAGGTGGTAACGGCTGATGAAGGCTGAGTGGCTTGTGGAAGAGGCTGCCAGTCATTAGATGCTCTTATCAGTCATTCTGATGTCTCAAATTCTCTGTCAGCTTGGGTCAAGCCCCATATCATGCTTTAATTCCCTGAGCTCCTTACACTTACTTGACTGGATTGTACAAATGCAATCAGTAAACCATGCTATGATGCACTCTTACAGCCACTGATGTCCCTCTAGCCCTGGTTTCTCCTTAGCCAGTGGGATGACCCACCAAATTCAATGAAGACATTCACATGCATTGTTTCAGCACCTTATTGGTTTTAAATTATGTGCCTCACTGTTCGTATGGTGCTCATACTGAGAAAAATTATGAATACTGAGTACTACCTTCCCCTCTTTAAATTCTCTACATACTGGCATGCAGCTAATTTTTTCATCTGATGTCAGGTATTTGGAAATAGATATGGATATCTTTGCCACAGGCAATGCAAACAATGCATCTCTTCATTCACAGCTTCAATTTTCCTCTGATCCTACAGATCAGCCTTCCTTGCTTCTCCTGCCATTCTCTTGCAGAGCTGCTTCACCAACTTTCCTACTCCCAACATCCTTCCGTCTGTGAAAGCAGAGCAAACCAGAGCAATGCGCATACGTGTTTAACCTGTTACTAATGTTTGTGCCTGGACCTTACAGCTTACCTTGGAGAAGCCACCTGGAAAGCTCCAAGAAGTCCCTTCAGTGCAGAGAGAAAAGTGTGGTCTGAATGTCCTCCCTGTGCTGAGCTGCCCCAATGAGCAGGAGGTGTGCAGAAGTGGTCCCAGCCATTCCTYCCCTTCCTTGCCAGAAGGTTTCACCTGAAATGAGCAGCCTGGTAAACGACTCTGAAGAGGTCCAAACAATGTAATGTGGTTAGGGGGTCTGCAAGCAGGGCAGAATGCCCCCACTGCTCCTGCTGTCCTGAGCACTTAGATAAGCCCCCCCTGCATTATACAGCTGTGTTACATGAGTTATTGAGATAAAAAATAAAAAACAGCTGGAAGGAAACCTACGTCTAAGAACTTTGCTGGGAAGGCTTGGGCAGACTGCACACTGCACGGGTCAGTGCAAGGCAGTTTGGTCCACTCCTTCAAGCTGCASGAATAATCAGCAGAATTTGCTAGACAAAAAATTTCACAGGAGTAGGTGCAAAAAGAGAGATCAACATATAATACCCAAGCACTTCCTTAATAAAAGCCTTCACCAAATGAACATTTCAGACTCCCAAAAGACACCTTCAAGGATCTGTATCTTACAAGGCACTGGCATTTCAACATTTATGAGGGCAGACACGCTACTRTATTGCAAGCATGAGTCAGTGCCCACATCTCCTGGCTCCAGAAGAAAGGGACTGCTCTAATTTTTATTTATAAGCTGGGCAAGAGGAGAGAGAGTAATTCAGTTAGAGGCAAAGCACACACAGACCCTGCAAGGTCAGGTAGGCTGGTTAACACATGAACATATTCGTGCCTTGGTGTACTGAGTCACAAACACCACAATCCATCTCTGCATCCTTTCATGTGAGGCCTCAGAAAAGGGCTTTGTACATAATTTTTGTTGCCTTCCAGCACAAAGCCCATGGCCTCTACATTATTCACTAGAGAATTCCAGAGCCATGTAGAGCATGTTGCAATCCAAACTGGGAGTTTCTGGCAATAAACATTTGTGAGTATGCACACAATATAAAACAGGAAGAAGGATTTCAGTTTATCTGTGTTCACTTGGGCTTATTTGTTGCTTGGGAAAAAAAAAAAAAAGCCTGGCAGACTTCCCACCACTATGCAATAGTCTAGGAAGGCTCCTGTCACCTGGGGACTCACATGCTGATGTGTGAGTGACGAGAGCAAAAAGCAGGATTCATGGGGTTTTCAGCAGGATCCTAATAAACTCTGTCATGCTACTAGTGTTAAGACAGGAGTGCTGAACAGAAAGTGTCTTAAGAACTACTGACAGCTTCTTTCCAAAAGCTAAAAAATGTCACTTTCATCAGCTATTCCTTTATGCCAAAGCACAGAATGGATTTCCAGAGGTTTGTACCTGGTTTTGTGCAGCATWTACCAGCCTTTTAAATTTATTCTGCACTCCAAGCCAGCTTCCTTAATAAAGGAGGATAGTATTAGCCTATATGAAGAATCACATCATCTTACATCCTACACAAAGCTTTAGCCTGAGGATTTCCAGATGGACACATTTCATCCAAAGCAATTGAAGGTCGTTGGGGGGTCATAGGATCAAGGCACATATGCATTTCCTTTCTTTTCCAGCATCCCTCTGATTAAGCTTGTGCTCCTGAATTGCTCTTTTGCAACAAGTAAAACTTTTGGACTCTGAAGATATCTATTGCCTAGAGAACCAAGCTTATTTTGCCTTTCTCAGTTTCTCTTTAGAAACCTACCATCCTGTAGGAAAGAAAAAATAGCAGAATGTCTCAGAATTGTAGTTTTTAAGAAATAACACYATTTATCATTCATATAGAAAATTTCCAACTACAACTGCCTCTTGAGGAAAGGAGACCAGACACTACCATACCTGTTTCACTGCTGGCAAAACAGATGTACATTAAGTGATTGTTAAGACAGATTTACAAAGTTGGCAGTAGCCCTGGACTTACAATCCTGGTGTTTCAGCTTCAGGGCCATGCATTTCCCATTTGAATTACTAGTTTTTGTGAGTTGCTAGAATTCATTCATTTCTTTCTATGATAACAATCAGTAGACTTTTGARTCCCTAAAAATGAATATAGAATTACTGCAAAAGTTGAATTAGTACTTTTCATTAATACCTTTGTCATTGGTAATAGAAAGAGAAGACAGTGGATATAGAGACAAACACCAGCAGCGAAACTTTTATTGCAGTCTGCTTCTGAAGTCCATTCAAGGGTAGGACAGTGGGACAAAAATAATTATAGGGGTCTTTCTACACAAAAGAGCCAGCTATTTAGAGGGAGGCAAAGTCATTTGAATGTCAATGAAATAACCATTAAAAGGCTGAGAAGCATTGCCATTTATTAAAAGATCTAAAGAATAGTTGCATGCACTATAGCAATCTTCTAGGTAGGAGTTGTTAATTTGCTATAAAAACCTGTTAGGGACAGGGCAGAGCGTAATTAAACAGGAGACAATACACACTGTGAAAGGAAACTGGATTTGGAATTTTACAGCCTCTTATTTCAGGTTTCTACATGAAATACTACGCTCTATAATCTCTCYTTAATAACACCTATGTATTTCTAGCTCCCACAGTGTTTTGCATTTCATTTCTAGCAGTGGTCTCTTGCAGCCCCAGAAGGAAGGTAAAACAAGGTTACGCACTTGAATGCTCTCCCGCTCTTTCCAGCCTCACAGCAACCCTTCTTCCGAGAAAGTCTCCCATCAATGCCACTCCTTAATTGGCCTGAGAACCCCTCTTTAAACAAAGCTCTCGTCTCCCACAGGGCCGAGTTCTTTCTGCTATTCTGGCACAGCTAAATCCAGACAAGGATGTGCCATTTACCAAAACAAGTGCACTATAAATTCAAATGTGCAGGAAAGAAGTAAAGTACTTCCAAAAGTTCTGCAGGTACAGATTTGCAGATAGGACAGGCTGCATCAGGAGAAAACCTATCTGCCTGTAATCCTGCCAGGTTTTTACTTCAAGCAAAGGTGTTAGACACTGGTGGTMCCACTCAGAAACAAATACAGGATCAGTCAGAGACCTGAGGTAGATTCTGCAGTAATGAACTGAATATGATCTGAACCTCATTCTAATGTGCAAAACTTCATTTCAGAGCTACAGGACAGATAACAAGTTCATGAGTTAGACAGAAAAGGACTTCATCTTTGTAAAGATGATCACTTTTTAATGTTAATACAAGTCACTAAGAATATTCAAGTGCAGTGCAGCTTTAACCTCTTCTTTAGTAGAAACCCTGCTATCTTCACTACCTGCCCACACACTGCCAGGCACATAAAAGTGATGTGCAAAAGAAATCCTACATTTTCCTTCCCTTGACTGTTACTCCAAGGCACTGTGGTTCTTCACATACTCAGCTAGTAAAGCTACACATGCTGTAATATCTGAGAAAAGAGCAAATACAAATGGCCACAGCAGGACTAAGTAGCAATCATTCAACATCTCCTGTGACACCCACAGGCACAGAATTCTCCACTGATATATATCAGACAAGCATGTCATTTAAAATACTTGGTTCTTTCTCCTTTATTTAGCCACAACACAGATACAAGAGCAGGAAAACCCCTTCCAGTGGAACTCACTCAATAAACCTGTTCAGATTTAGAGTCTATGAAATCAAGCAAAATATATGTACATGCACACACTCTCAGGCACACAAGAACACAGCAGAACCCTTAAAAAATGAGGAGTGGCACTGAAATGCACCTAAAACGCAATKGAAACATCACCTAGTTAGGATGCATCTGTTAAACAAGGCTGTGCTCTGAACAGGTTCCCACTGTACCATTCCACTGGCTATTTAAATACCAGCATCAGCTGTTTCAGCTGAAAATTTGAAGCTGACAGAGAAGAGTCTGACCTCAGATACCCAAGAACTCAGGCTAGCAGAACATTTACTCCACTGTAACTCAAAGCAGGATCTGGCCCTATGGAATGAAGATGCATGTGACCAGCTCTGGCTGGGAGATTACTGCAGGTGACAACTTTAATTCCCATAACYTCCCCAGCAACTAAACCCACCACCAATACAGCGTGCAATTGGACTTTTGCACCCTCCCCACTCATACTGCTCCTTCTGATGGAAGAACTAGTATAGTGATTCTAAGAAGTGAGTWAATATCTACTAGGGACTAGAATAAGATTGCCAAATATACCAAATGGCTTCAGAAGAAAGAGGAATTGGGCTCTTAGATAAAGCTGGTGAAGCAGGTCCATCTGATTTGTCAACGCTTTGCTCAGAAATATACGACTCGAATATAGTTTACAAAAAGAGTAATTCTTTATAGAACATCCCAGTGTCAAAATACTAACAAAAACACAACTTGTAAATGCTGAGAAGAATGGTCTTGGAAAAATTAGTAACAAAACTAAGCCATTGCTAACAATAATAGGTGGTATCTCTTCATAAAAAGCCAGTCTGATRTACTCAGGAAAAATGAAACATTGGTAACAAACTGTTTACAAAAGTGACTTAAACGCTCAGCAGAGATCTAGCACAAGTGTTAACAAACCACTATTGTAATTTTATTTTTGAACAACTTCAGCAACTATCAAAAAAAAAAACCAAACAACCTGTTAATACAAAAATGTAGAAAATAAAAAGAAAAATCCAATGAGACAGTTTTTAGACAAACTCAGTTAAGGTGAAGCTGTACCTTTGTCCCAGTTACTAAGAACTTCAACTGTAAGGGTGGCATAACCCAGCTCAGCTAGGTTTATAGGCTTTCCCACCCTTGCTCAAGAGTCAGTTCTCAGAAGGCGCCAATCTCAGTCCCCCAGGGTCTGTAGGGTTTGCTGAGCGCTGCTGACTGCGTTGGTGCCGATGGGCTCAGCACGTTGGGGGACAGCAGATGAAAGGAGCCAAACGAGAAGGGGAACGCAGACAAAGATGCCATGGAGGAGAGAAGAGGAGGAGACAGTTTGGTGGTAGATGTGACCACGGGGAGCACTGGTCCGACGCTGCCATTTGGGGGCACTCTGAGTGAGGGAGTTTCAGCATGTGGGGCAGCAATTCTGGTCTGGTGATGTGGTTCTGTGGGAGATGCTGTGGTACTGGTGTTACCATGCCCATTTTGAGGCAGCAGCAACGGGTGAGGTATGTGAGGGTGATGTCCAAAGGCGCTGCCCCAAGGAATGTGTCCAATGCCAGCGTGCGCGCTGCTGGCTGCCTCCCGCTGAGAGGCGTAGTTGTTGAGATGAGACACGAGTCGCACCCGCAGGGGGTCAGAGGCATCCAGACCCTCTATGATACTCAGGTATCGAGCAACCTCAGCCAGGCACTCTCGGAACCCCAGACTCCGGTAGTCCATAGCCAAAGCGTGAGCATCAAAATAACCTAAGAGAAAAGAACAGAGAATGAAGTCTTAAGATGTTGCTTTCTAGTCATTGTGTACAAGTAGCCTCCCCACTCCACCCTCCCCTATAAGCATATTTCACTTGGATGTGGTTAGTATTCCCAACCATAGACTGGCTGCCAAACTCCTTTTTTTTTCTTCCTTTTTTGTTTAACAAGCTTCTCTTTTATATCTGTGCTGTGATGCTGCAAGTCCCAAGACCAGGCACAAACTGCCATTTTTAAACAGGAATTGCCCACTGACAGTGGAGGAAAGTATTTTTGTTCCTTCCGTTTGTCTCCCTTGTGCAAGTTAAACCACAGCACACTGAAATTCATTAGAAACACAAGTCCTAACTTATCAGGGGAGACTTGAGCAGGCAAAGTACTTTTTTCTTAAAAGGGCCTTTCAGCATTTTTGCTGAATCTTTTCACCACTTATTTCAACCTGTATCTTTTCCTAGTTTTGTTCTGAACTTTAGGAAAATTAGAGAAACAAGCATTAGACACCAGTAATAACTGCTTCCCAAGCTGCCAAAAGCTGATTCACTTCTCAGTGCTGACACACTGCTAGAGAGACRGAGTCACTCTCCTCTAGAACAACTCTCTCCTCAGAGCTAGCACTGCAAAACCCTTCAGTGCTAGTGATGCCACAAATCTTGAGAAGTAGAGAAAGTCCCTAATTCCTGATGAAACGTAAGAGAGCTGCCCTTCGCTCTCTGCAGGCATTGCCAATGCTCGGGAATGCGCCGCTCTCCCWGCAGCCTCCCTGCAGGGCTGCCGACTCTGTCACGCACAAAACTTTACCTTTCCCTCCTGCTGTATGCAGCATTTTCAGGTGATCGACAGTCATCTGCAGAATCTCTGCTTTTTCCAGCTTGGCTGATCCCTAGGAGAGAAGGGAAGGCACGAAACGTTTCAGGCAGCACCAGAGACGTTTCCGAGGGGTGACGCTCCCTCCCGGGCAGGGATGGGGGGGCACCAAGGAGGGTCGCTGGGCGCTACCTGCTTCTCAAAGGCGCTGGGCACCAGCCTCCTCAGCTCGGACAGGCTGTTGTTGATGCGGTCGCGGCGGCGCTTCTCGATGATCTAGGGCAGAGAGCGGGGGTCAGCGGGGCCGTGCCGGGCTGCGGGGAGCCGCGGCCGGCCGGCGGGCACTCACCCCTCGGCGCCTCTTCCTGGCCAGGATCTGCGAGGTGGTGGAGGGAGACATGGAGCCCGCGGCCGAGCTGAGGTTCCTGCGGGGAGCAGCGGGACACGGTCACCGCGGGGGGTTCGGGGGTGCCGGGGCTCCGAGGGGCGGAGGGGAGGTGGGGGGCGCGGCGCAGCCCGCCGGAGCTCACCCATTCTCGTCTGCGCTCTCCTTCTCCACCTCGACGGCCTCATCCAGCTCCTCGCTGTCCGACGAGCTGTACTCGGGGTGCGCCCGCTTCATGGCACCGACGGCGGGGCCGGGGCCGGCGGGGCGCGG
>JACDOX010000001.1:17420393-17464557 GCA_014549065.1 Cardinalis cardinalis
AAAAAAAGTGAAAATGGTGGCTAAACCCCGAAAGCTGAGAAGGCTTAAACTTGGGGTTTTTCAGTTTGTTGGCAATGCAAGGGAAATCAAGGCATCCCTCTTTCCTGAACCCTTCCAAACTGCAAATCTGCCAGCTACACCCTTTTCTCCTTTTTCTTGTTTACTCCCCCCACCACGTATTGTGGCAGTGGACAGAAGCAGGAACAGCTTTTAAGAAGCTGAAAGCACATGGCCTTTGCTGGCAAGGAGGGAGGAATGACAGGAAAGGTCAGCACTGGATACAGGATGTGTGGAGGCCTGGCTGGCACGCTTACTGTGAGCACATGCTGCCTTGCACTCAGCAGGGCCCTCAGCCTGAATGCTGCATTCCCCCAGCAAGTCCTCTTCATTCTGACAGCTTGCTCAGGCTGAGGTACAGGCAAAATAGGACAGGTGAAATGAGGGTGCACTCTTTGAGGTGGTTTCATAATAATTAAATTTTCATTTACATGGAGCCTTTCAACTCAGGCTCCCTTCTAAGCTGATTCTTCCACACTTCACAATCGGATAGACTGGAGGACAACCAAGATGAGCATCGTGTGAGAGCAAAGAGCTGATGAACCCACATTTTCCCACCATTCTAAGGCCCTGGGATAATTACCTTCAGCCTCCCATTGGTTTAGGTTACCAGCACAGGGTTGCCTCAGATTTCATGGAAGTGCCCATATTTTTGCAAAGCATCTCAAGTAGGAGGGAAATGGAAGCAGGGACCAAGCTAAAAGYAGTAAAAGACCTGCAGTTAAGAAGATAGAAACAGTCCTGTAGCCACCTGTAAGCAGCCAACAGAAGATGACAGAAACCTTCTATTCCCACATTATTTTTTTCACAAAGCTATCCTTTCTGCAGTGCTTTAATTAAGTTTGTGTCAGCACTTCTATTACATCCACCTTCCCAGCCTCTATATTTTTGTTGTGAAATTTGTCTGCCTGCACCACTTGCTTTTACAGGTCAGTGAAAGGTACAGTGACATTTATGCCTTTCTGGCCTGCAGACTACACATCTGAGTTCTCCGATCCAGGCAGATGAAGATCTTCTCCTACTGTGGAGAAAACAAACATGGTAGAAGAAGTTCCTTGGGATTAAGCATCGATTGCTTGGGARTAGAGGTGTGGCCACCCAGGTTCCCAACAGCTGGATCCTGGAGCTGCCCCCATCTGTAGCTCTGTGAACCACTGGGGCCAGGCAGCCTCCAGAGAATCTTTCTGAGCTTGCGTAGACACTGACTACTGCAAATGATTTACAAGAACGGGCAGGTAGAGTGTAGCTGTGCCTCCACACACTGTGAGCAATTGTAGCTGGCTATCAGCAGCTATGGGAAGACAGGAAACGTTTGCGTGTGTGGTTTCAATCTCCCCATCCAGCACTAGGAGGAGCAGACAGCAAAACCAGCTTTAAATTGCTCTTGTGCTTTTCTGGTGCTGGGCATGGATCCATAGCATTGGTCTAATTGTTAACCATGGCCCAAAGGGAAATTTTATTAGCTCAAAATTACCAACACACCAAGACAGCGCTGTCATACATCTCTCTCACCAGAAGGGCAGACAGGAGAGCAGCCCATTGCTCACCAAAGCCCAAGAAAATTAAAACAGTGCATAATAAATAGAACTGAATTTCAGCCCCCACTGGTAGCTTTGCACCAATGAGGCTATGAACCTAAGGAGATGACAGCCTTCTCTCTTGTCCCCTACACTGTCACTGTGCCTCCCTTTTCCCTGTTTCACATTGCAGTGCCCTCTTGCCTGCTACATGCCCACCTCCTACTGCAGCCATGCTGTGCCTCAGTCACCCCACCACCCAAATATTTCATCTCACACCCCTTCCCATCACACACACCACCACACTTCACTTGCCCCACCTTGCTACTCTCCCCCGCCCCAATTTCCCCATTGCTTCCAGGTCTGGCACAACTCAGCACTTCCAGATCCAGGATCTACAGCCACATCTGGCCCCCAGTGCTGGAAGCAGGAATGGCAGGACAGGGTAYAGCCCTCACACCAGAGCAGAGACTCAGGTTTGAGACATGCAGAAGCTCTCGTGGCAACTATCCTTTGGAAGGGAGTAGTGCTAGTTTTTGTGTGCACCCCACATTTTAATTTGTTGGACGCCCCCCTGTAGTGATTTCGGTGCCACTCCAAGTGCTTGAAATGGTGCTGTTTATTGCTGCTGCAGGCTGCCCTCCAGCAGAGACCTGCCACTGCTGACCCTTGCTCCAGTGTGTGTGTGCTAAATTAACTCCCATCCCCTTCCTTTAGGTTTTCTCTCCCAAGAGAGCAAGTGCTTTGAAGAGTAATCCCGTCAACCTGTCACCCCAAGTCCCGGAAACCCGCTGTTGCTATGGTTACTGTGCCCAATTCAACTGGTGGCTCTGGCACTCACATTGCAGCCAGGCAAAAACATCAGTGCTCCCCCTGACCTCCCCTCCCTGCGTATATCCAGCTGCAGCACCAGCTCTGCAAGCAAGAGGTTGTTGCTCCAAATCTTGTGCTTTTCTTTACGGAGTTCTGGCTGAGTGTTGATTGTTGGTGCCACTGACACAAGGCAAAACTAGTTATCACAGGTCAAATGGAAGTGCTGCAGAAGTGAATGGGAGTGACAGAGGTGGGTTTTAGACTCCTTGCATGACCTGTTAGCAGTACTGTGACTATAAATATGTTTCCTCAGGAGCTGAACTCTGACACTGCTGTCTGCACATGCCAGAGGTCCAAACAGGCAGCTCAGAAGTTAGGCTGGGGTGCTCTCTAAGCACACTGGCCCCAGCTTCAGCCATGCAGGCGCTGAGTGTCTTTGTGCTGGAGCCATTGCTGCAGCAGAAGCACATAAACCTCACACATTCACATGCATCTGTAGTGATAGCCAGATCATCAAGACATTGCTCTCYCCAAGCTGGACAAGGACAGGGATAATGATATTTACATCAAAGTCTTTGCTGTAAGCAGAATGCTCCTGCTGCAGTGCTTCTGCTGCAGGATGAGTTTCAAGTGTCATCTTTTGGAAGCAGTGTATAGCTATGAATAAGCAAGACCAGCACTGTCAGCACARGAAGAGCAGCAGTGCAAACAGATATCTGATCTGGACGGCCCCAACAGGTACTCTTTGCATTTACCTGCTTAGGCTTCAGCTCCTCTCTAAAACCAGACCTGTGTTCTAACTGTGCAAAAGGCTAATCTGTGAATGCACATTCAAGCTGCTGACAGGCAAAGCTACCTCATATTTCATCAGCCCTGTGGTTGAAGAGAGAAGAGGCAGATTGGCTATTTTATTACCTGGTTTCCTTTCCAATAAATTTTKCCTCTTTTCTCTTTTTATGCAAGGTTCCATCTGACCTAAGGCTCTTACAGATGTCAGCTTCTTCCATAAATATCCCTTCTTCCATTTCCACAACACAGGCTGTCCTGTGGAAAGACACTACAAGACACAGGAAGACCCTACAGGAAGAATGATACCAGGTCATGTTAATTAATGGCTGTCTCAGAATAGATGCAAAAGGAGGCAAACTTGACATGGCACAGTGTAGGAAATTCTGGTTTGACTTGCAACCAYCTTTGATCTTAATCACGGGAAAGTGACACCCTGTCCATATGTATAACAGTGCACCTTGTGGAAAATCAGACAAAAAGTCAGCAACACATTATTGGCAGGACAGCCTCTGACAGCATTGCCAAATCCAGAGGGGACAATGGCCCCAAAATTGTGTCAACTACTGACACCATCCCACCATGGTGACAATTTCACTGTAAATGGGTACTTCATTTACACCAGTGATCACTCCTCACTATCACAGTCACTCCTCACTATCACCGTACAGTTGGTACCAAATATCAGAAAGTAAAACCAGGTTTTCCTTTTGCCCACTTTTTATAACCAAGTTCTCTGGAGTTTGCCAAAATAATTTTGTTTTGTTCCTACAGTGCTTCTCATAAATGGACTAAGGAATAATAATGCAGAAACTTGATCTGGTTTCATGCTGTTGAAATCTTCACAGTCCATCAAGGAACAGCCTGACTAGCTGTTTTCCTGTGCAATTTTACAACTTCAGTGTTTTAAAAGCAGTGTTCAAAACATGTTTGTGTTATACAGTGATATATGGAAGTCCCTGCTCTGACGACTTTACAGCCTGAGACCTACTTTGAGTTTTCTTTGCCAGTAAGATGCAGCTTTGAGAAAAATGTGTGTGTAGTACTCATTCTTGCTAGGATGTGTGGGATAGAAAACAACTCCCAGACCTTCTGTTTTACCATGAAAACTAATTTTTATAGTATGCTCTTTCAAGGGGAAAACCTGGCTTTTTGGCTAATAAAAACAATATTTTTATCTAAAAAATGTATTTGAACTGAATTTCATTGTGAAAAAATAAAAATTAATCTGGAGCATGCCCTGTAGCTGTTGCTAAGGGCAGTTTGAAATAAAGCAAATCAAAGTATTAATCCATGACTTTTGAAGGTACCAGCTATTAAGACCATTGCACAGATGAGTTAAATGAAAATGGTGAATACTCTGTATCTGAAGTGGTGAGCACTGACTCCCAGAAGAGCATCTGTTCTCTCCCAGATGATAACTTGTATTCACCTCACACCTTTCTGCCCTAGGCTTTACCAGACAGCTGCTGTCCCACGGGGATCAGCCACCTGAGCAAAAGTTGGACTTGGGGAAGCAGCCACTGCAGGAGACACTCCCCAGCCACAGAGAGATTAACTGCGAGGGGATGTTTAGCATGTGTGACAAGAGTGAGAAAGTGCCAGGGATTTTCAATTGCCATAAAGTTGGTCAGGGCTTTGACTGAGGTTTCAGCATGGAGATCCTGGCAAAGTAACTTGATTTGCCCACTTTAGGTAGTGACTAAGCTTGACTGGTTTAARTGTGAATCCTTGTTCCAAACAGTCAGAGTATTTGGATATTGGAGGACACCAAAATCAAATCCTATCATCAGTTGTCTCTTCCCTATGTAATATCAGAAAAAAAATAAACCACAGAAAAGAAGTGTCATTGTGATTTTGCTAGAACAGAGTTAGATACTGTACCTACCATTTGACTTGAGCATTTTGACTCCAAGTTGAGGGGTCATAATTTTGAGATTCAAACCTATTTTGAAGTGCCATGAAAGCTTTGTAACATCCTGCACTGACATTGAGGGTATTTTCCTGGGATTTGCTTTACTTCGGTCTTGCTCACAGATCTTAAAAACAGCAGCATTCCAGCAGCAAGTCAGTTTCAGAAAAGTCAAGACTTGTGGACCCTGCAGTGCTGACCAGTATGCAGCAGTGCAAAACCTGTAACTTGTATAGATCCACTGTTCTCTGAGTAACCTTCATTTCAGCTGCTTCTAAAAATGAAAAATTATTCCAGGGGAAATAGTTTTCTTCCAAAATAGCCCCCATCTGAAAGATTTATTCCAGAAAATCTCAGTTATAAGGGAGAAGACACTATCAAAGCAGCATGCCAGGTCAGCTACAGCAGTTACTTYCCAGGCATACCCAGGCCTCTCTTGATTCATATTGCTCTAGCCATGATAAAAATCCCTTGTGTTTACTTGTCAGCAAACCAAACCCTGGGACACGGCTCTGAATACATAACTGTGCAAGCACTGAGATGCCAGGATGATGAGCTCTCCAGGAGCACCTCCGCAGTCACTGTTAATGACGGTGCTCTACAGCAAGTGCAAACAGTCACACGCTCTTAATGCTTACACCACAGCAAACGTGTTTAATCCCACACAATAGCCCCGTTATCCTGTGTCCTAAAGCTGCGCTCGGCCAGGGAAGTGCTGACCACTTCTCACATATATAACGTATACCAAACATATTCAGCTTGGCAGGAGGACAAGAAGCTGGAAGTGTCACACTGGAGCCTAGCCCCCTGACAGCATGAGACATGTGCTTGTAAGCTGTCTCGAGGAGGATATTTGATTGCCCTCTTTCTTCTTCTGCCTCTCTCCCAACAAAAGTAGAGTGACCTCCCCCATGACCTGGCAAGTGCTGAAATTCCCCAAACAGATTTTTCTGTTGTGCCCYAACGCTGAACAAAAGGAAACGAAGCAGCCTGGATATACTTGAAGTATGGAATGAAAATAATAGCCGGCTCTTGCTCGCCCCGCAAACGCCGATCTTCACATCCTCCCCAGCACAGTTTGCACTGCCTCCCACGCTTATCTGCTGCACTGTCGGCAGCTATTTCGGATTTATACACTTATTTATTTATTTATGCCTTTATTTATTTATTTGGAAARGGGCAGAGGGGGGGGGGGGGGGGGGGGGGGGGGGGGTCTATGTAATTGCAGTTTACACTGCGTTCCCACGCTACTATTGTTTGTGGCTTTGTTTCCTATTCCCATCACGTGTGCTAATTAGTTGGAGCCGCTGGCTAGCTGGGAGGCGTGTGTCTGGAGTAAAAGCAGAAAGATCACTTCCTGGAGGGATCTAGGCAATCTGAACAATTCTTTGCTTTACTTTCAGCCCTCTCCCTCCCCCCGGCTTTACCACTCAGGCAAGAGAGAAGAAGTGCTGATTGTCAAGCACTAGACACCGGAGAGGCACAGATTCTCTTCTGAAAAGGAGCAACTCAGAGACGCGGAGAAAATTGGGCTGGAAAGAACATCTCATCTGTGTTTAACAAACCTGATACTTTTAATTTATTTTTATTTTTAATTTATTTTTATTTTTATTTAGTCTTCAGAAATCCTCAATGTCTTTCTGTTGTAGCTAAGAACATAAAAGCATAATCTGAAAAAAAAAATCCTCAGGTTATTTTAGCCTGCCCTTAGGAAGTGAGTCCATTTTTTATTGCAAGGCTAAGCTAGTTCATGCTATGGCTTGCAAAATGAAATTAGACCCGGAGAGAGAGAGAGAGAGAGAGGGAAGATTACCTGAGTCATGGCATTTGCCTATTAGAGCAGGCGTCAGACAGCAGGGCCAAGTCACACAGCAGCACCAACTACCTGCGCATGGATCAGGTTTTAGGCTCAACATTGGATTTGGTTTAGGTGCTTTTTTTTTTTTTTAACTTTTAGATCTCGAAAATCCTTCTCTAAATCCTAGAAGGATCTCTAAATCCTTCTGCCCATAGCCTTGGTGCTCTGGTGCTTTTCAAATGCCGAGCACACTGGGCCYCCCTCAGATGATGCAGGCAGCACGTAGCCCACACAGGCATCACACTGGAGCCGCCGGAGTYGCCAGGGTCCCACCTGCCCCCGCTGTCCCTCTCAGGCAGCCAGCGAGCTCTGGGGCCGTGCTCCTCTGGCATTGACAGTCCCCATCCTGCTGCTCTGGAGTGACTCCCGTGTTTTGCACCCGTGCTGAGGAAATAGTGGGGCTGAGAGCGGCGAGCAAGGGCGAGCTGGGCCGGGCCGGGCAGGGCAGAGCCGGGAAGGGCTGGGCCGGGCCGGGCCGCGGCTCGGGCGGCCAGGGAGCCCTGTAGGGAGCGTCGGAGCTGGGGCTCTTCCCGTTTCAGCCGCGGCCTGGAGTGCCCGGTGCCTGCGCTGCCGTGGCCGGGCTCAGCAAAGGCACAGGTGCTCAGGAGGAGGCAGGGCCGAACCTCTGACGTGGGAGTGCTGCCAAGCGCCCAGAAACACAACACGGTCTAAATCTGTGCTTGCTTCCCTTTCACCAGRCACAAGCTTGTGAAAGCAGAGGTGTGCTGCTAGTGACCACAGTCAGGCCTAGTGCAAGTGTGGCCTGTGCTTTCCTGGTACAGTTAAAGGTAAGGCCCAAAGAAAGAGCTATCCGTCTGCCTTGACATTGTGGGATTGCAGCTAGGCACAACTCTCCGTCCTCTGGGAAATCCCAGTATTTCTATGCTTTTGTTTTGCTTTCACTTGGGTTACAGAGAACTATCTAAAGTCTGTTTGGTTTGGGGTTTTCCTGTCCTTTCAGTGAGGAAAACAGTGTGTTTCGGAAACAGTGAAATGCTTCCCTGTGAGTCAGCTCAGTTTTAAAGGGCRTCTCTGTGAAAGTCGCTTTAATACTTGGATGCTGTCATTTATGTTATCCCCCATCCCTGTTTTTTTTTAAGAAACTGAACCCTCTTTCTGAGTTACCTGTCTCATGACAGCCTCTTCAGCTTAGGGTACAGGATGATATTTTGCATTATTGAAGGTACAGACTGAATGGCTGGCCCAGAGAAATGCAGGTAATTTTTCCTGCCATGGAAAGAAGCATTTTACAGAGTTATTGTGCAACGCTTCAGAGCTGGTGTCCTTGTACCATCATGCACATCTGGCTTTCTGCTCGTAACTGCTTTTGTCATTTACAAACACTTCACATCCATGCAGTAGCTCCAGTTGCTTTGGTAAGTAAATTGCAGTCTAGCTTTCAATGAGATAAAGAGCTAGAATTTAAGGAGAGGTGAGCAAGTAGCTGATGACCCAGGCCCTGCAGATGAGCAAGCACTTCTGGTGCTCTAGCAGGTTGGAAAGCAGAGTCTGCCTTGAAGTCAGGCTCTCCTACTGTGAATGTGGGGAAGCTTAGAGAGAGGAAGACCTGCAGGATCCACCCTGCATCATGGCCTGCTTTACTCAGGAAACTGGTGGCCAGTGAGGAAGGTGCCATGTAGAAATATGGGAGGCATTCACATGTGCATCCTTAACTTCATTATTTCCATTAAATAATCCCTGACTTGGCCCCAGGTTTATATCTTTGCTAATAGTCCTGAGCAATGCCCAGTCAGATCTTCCTCTTCCTGGTGGAGAGCATCCCTCTCCTTTGGAATGGCTGCAGTATTATTGAGGGGAGCACTAAGCTTTACCATAGCACTAACAGTTGATAGAGTCTGCTGCCTTTTGCACCTGTGGTCTTCCACTGACTGTAAGCATTATAATTTCTTACTATTTATTTCTTTTATAATGCAACTCACAAACTGCTCCAGACACTGACCTCCCAGAGAGATTGCTAATCAGACAGAATTGCACTGCAGGGAGTGGTGAGTGCTCTGTTCAGATATCTTTTAAGAATTTGTGAGGACCACCAACATCTTTGCACAAGTAACCTGAACCAAAGGAAAAATAATCTAGCAAAGCAAGTCAGTGCACTGTAACAATTACAAGGCTTCTTCAGAACTAAATCTAGTTAATTATTTTTTAGTCCTTRCAACTCATTATTTATATTTAGAAATTAAAAAGCTCCAACTAGAACAAAAAAAAGCCAGCCCATCAGTGAGTCATTCGAAAGTTCTCTGTTCTTTTTCCTGTTTTCTCACTGAATATGGAAAGCGGCTCATGATTTGTGTCCTGATATGCAAAGCCTATATGAGCCTGAGGGAGCTTCACTCAGACTTCATGGCCACAGTAGCCTACAACAGTCACTTCAATGGAAAAGAGCTCCAGCTARAAGAGAGGCTTCTGGGTGCATTGGTCACAGTAATTGCAAAATGTTTTGTGAAGATGYCCACCCCTTCTGGAACTACAAATTAAATGAACGACCTCATTTCAACTTTGTTTTGGTGTGTGTACTGGTACAATATACTTGGTTACACACAAAAATTTTTAAAATGGTGCTTTTCCACAGTCAGCAGAATTAATCAAACCTTGTTTTCTACAGAGCAATGCTCTACATCCTGATTCTGGCCCAGAGTCTGTACCTGCCAGTTTGCTCCATGGTGCTGCTGCCTGCACCCACAGGCTGGCAGATGGGCAGGAAGCAGGAGATGCTGCAGTGGGCAAAGGGCTTGRGCATGCTGACTACCCAGACCAAATCCTCTGGCATGGCCAACAGAGGACAACCAATCTAGGGCCCTTTTCTTCACCAGGTTTGCATAAACCTATAGGAGATCCATTAGTTTGAATTTGGCATTCATCAAAGGTGGTGAGGTGGTAGCCAACATTATTGAGCTTGGAGTGKCTGATCAATAAATACATAAACAGCAAAGCAGATAAATGAGATGGTTGCTGAAACTTAGTTGCCAAAGGAACTCCATTTTAAAAGTACCTATTTTGAGTACTAAAGTGTTTCCCTGTGGATTAGGAGGAAGATATTATTTCAATTCTTAGAGGTAGTAGCAGCAATGATATTGCTGTAGACATAATGGTATAAATAAACAAAATGCAGAGTTTTCTRGAAGAGTCCGTATCTTTAGATCTAAGTTTTGTGTATCCAGTTTACCCACTTTCTCAGCTATATTGCCTGCTCTAGTAAAAGGTACTCCCTTTTTTTTTTAACTTTGCCTCTCAAGGATTTKTAAGACTCTTAGACACTGAAGTATTGGGCCTCAAAGTACACAGATGAGATAGTTAATCAGTCACTCACAGATTGTTTCTGAGATAGGAGAGCTTTCATACTCTCTCTTGGAGAGTTCTCAGGTTTGTGATGACYGAAAATGGGGGGATGGTTCCAGTACTGCATTTACAACTCCAGGAATGTAGAGTCCACCTTTAACTTGAAAATATTTGCATAAAGCATTCAGGTATTACAAAGGAAACTGATTACTTTATACCAGCTGGATTACAGCAAGCCAATATTGACTTCAGGTTTTGATTGTCAGCAAGATTTATTTTACTCAAAGTAAATATTGACTGTGGCACTGCCAAGGCCAGTATTTACTTTGGAGGAATATCAATCTTGTGGCTCAAAACTGGAAGTCGATATCATCATTGTTACACTTTCTCATAAGTCGTAGGGAGGAGGGGCTTTGGCTAATGGGAAGCATATATACATAATTTAAGATGCAGTGAAGAAAACAAAATATGGAAATATGGTAACTACCTTGGACCAGTAAAAGACAGAAGCTGCTGGAAGGAACYACACAGTCAGAATATTATAACTCCCAGGGACATCCTTCCTGCAGACACTGGCTGTTGACTCTTTAAAAGTAAACAGCAAGAAATGTAAGTGGTAGCTACCATCAGAAATAGTATAATAAATGGAACAAGAATTTCTGTTCCCAGCCTCCTTTGAACTGCCAGTTGATTTTGTCTTAATACCCTGTAAGCCCTAGAAAATACAACACGCCTGCTCTGCCATGGGATAGGTTAGAAAGCCATTGAAATTGTGCTTATTGGAGTCTTTCTCACTTGTGTCTTTGTAAAGGGAAACAGCATCTAAACTTCAACCAAGAGGAAGACAAGGAGTCTCTTTGGATTTCAGGCCACTAACATGGAAAATGCTCTGTTGCTTTTCACTCTGTCGGTGAAACTGTGGAGGAGGGCAYTAAATCCATAACTGTTATGTTATCCATGAAATCTCTTGGCACATGCACACACACTGTGTTCCTTGATACAACAGTGCTTTCCTAGTTTAAGCGCTACAAGAATATAAAAATAGCCATTTTCCTGCTAATGTCAGAGATAGTCCTGTTAATTACAGAGACAGGCAAAACAGTCCTCAGGACTCCATGGGGCTGGAAGAGGTGGAGTGCTCTCCATAACAGAGCMTATGTGTAGCAGTGTGCAGGAAGTACTAACAGGTAACCCCTGCTGTGAAGAACCAGGACAAGTCTACCAAGAACTGTGGCTGGTTTCCCAGAGTCCTCGTTCACACCACCACATTGCTGCTGGTGGAGGATGAGTTTGATGCAGGCCAGCTAAAGTACACTTTCTCAGCTAAGAAACCCGTGGACTGACTCCTAACCAGGAAGAGTTTGCAGCTGCTGGAGCTGAGACCTTCCTGACCTAGAGCTCAGCACTGTCCAGATGTTGTTAGAGACAGAACTGGGTCTGTGGAAATCCAGCCTTGACATAGACACCTCTGCCAAGTGGTGCCAAAGACCGCCTGTCACCAGTATGTGCCAGTGAAGGAAAGCTGCGTGGCACTGAACTGCTTCTCACTTGCCAGCTGCATTGAGAGGCACAAGTGGCAGGAGCGTCACTTCCCAAGCTAAAAAACGTGACAGGAGTCAGGTCTCTGCAGCAGGCCATTCACTCTCTCAGGAAAATCCTCAGCTGGTGGCTTACAGCTGGATTTGCCATCATRCAAACACACAGCTATAATGTTTGCTTTTCAAAAGATCTACGGACTTAACAGCTGCTGTGGCAATTGCTGCAAAGATCCGAGCTGAGCTTGTTAGAAACACCAGCCTCCTTGCTTCATGTGCTGGCTGTATTTGTATGTTGTAACCCTCCAAAATGTGAGCATCAGAGCTGAGAACACTCATACTGACTTTGCTGTGCCTGTCCACTCCCTCTGCTTGGCTGTGCTTGTGGCAATGCCAAGCATCCAGCGTTGGTGAGTTCCCATCTAGAAGCTTTTCTGGGGCCAGTCCTGTGCAKGAGCAATGACAGCTCTTCAGAGAGCTTTCAGGACACTCAGCATAGAGGAGTTGCCCAAGTCATCCAATAGCAATGGTAGCTTAGGTCACTTGCAGTAAGTGACTCTATATATTGAGGTCAATAAATGTCAACCTGCTGTGAAATGATTTAATGATGTTAAGTTAGTGGATGTTAACATGGTATTGGGGTAATGTGATAATCTATTGCCTTTGGCCAGGCAGCAAATTGCTATTTTATTAATTTTTCTTCTTCCTGTATTTTTATGGTTTGGTTTAGAAGATTGAAGAAACTTTGGCTATGGAATTTTACATTTTTGAAGTGAATAGATGTGAATTTTTTCCCTCAATTCACATGAAAATAATTCAGTCCTGACTCATGTAAATGCTAAGAGAAACACAATGGGCTTGGAATAAGATACTTCCCCTGCATGACTGCCTCAGAATATTGTAGGAGAGAACTCCAGAAAGTAAGGAACAGCAGTCATTTCATATGGCATCCACAAGCCAGCTGCTACACAGAGGCATGTGGTCCCCAAGATGAAAAACTGTCACATACTAGAGTTCATCTGACAGTAGCTGGTTTTGTGAAAGCATTTGCTCTCATAGTGGTAAGAGACTGAGTTTCAGCTCATATAGTTTCTTGTGTATGTGTGTGTGTTTGTCTTGATTTGCTACAATTTTTATGCATCTAACTTTTTTTTCACGTGAACTTCTCTCTTTCATAGTAAGTTGCTGTTTCCAAGGGTGGGTCACATYCAGCCCCTTCCCACACCTCAAGCCTTCAGCTTCAGTCGTAAAATAAATGTGGGTTCTCCCAGTGAGATGATGTGAGCAGCAACCAGGCCATAATTRGGTCCCTCAGGAAGGTTTAACATGAAGAGGAGGTTTGTGGTTTTGACTAAGGCAAGAAGCCAAGGAAGGAAATGAAGGGGGACCCAGGAGGTGCTCTCCTTCACTCTCACCTCCCATGTCAAGAAGGGCACAATGATGCTTTTTTGAAGAGATATTTATTTCCTGCCATTCAAAATTATTTCATTCCCTGCATTTGTGTAGTTTCTTTAGTTTCTTTGGCTTTAGTGAAATTCYTTCCCGTGCTAAGATTCATAATATTTTTTATAACTGGCCATGCAAGAGGTCTGGATCACCRTCGGCCTCTTTGGGAAATAATTACTGTTTGTGTGGTCTAATAAATGGTCCCAGAGGGTTCAACATGAAATAGCCAGGGTCTACAGGAAAGAAAACTATGTGGAAACTCACGCAGCCTCACTAATCTGCAAGGAACAAAACAAACTTGTACCCTGGGGTAAGAACCAGTAGCGACTCCCTTAATTGCTACCATGTCAGTGTGTGAAACTACTACCTCTGCACAAGCTAATGCAAACCTGATGTGGTCAGATTTCTGATTGAGACCAGCTAAATATCACTTCAAACGAGCAGATAATCCCTGCCACAGATCTGCAGGGATACAAACAGCCAGGGCTGTTTGTTATCTGAGCCTGGTGAGCGGCCAGYGAGGAGGACATGGACAGCCCAGAGCGGTCACCTTTAATGTGCACTGGGTATAAATAGTGGCTGCTGCCTCTGAATCTGTGTCCCTCCCTCACCCACCTCACTTATCCTTCCCATGGAGAGGAAATTCAGCCACAAGGTGATGAGAGCAGAAGGTGAAGCTCCTTTGACAAGACCACAAATGACCACCTGCATTTCAGTCCCATTTCCTTCCTTCCCCTAAGGTGAGCTTGAATGAGGGCATTTGGTCTCCCAGATCCAGTAATCTCCACTGTGACCACATGAGGTGGAAATGCAAATGTCGGGGAGGAGGCCACATGCTTATCTGCTGCCCCAGATTTGGGATCAGAAAGTCATAACTCAAAATCCTGCTTTGTCCCAGCTGCAGCAACCCCAGACACTGCCTAGAGGCAGTGATGCTGTGGCTGACTTGATGCCCCTGTCCCCTTGATCATGAGACGACATTCCCATGGTGGCCCTCCAGCAGATTTCTGCCCCAGACCAGGCCATGTGATGGTCTCACACTCCTTGGCTTGGATTATGAGAGCAGCTCATGAGCTGCTCCAAGAGCTAGGTCCTGCTCCCAGTGCTCTGCCTGCAGGCTCACAGCTTTGTTCCCAGCGTGTCCCCAAGACATGCTTACTGTCCAGCCCTGCAACTCYGGGCCAGGCACACAGGAACACTGTGGTAAGGCCAGGAGTAAAACCACTGCCAGAAAGACATCCTGTCAGTCCTGCACCCGCTCTAATCACTGGATTACACTTCTGTTTCTTCATCCCCTACACAAGATTTCTTCTTTTTTTGGTGTTTTCAGTGGGACACTCTCCTGTTTCTWGTGGATTTTGGACATGGTAAACAAAACACTGCTGTTTGTTTCTTTTAGGTGTATGTGTTCACTTTCCTATACAAATTCCTGCAGTCTTTTCTTTGAAAGGAACCAAAATTCAGAAGTGTGGRAAATTTTCTTCTAATGCTTTCGATGCTCCTGTAAATCTTTCCTCTTCTAATTAAAGCTAGAGGAAAGTGAACATGGCAGTGATGCAGTATCTGCCATGTCAGGCACTGCAGTCACTGAAGGACAGCTCCCGTGGAGGCTTGGTGGTACACCAGGCACCTTTTGGCACACGGCAGAGGTGTCCTCACTCATCACCAGCAGAGATGCTGTGGAGACACTGGGTAGGTTCACCAAGGAGAGGCAGTGCCAAGGCATTGCCCAGCCCTGCATTCTGCATACACCATTATGTTTTAAAGAGAACTGTTACTGTTTCATCTGAAAATACTGAGACATTTCACTACTAGCTTTCATAYAAGGAAACTGTTTTTGAAAGAAGTACCAGACAGATTGTTAGGAGGAAACAGGCAATGAAGGAGGAGAGAGAATCTGTCTGAGACTGATCAGAGGAGCTTTTAGTAGGTTAGGGCAACAGTACCCAGCCTCTTTTTCAGGTCCCTCAGGGCCCTGACTCTGCATCCAAAACATGACCCCTGTTTGGGTGGCAAGTGCAGACAGGAGAAGAGGGACATCTGTCTTCTGTGACCAGACAACACGCTGAACAACTTATAGGCAAATAGGTGTTGAGGACCACAGGCCATTRTGCTGTTGCCAGCAGCRGAAGAGCCGGCTCACACMTACAGCTACTCTGTAAAYAGCCTKTGGARGTCATGGGGGTTAAACAGCTCATGGAGTGTGCAATTGCAGATGTCATAGAACCACAGAACCATGGAATCACAGAATAATTTGGGTTGGAGRAGATCCTTAAAGACCATTTAATTTCATCCTCACTGCCATGGACAGGGACCTTTTCACTAGACCAGGTTTCTCAAATCTCCATCCAATCTGGCCTTGAACACTTACAGGGATGGGGCATCCACAGCTTCTCTAAACAACCTGTTCTGGTGCCTCACCATCCCTAATAAGCTGTTTCATTGGTAACCTCCTCCCCACCACACACTTTCCTCCATCAGCAGCCCACCAGCTCTGACAGGCACACCGTCCCATTTCTGCCCATCCAGGAAACAGCATCCAGCCCTGAAACCTTATAATGCACACTCACTAATCTCACTCACCCAGCGAGCTGGTGCCGATAACAGAGTTGACATCAAAGGGCAGAATGCCCTGATTTGCACTGCCTGGCCATAAATTAACTGAACTCTACCCCCAGCAGCCCATCCCTATGACCTCTGAGGTGCTATATTTACCAGGGCACTCTGTGTGCTAAGTCAATGTGGAAATCGGGTTAGTCATACTTTCCTGGAAGTGTGATCTTGCCCTGCTTGGCTGCAACCTGTGAGCTTCCCCAGCACCACAAGCACTTTCAAAACTGAATGCTTTTCCAGTGGAAAGCCTTCCTGCTCTATTGTGAAGCAGGACTGAAGTGATTTGCATTGGGAACCAGCAGGAATTCAGGTTGAAAAAAAAAAGAAAAGAAAGGGGTGTGCTGAGGTGGCTGTATCAATGTGTTTCACACGGAGGTTTGCTTTCAGCTCAGAAAGGGATCAGTGGTTATGTGAGATAGGAGAGTCCTGCAGAGAAGTCACAGTTGTGGATTGTTCCCTAGCTGAACTGCTGCATCTCTCATGAAAACTGGAGCAGCCCCAAGACAAAATGCAATTGTCGATCCTTAACATGTCATGAGAATGAAAAGAGAAATTATATTGCAAGCAGGTAGTAAACAAGGAGAAAATTTACCTGTTCCAGATAAGTGAAGAGCCAGCATCTCATGCAGACACAATAAATTCAACTTGTCTGAAGGACATAATGCTATTTCTTGATATTCCAGTTGGGTGGGTCTTCTCTAAAGTTAAAAGGGTTGCAGAACTCCTGACACTAAACTGAATTCACAGAAATGTTGGCAACTTCATAATCTAGGAGCAGTTCACAACTATTTATTTAASAGCAATTTTATTTTAATTATGGTTTAGAGTAAAATAATTAAAACATCAAAATAAACTGAAGCACTTCCCTCTCCAAAATCCCATTTGGGAAAGAGTTCTGCTTTGAGAAATAGTTGTTTCTAAAAGGCTCCACAGAAAGCTTCTGATGGCCAGAGTTTCTGGATTTACACTGATTCAGTCCTCATAGCACTGGAATTTCAAAGGTAAGATATTTGTGCTGTAAGCCTTGATCATCCTCTGCAGAACTGCAAATGGACCCTGTGTTGCCTCCAGCCCTGCCATGCTGCATCAGCACCTTCTCACCCAAAGGCCAAGACCTGTCAACATGGCTGAGGCTCAAATATATCTGTAGCTCTGATTTCCCACCTCATTTAATGGTTACCTCTCATAAAAGCCATAAAAAAGGCTCACAAAGCCATGAAGAATTTGCAGACTATAAAACCTGCACAGTGTAAAAGCCTCTGTTTTTCATAGTCTTTGTTATTTTGTACATTTTGTACAACAAAATGTCTTCTGCAATAATCTGCTGCCAACTAGCAGATCCTTCTAAAGAAATAATTTCTCTCTTTTTCAGGACAACAAACTGCTTAGCAGCATGAGGAGCAAGGAACTGGAAGCAATCCCTCTGCCCTGCAGCCCCTTCACAGGGGTGCACTGATCACCAGCATTGGGTTACCCCTGGGTGACAGTAGCAGGGACCAGCATCAATGAGTTGTTCAGCAAGTGAGCAGAGACAAACCCCAATCAGTCAACAAACTGGAGAAGCACCTCCTCTCCTTCCAGTCGAGGCTTTTGAGTAACTGAACAAGATTTCCTAGACCTATAGGGTCACCTTGAAGGAGTAATGTCTTCACTCCTGGGCTGAGCTGGGAGACTGCAGCAAGAAAGTGTCTGTGTGCAAGGAGAAGGATCTTCACACAGGTAGTGCTAGCTGGATGAGGTCTGGCTCTGGGCCAAAGAGTGGGGCACCCGCTCCCCAGGGCTCTCCCACGTGTTGTGTCAGCTTCTCCAGGAAGTTGGGTTGATCTCCTCCAGCAACGTTAGGCCTGGTAAAATGACAAGATCATGCAGTGATTTGGTCAGTGAGAGCACAGCTGYGCCCATGACAGCTACTGCAGATTTAAGATAGAGAAGTGAGGGACACTGCCCCACACATCTTTCCAAGTCTCAAAAGTGTAATAGAGTATGAATATCAAAATGACATTAATCTGGGCTCTGCTATCTTCCAACAACTTCTGGAACAATCCTTACACTCTTTACAAAAGTGAACAAACTATAAACAACAATGACATTGAGCGTGTATTGTATATTTACTTTTAAAATACTGTAGCAGCCGGCACTCTAAGGAACTCTGGATAGGTAGGAAGAAACCCTGTGGGGATGAGGCTTGCAAGCAGTCAGGGCTCAAAGATCCCCTCACACTGAGTAACACAGACATCTCTTACAGAAGGAGACATAAAGATCTG
The DNA here is from genome assembly GCA_014549065.1 of Cardinalis cardinalis. Classification (NCBI taxonomy): domain Eukaryota; kingdom Metazoa; phylum Chordata; class Aves; order Passeriformes; family Cardinalidae; genus Cardinalis; species Cardinalis cardinalis. Next base: position 17,438,492 of record JACDOX010000001.1, read on the forward strand.
TCCATCTTCATGTGTCTTTCCCTGACCTTGGCTGGCCTGTGAGCAAGGGGACTGAGAAAAAGATGCACTGGAGAGGACATTTTCCTTGTGGAGGCAGCCAGGCTSTGTCTTGAGATTTAATTTCCTGTGAACCAAAGCAGTGTCAGAGCCTGGCAGGTGGCAGGTTGTCTGTGAACTGGGAGCAGCAAACCCCGTTGTGAAGCTCTGGGCTTACTCTACCTGAACTATGTCTATACTCTTAAATAAACAGACCAGGGCTCATGAGGCCAAGTGCCACAACACAGCTTATATACACACAGCTGAACTTTCTTTCCCCTCAAAAGAGAGTGGCCTTATCTCTTCTGCATTTTGGAGACTGGGCTAAAACCATGCTGGGGAGCAACCAGTCAACCTGGTTAATAGTGGAAGACTGGCCAAGCCCAGCCAGYCAGCCTGGAATCCTGGTACCAAAGGACACCTGCCGTGAACCAGGCTCCCAAGGCTGGTCTGGCTGCAGCTGATACAGCTGAAGCAGTTGCCTTTCAAGGTGTTCATCATCCCTCCATCCCACACACCTCAGCAATTCTGCCACCATAGCTGAGGGAATTACTTATTCAGGCCGGGTCAGCCAACCTGGATGAGTTTGAATGGTTTTGAGGACCTGGGTCTGTCAGGGAGATGGAAATTGAGGACTGGTTTTGCTATCAGCGATGATGTCTGTAAATGTGAAATGACCTGAAGCCAGGGACGTTTCCCTCCCGGTTGATGTGCAGGCAGAGGATGTGTAGTGGCCTTTTGTTTGTGTACCCTTCATGCTGAGCACAAGCCATTCACTGCTTGTTTCAGTCTGCAGCTCACTGTGACAAAAAAGTGACAGCGCCAGGGATCTGCCTTTACTGGGAAAATTTTACTAGTGGAGAGCGTAGGCCTCTGGTCTGGTCTATAAACACCTGGGAAAAGCAGGAGAAAAATATCTCTGGTTTTTGCATAGCAGGAACCTCATCACAACTCACAGCACACCTGTACATCTTTCCCASTTCTGGACAACTTCATGGGCTTGGCCAAAGCCTCTCCCTGCTTGCTGCCAGTTGCTCTGGTTTTCAGCCAAGCTGCACAGATCAGCCTCACAGTAAGTCTCTGAGACTTCAAGTGCAGCAAAATGTGGGTCAGACTCTGCCCTGTAGCTGGAGGCAAGCTGCCCCCTGGAACTGCAGAGTCTGTGGAGCCCCAGCTCCTATGTCAGGCATTGTCTCACCCTTTGGCTTGAGTTTTATTTGTGAGAATTAGCCTGGAGGCTGAGAAATTAGAAATGGACTGGCCAGTGTTTGCAAGTAGAGTTGGGCAGAGAAGGGATTATGCAAAGCAGGAGACACTGAAAAATAAAATAAAAATACTGGTTTGAAAAGTTGGTTTCATAATAAAAATAACAATTAAATATTTTATTTTTTTAAAGTGGTCTGTGGATAGGAGCAGTTCTGGTCATTTTTTGACCTCTGCCCATCCAGCCCTCGGGGAGCCCTGCAAGAACGGACGATTGAAGGGAGAGCAAGGAGACTCTTCCTTCCCCCCAGAGCCGAGGGTTCCTCCTGGGGGCGGCTGGCCGGGGAGCAGGGGCAGGGGACAGAGGGTGGAGCAGGGGCAGGGGACAGAGGGTGGAGSAGGGGCAGGGGACAGAGGGTGGCTGTCGCTGCCGAGGTGCGATGGCCCCACAGAAGAGCAGGCATTGTGCGCGGCAGGGCGAGCCGGCGCTTTGGTGCCAGCCAAGAAAACAAATGCCTTCCCGCTGTCTCCTGGAAATGCTTCCACCGCTCCTGCTGAGCGCCTTCATTTCAAAGCTCGCTGACTTTTTGCCCTTTCTAATAGAGCTTAAAATGTTTCGGTTTTCCAGGCTCCCCCCGCCCCGGGCCTCGGCTCGGAGGCTCTAATGCCGCAGGTTCGTGGGATGCCAGGGGAGCGTATGGCCAATCAAAAGGATTAGGGGCGGCTGGTATCTGAGGGGGACGCTGGTCTTAAGATTCTTCCCCACAGTGGCAGTGAAACGCTATAAACCTGCAAATCTTCAAAAGTATCGCTTAAAGCCAGCAAAATCCCCTCTGGAGCCTGGTCGCTCCAGCTGCGGGGCTGCCATCCCGCCTTTCCCATCCCGGCCTCTCCCCTTTTTCCAGGAGCTCCTTGGCTCCCCTGTGCCGCCGGGAGCGGCGGGCGGGAGCGGCTCCCCCGCCGGCGCTGCCCCGGGCCCGGCCGCAGCTGCCCGCCCTCCCCGGCCGCCCTCCCGCCGCCGGCCGTGTGTGTGTTTAGGAGGTGCCGTTTCCCACAGCTCTGATCTAATGCAGCTGTAATTCAATCTCCGTGTGACCGGCACTCCGCCGGCGCTCTCCCACCCGCCGGCAGGCTCCTCTCTCCCAGGCTGTGTGTGTGTGTTACACATTTACACTGTCAATCTGACGGGCTCCCCTCAAACAACCCCTCTGTATAGATTTACAATGTCAATCAGGCGGGCTGCGGGGGCTGTCGGCGGCAAGCGCTCCCCCCGCCGCCTCCGCTGCCCCCGCAGCACGGTCACCCTATACCTGCCACTCAGCCCCGGCAAAAGGACTTTTGTTTAATGGCATTTGTGTGCGGCCACAAAGAGCAAAGGCAGCTGAGGCAGATAAGGCTGAGAACCTGAAACAGATGTAAAAGCGATCAGATCGAGTTTTCTGCGGATCCTCAGCTCCTGTAGAGATTTATGACCCCTTTTAACCCCATTTTAAATAGGTTAAACCGGGCTTGTTTTATACGGACGAAATGAGACCGGCGCTTGTATGGAAATTTACCCAGAGGAATGGATCAGTCCCCCCAGTTTTGCTCCGCTCCTTATCACTAAGCCAACCCCTTCGGCCACTGCACTGCTCATCGTTTGAAAACTTTTCTGTGATCTCATTATAACTCACATCCTCAGAAAGATCACAAAGCTGCCAGTTGACCTTTAGCCCCTGAAGAGTCCTAATTTTGGGTTGGCAACTTACAGCTCAACAAGCGAGGCAAGGCAGGCGGACAATAGCGGCGGTGAGCRCGGGGAGCACGGCACAACAATAAGCTGTCCTTGGAAGTGCTGGGCTGCGATTGTCATCCCAGACACAATCATGGGAGACTCGGATGGGATCGCTTTCTTTTGGCAGACAGCTTTGAACTCTGCTCTTCCCTTCCTGTTTCTCTGTTAATTATAAGTTTCTGCTTCTTCCCAATGACAGATGAATCCACCAGGGGWGAGAAAAACCAAAGGGACAAATTCTGCTCCACTGGGGCTGGTGAGCCTCCACCARTTCACACTTGCTTACTCCAGATTTACACTCAGGGCCTGACTCAAGAGGAGAATACAGCTTTACAGCTTAGTACGTCAGCCAGTGGTTTGTGCAAAATGCATAAACCAGTCTTCCTTGGAGAAGGTCTGGCAAAGCACCGTGATACTTCAGGTGACAGTGAAGCTTTAGAGCTCACTTGCTGCTGCAGAACTTGCTCTTCTCACAGGCACCAACAGCACCAGTTTCTAGGACATCCTGGGAGTAATTTCTGGAGGGYTCCTGCACCACCCAATGGAAGTGGTGGCAGCTCTACAGCCCCTTCACAGCTCCAATGCCATTGCCTTTACTTGTGAGGTGACTTCATGATTTTTTTTTTTTAAACAAGAGTGTCACTGATGCCAGGAGGGGTTTTTTTTGCAGAATTTTTTTTTGCAACAAAGACTTTCYCACTGTTCTCCTAAAATGGAGTCTCACAACAAAGCAGCCCTAGAAACACAACCATAAGAAGAAGCATGCCAATTATTTCCATTTCACGGGTATTTCTGACTCATCACAATTTTCTATTGCACTGAGCTTTTGAAGCCAGCTGTAAGAGGTGGAACATATTTCATTTTTGTCATGCAGAGCTTCTTCTGAAATCCTGCATTTTCTGTGGCTGGGGATGGAGGTGAAAGGGAGAAGTTCCCTAACAGAGACACAAAGAGTGTTCGAACTTGTGGCTGTGCCTCCASTCTCCCACGCATGCACCTGTGTCCCTAAACCTCTAACAACAGCATCAGAACTAAAAACAGCTTTGCTGTGCTCAAAGGAAAGTAAGAAATGTGACCATCCAGCCTGGGAGGGAATGAGAGAAAACTTCTAACTAGAGGTCATGTCTCAGATCAGTATTCATCAGGCACAAGCTTACAGAAAAGGGCTCCCGACAAGAAGAAAAAACACACAGATAAAAACCAGACATGTCATAAAATAGAAAGAAGGCTTCTAAATTTTCCAGCTTTTGGGGTGGGTATTTTCTGCCGAACTCCTACCCAGCCCCCAACTCACACCCCTGCAAATGACCACAGATGTCAGGTTTCTTCCCCCACAATTTACACATACATGAGAAAATTCAACTTGCACCAAGCGGGCAGAAAACCAAGTGTTTGGCACAGCTGCTGGTGCTGAGGGTTCATGTCCATCAGCAAACACCCAGGGCTGGGGAGAGGATGCTGCACACGTGGGCAGCTGTCCCCGGAGATGCAGCGTACYCGCCTCAAAGCCCAGTGTCTGGCAGATGCTGCGGGGCTGGGGCTCAGAACAAATCCTGGCCTCTCCTGTCCCTGTGTTGCTGGAGGAGTTGAAGCTCCTCTGCCTTTGGGCAGACAACAACTCAGGGCCAAGGGCAACAGGGTACCAGGCTTCTTGCTTCTTCAGCTGGAGGCCAGGTAGAGTTTAGCCTAACTTCCTACCCTTGTCATCTCTGCCTCARCCTGCAAATCAACTCCATCAACCAAACCCACAAACTGAGCAGAGAGAGTTGGTTTTATTTCAAGGTAACATAAAAAGCCTATAAAAAGGTTAAAAACCCCATATAATTATCCTATTTTATTTTATTTTATTTTCAGTCTCATGGTATTAATTAAAAAAACTGCCCAGCCTAAGAATTCGATTTCTTCTACCTGATACGGGGACGCAAAGGAATCTCTTGAGAAAGGTCTCCGGAGTCCTTAATCACCATTTAGGGGCCCTGCTCTTTGAAGGGCCATAGAGGAACAAAGTGGTTTGGGGATTAGTGAATGGCTTTTATTTCTTCCCTAATGATGAGCAAAGTGCAACGAACGCCTAGGGCAGATGATAAATTGAGGCAGAAAATGTTGCACGAGTGCCTTTTGCTAAGCTGGAGGATCAGTGTCAACAATATAAAAAAATGCCTCTGTTTGCTCATAAGAAATAATGTTTGAATCGTTAAACAGTCGAGACRGTATTGGCCATCTTTACCCGCCTGGTACCTGCAGCCCCTTTGCAAACAACCCCTTTGAAGTGACTTCAAAGGGTCTGTGCACATAAGGAGAGGCTGCAGTATCAGTCACTCCATTGGTACTCATGGGACTGGGGAGCAGAGCACAACAGAGCAGAGCTGACGCTGCCCAGCAGCCTCATTCAGGGTTGGGAGTGAAAAGGAAGGCCATCCAAGAGCCCCTGAGAATKTTTTACTCCAAAGAAGAGAAAGAAAAAAATTCAGCATGTTCCCTTTGACACGGTCCCGCAAGCCACTTTGAGCCGGGTTTCCTTCAGTCATGAGAAAAAAAGCCAAACAACAAAAGCTTAATTCTAGGGGGAAAAAATTAAATATAGTTATGATGCTCTGCAGCACGTTTCTGTGGTGAGGGTGAGGAATCCAGGATGGAACCAATGTCCCCAGAAGTCACTGGAGACACTCCCTGGTTTTGAGAAGTGCCAAGTCAGGCTTGAGTCAAAGTTAGCAGGCAGCACAAGTCAGAGAGCTCTGCTGGCAAAAGGGGTACAGAAGCTGACTTAACAGAAAACAACCAAATCTGCAAAACAGACCTGTAATTTTTTTTCATTTTGTAAGGCTGAGATACAGCTCTATCTCAGAGCGCAGACAGGAATTAACTGACCCAATGAGACATATGGCAGGATTTGTGGAAGCACCTTTTCTCCTTTTTATAGATAATTTTCCCTTCTTTGCACCAACATCATATGAGTCGTAGAACTCAGGCCGTCTGTGCTGTCCAGATACACAAAGATGGCATCACGATGTTACAACTCCTTGTTTCTTAACCTGGGGGAATGATACAAGATCCTTGGGTACCTCTGGAGCTCAGATCACTAGTTTCTTTGGAAACTAGTGAGATACTGACAGCAGGGTAGTTTTGTGTGTTCATTTTACCTCTCTGTTCATTAAAGAGGAAGCTTAYGAGGATCAGATGTTCAGAAGTGCCTTGTTTTTATGTCAGAGGTTRTATGTTTCAGTGATATATGAAGCCATTGTAAGGTTCAAAAGCACTTTCTGAGGAAAGACAGAATATAAATACATGCTACATGATTTCATTTTGCAAGATAATCTTAGTAAGTGACCCTCCCTCACCAGAGATGTGTAAATGTTCTTCCTCTTTTAAATGTCTGAAATCAGTTTTTACATTTAGAGGATTTCATAAGGAACTTGGGGGGGATGAGGAATCAGGCAAAGCTCTTAGGACTTCTGAGATAATAATTAGTATTTTTAAATGATGAAACAGCATGAAGAAGAGTGCTACGTGTTTATCTCCATGGAGAAAAATAAATTACCTGCTACTACAGAAAAGCAACTTGGTTAGCAACTTAGATACTTGTAAGGAATGAAAATAGTAGTGCCAGGGCAAGTGCTATCCAATTAGCAATTGGCACAGAATGAAAATATGTTGTACTGGAGAATGCAGGCTAGCAACATGCTTTACTGCACATTACCTGAATATATAAAATAAATGCTGAGTTAGCATTAGTGTCTTCATTAAAATACTTATAATGTGTAGGTGAGCTAAATGGATAAGGTGGGAAAACTACTGAGGAATTGTAAACATAAGAAGCTGGAGAACTTGTGCATGAAACTAAATATGAACCTAAACAAATGTGGGAGCAGTAGCTCATTGTTAAGATTGGAATCAGAAGCAAATATTTCAAGTAAGCCAAGGAAGCACAGAGATTAGGAAAATACTGTGGTSAAGCAAGTAATGTAAGGATGGATGCTATATAGATTTCCTGAGGAGAGAAATTCAGGAGATGGTTTTTACACATGCCAAGAATGTGACACTGCCAGCCTTTACATCAGTGTGAAGGAAAAGTGGAAACTTGTATTAGTGATTCAAAAGGGCTTCTAGGAAAAAAATACAAATGGGTTCAAAAAACTATTCAGGCAAACTGCCATGGCTGGAGGCAGGGGAGGGAGGAGGTGAGAAGGAAGGGTTCGTGGTAAAAAGCGGTGCCACAGCTCATGATGCCCTTAGGTCATAGGCAGGCTAGACATGGGGGCTTGATTCCCAGGGACTAATGCCACCATGGTCACCTGACAGGCCAAARCCAGAGGATGTTGCCCTAAATCAGGAGCAAACTCAGGTCATCTGCCCCTGCTGCAGAGGTAAAGACTGATGGTAAGCTAGAGGAAAAGAGATCTCTCCTCTAAAAGGCCTTAGGAAAAGAGATCCTTCTGCAAGGTAAGAGTTAATCCTGGAAGCATGTCTGTGATCCTGGTAACTGCAAACATGTTGTGAACAGAAAGAAAGCTAAACACATAAAGAGATCCATAAAGAAAGTGAAACCTGTAGTAGGAAGTGGAGGCAGGGGTGAGGGCAGGAGGTTCAGTGTGGCCAAGTAAAGATGCAAGCGATTAGGATGAGCAATAAGCAAAGGCCTTCCAACTATAAACAAGCTGGGGAAAGAGGACTCTGGGAAAGCTGTACAAACAAGCAGCAGTGATTTTAAAAAGATATTTAGAGGAGGAAAAATAAATCTTGAATAGAGTCCTTCAGAGAGTGCTTGACAGGGGCAGCATCACGTGGCATYAGCATTCAGAGAAGGGCACGCTGTCCCCAGCACACCCCCTCTGCCAGCACTGTCTGACCAGCAAGGACATACACTGCCATCCCTAGAGAGCAGACCGAGGTTTGGATCTCATCTGTGCAGGTGCTGGAGGTTGTGGCAGTTCTAAGGAATACTTCATATTTTATTAATATTTTGAAATTCTTTTACACTGAGTTGATGAACAGGTTCAGAGACCATTATCTAGGATATGCCTTAATCTGTCAGCTACCAGTGTTTCATAGACAATTTTTCAGCTCCCTCAGTCATCATATTTTATATATTTACATTAGAAAACATGAAGAGAAAATCGTGATAATTTTAATCATCTTATAGCCTGAATTGCTGCAGAGAGAAAAATTAAAAAAAAAAAAAAAAAAAAAAAAAAAAAAAAAAAAAAAAAAAAGGAAAATAAAAAAGGAGAAAGATGCTTTTCCATTATTTCCTTTCAGGAGAAAATTAGATACCACATGGTCATAAAGCCCTGAATTGAGAGCAACAACAAGTCCCTTTTCCCAAAGATTTTACAATGTGGAAAGGATAAAAAAATGGGTTTGTGTGTAGAGGGGATAAATGGTCTTTTCATATCCATAAATGCTTTATTTTTGCATGAGTCACAGTGGGTTTGAGTAAGTCCTTTAAAATGCCTCACATTTTGGCTCTGGGCATGGRCATCCTCTGTCAAAAATCAAGTTTCTTAAGGCCATTTGAAGAATCTGTATGAGCTAGGGAAACTCAGAGCTTCCAACACTGCAGACCCCATCCCAGTCACTGATTGTGGCTGTGCTGGTGGCCCTGCAGCCAACACCATCTCGGAGCTTCAATGTGTGCACCCAACCCTKCTTGGATCCTGCACAGTGCTGTGAGCAGGGATGTGTCACGGACATATTTTATGAAAAATCCTTTCATTAGGATCTTTCCTTCTGAGAAGCTGAGAAGCTTCAGCTTCTCCGTGTTTTGCTGCTTTGGAATGTGATTTGGAGAATTGTTTACCCAGCATGTGAAATTGTTTTTACTTGATGACCAATGACAGCCACCTGTGTCGAGGCTGTGAGCAGYCACAAGATTTTATTATCATTCCTTTCTATTCTTTGCTAGCCTTCTGATGAAATCCTTTCTTCTATTCTTTTAGTACAGTATTAGTATATAATTTTCTTTTCATATAATATATATCATAAAATAATAAATCAGCCTTCTGAAACATGGAGTCAAGATTCTCATCTCTTCCCATGTCGGGGTTGCCTGCAAATTCCACAGGATGCACAAGCACATCTATGAAGGAGGAGACTAACTGGTACTAGCAACCAGTTTTGGAGTCTTTGAGTGGGTTTTTTCTTTGTGTTTTTGTCTAGAAAACATCCCTGAGGAGGGTGAGGGTGGTTCCTGTCAGGAAGGTCTCTTGTGCCAGCACTTAAACAGGATCTCTTCAGGATGCTCGCACTTAAGTCCTGCCGTTACACATTTTCAGAGCCTTTTCCAGACCTTTTACCTGAGCCTGAAAGCTTTCCATTGTTCCCTCAGTGTTCCAGCATTGGAACCAGCTCAGGTCCCTGGGTGGAGATCTCCTGTGGGCCATGGCACTGCTGCAGGAGCAGCCGTGTTTGCTGGGACACGGGCAGAGCTCCCAGAGCTGCTGTCAGGGCTCTGCGTGGACAAATCCAGACTAAAGGGCTTGGGAACAGGAGGGAAAACACAAGTGATGGGAGGATTTGTAGCCCTCCTGGATGACTTTTCACCAGACAAAATTATTTCTCCATCTGTCTTCCTGGAAGAGGCAGGGGAAAGGTGTGGGAAGAGCCTCCAGGAGCATGGATATCTGCTACAGCTCGTCTYGCAGGGCTTCTGGACCACATGTTTGCCTTTTATCCCTACAAGCCATGCCTGAGACATGGAGAAGGCCTCACAGAAAACCTACTCTGAGTGACTTTCCTCCTGTGAATGGAGTTGCTGAGAATTGTTCTGGGAAGAGGGAGGGATGTTCAAGCAGAAACTTTGGAAGATGGCACTTTGAATGATGAAGGTAATTCCCTTACCCAGTGGAAAAGCTTTTCACCTCCCTTTTGGCCTCATCCATTGCTGAATACGAATCACTAAAGCTTCTGACAATTAGCAAATGGCAAGCCAGGCCTCAGTGCTGGAAAAATGTTATCCCTGGGGATTTTATTGAACTACATATTAAAATAAATTACACAATCAGTGCATTAGCCCTGCATTCCTGTTTGGTATAAAAATCAGCTTTGTCCCATTTATTTGCCTGCCAGTGCACGTTGAATGCTTCTAATGGGATATTTCCAGCATGGAAATGACTGGGAGAGGCTGTCCTGTCACTCAGCTTTCCTTTCTTTGCAGCCACCAGGCTATGGCTGGATTTGTGCCTGACACCTTAGTGCCGTGCCTGCCACATATTCACATCYGTTAATGAGCCTCTCTCCTACTCCGGATGTTCCTTGTCACTTGGGGAAGGTGAATCTGTTAAAGGTGAGTCACAAAACAGTCAAGACCAAGCAGAAGAAGCCACAGAGACTCCCTTAACAAGCAATGGCCACCTGATGCAGCCAACAGAAGGGGGTTTGCAGCAATTATAATGAAAAATCATAGCCAAGACAGCAGTCAGATCTGAATTTCTCTTTTTATCTCACTACAGTGTTCTGCAGCCAAGACATCACCTAATTTAGCTAAACCCATTGTTCCCCTGCCATTAGGCCCTGGTGAGGAGCTGCAGGTACCCTGCAGGATTCAGTGCAGCCAAGAGAAACCTCTGAGGGTGCATTTTTGCTCCATTCAATCAAACTGATTTGCTGCCAGGCCAAAATGCATGTGACACACTTAAACCCCCTTCAACCTGGGTGCCCTTGGAGGACAGTTCCTGAGTTTATGAAGATATGGCACAGCTCAATCCTGCTGGCATTTAATTGCCAGCACTCTCTATAGCAGGTACCAGAGTCACCATTCCCACCTGCCTGGCTGACCTCAAAACAAGCACTGGGGCTGCTCATGCCACAGGGCAYCCCACCAGGAAATGTCTGACCCAAGGAAGCAAATTGCAGTTCAAAATAGTGGCCATGATTGATAAGGAGCACTGCCCAACCTTCCTCTCCTGAAAAAGAAACTGCTCAGCCTCCAGATCTGTCAGCAGGGTCAGATAAGATAAATTACTTTAGAAAAATAAGTATCAGATAAATGATTTCAGAAATTGAATACAACTAATACAATTTTGAGAACAGACTTGGCAAAAATGTGAGAAGAGGAAAAGTAGTAGTGAGGCCAGACCACCATCAGGTTTAGGAATAACCCAGCATGCCTTGGGCATCTGATGGATCCTCAGCAGCACATGGCCAGACACACTTYGTAGTTTTGAGGAAACACATTTAAAGCAGGACCAGCGCTGTGCTTCTTTTTTAACTTCTGTCACCAGATGCAGATTTCCTTCCACAAAGGCTCAAGGATATCTGTCACCCTTCACAAAGAAAACCACAGTAGATGCTGTATGACCTTTGTTCTGGGAGCAGCACYTACTTCCCACATACACCCTTACATCTGCCCCCAGCCTGCATGTCAGAGCAAGGGAAGGAAACAGAAGAGCCAGGAGGGACCATGGAAGGCAGGTCAGCACCAAWTGGAACCTTCACCTTCTTTGACACTAGCATCACCTCTCTCTTATCTGCAGCAACCCCTCCTTCTTCATCCTTAAAAACCTCCTTCAAATGAGCCAAAGCTGAAGCTTGAGGTGAAAAGCAGCAGCAGACTTCAGTTTATGTTAGACTATTGTAGTCCATGGTGGTGGTAGTGAGGGTGGCAGGGCTGCCTGAGCCTGGGTGCAGTGGGATCCTGCCAGAGCAGAGCTGATGCAAATGCCACAGCTGAAGCCAAGAAAGGTGACAGGAGCTGATGAAGCAGCTGAAAAGTCTCTTGGGGCAGCTGTCTCCCCTGTTGGAGTCTAGAGGCAGCAGTGGGAGTTGTTCTGGTGTCTGTAGAGGGGAAAAGAGAAAGGCAGGAAGGTGAGAGGAGGATCAGCCACATCGAGGAGTGGGAAGGAGARAGGGGCTCTGCATGAGCCATATGACTGCTGAATTTTTTTCACTTTCTCCCAGCTCTTGGCACAGATAAGAGAAATYCTTTTCCAGACCCTGCCAAGTTGACATGCCAATCAAGCTCTTTTCCATCCACATGCTGATATGTGCAATTAAAAGTTTCAGAAAGATCCAGATAAACTTGATGCAAACCACAGACTGGTATTTTCTACCAGCCTCCCACAAAGCCTTTCATACCTAACCTAGCTCACAATTGCCAACTCTCCTGCGATGTTTCTTGATAACGCCTTGTGATAATGGATATTTTTCCTAAAGCCCCAGCTCCCAAATGGAAATCATTACACGAGAATCTCAGCTTTCATTAAAAAGTAGATTTCTATCCCTCGGGGCCATGAAAGAAAGCTCAAAGCTGTGAATCAAGAAAATCATGCTGGCTTAGAAAACAGAAGGCAACACAAAAGAAGCCAAGGGTAACTACTGGGACCCTGGGTCAGCRCAGCTCCTGGACCAGGACAGCTGAGGCAGTCCCTGCAGGGCCATGGCCTCACTCTCATGGTGCTCTGTAGCACCATGCACTCTAAAATAAAGGTGCATAAACTTGTATTTAGTAGTTGGTGGGTGACAGGACACCTTCATTATGTCCTATTTTGGAGTGCACAGGTGTAAAAGAGATTCAGCAATAGACACAGGCACAGACCCACGTCATATATCTGGCCTGCTGGTGTAGACACAGTCACACCAACATAAAACCCAGATGAATCCATCATCCTCACCAGCATCCCACTACAGAGATTGTTCAATTAAAATGAGGCTACAAAAATAGCCCAAAGATTCTTAGTTTTCTGATCACACTGTTCAGAATACAGCAAAAAATAACAAGTGCTCACATTTTGCCTCCTGACTTTTCTAACTAAACTCCTCTCTGAGTACAAAAAAGGATACAGAAAGAAGCAATTTAATCCTCACCCTAATAAGAAAATACCTTCAAAGGAGAAGAAAGAACAGAATCTGAATCTTTTGCTTGGCATTTCTGTCACTCTTATATATAAAGATTTCACTTAGGTGCATTCTTAAACTGTCGTATTTTAATTTTTATAGCATAAATATCTGATTTTCCACACAGAAAGAGCTGTTCCCAGCTCTTTCTTCCAGTGAAGGACGATGTTTCTTAGAGGCAGCAGATCACTGGCTTTTCTGCCAAGATGCAGCAAAACACAGAGGTAGGGGCTACATTCCTCCCCTGCTCCAGTCTTCTTCAGGGCTGAAGGGAACTGCTATAGAAAAGGAGAAGGAAAAGAAGCTTTGGATTCCTCAAAAAGGCAAATGTTTTGTGACCTTTGTAACAGCACTGCAGAAATCCAGCTGTCTCCTGAGCAAGCAGCAGACAGAGCAGCATTAGGAAGTTGTGCACTCAGGGGCTCAGCCCAATGCTTGCTTTGCTTAGAGTGGAAATTGCTCGTGCAAAGGTTTTTAAAGCTCAGCTCACATGTGCGCACACCCTGCTCAGAAAAAAATATTCTGAGCCTTTTTCTCTTAACACTTCTCATTTTCTAACTAAGATAATTGAATGACTCAGTGAGCATGGCTGGCATTAAAATCTTGGGGGAGGGAAAAGCAGAGGTAGCAAGCTCTAAATCCTCTGCCAAATCCCCTTTTCATAATTTATAGTCTGTCACCAGTTTATCACCGAGAACTGTCCCTCTTTTTCTCATTCTCCAGGCTCCTTTCCCAGTGGACAGTCCATGCCAGCTGTCTCGGCAGCAGGAACGTCCTTTTTTTCCCAAGCCTCGACCTGTGGGAAAATCTTCATTGGCCAGTAATTGATTCCACCCTGCCAGCTCCATTACTTTAGCCCACAGTCAAAGTGCCAGCAGGCTGGAGACAGGCAGCCCCAGCCCTCCCTGCTCCCGCTATTGAGCCGCTCCTGCCCGGCTGCCCGGCTCGGAGCCCCTGTGTCAGCCCGCCCTGCAATTAGCACTAATCTGAAAATTGGCCTTTGCTAGCAAAGCCAAGCACCTGACAGCTAATTGTTGATGTCAGATTGATGTGCATTTAATATGGAAAGGTTATTTATCAAAGAGTACTTTTTTTTTTTTTTCTGTTGGTCTTATTTCGTCCCTGTATTGCCACAGGCGCTTACAGCCCACAGACCAATAAAGATCTTATACTTCATTTAACTTGAGGAGCCTTCTAAATACCCTTTTCAAAGTCTCGGTGTAGGGCAGTGCAGTACTCATCTATTTATAATGTTTATAAAGAAATCGCTGCTAAGCAAGCAATTATTGGTTTTAGTCTCTCTTTTTGGAATCAAAATATTGGGGGGTGAAGAAAGGTTGATAACAGAATAGCAACTGCCAGCCAGCCCTGGGATTAAAAATGAAGTTTTGACTCATCCCCAGAGTCTTGCCAGGCTTTCCTTACACCAGGCTACTTCAGTGTTTACAGTATTATTTCTGATTTCCGTGGCTGCATGTGTTAAAGGAAACACACAGGGAAAAATACAGGTCCTGTTGATTTTAACAGAGCTTTTGCCACTCTTGAGAACAGAGCAGGGACTTCCCTGGTGGTTTTGTGGAGACAAAAGGACTTGATCCTTCAAGTCCTCATCCTGGCATCAGATGGCATAAGGTGAAGCTGAACATACATGGAAACCCCCTCACACTGCAGTGAAGTTGGCTGACATCTCTCTCTCTATCTACCTCTCTATCCATCCAAGTATTGCAAAATGGGCTCTCTTGATGAAAGCTGTAGCTTAGTGTTTTCCACAAGTGTCAAGCAATGCCTAGACTGAAAACAGGCTGCAACACAAGCATTASTATTRGGAGCATCTGCCTGATGCAGCACASGTTGCCATCCAGCACCTCCATAAATAGCCTAAAAAAGCAAATACACCAGATATTTGAACAAAATCACATTTTTTTCACACTGGGCACACACATTTTAGGTCATGATGAGGTCCTGCTAAAAACCAATAAGATTTTGCAGATGCTTAGAGGAAATTAATATATCCTGTGGAGTCTTGGATGTCAGCAAAGATAAAAACAGTGCATGTAAAGCTCTGCCATAGAACCTACAGCAAGAAAAAAGCTGATGGTTTTAAATGAAGCAAGAGAGAAGACAGTCTCCAGCATTAAAAGCTACRAAAACTGGTAAAAAGAGGGGACACAAACACAACACTAGTTTGATATAAATCATATTCTGAACAGGGAAATGAAAAGTACCAGTGTGAGTTGTGTGAATCAATTGCTCATATTCATTCCACAGGTGGAGGAAAACATTGCTCCACCTGTGAACATATCTTCTTTTGAATGAAGGTAGTCAAGTATTTACAGAGTCTTCTGACCTCTAAACTATCTATCCCTAAACTGACTCTCTTTTMAAATATAAAAGTATATTCTTCCACCAACTTTGCACACAAAAATTTAAGTGGAAAGTACCCTACCATGCAAGATCCAGGATCTAGAGAAAGACCTTCCCTGCAAAACCAAAAAACTTTCAAAAGAAAAAAATAATTAATTAACACTTCATCATTCATTAGCCATTGTCTGCATAACAACATCAGTGCTAAGGTAAYGAATGGAGCAATGCAAGCAGAAAAAGTGGAGGCAACAAACTTAACTGGGGCTGGGTGTTGGGGCAGGCAGGAGCTGCTCCCAGTACCCAGCAGAGCTGGCAAAGGCCTGCACGCCCTGGTGGTGCTCAGACACATGGACATTACACCAGACTTCCATCACCAGCAGGCTGCCACTTCTCCAGGCCTGCTGTGTTCTGCTGAGACCAGAAACCACCCCCATGCTCTGAGGAGCCCTGGGCACCCTGATCCTGTTGGACAGAAACCCCAGGAATTTAGGAGGAGCAGCCCATGGGCAGGGCTGCATGTGCCAGTGGCAGAGCTGTGCAGGGCAAGGGGCTGCTGGCAAAGGATGGGTGCATCCTGCACACCCACCATGGCAYGTCCTCCTGCTGGATAAACACTGACTCCAGACACCAAACCCCCYTCCTGGTGCCCTTGCAGCCAGTATGGGAACTAAGCAAACGCTTCATTTCAAATACATGCTCCAACCCCCTGGGCTGGTCCTTGGTCAGGCTTTAAAGACGTGTTGGGAAGTTTTGGCAGCGTTRCTTTCAACTTGGCCAGCAAGGAGATGTTGAAAGTTACACGAGTGCAT
Source organism: Cardinalis cardinalis (assembly GCA_014549065.1). Taxonomy (NCBI): domain Eukaryota; kingdom Metazoa; phylum Chordata; class Aves; order Passeriformes; family Cardinalidae; genus Cardinalis; species Cardinalis cardinalis. The sequence continues at coordinate 17,454,509 of JACDOX010000001.1, forward strand.
CCAGGCTGGAGTTCTGAAATGTGTTAATTAAGACATTCTGTTACCAGCCCTTTCCTTCCTACACAAGACAAAACCCACCGGGTGCTAAACGTGCCTGAAATGATTCGTATGTTTTAATGCTTTCCTGAATATGGATCAATTTTAACACTTTTTGTAACGCCTGTATCCCAGCCAAGACAAAGCCCATGACTCCAGTCTGAGTCAAGCACACGTTTTACACCCTCTGCTGCATAGGTCCTAGAAGAGGAAAGAGTTCAAGAAGTCAGGGCAGGATAGCAGCTGGGTGGATGTTTCTCTGAGCTGCTCTTAAAGACTTCCAGTAACTAAAGCCGCACAAGTCCCCTCTGGCAATTCATCCTGCTCCTTCAGTTTCCTTACTGATAGAAATTATTTTATGAAGTCTGATCCAATCTCTCCTACTGCAATTTAAACATCACTTTTCATTCCTGTCTTCCATGGACACAGCAAACACTGCTCCCCACAGCTGATGTGTACTTACTTGAAGCCCTCCGTATTTTCTTTAGTCCAAACAAAGCTGATTTGTCCGTGTTTCCTCAGAAATGTATCCCAGGTCGCTGAGTACTGTTTCCCTCTGCACTCCCAAGAACTGAGCTGTTTGCAGTGCTGAAACTGACACTGGGACTGTTGCCCCATGGAGGCCACACAAGTGGGAGCAGAGGGGCAGGCWGAGGTTGGAGGTCCTACCAAGCCGTTCTCCTATTACATATCCCAGTGGGACACTTGCCTCCCCCAGCACAACATGACAAGGCTGAACTGCTCCCCTCTGCAATGCCATTTTGCAGAACTATTGCCTCTCACTTCATCACTTCACAAGCCAGGAGAGCCACTGGGACCAGGTGCTTCCCCACCATCCCTGTGTGCACCAAGGGTCTGGGAAGGATTCCTTCAAATCTTGCTATTCTCAAGGGGCAGGCTCTTCTCACTAATCCTTCCTCAATCCAAACATCTCTCCACACATCATCTGCCATCACAGACCCCGCCATCTCCCCTGAGAAAATGAAATTCCCACCCAGAAGTCCCCCCGGCACCCTCCAGACTGCACAGCGCTTTCCCTCCTGGCAGAGCAGGATGGAGCTGACACAGAAATGACCTGTGTGTGCTGTGACAGACCCACTAAAATGTCCTGAGTGTGGACAAGCATTCCTGATGCCATGGAGGGGTCCTTGGGAAGGGCCAGTTTCAAGAGGGCATCGATCCCTCTGTTGAGCCAGAGCAGACGCTCCCCCTGTCTTGGAGAACCTCCTCCTCCTGCAGAGCTGAGGGACAGCCAGAAGACTCAAGAATTCAGGTGCACATCCAAGAGCTGATCATGGAGTCTGAATCCATTCCCCTCACCCTTGAATACAAGGACGCCAAGAGCTCTGCTCCCTGCTCTCCCTCTGCTTKGTCGGCACCTCCAGGGTAACTGCAGGTGAGTTTCCTTCTAACTCCTCCATGACAAACCCAAAGGATGGCTCTGGTGAGAGACTGCCCAAGTGTCATTCTTGTACATAATTTACATAATATAAACATTATTTGGACATCCATCAGCACAAGTTCTTGTATGGAGTACAAGAGCTGCTAGATAAGCAAGATTTTTGTGGGGAAAAAAAGGGGGGAAAATTTCATTACATTGTTKTTTCTTACTTAAGTATTAATATCACTAGATAATACATAACCCTGTTATCTGGAACAAGGGTTTACTTCTTAGGATATAAAAGCTTCTTTCTATCAGATTGGAACATGTGTGTCTTGATCAGCTTGTATCTTGCGATACTTAAAAAAGAAGGAAAAAAATACAATTTTAGCAATAGCTAAAATAAGGAAAAGATCTCAGCCTGTCCAACCAAAACAATGACMTGATGCAGAAGTCAAGTCTATCAGGTAATGCTCAAGGGAACATTTTGAATAAGRAAAAAAGAGTGGAAGTGGGAAAAAAATATCATCATTGTATTCTTATGCAGTAATGTTCCTCCACTAGCATTAACAGCTTATCTCCCCATCTGAGCACTTCTCGATAACAGACTGGGTTTTATGTTGAGTACAGGCTGTACCAAGTAACTAAAACCATTCTATTGTTAAAGATTATATAAAATGGTCAATCAAAGTGTCACTTCTTCCTGCCCGTCCCCCAGGCTGCTGTTGCAATAATGCCACATAAAAGCCAAGCGTGCAGGGGGAGCAAAGCACCAGGAGAGGGAGAAAATGGCACACGGCAGAGCCAGCAGGCACAGGGGACACCCCACCACCACAGAGGGTTGTGCTGCAGTGGCACCGAAGCAAAAGCTCCAAATAAAACTTGTTTAGTGAATTTGTCCTTGCAAAAAAAAAAAAAATTGTGTTTAGCAGTCTGTGAACCTGCAGAGCTGCTGAGCATCCTTGCAGGCTTTGTCTGGTACAACAGGTCCCAGCACAACAGAGATGTGGGAGATGAAGCCAGAATAAGCTCAGGAGAAATCCACTTTTCTAGCAGTTTGAATGAGACTTCTAGATATCTAGAGATTTCATGCTGCATCCATGGCTCAGAAATAAGCTGTGTCAGACTAAAACAATGGAAAACCATGACACTTGGTAACTGAATTTAAAAAGCTGGTTTTTTTTGGTGGTGGTTTGGGGGTTTTCCCCCTAGTAGGTTTTCATACCTATTATAGTATGAATTTGAAGGGGCTTTCTGAGAAGGTCTGAACTGGTAAAAGGTGGAAGTTTGGAGCCCAATGACCAATGCTCATGTGGGATGGGAAACAGCTCCTCTAAGCTTGAGCAATCCCACCAGGCATGATGAGCAGCAGGGCTTTGGGGAAGGACAAAGTCCTTCTGTGCATGAGGGCAAAGTTATCCCAAAGTTATCCCTTACACTGAAAGAACACCCAATCCTGGCATAAATCAATGTGATGGACCTCCATCACACCTGCCCTCAGTCATCTCTGCTTCTCAGCAGCAGAAGGACACAAAGCAGTTCCATCTCACCCTCAATGCTCATATTCCTGGGAAAACTGAGTAGGCAGGAGAACTGTATTCATTTGTACAAGCTTGAAATAAGCCTTTGTTAAGTATTTGCTTAACATACAAATGCCTTTCACATTTCAAGATAGACAAATCAAGCTTAGGTTCTAATTAAGGAAGGGATCAGATGAAGTCCTCCCTCCAGCAGAGATTTTCCAAAGTTTTTGCCTGGATTCAGCTGCATATTCTAAGCACRTGGATTGACAGGGAGGGGAGCTGGGTAACAGAGGGCTTGTGCTATTTGTGATTTGTGCTAGAGAGTACATAAAGAAAGGGAATCAAAAAAATAATTCCCACTTCTCAAATGCCCAAGTACTAAATACAGTTTGTATCAACAAGAGCAGCAAACCACCAGCCTATCTCATTTTCATCTGCTATCCATGGGGGTCTGTCATGAGAGCTTTAAAGGAAATCTGCTTCCCACTGCACCAGGGTTCTCTCATGCACAGCTTGCAGGCACACACAGGCATAGCTGTATCATGTGCTGGCAAGTAATGGAGAAGTTGAGCAAACATACCTGAAATAGCTCACATACTTAGAGATGCCAAATAGGCTCCTCACACCATYTCCAGAGGGGCTTTTTTTGCCCAGCTCTGCATCCCCCAGCCACTCAAACAACAGTTGCTCCTGTGGGTATGCTCTCTCTCACAGTCATCAATTACAAGGTGGCGACTCGAGAACAATCATTTGTCACTGCAAGCCAAAACAAGCAGCCCTGCTCCTTTGTGCCCAGTTCTGACCAGGAGTTTCCCCAGGTCCAGGCTTGCTCCAGAGCTGTGTGAGCTCTTGCCCCACTGTCCAGTCCTCTTGCCCCCCCCACTTCACAGAATCACAGAACCACAGAAYAATGAGGTTGGAAGAGACCTCTAAGATCATCGAGTCCAACCTATGCCCTAGCACCTCAACTAGACTTCAGCACCAAGTGCCATGTCCAGTCTTTTTTTAAACACATCCAGAGATGGTGATTCTACCGCCTCCCTAGGAAGAGCATTCCAGTACTTTATTATTTTTTCAGTGAAAATTTTTTTCCTAATATCCAACCTATACCTTCCCTGATGTAGCTGGAGACTGTGTCCTCCCTTCTTCCCTTCTAGCCTGCTCTCCCAGGCTTTGGCACAGAGTGAAGCTTTCTCTTCTCTTTTCTGCCTCTTCCCTTGAGCCAGCTGTGCCACCCATCCTCCCAGGTGCTCAGAATGCTCTGAAGGTGAAACAGAGCTACAAACCCCCCAATCAACGTGATTGCTGTGTGTTGGGAGCTTAATCCTGCTACTGCCCCACGGCAAAAGCACCCAAAACTGAAAGCTAGTGTGTTCACAAGGAGTTGGCTGATCAGTAAAGGAGACTGAGGACCAAACCTGCTTTGCAGAAGAGCCAGGAGGATTTAGGAAGCGGAGAAAATACCTGAGCAATGCCATCTGAGAAATGGTAGGGGATGGCTCAGCTAAGGGTAGGGGAGGTAGTCTGGAAATGGCAAATGAAAAAGAGAAGCTGGGCTGCCATGAAGAAGCTTACTGGCAAAGAAATCTGAGATGAGACAGGGAGCAGATGCTCTGTGCCTTAGGTGTGTGAAGCAGGACTGATGGCCATGCCAGACCCTGCATTGCAGGGCAGTGCAGGCCCTGGGTGACAGTGCCCCCCAGCAAGGTGAGGCCGCTGTCCCCATCCCAGCAGCGGGACTGGTGCCAGGGAACCTCCATTCCATACCCAGCGTCCAGCCCGCCGCTGGGACAACCATCGCAGCCCCTCCGGAGACACCGGACCCCGAGGCCACAGCATTCCCCCGGGATGGGGGCTTCCCTGGGGGGGCACAGCACAGCGCGTGGGAGTCACGGCGTTTGGCTTTGCAGTTCAGTTCAATAAGAATAAAAGCAGGAGGAAACGCCGGTTCCCCGGCGGGGGCGGCGCGGAGGCCGCGGGACGGCGCAGGGGTGCAGGCCGCTGCTGTCGGCCCAGGCCGGCAATTCCCGTCGACGGGCTGAGGCAATGGGATCCCAGCGCCGAGGGAGACAGCAGGTCCCGCCATGTGCGTGCGGTAAATTATTCAGGCTGTCAGCTGCTCGGATGTGGCTCGGTGAGCCGCGGTTAACGCCGGCCACATGGCCCGGGGGGAGTGCCCGCTGCGGGTGGGGACAGGCAGGACAGCTGCGTGCGCCACCCGCACAGCCCGCCAGCCACAGCGGCTGCCGCAGCCTGCACACGGCCGGCAGCGTGTCCTCCCGGCAGCAAAAAGCACCGGGACAAGCTCACCAGTGTCTCACTTAGCTTAAATTCAAGGGATTGTGAACCTGGGGAKAGGGGGAGAGCTGGATGCCAGAGAGCCCGCTTCAGTGGCCAAGCCTACCTGAGCATCCTGACGTGGACACGTTTTTCAGGAATTAAATGAAARGCTGGACTCGAAATTGGAGTGTTCCTATACTGAAAACACAGCATCGTATTGTGAACTCAGGGCCTGGCAGTTAAACCTGATTTTTACAAAGCCAAAGGTAGTGCTCTAGAAGGACCTCGGCTCAGATGAGTACCCAGTGAGTACCCAGAGCCCRTGCTGGATGAACGAGATGTCCACTGCCAACATCCCCTTCTGCCTCCCCGGCTGTGAGAAGTGTGTTTTAATGTACACACCCTCATGTAAAAAAATAATTAATTCAGAATAACCTTTCAGCGTGGAAAGACTGAACTTTCCTAAGCTCAAGTACTTCTTTCCTGGAGCACAGCATGAAGAATAGCAAACGTGAGGCAGAAGGGAAGGGGCTATTTGTAAAGTAATGTGAAAAGAAAAAACCATCCCAGGCAGTTGTCCACCCATGCATAGCTGCMGTTCCTCACCCTGTTTTCCCACGAAGAGAAGGGATGCCAAGGGACCTGACACAAACACAACACCAAACGCAGAAGGATGAAGTTGTTTCTTCATTAGCACCTCAGTGTGGACAACTGCAGCAAAATCCTGCCATTTACATTCAAATTGGGGCTGCTTCATGCAGGGGCCTGCCCACACTGGTGCACAGCCTGAGAGGGGCTGTGTTTCATCTCAGGAGCTTGAAATGGTTCAGGGCTGTGCCATGTGGCTTAGCAGCCCAGCAGCACCTGTACCCTTGCTAAGCACCATCCCCTCCCAGCAARCATGCTGGGCTGCAGTGCTGGCAGCTCTCTTGGGAGTACTTGGCTTTCTCACACATGCAGGCCTTGTAGTGGAAAGGAAACATTTGATTAAGAAATATAAATAGTGACAGTCTTCTAAGTAAAGTAAAAAAACCCAAAACACCATAGATCATTCCTCAGGCTTAGAGAGTCTGAAATTTAAAAATGAAGAGAAACAGAAGAGAGATGGCAAATGGTAATACTCTGTGTGAGCACAGGAGCATAAATTGGTAGGAGAGGCATGATAATGGACAGCAAAACTGTAAAGCTCAGGGGCCTGAGGTCACTCTGCTAAATAACTACCTACTTCAGAATGTACAGGCACATCAAGGTGCCTGTGTCAGCCTGATCTCTTGAGCTCACATATATTTGAAAATGTCTAGGTATATCACATTCAGTCTGACTGTATTTAGGAAAAGTAATTTTGAGTGTGATTGTCAGAAGGTRAAGCTATTTCAGATCTACAAAGACTTAAAATTCATTCAAGTGCTCAAAAGTATGCACTGATTAGTCCTATCACAACCAAAGGGCCATGTAGAAGCACAGAAATTTAGGCAGCAGTATGGGTTTGCACACATCAGAGCCATATTTTTGTCCTCATTCAGGTCCAAAGTACTTATGCATCTATACACTAGCAGTAAAACAACAGAGTGATCCTTTATGACAGTGTGACCATAATCTGACTTGACAAATGCAGTTGTCAGCATCCCTTAAAGTAAATTATAACTACACCCCCTTGACTAAATCCTGAGCCCTTTCAAATAACAAAACAAAGAGCTCTCTCCCAAGAGTTGTGTTCTCTGCATTGTGTTTTCTGACATGCTTTCCCACCACCAACCTTTCATCCTGTTGAGCTGATTTCCATTGTAAGCAGCAGAGGGCAGGGAGGATAACTCCCATTAACCTCACCCTGCTGCAGTGTGGGCTGCCTAGAGGGAAGGMACATCCCTGGCAGGGCTGGCCCCAAGTCCCCTGTCCTGCCAAACTGGGCAATATGTTTGTACAACTGTGCTTTTCTGTAAAGAGCAGGTGAGCAGGGACAGGCCTCCCCAGCTGCCCATCCTCAGGGCTCTCAGGCACTACAGTGGTTTGCACCAAGGTGCCTGCTGCCCTCACTGCTGCCAGCAAACAAGGCACCCAAAGCGAGGTTAGAGACATAGAAATTGACCCTTTCACAGGAGGGGCTCAGCTGAGCTCTGGGTCTTCCCAGCACAGACAAGAGATGCAGTAAGGCCCTGCCAGAGGCACTGTTGCAGAGGGTCAGCAGCAGCTTTTGTCTTTCTGTGTAAATGGAAGAAAGAAGCCTTTTATGGCCTATTTTATCCCCTCAGCACACTYGTACATTTGTATTCTTTACTGTACACTACACACCTCTCAGGCTTGCACAAGCTCCTGCTCTGCCCAGTTTCACTCATCTGAGACTCAGCCCTGCTGCAGGAAGACCTCCTGCCCTTTCAAAACCTCTCAATAAAAGTGGAACAGTAAGAGCACTTTTTGTCATGAATACAGGGCCTCTTGGGCTGTGTGTCCCATCTTGGCCTGGTTTTGCCCTCCAGCAAGAGGGAAATGGTAATGATGCTCTCATGGAAGCTTGGGTGCTTTATCACCAGAAGACTTCCCATGCAATGCTATATGCCTGCAGAGAGGGTGGACAGAGCCCAAGATGAGCAGGAATTTTGTTTGCTTTGTTTTCACRTTGCTTTCTGTAATTTCTTTATCCTGATGTTTTGGGTTTCACCCATAGGAACTCTTTAGGTGAACCCTGCTTTCTGTATCAACACTAGAYCTCAGCCCAGCCTGTGTGGTTACAGTTGTAAGGGGAGATGAAACTGGGGTCCTGCTCACATGCAAGGCCTGCTGCACCTCAGCGTGGCTGAACCTCACAAACCYGGATCTGGGGCTGCATCATGCCCCTAACTGGGCCTGGTAGTCTCACCCAAGGGCATCCTCTTGCCCCAGTGTTCAGTAGTGTTCTGCTCCTGAAGATGGAAAGGCAACGGCCCCAACTTGTGCCAGACACCCTCCCTCCTTCCATCTCCTCACCCCTGCCCCTATAAGCACATCTTCCAAAACAAGCAACCATAACAATGAACAAGACTTTAACTGAACAAGCAGCAGGGTCAAAATTGTTTGGGAACTCACCTGGGAGTGAGTTTCTTGGGTGGGAAGTAGCAGAGGAGCTGTGCAAGAGCAGCAGCCTCTCCAAATGGCTTAGCAGGACCCAGAGAGGATGCGTCCATGGCCTTAGCACACTGCATCCATGGCAAGGTACCCAACATTGACCTTGGAAATCATCTCAGCTATGGGCCTCTCCTGCTCCCAGGCTTCCAGTGTGCAGCTTTCAGCAAAAGGACAAAAATCTGGACTGCCAGATTTCTCAAGTCATGCTTTAGCCCTCGCTGTTCACATCAGCCACTCTTATCACTGCCAGGAGACACGGTGAGAGGTTTGGTCAGACCATCCAGCTCCCAACACGGCAACAGCAACAGAGGCRCTCGGCCATCCTGCCTGTGTGAGCCCTTGCCCTGCTGGCAGCAGAGCACAGCTCCTGAGCACAGGGCACAAGCAGGAGTCRGCACAAATCCTTCCTCCCTGTCCTAGCAGCTGAGGAGGAACAGAGAGCCAGATGTGCCTGGCCACCAGTGCCCTTCTCCCACCGGGATCTCAGACAGGCAGTGTCCAGACTCAGAGGGGAAATCCCCACCACATCACCTAAACTCAGTTCACAGAGGGATCTCCAAGGCACAGAGTGCAGCCACCTGGACGTGCCCAGCTGCAAGGCTGAGCCCTGACCAAAGGCAGGAAGTGTCCAAGGAGCCGCTCTGATCCCACACACCATCCCGGGACTCCTTAGGTGACTGGGGATCAGTGGTGCCCACAGACACACGACCCTGGGGRGTAAATGTTTACAGCTGCAAGGCAGCTTCTGCTCACTGCTGCTTTCAGAGCCTCACCAGACAGAAAATAGCAGGTGTATTAAGCTCCAAAATAAGATTATAACATGCTGTAAATTAAAGTACGATGAGCTCTTTGTGTTCAGTCAAATAAGGAATGATGCATGGAAAACACCAGGGCCTCACATTCATCTCCGAGTGATCATTCACAGGATGCACAACAATACAATTTCACACATAGAAATCAGAGAATGTCTCTGAAATATAAGATCTGCTCTTCCTGGGTGCATTTTTTCTTTTTCGGTAAAGATTTCCAATGTGCTGAAACCACTTATAGTAATAATTGAGGAAAAAAAGAGTCTCTGGGAAATTATTGGCATGAACTTTTAGATCTCTAAATTAAGGCCAGCCTAATTTTCCAATTAGGCAGCTTGATAGGCAAGATGACATGTGCAGAGTAGAAGGGCAGGCTCTAAACGGCATTTTATGAACATTTCTCATGCCTGCAGCAGCTTTTCTATACCCAACAGCTGAGGAGTGCACTTTCCCATGCCGTCAGGGGTGAGGAGGTTACGACTCCAGCATTGTGCCCCTTGTTTTTCACACAAGAGCCCGGCGCGCCGCAGCGCTTGAAAGGGTCGGGGCTCGGAGCTGCCCCGGCCCCGCGCCCACCGCCGGGCGGCGGCTCCGCTCASGGCGCGCCGGGACGGGCGGGCGGCAGCGCTAATTGGGACGGGGAGGGCCTTTTTCAGAGTCGTTCAGTCGGTAAATGAAACCTCAGCTCCCCGGCGATGCAGCGTGTGCAAAGATGCCGCAGCCCGAGGCGCAAAGGGCACGGCGAAGATTTTGAGCTGACGCTGCTCATTCACAGCTCGGGCTGCCGGGCTGCGCCGGATCCCGGCCCCAACTCCCCTGCCCGCCCGGCCGGGGGAAACCAGGGCTGCACATCCTCCCTGAGCCACGCTAAAGGACCAAACCCCGCTCCGGGGCTGCACATCCTCCATAAGCATGCTAAAG
>JACDOX010000001.1:17473005-17497674 GCA_014549065.1 Cardinalis cardinalis
TTTCTTTCTTTCTTTCTTTCTTTCTTTCTTTCTTTCTTTCTTTCTTTTCTTTCTTTCTTTCTTTCTTTCTTTTCTTTCTTTCTTTTCTTTCTTTCCTTTTCCTTTTAAGTCAGAAGATGTGAGTGTTCAATGTGTTTTTAAAACAGACCCTGTGTTAAGATGGCAATGCCAAATTAGTGAAGATATTTAAAATACGAGCAGGTTTTATAATGCACCTGGAGAGCTATTGATGGACGTCCAACAATAAAATTGAGAACTATTTCTCTTTTGAAAGTTCAAGTTGCACTTTTTTTCCTCCTAGTCAAAGCATAAAGAGCTGAAGATGCAGCAAGCTTGACTACCTTGAGCAAAAGCGAGACAAAGTTTGAAACATTCTCCAGTTACCAACAGAAAAACATGTAATAGGGAAGTCTGGTTGCACCATTTCCATCTGTGCATCCACTGCTGCAGTGAAGCGTATGGCACAGCTACCAAAGACAGAACACAGCTTATGTTTGGTTGTTACCTAAATAGCTGGAAGAGATAAATTCTGTCYTTTTCTCTGTGAAACATATGCATTTCAAAACAGAACAGTTTCACAACTGATGAGAATTATTTAAAAACCTAATGTGCAGCATTTCAGTGTTGCTGAAATCAAAAGACAATGCATAAGACCTTAAAGCGGATGGTATCTTCCAGGATTCATTAGGCTCATTGAGAGAAGAGGTCCCCAAAAAAGTTTTGGGATAAGAAGGAGAATGAAGAGGAAAGCTCCTCATTGAAGTATCTTAAATGAAGATCAGCTGACTAGTACTTTTAGCCATTTGGGTATATGGGAGAAATTCCCAGAAAATTCTGTAGCATGAACCAAACCCTCACCTTACTGACATCTGCTGGCTAGATGGGTTGCCTTTGCCTTTGCCTCTAACCATAAAGTTATCTTCATCTCTAACAATATCTTCAGCATAAAATAGCAGACTTTACTGCCTTTATCAATGTGTGGGGGGGAGGGTTGAGAAAGGGCAAAATAAGAGGGAGAGAAGGAAATCTGAGAGGGAGAAATGGTGCGTTGAAAATAGAAAAGAAGGTGCGGATACCTTTTAATGAGAAAATAGGAGGCTTGGAAAAACAGAAAAGAAGGGATAAATGTAAYGCATGTGACAAAAAAGCACTGAAAACATAGGCAAATTGTGTAGAAATCCAGGAAACTATACAATATACAGTAGAGCCAAGAAGAGGAAAACATCACTGAAAAGACTGCATAAAACTATTAAAACCTGACACTATACTCAGATCTTTGAACTACAGCACTCTGTGTGGCTTTAAAAAATCTTAATATATTTTAAATCTAATACTTAAGACTAACACTAGTGGTTCTGTAACAAATTTTTTAAGACCAGGCATCCCTCTGCCTTTTTCTTCTCTCTCTCCTCCTACAGGAAAAGCAGCTCACTGGTAACCTACAGCAGGAAGCTGTTGAGAACACTACTTTCAGGGTCCAACACATTCCTACAGAGATTGACCTGAATGAGGTTTAAATTGAATTAGAAGTCCTTTCTCTATTTGACAGCCCACAGTGGGAGAGATATTGAACTCCCATCTTTGTAAGTGAAATACAAAATATTACYTTCCTCACGCATCAGTTCCTTTTGGGTAGGTTGCTTGACTACTGTGATGTTCTACAAGTGAATACATGAAACTAATTTTTTCTAATGAAGCCTTTAAAAGTAGTATTTATAACCAGGGAAGTCCATATGGAAAATCTGTGAAGAAACTGGATTTCTTGTGATTAATGCATATAATTTTAGAGAAAATAAACAAATAATCTTAAGCRCAATTGCCCCAGTTTTAGCTCTGCTCACTGTACAGTCTGCAGAGAACTTTGCTCTGATTTCCGGACATGACTTTAGCATATATTTGTAATGCAAAATCCAAGCAATTGTATTTTTGTAAGAAGAATCACAATCTTCAAAGCTGCTTCAGTAACTGGAAGAGATTCCAGATACTTTAATCATATTTAATCATTAAAGAAGCTTTTCCAGTCACAGCACATCTGCTTACAAAAAGATCACGATGAATATCTCTTTGAGGAGCTGACACAACTGCCAATTTATATGAATATAAACATTTGGGTTTGTGACAGATGTTCCCTACAGCTAAAACACTTCAAGAGTATGTGGATGATGTAGAAAAAGCAGAAACATGAACACAACATGCAGTGATGGTCTATCCACCATATTTTAGAGTAAGAGGAAATGATAGGTTGCTCTATGTATAGCAATCATATTCTATCCACAAAGGTATTTATCTATGAAACAGATAAAACTATCCTATGGTTAAAGCAGAAGCTTGAAGCAGGACCCAGAAACAAAGCAGGCATTTTATAATTTTCAGGAATAGTGGTCTAGGAGACASAGGACACCAGTGTAAAAGGAAAGAAACCATCTCCTTACTCCACTTTGCAAAAGGACTCGCTTTATTTTTAAGTAACGATGCTGGTTTTCAAGATCATCTTATCCAATGACCATCAGCAGGTACCACTGACCTTCACCCAATCCCCAAGCACTGTTTTTCTCAAGGAGTCCCTGTTTTCCCTGTACCACTTCCTACTGCCAGGTAAAAGTATTAAATTCACTGAGAAGTAGACAAAGGTGTTTAGTTACATTCATAAATGAAGGTGTAAGAATTTATCTAGAACTTAAAAAATTATTTTACAAGTAGACTGAAAGCTTGATCCATTTCCATAGAATTTATTTACAATAGCTATGAATTTTAACCCTTCGGGAAGCCCAATTTTGAGTGGAAGGACCCCACCTAACACCCACACTCAGAGGTGGGAATCCAGCAGCTGCTGTTGCTGAGCCATGGCCTCTTCTCAAGCCAGTGTCCACAGCACTCACTGAAGCACCACCAGAAACCTTTGCCTGAACTTCAACCAAGGAACAAGGAGCCCCAAAAAAGCTTTCTCTGTTTTAAATGTGTACCTGCAGGCTTCTCTCCAACTCTTCTGGAGTGGGCAAAGCACTAGGTACAAGGTGTACCTTCCCTCAAACATCCACCTCCAGAATATGACATTTAGTTAAGTTAGAGGCAACCCAAATAACTGCTTGAGTGCTCTTTGTGATTTTTGAACTATCTTGGAGGAGAACTAGAGAAGAAGCAAAATGAAAATCCTTTTTCTTATTTGAACCCTAAGTCTGTGCAACCACACATCACCAATGTAACACAGAATATAAAAGCACAGAGAAAGCACACAGCACAGCCTTGCTAATAGTGCTAAGGAAATTTTAAAAACAAATACAAAAATTAAAGTTTACGTCCTGTTGCTACATTAAAAACACGGCCTATTATCTTTGCATGCAAATATCAGACTACTGTGTCTTAGCTTAGAAAAAGCAGGTCTTCTCTWTGCTAATCATGAGTAGAACAGTGTGAGCACTTCCAGACTCAAGCAACTTGGAAGCTTCTTCTGACTGTCTATATCACTTTTATTGCAATTTGGTCTCTATGCTGATCCTTTCACTTTTGCACTGAAGCTTTAAATCTCTCAAAATCTTAATGGTAAATTAAAAAGTTTAGCCAAAACTCCCCAAACTCTTCAGTCAAGATTTTAAACTTGTAATTTTAAAGTAATTTTACTATATGAAAGATATATGAAGAAACAAAAAAGCCCAATATTTTTACATAATAAAACTGGAGAGGGAGGATATGGAATGACATATTTCAGCTCCTGCTAATTAAGAATGATGGGGGGGGGAATATTTTTTTAACTTAAAGTCATTCCAGGTTACAGCGAAATGTATACAAATGGAGCTGCCTTGAAAATCAATGAGCATGTTAAAACAAGGAGGCTATAACTAAAAGTGAGGATCCTAATTATACCAATTTCGGCCAAGAAAATGGGACAGTAGTTTTGCAGGTGTGCAATTTTACATGCAAAGGAAGCAGCCTTATTACTACATGGCATTAAGAACTTTATTCAAACTCTAAATTATAGCCGTAGACATTAAAGCATTTTGTTAAGCTATCCAGTATTTAAAATTGCATGTGATCACAAATTAGCAAGCAGTCCTATTTCTATTAAAACTACTCAAGCTATTAGTTTAAAATCTAAGGCAACAAAGCTTCTATTTTTGGAAGCATTGCTACAAAAAAAACAATGCAATTACAGAAATGGTTGAGTCTCACTGGGTCTTGGCTGGTATTTCCCACTCATTTCGAAAGTGCATTCACAGATACCTCCTATTTCATACTATAAAAATACAGGACTGATATTTTGAGACAAGCGGAATATTTTGGATCATATATCCTCTACTTTGTTAAGGATTTTCAGTCTCCATTGCCTCCTTTTGGAACAATAGCCTGTGCAACACAAAGGTGAATGAACTTGCTAGGGCTGGCTATGACCATTTTCATCCACTGTCCATTCTTCCATGCCCTCTGTCCCATCCCTCAGRAATATGCATTTCTGATAGGAGTAGGAAGGCAACTCTTAAACCTGGGGTTTAATTCCTATACTGAGGATGTAACTTAGAGAATTTAATTTGATTTTTTACACTTTTTGCATCATTATTTTTTAATGTCCCCCAGCACAGTCTAGTGATGGCTTTCTGCAACGAAAGGAATCCCTGGATTATCTTCCATACAATTTCAATTAATATAAAACATTGCAAAGACATGGTTAGCGTTAAGCCATGGTACTCTCAGTGAATGCCATCAGAAGTCATGATGCCTTTCATTTTTGCTGAGAATTTCAAAGTGTTTTTCAGATCCATTATTCAAGAGGTTTTGTTTCAGCGCCTTAGCACAGCACAGAACAGTTTACAAAATTTGAAACCYTTTCACTTTTTCTTTTTTTTTTATTATGTGAAAGACACCACATTATCAACCTCAGAAAAAATAYAAAAGCAGCAAAGGTAGTGAAATAAATTGACCATCACTTTCTCTCCAGAGTTTGTRTTCACCATTCTTACCACCTTTCAAATCCACTCAAAATCACCCTGCAACTCCTCATTAGTRTTACTAAAATGAAAAAGCAACCCCACAAGCAAACCCACCTCTAACTGCAGCCAGCAGCAAAGCAGGGCAGCTGATGTGGAACAAAGCTGTATGTGGAACAATCCATTTTGTTTCTAAAAATGTTTTGAAGCATTCCCAGATGCTGCCTGAGCCCACACCGGTCTCAACTTTATCAACAAAGGGATGCCCTACAGCTGGCTTAAGGAGCACAGTTCTGGATGAGTTTTGTGCAGGTCACCCTCTGATGCCCCACAGTGAAGGAGCTCTGTGAAAGCACAACACTTCCCAGAAACTTCTCCCTCACTGCCAGTATACACAAAATTCTTGTTCAGAGAAAATACGGATGCAAAAAGCAGACTGCTGTCAAGCTGAAAGCAGCACATTTCTACATAAAAATCTGCATTTTGTAAAGTGGCTTTTTGCAGCAAGGCACACATTGCACATGTAGCGATGGGGATGGCAATCCTGCATCCARCAGGTCCAGACAGCAGTCATAACACACACCCTTCCCCTCAATGAGCTCCTAGGCAATGCTGGGCAAAAAGGCCAAATCCCAGTTTTGTACATAGCAGTGATGGAAGAAAGTGGCAGCAGAAAGGTGCTGTGAATTTGGGACAGAGTATACATGGATGGTGGAAGAGCAGTGGTGTGGGGTCGTGTCCTGGTGACTGCCTTTCTTTAAAGGCTGTTAAAGAGAGGACAAAGAACATGCATAAAAATGAATAATCATGTAAAGATCTTGATCTGTTATTAAAAAGATTGAGCTGTCTATACAAAAGAAAATACTGGTATTAAAGGTGCTTAAATCTGTYTGGGAAAAGCCTGTAATAATGAGGAAAGTGAAGTCCAACTTCACTAATGCAGATGAGAATGACAATTTGCAAATAATATTGATGAACTAATAGGAAAAAACTCCAAGCCCTGAGACTTTTCAGCCATTGATGGCTTCAGCTGAAGAGATGTCAAAACAGACATGCTAGTTCAGTGCAGGATAACCTGCTGAAATGTCATGTCTCATGATACAGTGAAGTCCTGAGAGATGACCTGAAGGTCCCTTTTGGCTTAAATTTTATTCATCCATTATTTATTACCACAGCATCCAGTCATTCAAATAAGGGATGGATGCTCAAAATAGGATTTTCAAAGCATCTCTGTTCTCTGCAATCAAACACTTCACAAAATGCTCCAAGGTTGCTGGCTACATTCTGTCAGAAAATGCAATCTAGCTTCTTGTGACTCATCAACCCATTACCACTTCAGCTGTATTTGTTTCCTACTCCATTTGTTTTCCTCTTTCCTTGAACTAAGAAAGCAAACATGCTGTCATTTCTTCTGAGCTATTCCTGCTTGTGACACCTGCTTAATAATTTTTCAGAATATTTTTGCTCCTTCTGCCAAATCCATACTTCTACAAGGAAACAGGCTATACTCTGCTAGATAGAAGCAGAGATCTAGATTACTCTGCTAGATAAAAGCAGATAAAAGCCTCTCATATTCTTAGAAGCATTTAGCAGAATGCTTTAAGAGTGTGAGAAGTGATCAACTTAAGCAGCAGCCATTGTCACCTACCGTTTTGGAACAACAGTGCATTACCAGATCCTATGGCAAACATCCTTAAAACCAGCAGGTTTTATGCACCTGAGGAAGTCCAAAGCTAAACTCTACTTTACACTGACCACCATCTAAAGCAGAAATTGGAAATGAATACACAATGAATTTGGGCATATTAACTAGATGCTGATGTGAAAAACACCCTGAAGCACTTGAATATTCTGCCTGGACAACTGGAGCTTACAGAAGTGCTAATGTCMCTGCATGTATGGACACTTGGGGAAAAAAAAACCTAAATAGATTGGTACCAGCAGCAAAGTTTGAGAGTCCACCCCATCGTAAGGGGGTAAAATATTATCTCTAGTTATGCTTATGGAGCTGTTCAAAGCCATAATTTATTGGTCAAACCTTGGCAGCTTCATTCTGTGGGACTCAAGTGCAGGGACCTTGTCACCCTTCCCTGTGTCTTCACTGTTRGCTATGAGATGCCAGATAGCTGACTGAAAGTGGCACAGACATAGCTGAATGAAACATGTACATTTTCTTTCCTATTGCTAAAAAAAGGTAAATGCAAAGCCTGACAAGAATTGTTTTATAATTGTTACAGAAAAGCATCAAACAAGCCATTGTGAAGACACTGTCAAGCTCTGCTATTACCATGATGTCAATAATCAATGGCATTTGTGTCTGTGACAGCAAAAGAATACAGCCACAGGTGTCAAATATTTCAATTTAATTCTGTTCCAGTCTGGACATTCAGAGTTTCAGTAGAATTTCTTACTTGTAAATCACTTCTAAACAGTAACATGCTTGTCCTCAATTCAAACAAAACCCAAAGCGACCAATATTTAATTACTAGAACAAGCCAAAAAAAAAAAAAAATCTTGCTCTAACTTTTGCTACAGTATCTGCAAGAAACAATTTGCATTCCCTAAAACTTCTGGTACAGGATCATTCCCTTTTTTTAGGGAAGGAATCCACAGAATAATCTGTATTTTAAAATGCACTTCATATCACATCAAAGATGAATGCTGTAACCTTTTCTCCATGGCACAGAGAGGTAAGCTTTGACAAATKAAACTTGCAAGAGGTGGATCCTGTCATCTAAGAACTTGTATCAGATATAGTCATGTCATCATACAGTAATTTATGCCAGTTGCTTTCTCAGTCTATAATGTAAAGGATTTCCTTTAACTTGAGAGGAAAATGGAAGAAAAAAAAAATCTGAGTCTTTAGTCCAAATTTTTATAATTTTTCCACTGTTCAAACTACAAAACTAACTACTTTGATTAAAATATTGCTTTGTAACTTACAAATATGTTAAAAAATAAAGACTATATATTTAAATATATATAAAAATTAGCCAATGATTTTACAAAACACTAAAAAAACCCATAGCCCTTTATTTTTACAGGCAGCAGAAGCCAGGCAAACTGCTTAAAAGATGAAAGATAAAGGTACCCAAGTGGAAAAGAAACAAAAAACCAAACTCATGTGAAGTATGCTCTAGCTCACATTCTTCAATCCATCCTTCCACAACTAATCACAACTGTAATTCCCACCCCTTCTCCTTCCCATGCTGAGACCTTGGCTCAGTCAGATACTTCTCATGCATGTAGTCCTAAACCTTCAGCCCTCCACAGTTCAAGTTCACTTTCCACAACACTGTCTTAATTTTCTTCATAGATGTGGTCTCAATCTTACTCCCTTTCTACACCTTCTCCATTTCCTACATAGTAACTTCTCTGGCCTCCCTGAGATCTCAGACCATACATTTGCACTCTTCTTTTTCTATTCCACAAAAAAACTATCCGACATATTTTCTTGCCCCCTCTTACTTACTGCCTGCTCASTCATCCCAGTCCCAGCCCATTTATCCATTTTCTTTTCAGTTTCTTACTCCATCACAACTTTCACCAGTACCAGCTAAGTTCAGTTGTCTCCTTTTCCTAGCAGTGTCTCTCCGTTTTCTCACTCAGCTGATTCCAATCTCCTCGCAYCAGCCATCCTGGCAGTTCTCATATAAGGGATTAAAAATAGTACATTTTGATAATTCAGACAYAGTTCTTATCAAAATTCAAATCAGACTCCCACTTACTACCTGGGTAATGATACTAACTAGGGAACAATGACAATGAATTTAAAAACCTGCCCAGCTTTGGTGCTCAATCCTCAAACGTTTTGCAGTTTGGAGTGACTGTCGCATGGGAGAATCCTCAGCAAACCAGGATAATTCACATACTGTCAGCAGGTTTTTGCAGACACATCATCTAACCCTGCTCTGATGCTCCCATCTGCACTGATGGAAAGTGCTGTACATGGCCTTTATTTGTATTTAAACCTCATCATAGCCATAAATTTTTTTTTTCTTGGGATTTATTTTTTTCTTGGGAGAGCTGGATGCTGAAGACATGTAGGGACAGCTAAAATGGCTGTTCCAGGGGCAGCGAGTGCTGGTAACCATGTCAGTGTCAGGGCTGGCATACAAAGACAGACAGAAAATAGAGCTGCTGAACAGCTGAAGCAGATACCTGAATTCTCAGTTGCAAGTGAATGCAACAGGAGAGATGCAAAAGGTGCTAAAGATGASGGAAGACTGGGCACTAATGGTTTGGGGTCTCAGAGGAAGAAAGGGCAGGGAGAGAGGGGTCTGGAGGAGATAGAGGTTGAGGAGTACAACTTTGGAGAATGTGGGTGAGGTCTGTAGAGAGAGTTGATGGGCTTGAGAGAAAGAGACAAAGAACTGGATGGGACTCCAAGACAAGAGAAGCAGGAGGTATCACATGGTTCCTCTTCATCAATCAGCTAAGGCCAAGGGAGGACTGCTCCTTCCCAAAGGACTGTTGAAACGTACCAGCCTCTTCCCTGAACCTCCTCGTTCCCTAGGTTTTCCCCAACTCAGTCATTCTTACTGTTCACTGTGGCAAAAGCCAAGTCATATTTATGTAACAGTTGGTCTGTAAGATGCAGCATATGCAGATTGCTCAGACAACTGCAAGACACTCAGCTAAAAATTTTAGCTAAAAATATCTGACAGTATGGTCTGAAAAAGCTAAAAGAGGATAAAACGAGATCTGGCAGAGAAAAAGTCCCCCTGTAACAACAGATTATAAACCTAACTATTTCCAGTGCTCTTAAACCATCTCAAAGCATCACCAAGTGTGCACATCTGGAACAAATGCCTGTATTTCTACACCAGAGAACATTACCCAACATTTTAAGGATTATCAAATAATATTTCTTGCCATTTCAATTCCTTGTTAGTATCCATTTATATGAATGCCTCAAGAACAATCTCAGCTACTTACATTATAAGTGAACAATACAGAGTAACACTGAACAGACTTTTTGATGAAAAAGAGTTCATGGTGCTCCTGTAAAAGGAACATTTTCAGTTTTGGTCAGAAACATTTCTTTGTAAGCTAACACTTGCATTATTCATTCCAATGGCTTTCACAGTTAATAAAAGTCTATTCAGAGACAACATGAAAATCTTATTGGGGAATGGTGCCTTAAAAATGCAACCAGTTTGACACTGTCAGTTTGATTCTCCAGATCTGACAAGGAGCAGTGTGAAGGACAGGGAAGGTTCACTTCTCTGTAGAATGCTACACACTTGCCTTTGAGAGGAGCAAATATTTCATGGTCCACTTTCTGCTAAAAAAACTAATATATTAATAGATCTTAATCAGAGTTAGGAGAGGGACAGTGTTCAAATGTGGTTTGGATTTTTAAAATATGTCCTTTGTGAAACTGTGAAATGGATGAGGAAAACATATAAAGAATATCCATGAAGAACCTTGTGGATGTAGGCAAGGCATTACCAGCAAGAAAGGTCACCCAACAAGACACTCACCTGCTGCACACAGCAATGTCAGGAGTGAGCTCAGATTGCCAAGAGCTGCTTTTAGAAATGCTAAATGGAGGGGAAAACCATCCAAAAGAGCATGAAACAAGGTATTACCAGACTATTAAGATACTAGAAATTACAAAGGTAGACCTAATGCTATAATGCTTGAGGTTAAGCAAATATGGACAATCACTGAACATAAGTATCATAAGGAAGTTTTCAGAAAATTTAGTTTTGGAGGCAATAAAGAAGAAATGAATAGTTGGATTAAATCAAAAGAAACATGTAGGCAAAAATGACAGTTGCAGGTTGGAAGTACACAAGGAGAGGCCTCCAGGGAAAGTCGCTGGGTWCCACATCAGAATGTGTCCTGGGCTCCTAACACCAAAGACAGCAGAAGGGTAGGAAGGGTTTCTAAAAAGGGAATTCTGTTTAGGGGACACTGACACTGAAACAGGAGCATGCTTACAATTTTAAAAGGGGGAATGAAAGAAGAGGGAAAAGCTCAGAGTAAGTATAGTCTATGCAATTCAGTAAATTGGAGAGACAAACAAGAAGTAGGCCTCAAGGATGAAAAAAGCTTATTTAAAATAGTAAAAAGTAGGTGTAATCATGATAGCAGATCTGCATTCAGTATGGGGAATACACCTGTTACACACCAGTAGCAACTACTGTTGTGACACTGTACAAGGACAAGAGCCATCTTCCTGATCTACTTGTCTGGCTTATGCCTTCCTCTATATACACTTTATKGTCTTCTGCTCAATAGAGAACCACTGCTAAGTTCTTATTAAACACAACACACACACATGGACTGAGAAAAAAATACCAAATAAGGCTGTGGAGTTTTTTTTCCTAGATGTGGAAAGATGAAAGAACTACAGAAACTTAAATTATTACATCTTTCTCCACAATGAGAAAATTAAAGATAGATAAAGGCACTTAGGAGAAAAAGGAAGAAATAGCGATTCTGTCACTAGAGGAAACAACTGAGAAATAAAAGAATTAATGATTATTATACAGAGTCAGGTAATTTCTACTCTACAGTCCCACCTCCAAATTCTTCCTAGAAGCAGCTTCTTTGAGGAATTTTTCACCTATAAGCTTTTTTTGGACCCCRTTTGGTCCAACTTAAACTGTGCAGTCTTTCAACTGGATCTACATAGGTAGACCATTCACATCAGAGATTTATTATGGGAGTACAAAACTGTCAACCAAAAGAGTCAAAGTAATGACAAAATGTGGGCATATCTGAAAAGYGGGCATATTTGAAAATAAAATTATATGAACAAATGGACAATATGAAAATATGAACAATCTTAATTTAGACCCCCAGCTTCCAGGTCTGTGTTCCTCATGCTTGGTACCATCAACAACAGAAGAGCTGGATTCAGAGCTTTAGGTAGACAATATCATCAACTGTGCCCAAAGAAGCACCATGTTCTCTGGCAGACTTTAGCACAAGAAACAATTTGGACCCTCTTTAGTATGTATACAAGCTCAAACAAACACTTAATGCTATTAGTTTCCAATGTTACTTAGAAATTAATTTAAACATTCTAAGATGTTTTCTTAGACCCTTTATTCAGAAACTCCACAACAGATGTCCTAAAAATAATTTAGAAGACCTGTATCATATCAGATCTTCATAACACTAAAAAAAATGAAGAGCTGAAAGTACAACTGCTCTCTCCCCATAGTCAGAGCACTCTCATTAGCTCACCACATGCGGCTGCTGAGACTTGTACTCAAGGCAGCGGAGCTGCTGCAGATGCCTGGGACAAATCCTGTGAGCATCCAAACTATGCCAACCATACCTTGTGTGACTGCTTGCCAAGGAGAGGCTGTTATTAGCCAGGCTTGGCTCAAACAATTCCCTGCCCACAAAGCTACTTTAATGTACTGTCTCTACTGGGGTAAAAAACACAGCAATCCAACAATACATTACGATACTTTCCCATCACTGCAGCAATTCCCACCACAGGCAACACTTTGTCTCCAACAAAGAAGCCTCACATTCTGTGCCTGCAAAAAACCCCTATCCATACTGTAGGGATGCCAAGAGGAACATCTGTGTGCTCAGAAGGACACAAAATTGGCTTTTTGTGTGCGTGTGTGTGTGTGTGCCTGGGTGAAAGAGATGGGGGCAGGGAGCTCACTGACAATAGCTTGTGTGACTGCATGGTAAGGAAATGTTCTTTCATTCCCTTCCTCCTTCTTTTAATTTATTTTTTAATYTGAACAAGGGAGTCAAACAGCCACAACTTCCCCCAGCCCAGTGAAAAGGGTTAAGTTTCTCCCACATGACTAGTTTTAGCCTGGCTTTATTTTTACCAGAAATAGTTTCTTTAGGCATTAAACACCTACACTCACATTTTATCAAATAATAGGAGGATTCTGGGTCTATTTGTCCCTTTATTATAGATTATCATGACTGTAATAATGAAATCAGTGAAATGCTGAACTACAGATAGTAAAATGTCTCCTATATGACGGATGCATTCGTGGGCTTTGATTATTAACAAATTGAAGCCTAAAAAGGAGGAAAAAATAATCAGACAAAAAAGTACAAATACTACTGGCTTTCTGAATACTGGGTTAGTCACCTGGACAGCAGCATAAGGGAATCTAAACCACAAACTTGCATTACCATGAAATTAATGCCGTAAAGCAAAGAAAACCAGTCCAGTGGAAGCAAATTATTATAAAAAGCCCCTCTACAGAGGGCAAAGACSATTACTTATCTGTAAGCAATTTTATTTTGTTTTTGTAAGATCTACTTAATCTAAAATTTAAACAATCCAACAATTCTTTACTGATGGATTGTCCTGGTCCAGTCTCATTTAAATATGTTCAAGTTCCTGGCTATATTTAAAAGTCAGAAGAAACTGTAAGGATTTTTTCCTGGAGCTGTGCCTGCTAATGTCACATTCTCATTTTCTTCCTGCCCAATCTCCAGCTACTCTGTTCCAACAAGTGYGGTGCCATCTAATCATCTGACAGACACCATTAACTCAAATAGCTTCATGCCTCAGCTTTAATGCCAGCACCTCCAAAAGTGGGAGCATGAGGCCAGGGAATCAATTAGCAGCGACTTATCTGTTTGCCCAAATATTYGTAACTCTTTAACCAAGAGTCTGAAATTACATCCCCTTCCTTCTGAAGGGGAAAATGGAGCCAAGAGATGCAAATCTGGAATAAAACTCAGCCTTTCAATCTTCCTCTCAAACACTCACATGGCTAGCAATATGCTTCAGCAAAATAGGCAGGTTTTGACAGACCTGTTGCACATCAGAAAAAGAATTTTCASGTATCAGTATGCCCTGTTATCTTAGTGTGCCTTTTCCAGACAGAAAACTGAGTTACAGGAGCTCCTACAACTCCTGTCCACAAAGCAAGGGAATAGAACAGTTCTGTCATCTGGAGAAGTGTCCACAGCATTTCACTCTGGATTTGGAAACACCAGTTTAGCACTTCAGGAAGCTCAATGCAGAGAGGAATGACTCAGCTGTGCAGAGTTCAGGTCTGGCAGGGCTCCCTGGGTGTGGAATTAGTCTAAACACCTCTGACAGCCTCTTGACTACCCAACCACACAGATCTAAACTGCTTCTCTGTGATGCCAAACCTGATACAGCTGCACTATAGACTCCCACTGTCAGGGCTCTAAAGGGCACAGTGAAAGCAGCTTTTCAGAGAGTCAGTTCAGGACAAGGAAAATTTTTTAGCTCTAGTTTAGCCCTGACCCTGCCAAATCAAGACTGATAACACATTTTTGCACTGAGCTGCTTTGTCCAGAAGGTTGTACTCACCCAGGTCTAATAATACCTGAATGGGAAGAGTCAGTCTATGTCAGCCAGGACATCCTGCTGGAGTTAGGGATGTGAATGGCACAACACAGCATTGCAAAACCCAGCCCAGACCTGGAGGGGCTTGAGGTGACTGGGTGCATGGAACCACTTGGGTGTCCCTCCAAAAACATCCCATGATAGCCATGAGATCCTAGCAAACAGAATGAACTGGATAYTTCCATCCCAACCAACCTGGAAAAGAGGTGACTGCAAAGAATGATGTCCAAATTAAGACTCATTTAGATAAAACACAACTAAATATTTGACTAAAATTGGAGCACTTACTTGAGCTCACAATGGGTGAAAGAAAAATGTTTCACCTATTCTATGCATGAATAAAAATTACCAGAAAATAAAAAAAAATTTGCTTAATACAGAATCTGTGTATGAACAGACAATATTTTTTAATTCTTATTTTCCATTTTTCAGTGAAAGTAGTAAGTGCTTGTCACARACACATTTTATGAAAAATCCCTTCATTAGGATTTTTTCTCCTGAGAAGCCGAGGGGCCTCAGGAACAAAATGTAAACATTGATTATCTGCTGCTGTGGAATGCAACAGGTGGAKCTTTGATTGGTCTCATGTTGGTTGTTTCTAATTAATGGCCAATCACAGCTCAGCTGTCTCAGACTCACTGGTCAGTCACAAGATTTTATTATCATTCTATTCTTCTTCCTTTGCTTGCTAGCCTTCTGATGAAATCCCTTCTTCTATTCTTTTAGTATACTTTTAATATAATATATATCATAAAATAATAAATCAAGCCTTCTGAAACATGGAGTCAGATCCTCGTCTCTTCCCTCTTCCTGGGACCTCTGTGAACACRGCCACAAGTGCTCATAAAACCAGATTAAAATGTAAGACAATTGCAAGAAACTAATTTGATTTTTAGAGAATTCTCCTTTCCCCCTYATTTGCTAAATCCTCCCAGTTCCAGAGCATGATTGTGTTAGGTATTGTACAAATGTGTACAGATAGCAAATCTTGAAATATTTGCAAACTAGCGCTTGAATTCTGTAAGAGCTGTGGTTCATGTCACAGACATGGATAAACTTTCTGATTTCTGTGGGGGTACACATACAGCTCTGCAATGTGCCTGCACAAGTGGCTGCTGAACTGGGGCTAAAAWAACCAAAACAAAGCTAAACTCCCAAAACCAAGTAAAATAATGAAGAACAAATAACCAAAGTAATGAGGCAACAYCTGTCACTTGCTGGACTTTTTTTCAGAGCAGTAAGTCTTTTTTATGAATGTAATATATTTCCAGTTTACTCATTGTGTTTTCCTCCAAACTTTAGACACTTTAACTGAAACTCCCCATGTAACTTCCTTTTCAGCCTCCCTTCTCCTGATCAGGATTTATTTGATTTTAAATATGACACCAAAAGTTTCTCTAGTTGGTGTTGTGGGATACAAGCACTCAGTAAGAATTTTTTTCTAGCCAACGCCCATACCAGCTCCTGGAAGACCAAGCACCTTGGTCTATATCCCACATTTGTGAACTGGAAAATGGAAGCTGTTAAGATGCTCTCTCATTTTCTCTCTGTCACCTGCAACTGCTGTACAATCTGTATGTTCTACACCTAGCCCTTGATAATATGCAAGCAATATTCAAGTCCCCTCCCCATTTTTTTCTGCAAAAGATTGTACTGAACATTTATGTTTATATTCTTAAAAATTAATGAAAATATATTTCAATAATCCAAAAATTTAGAAAACTCATAAAATTCACTATGTCTTTTTATAGATGCAGGAAACTGCTTTACAGCAAACTAATTGTGTCTGGTACATTCACCTTTAGTTTCTCACAAATAAGAATGAGTTTTGTATTCTAATAGGTTTTGAAGTTGTTCTGGAATAGTAAACTGAACGCATTCTGCCAGCGAATTACTGCAGACTTAGAGTGGTGGCATACATGARCTAGAGTGGAAATAACTGTAAAGAAACCCAGCATATCGACCCATCACACTTCCATCTACTTCTCCAGGTCAGACACCCTTTTTGTTTCCAATTTCAAACCTTTTACTCTGATTTTCTTTCTCAAGCTGCTCTGAAAATCTCGCTGCCTAACCACACCCCAAAAGACAAGTTTTGCCAGTGTTTCATATTGGAGAGATCTTATTAAAGCAAATGAAAACTAATGGAATATTCAAAGTTTATAAGCCTGGAATAAAATGGGAACCCAAAATGTTAGAAACTAATCTTGTACTAAAGGCAGTCCTCCTTTCAAATGCCAACCTCATACGGAAGATTCAGTAACACTAATAAAACAAAGAACAGGCTTGTCCCAACCCATTTTCAAATAAGCTCTTTTACAGAAAAGGGACTTRCTTAACATTTCCATCTCTCTCAGAAGCTGGACACTGTGGTTATATTTGTTAGCAAGAGCAGGAGAGGTCTCAAGACTGCTTCTGTACCTTTCACTTTGTTACTCTTTTCTTTCCCACTATCATCCAAGAATTCCAGCTCCTGTTATTGCTGTTATCTCCTGGTGGAACACGTAAGACACAATTAATCACGATAACAAAATCCCATTCTTGTTTGTGAGTAAAACTAATTGTGGTACAGTATTTCTTTTCCATCACCTTAGAAGGCGCCTTGCAGCTTTCCCACAGTATCAAGTTCCCAATACATGCACACACAGAGGGCACCCTGCTGATGACTCACTCCAGCTAAACCTACCTTTTTAAACAAACTTCTCCAAACAATGTATTATCTGCATTTTAAATGGCAGGTGAAATTCTACCACTCTCCCTATAAAAAGGACAGGGAGGTTTATTGTACTCCACAAAAGATTTAAGGAAAGTATTGATGATCCAAGCAATTTGTAATACTCTTGGGGTGGAAACAATCATTCTGAAAGTTTTCTCACATAGGGAAAAGTAAAAACTACACATAAATGATTTTGCCTATTAATGTGTCGTTTCCATTAAAATGTTATCAACTCTGAAAGGAYTTACTTGTGCATTTTAAAATACTCTGCCTGTAGTAAATCACATTTGAGGCCAGTGGTGTTAATTATAACATTAACGACCACACAAAGCAAGAACAGGCATTTAGTCACCCAGGTGAAATTCACTTTCTCTTTTACTTGGGAACAAGTTCAGATTATGTGGGTGATGAAATGTCCGTAGAGACCAAGCAGGGCTGAGCACCAGGAGGCAGATACAGGATTAGGCTGCTACAGGACTGATCATCAGTGCCAGCTCAGCCATTTATCACCTGCAGAAACTTTGCCTGCAGCCAGGACACAGTGCATCAGTACCTGGCATCAGAGATGCACYTCCAGACTGTCACCACCACTGCACCACTGCACTGATGGACCCAAACCTTAAACTGAACACCAGGGAGGCTGACACTACTTCAGCACCTCCTTTACGTAACAAGCACACTGCACTCAAATCATGCTGCACTTTTGGACCCTGTCCTGGCCACAGCTCACTGTCCCCTTTCAGCATTAACCACACTTAGGATGTTACATCAATCCCCAGAAGAAACTTAGAAGAAAGCATGCTGGTTAAGGTGAGGTTATTCAACCCCAGTATTGATGGATGCACAATTTAACTTTCTTTTTACAAAATCTAATCTATTTGTTTTGCATTTCATAGGCAGAAGAGATTCGATCAAAGCTTGTCAGTAATATGACATGGCAATACAGGAGTAATTACTGAACCTTAAAGTGTCACTTCTTGCATAGGAATATTTTTAGTTTATGAAATGAAATTTTATAATATATAAATAAAATTTAATGTATCAATATACAAAAAATTTAATATCTAAAAAGTCGACTTTATTTAACACAGGATTTTAGCAACTTGCCATACTTAACACTCAATAAAACAGCAAATAAATTCAAGATTGATGGCTTTGCTTCACCAACTGCAGTAAAAACCAGAAAGAAGTCACAGAAGTTTTAGTGTTCAATTAGCATTGCAATCACTGTAGGGTGGGAACTCAAAATCCCTGGCAGGGGACTTAGGTTTGTCTGCACATTGGATTCTCTGTCCCAAGTGCAATTTTTGTGGGCAYGAGACACAGCAGTATCATTTCTGAATGGCAGTGGGGGCCCAGCCACTGCAGAGCTGGGGTCATGGTAAGACAGCAGCTGCCACAACCTTGGTGCTGCAACAGAGACAGCAAGGTGGCTCTGGGAATTCCAATAGTTCCCTTTTGCCACTTGAACAGTTAATGCCCCACATTTGTGTTGTGTAATTATACAGAGAACAGATTAAGCTCCAAATAATTATTTCAGTGTGTTTTTTTCCAGCTTTATCAGGCATAATTTGAATGCTGCAACCTCACTTAGAAAACCAAATTAGTTTTGCTGGAAGGACTGGGGAAGAGACCAAGGAAGTATATACTGAATGTTCCTGGAATGCTGYCATCATAGCCTGGATGTCAAATGCATGCTTATCCATCTTTGTGATGTAAAAAGAATAATTCATAACACTTCTGTCATTTGRCAGTGCAGTACAAGCACCACTCTGACTACAGCTACATTTAAAGTTCATACATAACATAATTGTTGAGGTAACAATGAACTAAAAATGTTGTATAGAACTAATATTTTGTAGAAATTTGCACAAAGTAAAGTAAAAAAAAAAACACATAAAAATGAGGGGTAGTGAAATTAAAGAACTTAATAYTCAAACAGCTGGGATTTATCCTTAGTTGATTTTGTGGATGTTGCAAAATAAAAAGTTTCACAGCAAACTGCTTTGCACGGTAATTGCACAGGTTGTGCAGTAATATACAGGTTAGCTGTTTGAGATCAAACACAGGTAACTAAACTGCATCCTCAAAAAGATTAAAAATGTTTAGATTTTTCAGAGTAGCAGTGTATTAGTCTGAAAAATGCCATCCTCCAACACATGGSAGTGAGACTGCTCTAAATCAAGCCGCTACAGTGTGTCATACTAAGTAATGSGGGCAAAAGYAAGTTAATAACTCTTCAGCATTTTYAAGACTTATTTTCTGATTTTGACATCTAAAGAGCTTCTATGTAATGACTGACCAGCACACTCAATGATAATATACCTTCTTAAAAGAGTTTCCCTTTCAGCAGTAAACTTTCAGCAGTCAACTGGTTTGTGCATGTGTACACACACAAGTTTTAAAGGAGTGACAGATTTTAATTAAACTACAATGTGTGTGTAGGGTCATACCAGATGCTGCTATTTGATTGTGATATTGGATGATCACATTTTTTTGTTTTTGTTTTTTTTTTTCCCCAACATTTTCAAGCTTGAACAGAAAACAACCCAGGTGCAAAGCTGTGAGTAGTGTTCATTCTTCAGTAAGAAGCAYAGATCAAAAAACAGGAAACTGGAGGGCCAGAAGTTGAGAAGYCACAAAAAAAAGCTTATTTATTGTTAAATAGCAGAAGCCTTTGGTGAACCAGAATATATTTACCCAAGTTGCAGTTTTGCAAAGCCTGATAGCAGATTGTTTTAGAGATAAGGTCATACGACTGACCATCTCAGCTTCTTCCAACAATTACCAAGCAAATGGAAAGGAATGAGAGCTGAGTGAAATGCACAAAATCAAGCTGAGGTGGCAGAATCAATCCCAGGTAACAGCTATATCAATAATTCAGCAAAATGCTTCCTCATCTCACTCCTACTCATTTCATGATCATTTACAAAAGAAGTTGAGCAGATTATTTTGAGATTGTATTTATGAGCATTTCTCATTCATCTGAATCACTTGCAAGGTAACACAAACTCTTTGAAAAAAGACAGTATTTTACAAACAGCACAAAGAAATATTTATTTCAGGAATTTTGAAATGTTTGCTGCATTTACTATACTGAAATGCTGGATTTTCAACTGCACTTGCCTCAAAGTGTCTCAAAAGCAAGTCTTCTTAAATGACCAGCTACTTTCTAAATACTTGATCATAATCAGAGAAATTAAAGGTGGGATGAGACATCAAGTCTTACCTTTTACACCAAAGGAAGTAGCATGATGAAAAATTCATCTAAATTGTTTCTAAGAAACTTTCGTGAAGGAAAGGTTTTTAACAACTGGCCCTGGGTAAACCCTCTGACAATTTCACCATCCTAACAGCTGAACTTGTTTACCAAATATCTAAGCTATTTGTCTAAACCAAGCCAATATTTTTTGTTCTTCCTCCAGCCAAGATCAAAAGATATGACTGAATCATCTTCTATACTAGAAATAGGATTTGAATCCATGCACTAATTATTTTCATATTGAAATGATTAAAAAAGAAATGTTGAAATAAACTCCCTTTAATACTTTGTTAATTCTGGTATTTATGACATGAAGGAAAGCTGTAAGWAAGTTCAGATGGCAAAAAAAACTTTCAAAAGCTAAAGATAAAAATGAAAAATCTTCTCCAACATTCACAATTCAGCCCCTTAGGTAAACAAGTTTCAAGTTTAATTCAACACCAGTGGTTTTACTGCTACAGAAGTATAGCACAGAGCAGAAAGAAGAGTCTAACTCTTCTAAATCCCAGTTCAGTTTTCTTCCCCTGGGAAGATCAGCATTACTACTAGCTGTTACTCTTGGCACCCCATGCAAACTACCATCTGACACTAAAAATGGTACTTGATTCTCTAATCATATGACTGACAACTGGCACAGTGATCAAGGCACTGTGAAATGCAAATCATTCTTTTTCCGACCAGGAGAAATTAAACAAATCTAGATATCATCGTTTCTTCCTGGCTCCTATCAATCCTTCCTCACTGGGCTGCAGGACGTGAGTTTCTGCTGTTAATGCTCAAGTTGCCTTTGGTCTAGGAGAAGAACCAGCAGACACTAAAGACATCCATGTATGTGTCCAAATCTSTGCTGCCTTAGCTCAGTCTACATGGAAGTAAGTAATAAGTATCAAGCAAGTAGCATGAGGTACCTCCCTGATGAAGGTCACCCCTGTCAAATGTCAAGGTGTTGTCCAGAAGCTGGACAGGATAACACTACATAAAAAGGGCAAAATAGATTCAGAAATGCTTGACACWTTCTGCAGCACAGAAAGAAAAATAAACAACCAGGAAGGGAAAATGACAGTGGATCATTTTATTCCAAGTATTCGAAATCTGACAGAATTCAGCAGGACAAGTAACAGGAGATATAGACCATGGGGTATGAGACAAACTTACTTAGGGAGCACCACAATCACTTTTGCCTACATGGTACAAACAGATGAATACATTTAACAATTGCTTGCTAATAATGAACTGCCCTGAAGAGTTGCTTTGCTATGGGAGCAACCACCCCACATCAAAAGAACCTCATTTGTATATCAAAGGAGAAATTACACTCAATAATAATGTTCCTTTGAATTGGCAACTAAAAATAGTATTGGACAAACTTAACTTTTGGTCTGAAGACTTTTGAAGAGAGAAGTGATTTTCATTATAACCAAAAAACAAAAAGAAAACACTTTCACTCGACATACTGCAAATACCATAGGAAAGAGCAGAAACTAATTTTAACTATGTGGTGTGAGGAGGTGGGTGTGAAAAAGAGGAAGACTACTTCTTACACATACTTCAAAACCTCTCAGCAACATCAAAGGAAAAGCATGCCACATTCTTCCAAGAGGTGTTTGTTTACACTCCAAGAGCAGCTTATGGTGCGTGGGACTCCCAATCCCATAGAGGAACGTGCTCCCGTCAACACTGAGGTCCTCTCACGTGTTCCTATTTACTCCTCAAAGACCTCTTTCATTTCACTAGCCCCATATGAAAGCTCCCTAGATACTCAAGAGGAGCACAGTGCTGCACCATTGATGCCTGCTTTGCCCACTCAACAGAATATTAAATATCGCCTTGCTTACTCTCTCTCTCCACTGCTTTCCTTTTTGCAGAAGCACTTCGGTGCTCTCTGCAGAATTTTGCTACTCCATTCAACATTGTCCACAAAGTCTGAAGTAGCTTAGTCTGGGCTTTATGTCACTTACCAATGATGGCATGGCTTTATGTCACACACAGCACTTTCAGGCTTTTCACTAATCCCCATTCTTCTTTTCATCTAAGCCTTATGTTACTTGAGAATTTGACAGGAGGAAGTTTCATATGGACAAGGCCTTCTAAAACCAAGCTGCCACTGGCTGTTGATACCCAGATGAAATACAGCAGAGTAGAGCTTTCATCTGTCAAAGGCTGCACCAACTGTGATACAAGTGCTCAGTCTTTTTCTCTAAGTAAGTGGAGAAGTAAGAGCTCAAGGTTCAAACTCATTAGAGTCTTTAAATCCCATAAAAGTAACCTGAAGAAACAGCCAAGTGCTACAAGCAAGGACAGACATGATTGACCTCCCATTTTACCTGTTTATGAAAATCACAAAAAGATGTTAAAACTTTTCTGAACAGATACTAATTCTACAATTAAAGGAGGTAGGGCTACCAGGTTTTGAATTCAGCATAAAACTTCAACTCAATTAATTAAATTTAAGCAATATAAACATTTCTGCTTTAGAAAAAATAAAGTCACATGGTGACTTTTGTCACCAGTCTAAACCCATAAAATGTGGAAGAAAAAAATGGTAGGTAAGTTCAACATATTCAATTACTTCCATTAATTGTATACACTTCCTAATGAAATCACACGGTTTCGCAGCCCTAAGCAATATAGCTGAGAGATGAAAAGCCAGGCCATACTCTCCTTGTTTTGAAGTCTCTCCACTCCTATGAACTGCTCCTAGTAGGAAACACCCTTCCTCCAGCTGTAAGGGCAGCCAAGCAGCTGCCTCAACAACCAATGCCAGCTCCACATATTAATACATAAAAGCAGCTGCCTGCCTGCCTATGCAGCTGAAGGAAAAGTGCTGGAGGCACAGGCCAGTATCTAATACTGGCTCTGATTGCAAAGGCAGCTGCTTGGTTCATACAGCTGCAGGAAGAGTGCTACGTATCAAAGTAAGAGGAGAAATGGAAGATGAAATGGCTCAAGCTGTGTAATCATAATTCCCAGAATTTATAATAGATGCTTGCATCCTTAATCTCTGATCCTTAGCTGCCCATTTGTGAACTGGAGTAAATATGGGATAAATTCATCTCTCTGCTCACAGGATCATGAAAAATTACATCCATTTGTGACTGTGAAGCATATTAATAAAGTGATACCCTACCAATGCCAAGAAGAAATAGGGAATTCTATATTCTTTGTGAACTATTCAAAGCATGGCATAGCAGTTCATTACACAAATACCATTCCTTCAATGCATTAAACAATATTAAGGACTTAGAAAAATTTAAGATGAAAATGAAGCACTCCTCAGTTCCTGGTGGTTGGTCAGATTTTGAAAACAGCTGTAAGGATCTCTTTGACTGCTTTTTGAGCATGCTTGTGCAAGAGAAAAAGTGCATAACACACACAAATTAGAGAAAMGTGGCCTGTTTCTCTGCTCTGACTCAGTAGGCAGATGTAGCAGTCTGTATTTACTGCATAACATAAACACTGTATGCAGCTTTTAGTGCTTTAGGAAAAAGCAATCTCCATCAATATCCTGCAGCTGATGACAAACAGTGGACAAGTTATATCTTCAAACTGGTACAGAAATGGCATGCAATTATTAGCACAAGAGGCTTTCTGATCCCCTTTGTTGTTGAAACTGCAACTACAAGGCTAGCAGAACTGACCAGACTCTTTGAGCTGGCAAGGAAGAAGAGGCACAGAACTGGAAAATAGGTGGAGGCATCTCAGAATCACAGGATCTACACTGGACTTCAGTATATGAGGCACAAGAATCAGAAGTGGAGGGGAATCTGAGAGCAGAAGACARGATGAGAAACTTAGCCCAGCAGAGTTTTTTTCTCTTGTGTCACTTCTTAACTTTGGGTCTCATCTCCAGAGTGAGACCAGGGGTATGTTCCTGGGTTAGAAAACTGATTCAGGCACAAAGGACCTCTGTGAGAACCAGCCCAGGGCTGGCACAAYTGCTAAGTTTCCATGCAGTCAGGCGCCTCTGACTCAGGCCCACAGTGTAATCCACAGTACCAATACCATGTCCCCCACAGCTCTCCAGAACACCCCAAACTTCATTTAGCTCAAGCTGAGATGACCCACCTTTCTATGATTCTGGCTYAGTTTCTGAACAAATGTCCAGGAAACCATCTGGAAATTGACATCTCTATTCTCAACCAGTCACATACAATTGCTGGCTGGGAAATGGTATAGATGCCACTTAACAGCTCCCAGGGCTGCTGGCAGAATAGTGACAGCCAGCAGTTGTATACTGACTTACTAGAAACTGGGCCTCTCAAATGCTTCCACAAGTAGTACCTGATACGCAGCGGAAACTGTCTAYCTTCAAATCACCAGAAATATTCCATATTGTTGGGGAGGATGAAACAAGAAAGCCTTATAAATATGATTGCCTGGCAAAAGATTTTGAGAATATGGAAACTATAAGCGAGATTGAAATGAAAGCAACCTTTGAGATCCCTTA